>OX457086.1:11407808-12068040 GCA_949752835.1 Empis stercorea | reverse complement strand
ATATACTCAGCTTAACTATTCCAGCTTGAGTATGGCCATTCTGACCACTACCAACTTGTATACTATTTTGTATTGTAGCTATATAATATTACAATGATTTTATACAAGGTACATGTCTGTAGGACATACCAACTATATACTCAGCTTAACTATTCCAGCTTGAGTATGGCCATTCTGACCACTACCAACTTGTATACTATTTTGTATTGTAGCTATATAATATTACAATGATTTTATACAAGGTACATGTCTGTAGGACATACCAGACTATATACTCAGCTTAACTATTCCAGCTTGAGTATGGCCATTCTGACCACTACCAACTTGTATACTATTTTGTATTGTAGCTATATAATATTACAATGATTTTATACAAGGTACATGTCTGTAGGACATACCAACTATATACTCAGCTTAACTATTCCAGCTTGAGTATGGCCATTCTGACCACTACCAACTTGTATACTATTTTGTATTGTAGCTATATAATATTACAATGATTTTATACAAGGTACATGTCTGTAGGACATACCAACTATATACTCAGCTTAACTATTCCAGCTTGAGTATGGCCATTCTGACCACTACCAACTTGTATACTATTTTGTATTGTAGCTATATAATATTACAATGATTTTATACAAGGTACATGTCTGTAGGACATACCAACTATATACTCAGCTTAACTATTCCAGCTTGAGTATGGCCATTCTGACCACTACCAACTTGTATACTATTTTGTATTGTAGCTATATAATATTACAATGATTTTATACAAGGTACATGTCTGTAGGACATACCAACTATATACTCAGCTTAACTATTCCAGCTTGAGTATGGCCATTCTGACCACTACCAACTTGTATACTATTTTGTATTGTAGCTATATAATATTACAATGATTTTATACAAGGTACATGTCTGTAGGACATACCAACTATATACTCAGCTTAACTATTCCAGCTTGAGTATGGCCATTCTGACCACTACCAACTTGTATACTATTTTGTATTGTAGCTATATAATATTACAATGATTTTATACAAGGTACATGTCTGTAGGACATACCAACTATATACTCAGCTTAACTATTCCAGCTTGAGTATGGCCATTCTGACCACTACCAACTTGTATACTATTTTGTATTGTAGCTATATAATATTACAATGATTTTATACAAGGTACATGTCTGTAGGACATACCAACTATATACTCAGCTTAACTATTCCAGCTTGAGTATGGCCATTCATACTATTTTTGTATTGTAGCTATATAATATTACAATGATTTTATACAAGGTACATGTCTGTAGGACATACCAACTATATACTCAGCTTAACTATTCCAGCTTGAGTATGGCCATTCTGACCACTACCAACTTGTATACTCTTTTGTATTGTAGCTATATAATATTACAATGATTTTATACAAGGTACATGTCTGTAGGACATACCAACTATATACTCAGCTTAACTATTCCAGCTTGAGTATGGCCATTCTGACCACTACCAACTTGTATACTATTTTGTATTGTAGCTATATAATATTACAATGATTTTATACAAGGTACATGTCTGTAGGACATACCAACTATATACTCAGCTTAACTATTCCAGCTTGAGTATGGCCATTCATACTATTTTGTATTGTAGCTATATAATATTACAATGATTTTATACAAGGTACATGTCTGTAGGACATACCAACTATATACTCAGCTTAACTATTCCAGCTTGAGTATGGCCATTCTGACCACTACCAACTTGTATACTATTTTGTATTGTAGCTATATAATATTACAATGATTTTATACAAGGTACATGTCTGTAGGACATACCAACTATATACTCAGCTTAACTATTCCAGCTTGAGTATGGCCATTCTGACCACTACCAACTTGTATACTATTTTGTATTGTAGCTATATAATATTACAATGATTTTATACAAGGTACATGTCTGTAGGACATACCAACTATATACTCAGCTTAACTATTCCAGCTTGAGTATGGCCATTCTGACCACTACCAACTTGTATACTATTTTGTATTGTAGCTATATAATATTAAAATGATTTTATATAAGGTACATGTCTGTAGGACATACCAACTATATACTCAGCTTAACTATTCCAGCTTGAGTATGGCCATTCTGACCACTACCAACTTGTATACTATTTTGTATTGTAGCTATATAATATTACAATGATTTTATACAAGGTACATGTCTGTAGGACATACCAACTATATACTCAGCTTAACTATTCCAGCTTGAGTATGGCCATTCTGACCACTACCAACTTGTATACTATTTTGTATTGTAGCTATATAATATTACAATGATTTTTTACAAGGTACATGTCTGTAAGACATACCAACTATATACTCAGCTTAACTATTCCAGCTTGAGTATGGCCATTCTGACCACTACCAACTTATATACTATTTTGTATTGTAGCTATATAATATTACAATGATTTTATACAAGTTACATGTCTGTAGGACATACCAACTATATACTCAGCTTAACTATTCCAGCTTGAGTATGGCCATTCTGACCACTACCAACTTGTATACTATTTTGTATTGTAGCTATATAATATTACAATGATTTTATACAAGGTACATGTCTGTAGGACATACCAACTATATACTCAGCTTAACTATTCCAGCTTGAGTATGGCCATTCTGACCACTACCAACTTGTATACTATTTTGTATTGTAGCTATATAATATTACAATGATTTTATACAAGGTACATGTCTGTAGGACATACCAACTATATACTTAGCTTAACTATTCCAGCTTGAGTATGGCCATTCTGACCACTACCAACTTGTATACTATTTTGTATTGTAGCTATATAATATTACAATGATTTTATACAAGGTACATGTCTGTAGGACATACCAACTATATAGTCAGCTTAACTATTCCAGCTTGAGTATGGCCATTCTGACCACTACCAACTTGTATACTATTTTGTATTGTAGCTATATAATATTACAATGATTTTATACAAGGTACATGTCTGTAGGACATACCAACTATATACTCAGCTTAACTATTCCAGCTTGAGTATGGCCATTCTGACCACTACCAACTTGTATACTATTTTGTTTTGTAGCTATATAATATTACAATGATTTTATACAAGGTACATGTCTGTAGGACATACCAACTATATACTCAGCTTAACTATTCCAGCTTGAGTATGGCCATTCTGACCACTACCAACTTGTATACTATTTTGTATTGTAGCTATATAATATTACAATGATTTTATACAAGGTACATGTCTGTAGGACATACCAACTATATACTCAGCTTAACTATTCCAGCTTGAGTATGGCAATTCTGACCACTACCAACTTGTATACTATTTTGTATTGAGCTATATAATATTACAATGATTTTATACAAGGTACATGTCTGTAGGACATACCAACTATATACTCAGCTTAACTATTCCAGCTTGAGTATGGCCATTCTGACCACTACCAACTTGTATACTATTTTGTATTATAGCTATATAATATTACAATGATTTTATACAAGGTACATGTCTGTATGACATACCAACTATATACTCAGCTTAACTATTCCAGCTTGAGTATGGCCATTCTGACCACTACCAACTTGTATACTATTTTGTATTGTAGCTATATAATATTAAAATGATTTTATACAAGGTACATGTCTGTAGGACATACCAACTTATTTTATTTATTTATTTATTTGTGTTTAAATCAAACAACTTACAAAATTTCTTAAAATATATAAAATTACAAAATTCTTAAAATATATAAAATTAAAATTAAAATAGTAACTATGAGTAATCAAATATAGATAAAATATATACAATAATAATATGTATATAATAAAAATATTAATTCTATATAAAAAATAGAATATTGTCAAGTATTTAATTGATTTTACTCATATTAATTAACTAGCTATAAATTCCAATTTAAAAGTGTTTACAAATTACTAATTAAGTATAGTAATAAACAAAAGGTTTAATTAATAACAGTAATAACAATCATAGCAATTATTATAGCAGAAACAATTCAGTTACTTAATATTAACTTTTTTAAATTATTTTTAGAAGTTGAACTTCTTATTTGATTTTGATATTTATTACATAATATCAGCATCCGATTAATAGGTTCAAACTTTCCATATGAAGTTCTATGGAAAGCTATTCTGAACAAATTAGGCGATCTACAGCGATAATTATTAGCAAATTGAATTTTATTTAAAATGAACAATGAATCAATTTGCAAATTTATTACTTCTGTTAAAAAGATCACGTCAGCCAATTCCCTTCTCTTTTCTAATGTTGTCAAATGGATGAGATTCAACCTTTCTAAATATGGTGGTAAAATGTATGGGTTCAACCATTGAAATTGACGAAGAGCAAATCTAATAAAATTTCTTTGGATTGCTTCTATTCGGCGAACATGAATATCGAAGTATGGATTCCATACTTGACTGGCATATTCTAGATTAGGACGAACAAGACAAGTAAATAGTGACTTTAATATGTAAGGATCCGCAAATTCTTTAGACCACCGTTTTATAAAACCTAACATTGAATTTGCTTTATTGATAATATAATTGTAATGCAACTTGAAGTCCAATTTCGGATCGAAATAAACACCCAGATCTTTAAAGGATTTAACTCTTGAAACAGTTTTTTCGTGGAGTTTATATGAAAATTGATTGGGCGAATGTTGACGTGAAAACGTCATTATTACACATTTATTGACATTAAGTTTTAGAAAATTTGAGTTACACCACATTGAAAAACGATCTAGATCATTTTGAAGCAAATATGAGTCTTTCAAAGAAGTAATCTTTTTATATATCTTCATATCGTCTGCGTATATACTTATACTGCTATTTTTAATTATAGACACTACATCATTTATCGAAATAATAAATAATAATGGTCCAAGATGGCTACCTTGAGGTACCCCAGAATTAGCTTTAAAAGATGACGATATAGCTGTTCTAAATCGAATACTATAAGATCTATTAGATAAATAAGATTCAATCCATTTAACAAAATAAGGGGGAAAACCCAATTTTTCAAGCTTAAATAATATAATACTATGGGGTAATAGATCAAATGCTTTACTAAGGTCACTATATAATACATCCGTTTGAAATCCTGCTTCCATATTATTAATAATATTGGAAGTAGACTCAACCAAATTAGTTACCGTCGATCTATGTTTCATGAACCCATGTTGATTAGGTACTAAGAAACCTACACAGTGTTCATAAATTGAATCAAAGACCATTAGTTCAAATAACTTCGGTATACTAGATAGTTTAGCTATAGGACGATAGTTAATAACATCTATTTTAGACCCTTTCTTATGTATTGGTCTAATATATGATTTTTTCCATATATCTGGAAATATGCCCGTCGATAGAGAGTGTCTAAATAAAATAGATAGCGGTACATTTAATGAAGTAGAACAATTTTTCAGAATAATGTCCGGTATGCCATCAGGTCCAGCAGACGAGTTATCACCAAGCTTATCCAGATAAGACTTAGTAAGAGAGTCATCAAAACTAATATCCTGAAGAGTAGTCTTAGGAAAAGTGTTTAAATGATTAAAATAAGTCTCATTTAATTGAAAATCAGAATTACCGTATGAATCAGAAAAATGGTCACGAAAGTAATTAGATATCACAGAAGGATCATTACTTAAGTGACCATTGAAACTCATAAAGGAAGGGAATTCATCTGATTTTCTTTTAGAATTAACAAAATTCCAAAATAATTTAGGATTATCAATAAGCTTAAATGACATGTCGTCAACATAATTATTGTATTTAATATCTACTTTTTGTTTAAAAGTATTAAATAAATCTACAAAATTAATATAATCAATGTTATTTTTAGATTTGAGATATTTTCGCCATGCTTTATTTTTAATATTTCTCAGCTTTCTGAGTTCATGACAAAACCACGGCGGACTATTATTGGTCCCTTTGTTAATAATTTGCGGCACAAAAATATTAAAACCATATAGAATAATGTTATAAAAATTTTCTATGGCAGAATTAAATTCTACATTATTAAGCAATCTATCATAGTCTATAGAATTTAAGAAAGTATTAAGGCCATGAAAGTCAGTTTTTTTAAAATTAAATCTATATGACGTAGCATTTGTTACTAGCGGAGGCACGTTATAACAGTAAGAGAACGAGATAGGTGGATGAAATTGATCGATATTAACTAGAGAAGTCTTAAATTGTGAAATCATTAAATTATCCCAATCAGATGTAAAAATAAGATCTAGTTGTCTAGACTGGAAGTTTTTAATATCTGATATTTGTTGTAGATAGTTAACATTAAGATTATCACAGAAGGAACATTCTATTTCACTAGTTACATTTGTTGGAAGAATTACTTGACTTGGCACAGTTATCGTCAATGTTGTTATTAGGAACATGGCTTAAAATACTTGTAATCTGTTTCACGTACTCTTTGAAGATCTTCCCTTCTTCTATTATTGACATGACTACGGAAAGCTTTCAGATCTGCTAATATATCGGCTTGAGATAAACCCAGATCTTCATTATATTTCATGTAAAGCTTACTAAGTTCTTTCTGGTCTAAAGGTAGGCCTTCCGACTTAATAAAGGCTTTAATGCTAGTTTTAGTATGACCAAATACACAAGTTGAACTAGGTTCATCATATAAGTAAGCAAGAAAGAGCCTAACATTATCATAAATTTTATGATCTCTAAAACGACTCATAACATACAGATTATCACCATTCGCAACTGAATTTAATGTCATCCTAATGATTGGCGAGACTAGTGGATTAGCAAAGTTAGGAGAGGAAGTGGGAACAGTAGTATTAGGATTAGAATTAATATGAAGAGGGTGTTGGTTAGTTTGGTTAGTACTAGAATTAGTACAAATGGTACTAGTAGAATTAGTTATAATATTAAAATGATTTTATATAAGGTACATGTGTGTAGGACATACCAACTATATACTCAGCTTAACTATTCCAGCTTGAGTATGGCCATTCTGACCACTACCAACTTGTATACTATTTTGTATTGTAGCTATATAATATTACAATGATTTTATACAAGGTACATGTCTGTAGGACATACCAACTATATACTCAGCTTAACTATTCCAGCTTGAGTATGGCCATTCTGACCACTACCAACTTGTATACTATTTTGTATTGTAGCTATATAATATTACAATGATTTTTTACAAGGTACATGTCTGTAAGACATACCAACTATATACTCAGCTTAACTATTCCAGCTTGAGTATGGCCATTCTGACCACTACCAACTTATATACTATTTTGTATTGTAGCTATATAATATTACAATGATTTTATACAAGTTACATGTCTGTAGGACATACCAACTATATACTCAGCTTAACTATTCCAGCTTGAGTATGGCCATTCTGACCACTACCAACTTGTATACTATTTTGTATTGTAGCTATATAATATTACAATGATTTTATACAAGGTACATGTCTGTAGGACATACCAACTATATACTCAGCTTAACTATTCCAGCTTGAGTATGGCCATTCTGACCACTACCAACTTGTATACTATTTTGTATTGTAGCTATATAATATTACAATGATTTTATACAAGGTACATGTCTGTAGGACATACCAACTATATACTTAGCTTAACTATTCCAGCTTGAGTATGGCCATTCTGACCACTACCAACTTGTATACTATTTTGTATTGTAGCTATATAATATTACAATGATTTTATACAAGGTACATGTCTGTAGGACATACCAACTATATAGTCAGCTTAACTATTCCAGCTTGAGTATGGCCATTCTGACCACTACCAACTTGTATACTATTTTGTATTGTAGCTATATAATATTACAATGATTTTATACAAGGTACATGTCTGTAGGACATACCAACTATATACTCAGCTTAACTATTCCAGCTTGAGTATGGCCATTCTGACCACTACCAACTTGTATACTATTTTGTTTTGTAGCTATATAATATTACAATGATTTTATACAAGGTACATGTCTGTAGGACATACCAACTATATACTCAGCTTAACTATTCCAGCTTGAGTATGGCCATTCTGACCACTACCAACTTGTATACTATTTTGTATTGTAGCTATATAATATTACAATGATTTTATACAAGGTACATGTCTGTAGGACATACCAACTATATACTCAGCTTAACTATTCCAGCTTGAGTATGGCAATTCTGACCACTACCAACTTGTATACTATTTTGTATTGAGCTATATAATATTACAATGATTTTATACAAGGTACATGTCTGTAGGACATACCAACTATATACTCAGCTTAACTATTCCAGCTTGAGTATGGCCATTCTGACCACTACCAACTTGTATACTATTTTGTATTATAGCTATATAATATTACAATGATTTTATACAAGGTACATGTCTGTATGACATACCAACTATATACTCAGCTTAACTATTCCAGCTTGAGTATGGCCATTCTGACCACTACCAACTTGTATACTATTTTCTATTGTAGCTATATAATATTAAAATGATTTTATACAAGGTACATGTCTGTAGGACATACCAACTTTATACTCAACTTAACTATTCCAGCTTGAGTATGACCATTCTGACTACTACCAACTTGTATACTATTTTGTATTGTAGCTATATAATATTACAATGATTTTATACAAGGTACATGTCTGTAGGACATACCAACTATATACTCAGCTTAACTATTCCAGCTTGAGTATGGCCATTCTGACCACTACCAACTTGTATACTATTTTGTATTGTAGCTATATAATATTACAATGATTTTATACAAGGTACATGTCTGTAGGACATACCAACTATATACTCAGCTTAACTATTCCAGCTTGAGTATGGCCATTCTGACCACTACCAACTTGTATACTATTTTGTATTGTAGCTATATAATATTACAATGATTTTATACAAGGTACATGTCTGTAGGACATACCAACTATATACTCAGCTTAACTATTCCAGCTTGAGTATGGCCATTCTTACCACTACCAACTTGTATACTATTTTGTATTGTAGCTATATAATATTACAATGATCTTATACAAGGTACATGTCTGTAGGACATACCAACTATATACTAAGCTTAACTATTCCAGCTTGAGTATGGCCATTCTGACCACTACCAACTTGTATACTATTTTGTATTGTAGCTATATAATATTATAATGATTTTATACAAGGTACATGTCTGTAGGACATACCAACTATATACTCAGCTTAACTATTCCAGCTTGAGTATGGCCATTCTGACCACTACCAACTTGTATACTATTTTGTATTGTAGCTATATAATATTACAATGATTTTATACAAGGTACATGTCTGTAGGACATACCAACTATATACTCAGCTTAACTATTCCAGCTTGAGTATGGCCATTCTGACCACTACCAACTTGTATACTATTTTGTATTGTAGCTATATAATATTACAATGATTTTATACAAGGTACATGTCTGTAGGACATACCAACTATATACTCAGCTTAACTATTCCAGCTTGAGTATGGCCATTCTGACCACTACCAACTTGTATACTATTTTGTATTGTAGCTATATAATATTACAATGATTTTATACAAGGTACATGTCTGTAGGACATACCAACTATATACTCAGCTTAACTATTCCAGCTTGAGTATGGCCATTCTGACCACTACCAACTTGTATACTATTTTGTATTGTAGCTATATAATATTACAATGATTTTATACAAGGTACATGTCTGTAGGACATACCAACTATATACTCAGCTTAACTATTCCAGCTTGAGTATGGCCATTCTTACCACTACCAACTTGTATACTATTTTGTATTGTAGCTATATAATATTACAATGATCTTATACAAGGTACATGTCTGTAGGACATACCAACTATATACTAAGCTTAACTATTCCAGCTTGAGTATGGCCATTCTGACCACTACCAACTTGTATACTATTTTGTATTGTAGCTATATAATATTATAATGATTTTATACAAGGTACATGTCTGTAGGACATACCAACTATATACTAAGCTTAACTATTCCAGCTTGAGTATGGCCATTCTGACCACTACCAACTTGTATACTATTTTGTATTGTAGCTATATAATATTACAATGATTTTTTACAAGGTACATGTCTGTAAGACATACCAACTATATACTCAGCTTAACTATTCCAGCTTGAGTATGGCCATTCTGACCACTACCAACTTATATACTATTTTGTATTGTAGCTATATAATATTACAATGATTTTATACAAGTTACATGTCTGTAGGACATACCAACTATATACTCAGCTTAACTATTCCAGCTTGAGTATGGCCATTCTGACCACTACCAACTTGTATACTATTTTGTATTGTAGCTATATAATATTACAATGATTTTATACAAGGTACATGTCTGTAGGACATACCAACTATATACTCAGCTTAACTATTCCAGCTTGAGTATGGCCATTCTGACCACTACCAACTTGTATACTATTTTGTATTGTAGCTATATAATATTACAATGATTTTATACAAGGTACATGTCTGTAGGACATACCAACTATATACTTAGCTTAACTATTCCAGCTTGAGTATGGCCATTCTGACCACTACCAACTTGTATACTATTTTGTATTGTAGCTATATAATATTACAATGATTTTATACAAGGTACATGTCTGTAGGACATACCAACTATATAGTCAGCTTAACTATTCCAGCTTGAGTATGGCCATTCTGACCACTACCAACTTGTATACTATTTTGTATTGTAGCTATATAATATTACAATGATTTTATACAAGGTACATGTCTGTAGGACATACCAACTATATACTCAGCTTAACTATTCCAGCTTGAGTATGGCCATTCTGACCACTACCAACTTGTATACTATTTTGTTTTGTAGCTATATAATATTACAATGATTTTATACAAGGTACATGTCTGTAGGACATACCAACTATATACTCAGCTTAACTATTCCAGCTTGAGTATGGCCATTCTGACCACTACCAACTTGTATACTATTTTGTATTGTAGCTATATAATATTACAATGATTTTATACAAGGTACATGTCTGTAGGACATACCAACTATATACTCAGCTTAACTATTCCAGCTTGAGTATGGCAATTCTGACCACTACCAACTTGTATACTATTTTGTATTGAGCTATATAATATTACAATGATTTTATACAAGGTACATGTCTGTAGGACATACCAACTATATACTCAGCTTAACTATTCCAGCTTGAGTATGGCCATTCTGACCACTACCAACTTGTATACTATTTTGTATTATAGCTATATAATATTACAATGATTTTATACAAGGTACATGTCTGTATGACATACCAACTATATACTCAGCTTAACTATTCCAGCTTGAGTATGGCCATTCTGACCACTACCAACTTGTATACTATTTTGTATTGTAGCTATATAATATTAAAATGATTTTATACAAGGTACATGTCTGTAGGACATACCAACTTTATACTCAACTTAACTATTCCAGCTTGAGTATGACCATTCTGACTACTACCAACTTGTATACTATTTTGTATTGTAGCTATATAATATTACAATGATTTTATACAAGGTACATGTCTGTAGGACATACCAACTATATACTCAGCTTAACTATTCCAGCTTGAGTATGGCCATTCTGACCACTACCAACTTGTATACTATTTTGTATTGTAGATATATAATATTACAATGATTTTATACAAGGTACATGTCTGTAGGACATACCAACTATATACTCAGCTTAACTATTCCAGCTTGAGTATGGCCATTCTGACCACTACCAACTTGTATACTATTTTGTATTGTAGCTATATAATATTACAATGATTTTATACAAGGTACATGTCTGTAGGACATACCAACTATATACTCAGCTTAACTATTCCAGCTTGAGTATGGCCATTCTTACCACTACCAACTTGTATACTATTTTGTATTGTAGCTATATAATATTACAATGATCTTATACAAGGTACATGTCTGTAGGACATACCAACTATATACTAAGCTTAACTATTCCAGCTTGAGTATGGCCATTCTGACCACTACCAACTTGTATACTATTTTGTATTGTAGCTATATAATATTATAATGATTTTATACAAGGTACATGTCTGTAGGACATACCAACTATATACTCAGCTTAACTATTCCAGCTTGAGTATGGCCATTCTGACCACTACCAACTTGTATACTATTTTGTATTGTAGCTATATAATATTACAATGATTTTATACAAGGTACATGTCTGTAGGACATACCAACTATATACTCAGCTTAACTATTCCAGCTTGAGTATGGCCATTCTGACCACTACCAACTTGTATACTATTTTGTATTGTAGCTATATAATATTACAATGATTTTATACAAGGTACATGTCTGTAGGACATACCAACTATATACTCAGCTTAACTATTCCAGCTTGAGTATGGCAATTCTGACCACTACCAACTTGTATACTATTTTGTATTGTAGCTATATAATATTACAATGATTTTATACAAGGTACATGTCTGTAGGACATACCAACTATATACTCAGCTTAATTATTCCAGCTTGAGTATGGCCATTCTGACCACTACCAACTTGTATACTATTTTGTTTTGTAGCTATATAATATTACAATGATTTTATACAAGGTACATGTCTGTAGGACATACCAACTATATACTCAGCTTAACTATTCCAGCTTGAGTATGGCAATTCTGACCACAACCAACTTGTATACTATTTTGTATTGTAGCTATATAATATTACAATGATTTTATACAAGGTACATGTCTGTAGGACATACCAACTATATACTCAGCTTAACTATTCCAGCTTGAGTATGGCCATTCTTACCACTACCAACTTGTATACTATTTTGTATTGTAGCTATATAATATTACAATGATCTTATACAAGGTACATGTCTGTAGGACATACCAACTATATACTAAGCTTAACTATTCCAGCTTGAGTATGGCCATTCTGACCACTACCAACTTGTATACTATTTTGTATTGTAGCTATATAATATTATAATGATTTTATACAAGGTACATGTCTGTAGGACATACCAACTATATACTCAGCTTAACTATTCCAGCTTGAGTATGGCCATTCTGACCACTACCAACTTGTATACTATTTTGTATTGTAGCTATATAATATTACAATGATTTTATACAAGGTACATGTCTGTAGGACATACCAACTATATACTCAGCTTAACTATTCCAGCTTGAGTATGGCCATTCTGACCACTACCAACTTGTATACTATTTTGTATTGTAGCTATATAATATTACAATGATTTTATACAAGGTACATGTCTGTAGGACATACCAACTATATACTCAGCTTAACTATTCCAGCTTGAGTATGGCAATTCTGACCACTACCAACTTGTATACTATTTTGTATTGTAGCTATATAATATTACAATGATTTTATACAAGGTACATGTCTGTAGGACATACCAACTATATACTCAGCTTAACTATTCCAGCTTGAGTATGGCCATTCTGACCACTACCAACTTGTATACTATTTTGTATTGTAGCTATATAATATTACAATGATTTTATACAAGGTACATGTCTGTAGGACATACCAACTATATACTCAGCTTAACTATTCCAGCTTGAGTATGGCCATTCTTACCACTACCAACTTGTATACTATTTTGTATTGTAGCTATATAATATTACAATGATCTTATACAAGGTACATGTCTGTAGGACATACCAACTATATACTAAGCTTAACTATTCCAGCTTGAGTATGGCCATTCTGACCACTACCAACTTGTATACTATTTTGTATTGTAGCTATATAATATTATAATGATTTTATACAAGGTACATGTCTGTAGGACATACCAACTATATACTCAGCTTAACTATTCCAGCTTGAGTATGGCCATTCTGACCACTACCAACTTGTATACTATTTTGTATTGTAGCTATATAATATTACAATGATTTTATACAAGGTACATGTCTGTAGGACATACCAACTATATACTCAGCTTAACTATTCCAGCTTGAGTATGGCCATTCTGACCACTACCAACTTGTATACTATTTTGTATTGTAGCTATATAATATTACAATGATTTTATACAAGGTACATGTCTGTAGGACATACCAACTATATACTCAGCTTAACTATTCCAGCTTGAGTATGGCAATTCTGACCACTACCAACTTGTATACTATTTTGTATTGTAGCTATATAATATTACAATGATTTTATACAAGGTACATGTCTGTAGGACATACCAACTATATACTCAGCTTAATTATTCCAGCTTGAGTATGGCCATTCTGACCACTACCAACTTGTATACTATTTTGTTTTGTAGCTATATAATATTACAATGATTTTATACAAGGTACATGTCTGTAGGACATACCAACTATATACTCAGCTTAACTATTCCAGCTTGAGTATGGCAATTCTGACCACAACCAACTTGTATACTATTTTGTATTGTAGCTATATAATATTACAATGATTTTATACAAGGTACATGTCTGTAGGACATACCAACTATATACTCAGCTTAACTATTCCAGCTTGAGTATGGCCATTCTTACCACTACCAACTTGTATACTATTTTGTATTGTAGCTATATAATATTACAATGATCTTATACAAGGTACATGTCTGTAGGACATACCAACTATATACTAAGCTTAACTATTCCAGCTTGAGTATGGCCATTCTGACCACTACCAACTTGTATACTATTTTGTATTGTAGCTATATAATATTATAATGATTTTATACAAGGTACATGTCTGTAGGACATACCAACTATATACTCAGCTTAACTATTCCAGCTTGAGTATGGCCATTCTGACCACTACCAACTTGTATACTATTTTGTATTGTAGCTATATAATATTACAATGATTTTATACAAGGTACATGTCTGTAGGACATACCAACTATATACTCAGCTTAACTATTCCAGCTTGAGTATGGCCATTCTGACCACTACCAACTTGTATACTATTTTGTATTGTAGCTATATAATATTACAATGATTTTATACAAGGTACATGTCTGTAGGACATACCAACTATATACTCAGCTTAACTATTCCAGCTTGAGTATGGCAATTCTGACCACTACCAACTTGTATACTATTTTGTATTGTAGCTATATAATATTACAATGATTTTATACAAGGTACATGTCTGTAGGACATACCAACTATATACTCAGCTTAATTATTCCAGCTTGAGTATGGCCATTCTGACCACTACCAACTTGTATACTATTTTGTTTTGTAGCTATATAATATTACAATGATTTTATACAAGGTACATGTCTGTAGGACATACCAACTATATACTCAGCTTAACTATTCCAGCTTGAGTATGGCAATTCTGACCACAACCAACTTGTATACTATTTTGTATTGTAGCTATATAATATTACAATGATTTTATACAAGGTACATGTCTGTAGGACATACCAACTATATACTCAGCTTAACTATTCCAGCTTGAGTATGGCCATTCTGACCACAACCAACTTGTATACTATTTTGTATTGTAGCTATATAATATTACAATGATTTTATACAAGGTACATGTCTGTAAGATATACCAACTATATACTCAGCTTAACTATTCCAGCTTGAGTATGGCCATTCTGACCACTACCAACTTGTATACTATTTTGTATTGTAGCTATATAATATTACAATGATTTTATACAAGGTACATGTCTGTAGGACATACCAACTATATACTCAGCTTAACTATTCCAGCTTGAGTATGGCCATTCTGACCACTACCAACTTGTATACTATTTTGTAGTGTAGCTATATAATATTACAATGATTTTATACAAGGTATATGTCTGTAGGACATACCAACTATATACTCAGCTTAACTATTCCAGCTTGAGTATGGCCATTCCGACCACTACCAACTTGTATACCATTTTGTATTGTAGCTATATAATACTACAATGATTTTATACAAGGTACATGTCTGTAGGACATACCAACTATATACTCAGCTTAACTATTCCAGCTTGAGTATGGCCATGCTGACCACAACCAACTTGTATACTATTTTGTATTGTAGCTATATAATATTACAATGATTTTATACAAGGTACATGTCTGTAGGATAAACCAACTATATACTCAGCTTAACTATTCCAGCTTGAGTATGGCCATTCTGACCACTACCAACTTGTATACTATTTTGTATTGTAGCTATATAATATTACAATGATTTTATACAAGGTACATGTCTGTAGGACATACCAACTATATACTCAGCTTAACTATTCCAGCTTGAGTATGGCCATTCTGACCAGTAGCAACTTGTATACTATTTTGTATTGTAGCTATATAATATTACAATGATTTTATACAAGGTACATGTCTGTAGGACATACCAACTATATACTCAGCTTAACTATTCCAGCTTGAGTATGGCCATTCTGACCACTACCAACTTGTATACTATTTTGTCTTGTTGCTATATAATATTACAATGATTTTATACAAGGTACATGTCTGTAGGACATACCAACTATATACTCAGCTTAACTATTCCAGCTTGAGTATGGCCATTCTGACCACTACCAACTTGTATACTATTTTGTATTGTAGATATATAATATTACAATGATTTTATACAAGGTACATGTCTGTAGGACATACCAACTATATACTCAGCTTAACTATGTAACGGAATCAAAATTAATTCGATTCGTTATCTGAAGATAAGTTCGGAGGAGAAGGGTTCGGAAGCTGAAAGCGTTGGGCGCCAGGTCTGAGTGACCTAGCCTCAATCACTAAAAAAAACAAGACCAATTTTTTTCTCTTCCAGCTCCCAGGATCATTGGGATTTCCGCCGGCTTAGCAAAGTCTTTGGGGCGTGGGTCGACCAATGATCCTACTAACCATCATAGCAGCAACAACCATTCTCTTCAATCCATTCCATTGGTTACCTCATAACCAACGATGGATCGAAGAAAATAGCGAAAGGAAAATTCTACATACTCCGGGTTCACATACTATAAGGCCTCTTAGCCAGCCATGATCTAAAAACTCTACCAAAAATCTTCAGCAAAAGAAAATCACACAAAACAAAAAATCTCGCACAAAAAAAATCACCTAACGATGCCGCAACAAAAAATAGGTCACTGAATAAATAAATAAATAATTCAACACCAATATATTAAATTATAATTTAACCAATTTTTTTATTTTCTATTTAAAAAAAACTTTAAATAAATAAATAATAACTAATTTTTTTTGAATTAAATATAATAGCTTCGGCGGCTATATTCAATCAAAATATAAATTGTACCACAAAAAAAACAACAAAAAAAATTACCACGTACCTTTCTATCTGGTGGGTGGAACTGCTCCGGACATGTCAGGATCAGCTACACCTAAAAAGGATACTAACAAAATATTTTTTTTTCTTGGTTCAACAAATTTACCAAATAAAAAAAAACTACTTTATATACAACTACAATATTCAAAAAAAAAAAAAAAAAAATTACTAATACTTATATAAAAAAAATAAATTAACAAAACAAAAAAAAATTCCCTCGATGACGACTGGTTCACAGGAACAGGACTGCTGACGACGACAGGAACTACACTCCGGAACACAGGAACATACAGAACGAAAGGTACACCACAGGAACAAAGTTACGAACACGAATTACGCGCGCGCTGGACACCAATTTATTATTATATAAAATGTTTAATTTTCATTTTAATTTAATACTTAAATTTCCTTTATAGAATTTTTTTATTTTAACCAATTTTTCAATGTTATTTTCTTTTCGATTTAAATACATTTATCACTATTTTTTTTTCCAATCTTTATTGGTTTTTTTTTCTGGTTAACTAAATTTATTATTTTTCATTTTTCCTTCCTTTTTTAACGTTTATTTTTGTTTTTATATATATTTTTTTTGCAACCATAAACTTGGTCAAAACTTATTACTAAAAAAAATAAACCCAAAAAAAAATATTAAAAAATAATACAACATTTTCAAATCCGGTGTCCAGCGCGGCGGTCAACATCCGACTCGCCGATTTTTTTAACTTTTCTTTTTCTGCGATCATCTGATCATACCCTTGATTTGACCCGAGGTCAAATCAAGATCATCATCTATTTTTTTCTCATTTTCAAAAAAAAATTAAAAATACACCACCACCACGACATCTATACGTGACACCACAAATTAAAACTTAACGATAACTACAACTAAACTACAAACTATGACCCCATCACCTGAACGATACAACTAAACAATAAAACAATAACACACTTGACACCGGCTCACGCACACGCAGAGGAAGTATTTTTAACAAAAAAAAATTTATTTCTAATTTATTATTTTTAATTTTTAGAAATTCCTGGGTGTCACAACTATTCCAGCTTGAGTATGGCCATTCTGACCACTACCAACTTGTATACTATTTTGTATTGTAGCTATATAATATTACAATGATTTTATACAAGGTACATGTCTGTAGGACATACCAACTATATACTCAGCTTAACTATTCCAGCTTGAGTATGGCCATTCTGACCACTACCAACTTGTATACTATTGTGTATTGTAGCTATATAATATTACAATGATTTTATACAAAGTACATGTCTGTAGGACATACCAACTATATACTCAGCTTAACTATTCCAGCTTGAGTATGGCCATTCTGACCACTACCAACTTGTATACTATTTTGTATTGTAGCTATATAATATTACAATGATTTTATACAAGGTACATGTCTGTAGGACATACCAACTATATACTCAGCTTAACTATTCCAGCTTGAGTATGGCCATTCTGAACACTACCAACTTGTATACTATTGTGTATTGTAGCTATATAATATTACAATGATTTTATACAAAGTACATGTCTGTAGGACATACCAACTATATACTCAGCTTAACTATTTCAGCTTGAGTATGGCCATTCTGACCACTAGCAACTTGTATACTATTTTGTATTGTAGCTATATAATATTACAATGATTTTATACAAGGTACATGTCTGTAGGACATACCAACTATATACTCAGCTTAACTATTCCAGCTTGAGTATGGCCATTCTGACCACTACCAACTTGTATACTATTTTGTATTGTAGCTATATAATATTACAATGATTTTATACAAGGTACATGTCTGTAGGACATACCAACTATATACTCAGCTTAACTATTCCAGCTTGAGTATGGCCATTCTGACCACTACCAACTTGTATACTATTTTGTATTGTAGCTATATAATATTACAATGATTTTATACAAGGTACATGTCTGTAGGACATACCAACTATATACTCAGCTTAACTATTCCAGCTTGAGTATGGCCATTCTGACCACTACCAACTTGTATACTATTTTGTATTGTAGCTATATAATATTACAATGATTTTATACAAGGTACATGTCTGTAGGACATACCAACTATATACTCATCTTAACTATTCCAGCTTGAGTATGACCATTCTGACCACTACCAACTTGTATACTATTTTGTATTGTAGCTATATAATATTACAATGATTTTATACAAGGTACATGTCTGTAGGACATACCAACTATATACTCAGCTTAACTATTCCAGCTTGAGTATGACCATTCTGACCACTACCAACTTGTATACTATTTTGTATTGTAGCTATATAATATTACAATGATTTTATACAAGGTACATGTCTGTAGGACATAACAACTATATCCTCAGCTTAACTATTCCAGCTTGAGTATGGCCATTCTGACCACTACCAACTTGTATACTATTTTGTATTGTAGCTATATAATATTACAATGATTTTATACAAGGTACATGTCTGTAGGACATACCAACTATATACTCAGCTTAACTATTCCAGCTTGAGTATGGCCATTCTGACCACTACCAACTTGTATACTATTTTGTATTGTAGCTATATAATATTACAATGATTTTATACAAGGTACATATCTGTAGGACATACCAACTATATACTCAGCTTAACTATTCCATCTTGAGTATGGCCATTCTGACCACTACCAACTTGTATACTATTTTGTATTGTAGCTATATAATATTACAATGATTTTATACAAGGTACATGTCTGTAGGACATACCAACTATATACTCAGCTTAACTATTCCAGCTTGAGTATGGCCATTCTGACCACTACCAACTTGTATACTATTTTGTATTGTAGCTATATAAATTACAATGATTTTATACAAGGTACATGTCTGTAGGACATACTAACTATATACTCAGCTTAACTATTCCAGCTTGAGTATGGCCATTCTGACCACTACCAACTTGTATACTATTTTGTATTGTACCTATATAATATTACAATGATTTTATACATGGTACATGTCTGTAGGACATACCAACTATACACTCAGCTTAACTATTCCAGCTTGAGTATGGCCATTCTGGCCACTACCAACTTGTATACTATTTTGTATTGTAGCTATATAATATTACAATGATTTTATACAAGGTACATGTCTGTAGGACATACCAACTATATACTCAGCTTAACTATTCCAGCTTGAGTATGGCCATTCTGACCACTACCAACTTGTATACTATTTTGTATTGTAGCTATATAATATTACAATGATTTTATACAAGGTACATGTCTGTAGGACATACCAACTATATACTCAGCTTAACTATTCCAGCTTGAGTATGGCCATTCTGACCACTACCAACTTGTATACTATTTTGTATTGTAGCTATATAATATTACAATGATTTTATACAAGATACATGTCTGTAGGACATACCAACTATATACTCAGCTTAACTATTCCAGCTTGAGTATGGCCATTCTGACCACTACCAACTTGTATACTATTTTGTATTGTAGCTATATAATATTATAATGATTTTATACAAGGTACATGTCTGTAGGACATACCAACTATATACTCAGCTTAACTATTCCAGCTTGAGTATGGCCATTCTGACCACTACCAACTTGTATACTATTTTGTATTGTAGCTATATAATATTACAATGATTTTATACAAGGTACATGTCTGTAGGACATACCAACTATATACTCAGCTTAACTATTCCAGCTTGAGTATGGCCATTCTGACCACTACCAACTTGTATACTACTTTGTATTGTAGCTATATAATATTACAATGATTTTATACAAGGTACATGTCTGTAGGACATACCAACTATACACTCAGCTTAACTATTCCAGCTTGAGTATGGCCATTCTGACCACTACCAACTTGTATACTATTTTGTATTGTAGCTATATAATATTACAATGATTTTATACAAGGTACATGTCTCTAGGACATACCAACTATATACTCAGCTTAACACCAACTATATACTCAGCTTAACTATTCCAGCTTGAGTATGGCCATTCTGACCACTACCAAATTGTATACTATTTTGTATTGTAGCTATATAATATTACAATGATTTTATACAAGGTACATGTCTGTAGGACATACCAACTATATACTCAGCTTAACTATTCCAGCTTGAGTATGGCCATTCTGACCACTACCAACTTGTATACTATATTGTATTGTAGCTATATAATATTACAATGATTTTATACAAGGTACATGTCTGTAGGACATACCAACTATATACTCAGCTTAACTATGTAACGGAATCAAAATTAATTCGATTCGTTATCTGAAGATAAGTTCGGAGGAGAAGGGTTCGGAAGCTGAAAGCGTTGGGCGCCAGGTCTGAGTGACCTAGCCTCAATCACTAAAAAAAACAAGACCAATTTTTTTCTCTTCCAGCTCCCAGGATCATTGGGATTTCCGCCGGCTTAGCAAAGTCTTTGGGGCGTGGATCGACCAATGATCCTACTAACCATCATATCAGCAACAACCATTCTCTTCAATCCATTCCATTGGTTACCTCATAACCAACGATGGATCGAAGAAAATAGCGAAAGGAAAATTATACATACTCCGGGTTCACATACTATAAGGCCTCTTAGCCAGCCATGATCTAAAAACTCTACCAAAAATCTTCAGCAAAAGAAAATCACACAAAACAAAAAATCTCGCACAAAAAAAATCACCTAACGATGCCGCAACAAAAAATAGGTCACTGAATAAATAAATAAATAATTCAACACCAATATATTAAATTATAATTTAACCAATTTTTTTATTTTCTATTTAAAAAAAACTTTAAATAAATAAATAATAACAAATTTTTTTTGAATTAAATATAATAGCTCCGGCGGCTATATTCAATCAAAATATAAATTGTACCACAAAAAAAACAACAAAAAAAATTACCACGTACCTTTCTATCTGGTGGGTGGAACTGCTCCGGACATGTCAGGATCAGCTACACCTAAAAAGGATACTAACAAAATATTTTTTTTCTTGGTTCAACAAATTTACCAAATAAAAAAAAACTACTTTATATACAACTACAATATTCAAAAAAAAAAATAACAAATTACTAATACTTATATAAAAAAAATAAATTAACAAAACAAAAAAAAATTCCCTCGATGACGACTGGTTCACAGGAACAGGACTGCTGACGACGACAGGAACTACACTCCGGAACACAGGAACATACAGAACGAAAGGTACACCACAGGAACAAAGTTACGAACACGAATTACGCGCGCGCTGGACACCAATTTATTATTATATAAAATGTTTAATTTTCATTTTAATTTAATACTTAAATTTCCTTTATAGAATTTTTTTATTTTAACCAATTTTTCAATGTTATTTTCTTTTCGATTTAAATACATTTATCACTATTTTTTTTTCCAATCTTTATTGGTTTTTTTTTCTGGTTAACTAAATTTATTATTTTTCATTTTTCCTTCCTTTTTTAACGTTTATTTTTGTTTTTATATATATTTTTTTTGCAACCATAAACTTGGTCAAAACTTATTACTAAAAAAAATAAACCCAAAAAAAAATATTAAAAAATAATACAACATTTTCAAATCCGGTGTCCAGCGCGGCGGTCAACATCCGACTCGCCGATTTTTTTAACTTTTCTTTTTCTGCGATCATCTGATCATACCCTTGATTTGACCCGAGGTCAAATCAAGATCATCATCTATTTTTTTCTCATTTTCAAAAAAAAATTAAAAATACACCACCACCACGACATCTATACGTGACACCACAAATTAAAACTTAACGATAACTACAACTAAACTACAAACTATGACCCCATCACCTGAACGATACAACTAAACAATAAAACAATAACACACTTGACACCGGCTCACGCACACGCAGAGGAAGTATTTTTAACAAAAAAAAATTTATTTCTAATTTATTATTTTTAATTTTTAGAAATTCCTGGGTGTCACAACTATTCCAGCTTGAGTATGGCCATTCTGACCACTACCAACTTGTATACTATTTTGTATTGTAGCTATATAATATTACAATGATTTTATACAAGGTACATGTCTGTAGGACATACCAACTATATACTCAGCTTAACTATTCCAGCTTGAGTATGGCCATTCTGACCACTACCAACTTGTATACTATTGTGTATTGTAGCTATATAATATTACAATGATTTTATACAAAGTACATGTCTGTAGGACATACCAACTATATACTCAGCTTAACTATTCCAGCTTGAGTATGGCCATTCTGACCACTACCAACTTGTATACTATTTTGTATTGTAGCTATATAATATTACAATGATTTTATACAAGGTACATGTCTGTAGGACATACCAACTATATACTCAGCTTAACTATTCCAGCTTGAGTATGGCCATTCTGAACACTACCAACTTGTATACTATTGTGTATTGTAGCTATATAATATTACAATGATTTTATACAAAGTACATGTCTGTAGGACATACCAACTATATACTCAGCTTAACTATTTCAGCTTGAGTATGGCCATTCTGACCACTAGCAACTTGTATACTATTTTGTATTGTAGCTATATAATATTACAATGATTTTATACAAGGTACATGTCTGTAGGACATACCAACTATATACTCAGCTTAACTATTTCAGCTTGAGTATGGCCATTCTGAACACTACCAACTTGTATACTATTTTGTATTGTAGCTATATAATATTATAATGATTTTATACAAGGTACATGTCTGTAGGACATACCAACTATATACTCAGCTTAACTATTTCAGCTTGAGTATGGCCATTCTGAACACTACCAACTTGTATACTATTGTGTATTGTAGCTATATAATATTACAATGATTTTATACAAAGTACATGTCTGTAGGACATACCAACTATATACTCAGCTTAACTATTCCAGCTTGAGTATGGCCATTCTGACCACTAGCAACTTGTATACTATTTTGTATTGTAGCTATATAATATTACAATGATTTTATACAAGGTACATGTCTGTAGGACATACCAACTATATACTCAGCTTAACTATTCCAGCTTGAGTATGGCCATTCTGACCACTACCAACTTGTATACTATTTTGTATTGTAGCTATATAATATTACAATGATTTTATACAAGGTACATGTCTGTAGGACATACCAACTATATACTCAGCTTAACTATTCCAGCTTGAGTATGGCCATTCTGACCACTACCAACTTGTATACTATTTTGTATTGTAGCTATATAATATTACAATGATTTTATACAAGGTACATGTCTGTAGGACATACCAACTATATACTCAGCTTAACTATTCCAGCTTGAGTATGGCCATTCTGACCACTACCAACTTGTATACTATTTTGTATTGTAGCTATATAATATTACAATGATTTTATACAAGGTACATGTCTGTAGGACATACCAACTATATACTCATCTTAACTATTCCAGCTTGAGTATGACCATTCTGACCACTACCAACTTGTATACTATTTTGTATTGTAGCTATATAATATTACAATGATTTTATACAAGGTACATGTCTGTAGGACATACCAACTATATACTCAGCTTAACTATTCCAGCTTGAGTATGACCATTCTGACCACTACCAACTTGTATACTATTTTGTATTGTAGCTATATAATATTACAATGATTTTATACAAGGTACATGTCTGTAGGACATAACAACTATATCCTCAGCTTAACTATTCCAGCTTGAGTATGGCCATTCTGACCACTACCAACTTGTATACTATTTTGTATTGTAGCTATATAATATTACAATGATTTTATACAAGGTACATGTCTGTAGGACATACCAACTATATACTCAGCTTAACTATTCCAGATTGAGTATGGCCATTCTGACCACTACCAACTTGTATACTATTTTGTATTGTAGCTATATAATATTGCAACGATTTTATACAAGGTACATATCTGTAGGACGTACCAACTATATACTCAGCTTAACTATTCCATCTTGAGTATGGCCATTCTGACCACTACCAACTTGTATACTATTTTGTATTGTAGCTATATAATATTACAATGATTTTATACAAGGTACATGTCTGTAGGACATACCAACTATATACTCAGCTTAACTATTCCAGCTTGAGTATGGCCATTCTGACCACTACCAACTTGTATACTATTTTGTATTGTAGCTATATAATATTACAATGATTTTATACAAGGTACATGTCTGTAGGACATACTAACTATATACTCAGCTTAACTATTCCAGCTTGAGTATGGCCATTCTGACCACTACCAACTTGTATACTATTTTGTATTGTACCTATATAATATTACAATGATTTTATACATGGTACATGTCTGTAGGACATACCAACTATACACTCAGCTTAACTATTCCAGCTTGAGTATGGCCATTCTGGCCACTACCAACTTGTATACTATTTTGTATTGTAGCTATATAATATTACAATGATTTTATACAAGGTAAATGTCTGTAGGACATACCAACTATATACTCAGCTTAACTATTCCAGCTTGAGTATGGCCATTCTGACCACTACCAACTTGTATACTATTTTGTATTGTAGCTATATAATATTACAATGATTTTATACAAGGTACATGTCTGTAGGACATACCAACTATATACTCAGCTTAACTATTCCAGCTTGAGTATGGCCATTCTGACCACTACCAACTTGTATACTATTTTGTATTGTAGCTATATAATATTACAATGATTTTATACAAGATACATGTCTGTAGGACATACCAACTATATACTCAGCTTAACTATTCCAGCTTGAGTATGGCCATTCTGACCACTACCAACTTGTATACTATTTTGTATTGTAGCTATATAATATTATAATGATTTTATACAAGGTACATGTCTGTAGGACATACCAACTATATACTCAGCTTAACTATTCCAGCTTGAGTATGGCCATTCTGACCACTACCAACTTGTATACTATTTTGTATTGTAGCTATATAATATTACAATGATTTTATACAAGGTACATGTCTGTAGGACATACCAACTATATACTCAGCTTAACTATTCCAGCTTGAGTATGGCCATTCTGACCACTACCAACTTGTATACTACTTTGTATTGTAGCTATATAATATTACAATGATTTTATACAAGGTACATGTCTGTAGGACATACCAACTATACACTCAGCTTAACTATTCCAGCTTGAGTATGGCCATTCTGACCACTACCAACTTGTATACTATTTTGTATTGTAGCTATATAATATTACAATGATTTTATACAAGGTACATGTCTCTAGGACATACCAACTATATACTCAGCTTAACACCAACTATATACTCAGCTTAACTATTCCAGCTTGAGTATGGCCATTCTGACCACTACCAAATTGTATACTATTTTGTATTGTAGCTATATAATATTACAATGATTTTATACAAGGTACATGTCTGTAGGACATACCAACTATATACTCAGCTTAACTATTCCAGCTTGAGTATGGCCATTCTGACCACTACCAACTTGTATACTATATTGTATTGTAGCTATATAATATTACAATGATTTTATACAAGGTACATGTCTGTAGGACATACCAACTATATACTCAGCTTAACTATGTAACGGAATCAAAATTAATTCGATTCGTTATCTGAAGATAAGTTCGGAGGAGAAGGGTTCGGAAGCTGAAAGCGTTGGGCGCCAGGTCTGAGTGACCTAGCCTCAATCACTAAAAAAAACAAGACCAATTTTTTTCTCTTCCAGCTCCCAGGATCATTGGGATTTCCGCCGGCTTAGCAAAGTCTTTGGGGCGTGGATCGACCAATGATCCTACTAACTATCATATCAGCAACAACCATTCTCTTCAATCCATTCCATTGGTTACCTCATAACCAACGATGGATCGAAGAAAATAGCGAAAGGAAAATTATACATACTCCGGGTTCACATACTATAAGGCCTCTTAGCCAGCCATGATCTAAAAACTCTACCAAAAATCTTCAGCAAAAGAAAATCACACAAAACAAAAAATCTCGCACAAAAAAAATCACCTAACGATGCCGCAACAAAAAATAGGTCACTGAATAAATAAATAAATAATTCAACACCAATATATTAAATTATAATTTAACCAATTTTTTTATTTTCTATTTAAAAAAAACTTTAAATAAATAAATAATAACAAATTTTTTTTGAATTAAATATAATAGCTCCGGCGGCTATATTCAATCAAAATATAAATTGTACCACAAAAAAAACAACAAAAAAAATTACCACGTACCTTTCTATCTGGTGGGTGGAACTGCTCCGGACATGTCAGGATCAGCTACACCTAAAAAGGATACTAACAAAATATTTTTTTTCTTGGTTCAACAAATTTACCAAATAAAAAAAAACTACTTTATATACAACTACAATATTCAAAAAAAAAAATAACAAATTACTAATACTTATATAAAAAAAATAAATTAACAAAACAAAAAAAAATTCCCTCGATGACGACTGGTTCACAGGAACAGGACTGCTGATGACGACAGGAACTACACTCCGGAACACAGGAACATACAGAACGAAAGGTACACCACAGGAACAAAGTTACGAACACGAATTACGCGCGCGCTGGACACCAATTTATTATTATATAAAATGTTTAATTTTCATTTTAATTTAATACTTAAATTTCCTTTATAGAATTTTTTTATTATAACCAATTTTTCAATGTTATTTTCTTTTCGATTTAAATACATTTATCACTATTTTTTTCCAATCTTTATTGGTTTTTTTTTTCTGGTTAACTAAATTTATTATTTTTCATTTTTCCTTCCTTTTTTAACGTTTATTTTTGTTTTTATATATATTTTTTTTGCAACCATAAACTTGGTCAAAACTTATTACTAAAAAAAATAAACCCAAAAAAAATATTAAAAAATAATACAACATTTTCAAATCCGGTGTCCAGCGCGGCGGTCAACATCCGACTCCCCGATTTTTTTAACTTTTCTTTTTCTGCGATCATCTGATCATACCCTTGATTTGACCCGAGGTCAAATCAAGATCATCATCTGTTTTTTTCTCATTTTCAAAAAAAAATTAAAAATACACCACCACCACGACATCTATACGTGACACCACAAATTAAAACTTAACGATAACTACAACTAAACTACAAACTATGACCCCATCACCTGAACGATACAACTAAACAATAAAACAATAACACACTTGACAGACCGGCTCACGCACACGCAGAGGAAGTATTTTTAACAAAAAAAAATTTATTTCTAATTTATTATTTTTAATTTTTAGAAATTCCTGGGTGTCACAACTATTCCAGCTTGAGTATGGCCATTCTGACCACTACCAACTTGTATACTATTTTGTATTGTAGCTATATAATATTACAATGATTTTATACAAGGTACATGTCTGTAGGACATACTAACTATATACTCAGCTTAACTATTCCAGCTTGAGTATGGCCATTCTGACCACTACCAACTTGTATACTATTTTGTATTGTAGCTATATAATATTACAATGATTTTATACATGGTACATGTCTGTAGGACATACCAACTATATACTCAGCTTAACTATTCCAGCTGAGTATGGCCATTCTGGCCACTACCAACTTGTATACTATTTTGTATTGTAGCTATATAATATTACAATGATTTTATACAAGGTACATGTCTGTAGGACATACCAACTATATACTCAGCTTAACTATTCCAGCTTGAGTATGGCCATTCTGAACACTACCAACTTGTATACTATTGTGTATTGTAGCTATATAATATTACAATGATTTTATACAAAGTACATGTCTGTAGGACATACCAACTATATACTCAGCTTAACTATTCCAGCTTGAGTATGGCCATTCTGACCACTAGCAACTTGTATACTATTTTGTATTGTAGCTATATAATATTACAATGATTTTATAAAAGGTACATGTCTGTAGGACATACCAACTATATACTCAGCTTAACTATTCCAGCTTGAGTATGGCCATTCTGACCACTACCAACTTGTATACTATTTTGTATTGTAGCTATATAATATTACAATGATTTTATACAAGGTACATGTCTGTAGGACATACCAACTATATACTCAGCTTAACTATTCCAGCTTGAGTATGGCCATTCTGACCACTACCAACTTGTATACTATTTTGTATTGTAGCTATATAATATTACAATGATTTTATACAAGGTACATGTCTGTAGGACATACCAACTATATACTCAGCTTAACTATTCCAGCTTGAGTATGGCCATTCTGACCACTACCAACTTGTATACTATTTTGTATTGTAGCTATATAATATTACAATGATTTTATACAAGGTACATGTCTGTAGGACATACCAACTATATACTCAGCTTAACTATTCCAGCTTGAGTACGGCCATTCTGACCACTACCAACTTGTATACTATTTTGTATTGTAGCTATATAATATTGCAATGATTTTATACAAGGTACATGTCTGTAGGACATACCAACTATATACTCAGCTTAACTATTCCAGCTTGAGTATGGCCATTCTGACCACTACCAACTTGTATACTATTTTGTATTGTAGCTATATAATATTACAATGATTTTATACAAGGTACATGTCTGTAGGACATACCAACTATATACTCAGCTTAACTATTCCAGCTTGAGTAAGGCCATTCTGACCAGTACCAACTTGTATACTATTTTGTATTGTAGCTATATAATATTACAATGATTTTATACAAGGTACATGTCTGTAGGACATACCAACTATATACTCAGCTTAACTATTCCAGCTTGAGTATGGCCATTCTGACCACTACCAACTTGTTTACTATTTTGTATTGTAGCTATATAATATTACAATGATTTTATACAAGGTACATGTCTGTAGGACATACCAACTATATACTCAGCTTAACTATTCCAGCTTGAGTATGGCCATTCTGACCACTACCAACTTGTATATTATTTTGTATTGTAGCTATATAATATTGCAATGATTTTATACAAGGTACATGTCTGTAGGACATACCAACTATATACTCAGCTTAACTATTCCAGCTTGAGTATGGCCATTCTGACCACTACCAACTTGTATACTATTTTGTATTGTAGCTATATAATATTACAATGACTTTATACAAGGTACATGTCTGTAGGACATACCAACTATATACTCAGCTTAACTATTCCAGCTTGAGTATGGCCATTCTGACCACTACCAACTTGTATACTATTTTGTATTGTAGCTATATAATATTACAATGATTTTATACAAGGTACATGTCTGTAGGACATACCAACTATATACTCAGCTTAACTATTCCAGCTTGAGTATGGCCATTCTGACCACTACCAACTTGTATACTATTTTGTATTGTAGCTATATAATATTACAATGATTTTATACAAGGTACATGTCTGTAGGACATACCAACAATTTACTCAGCTTAACTATTCCAGCTTGAGTATGGCCATTCTGACCACTACCAACTTGTATACTATTTTGTATTGTAGCTATATAATATTACAAAGATTTTATAAAAGGTACATGTCTGTAGGACATACCAACTATATACTCAGCTTAACTATTCCAGCTTGAGTATGGCCATTCTGACCACTACCAACTTGTATCCTATTTTGTATTGTAGCTATATAATATTACAATGATTTTATACAAGGTACATGTCTGTGGGACATACCAACTATATACTCAGCTTAACTAGTCCAGCTTGAGTATGGCCATTCTGACCACTACCAACTTGTATATTATTTTGTATTGTAGCTATATAATATTACAATGATTTTATACAAGGTACATGTCTGTAGGACATACCAACTATATACTCAGCTTAACTATTCCAGCTTGAGTATGGCCATTCTGACTACTACCAACTTGTATACTATTTTGTATTGTAGCTATATAATATTACAATGATTTTATAAAAGGTACATGTCTGTAGGACATACCAACTATATACTCAGCTTAACTATTCCAGCTTGAGTATGGCCATTCTGACCACTACCAACTTGTATACTATTTTGTATTGTAGCTATATAATATTACAATGATTTTATACAAGGTACATGTCTGTAGGACATACCAACTATATACTCAGCTTAACTATTCCAGCTTGAGTATGGCCATTCTGACCACTACCAACTTGTATACTATTTTGTATTGTAGCTATATAATATTACAATGATTTTATACAAGGTACATGTCTGTAGGACATACCAACTATATACTCAGCTTAACTATTCCAGCTTGAGTATGGCCATTCTGACCACTACCAACTTGTATACTATTTTGTATTGTAGCTATATAATATTACAATGATTTTATACAAGGTACATGTCTGTAGGACATACCAACTATATACTCAGCTTAACTATTCCAGCTTGAGTATGGCCATTCTGACCACTACCAACTTGTATACTATTTTGTATTGTAGCTATATAATATTACAATGATTTTATACAAGGTACATGTCTGTAGGACATACCAACTATATACTCAGCTTAACTATTCCAGCTTGAGTATGGCCATTCTGACCACTACCAACTTGTATACTATTTTGTATTGTAGCTATATAATATTACAATGATTTTATACAAGGTACATGTCTGTAGGACATACCAACTATATACTCAGCTTAACTATTCCAGCTTGAGTAAGGCCATTCTGACCAGTACCAACTTGTATACTATTTTGTATTGTAGCTATATAATATTACAATGATTTTATACAAGGTACATGTCTGTAGGACATACCAACTATATACTCAGCTTAACTATTCCAGCTTGAGTATGGCCATTCTGACCACTACCAACTTGTTTACTATTTTGTATTGTAGCTATATAATATTACAATGATTTTATACAAGGTACATGTCTGTAGGACATACCAACTATATACTCAGCTTAACTATTCCAGCTTGAGTATGGCCATTCTGACCACTACCAACTTGTATATTATTTTGTATTGTAGCTATATAATATTGCAATGATTTTATACAAGGTACATGTCTGTAGGACATACCAACTATATACTCAGCTTAACTATTCCAGCTTGAGTATGGCCATTCTGACCACTACCAACTTGTATACTATTTTGTATTGTAGCTATATAATATTACAATGACTTTATACAAGGTACATGTCTGTAGGACATACCAACTATATACTCAGCTTAACTATTCCAGCTTGAGTATGGCCATTCTGACCACTACCAACTTGTATACTATTTTGTATTGTAGCTATATAATATTACAATGATTTTATACAAGGTACATGTCTGTAGGACATACCAACTATATACTCAGCTTAACTATTCCAGCTTGAGTATGGCCATTCTGACCACTACCAACTTGTATACTATTTTGTATTGTAGCTATATAATATTACAATTATTTTATACAAGGTACATGTCTGTAGGACATACCAACTATATACTCAGCTTAACTATTCCAGCTTGAGTATGGCCATTCTGACCACTACCAACTTGTATACTATTTTGTATTGTAGCTATATAATATTACAATGATTTTATACAAGGTACATGTCTGTAGGACATACCAACTATATACTCAGCTTAACTATTCCAGCTTGAGTATGGCCATTCTGACCACTACCAACTTGTATACTATTTTGTATTGTAGCTATATAATATTACAATGATTTTATACAAGGTACATGTCTGTAGGACATACCAACTATATACTCAGCTTAACTATTCCAGCTTGAGTATGGCCATTCTGACCACTACCAACTTGTATACTATTTTGTATTGTAGCTATATAATATTACAATGATTTTATACAAGGTACATGTCTGTAGGACATACCAACTATATACTCAGCTTAACTATTCCAGCTTGAGTATGGCCATTCTGACCACTACCAACTTGTATACTATTTTGTATTGTAGCTAGATAATATTACAATGATTTTATACAAGGTACATGTCTGTAGGACATACCAACTATATACTCAGCTTAACTATTCCAGCTTGAGTATGGCCATTCTGACCACTACCAACTTGTATCCTATTGTGTATTGTAGCTATATAATATTACAATGATTTTATACAAGGTACATGTCTGTAGGACATACCAACAATATACTCAGCTTAACTATTCCAGCTTGAGTATGGCCAGTCTGACCACTACCAACTTGTATACTATTTTGTATTGTAGCTATATAATATTACAATGATTTTATACAAGGTACATGTCTGTAGGACATACCAACTATATACTCAGCTTAACTATTCCAGCTTGAGTATGGCCATTCTGACCACTACCAACTTGTATACTATTTTGTATTGTAGCTATATAATATTACAATGATTTTATACAAGGTACATGTCTGTAGGACATACCAACTATATACTCAGCTTAACTATTCCAGCTTGAGTATGGCCATTCTGACCACTACCAACTTGTATACTATTTTGTATTGTAGCTATATAATATTACAATGATTTTATACAAGGTACATGTCTGTAGGACATACCAACAATATACTCAGCTTAACTATTCCAGCTTGAGTATGGCCAGTCTGTCCACTACCAACTTGTATACTATTTTGTATTGTAGCTGTATAATATTACAATGATTTTATACAAGGTACATGTCTGTAGGACATACCAACTATATACTCAGCTTAACTATTCCAGCTTGAGTATGGCCATTCTGACCACTACCAACTTGTATACTATTTTGTATTGTAGCTAGATAATATTACAATGATTTTATACAAGGTACATGTCTGTAGGACATACCAACTATATACTCAGCTTAACTATTCCAGCTTGAGTATGGCCATTCTGACCACTACCAACTTGTATCCTATTGTGTATTGTAGCTATATAATATTACAATGATTTTATACAAGGTACATGTCTGTAGGACATACCAACAATATACTCAGCTTAACTATTCCAGCTTGAGTATGGCCAGTCTGACCACTACCAACTTGTATACTATTTTGTATTGTAGCTATATAATATTACAAAGATTTTATACAAGGTACATGTCTGTAGGACATACCAACTATATACTCAGCTTAACTATTCCAGCTTGAGTATGGCCATTCTGACCACTACCAACTTGTATCCTATTTTGTATTGTAGCTATATAATATTACAATGATTTTATACAAGGTACATGTCTGTGGGACATACCAACTATATACTCAGCTTAACTATTCCAGCTTGAGTATGGCCATTCTGACCACTACCAACTTGTATCCTATTGTGTATTGTAGCTATATAATATTACAATGATTTTATACAAGGTACATGTCTGTAGGACATACCAACAATATACTCAGCTTAACTATTCCAGCTTGAGTATGGCCAGTCTGACCACTACCAACTTGTATACTATTTTGTATTGTAGCTATATAATATTACAAAGATTTTATACAAGGTACATGTCTGTAGGACATACCAACTATATACTCAGCTTAACTATTCCAGCTTGAGTATGGCCATTCTGACCACTACCAACTTGTATCCTATTTTGTATTGTAGCTATATAATATTACAATGATTTTATACAAGGTACATGTCTGTGGGACATACCAACTATATACTCAGCTTAACTATTCCAGCTTGAGTATGGCCATTCTGACCACTACCAACTTGTATCCTATTGTGTATTGTAGCTATATAATATTACAATGATTTTATACAAGGTACATGTCTGTAGGACATACCAACAATATACTCAGCTTAACTATTCCAGCTTGAGTATGGCCATTCTGACCACTACCAACTTGTATCCTATTGTGTATTGTAGCTATATAATATTACAATGATTTTATACAAGGTACATGTCTGTAGGACATACCAACAATATACTCAGCTTAACTATTCCAGCTTGAGTATGGCCAGTCTGTCCACTACCAACTTGTATACTATTTTGTATTGTAGCTGTATAATATTACAATGATTTTATACAAGGTACATGTCTGTAGGACATACCAACTATATACTCAGCTTAACTATTCCAGCTTGAGTATGGCCATTCTGACCACTACCAACTTGTATACTATTTTGTATTGTAGCTATATAATATTACAATGATTTTATACAAGGTACATGTCTGTAGGACATACCAACTATATACTCAGCTTAACTATTCCAGCTTGAGTATGGCCATTCTGACCACTACCAACGTGTATATTATTTTGTATTGTAGCTATATAATATTGCAATGATTTTATACAAGGTACATGTCTGTAGGACATACCAACTATATACTCAGCTTAACTATTCCAGCTTGAGTATGGCCATTCTGACCACTACCAACTTGTATACAATTTTGTATTGTAGCTATATAATATTACAATGACTTTATACAAGGTACATGTCTGTAGGACATACCAACTATATACTCAGCTTAACTATTCCAGCTTGAGTATGGCCATTCTGACCACTACCAACTTGTATACTATTTTGTATTGTAGCTATATAATATTACAATGATTTTATACAAGGTACATGTCTGTAGGACATACCAACTATATACTCAGCTTAACTATTCCAGCTTGAGTATGGCCATTCTGACCACTACCAACTTGTATACTATTTTGTATTGTAGCTATATAATATTACAATGATTTTATACAAGGTACATGTATGTAGGACATACCAACTATATACTCAGCTTAACTATTCCAGCTTGAGTATGGCCATTCTGACCACTACCAACTTGTATACTATTTTGTATTGTAGCTATATAATATTACAATGATTTTATACAAGGTACATGTCTGTAGGACATACCAACTGTATACTCAGCTTAACTATTCCAGCTTGAGTATGGCTATTCTGACCACTACCAACTTGTATACTATTTTGTATTGTAGCTATATAATATTACAAATATTTTATACAAGGTACATGTCTGTAGGACATACCAACTATATACTCAGCTTAACTATTCCAGCTTGAGTATGGCCATTCTGACCACTACCAACTTGTATACTATTTTGTATTGTAGCTATATAATATTACAATGATTTTATTCAAGGTACATGTCTGTAGGACATACCAACTATATACTCAGCTTAACTATTCCAGCTTGAGTATGGCCATTCTGACCACTACCAACTTGTATACTATTTTGTATTGTAGCTATATAATATTACAATGATTTTATACAAGGTACATGTCTGTAGGACATACCAACTATATACTCAGCTTAACTATTCCAGCTTGAGTATGGCCATTCTGACCACTACCAACTTGTATACTATTTTGTATTGTAGCTATATAATATTACAATGATTTTATACAAGGTACATGTCTGTAGGACATACCAACTATATACTCAGCTTAACTATTCCAGCTTGAGTATGGCCATTCTGACCACTACCAACTTGTATACTATTTTGTATTGTAGCTATATAATATTACAATGATTTTATACAAGGTACATGTCTGTAGGACATACCAACTGTATACTCAGCTTAACTATTCCAGCTTGAGTATGGCTATTCTGACCACTACCAACTTGTATACTATTTTGTATTGTAGCTATATAATATTACAATGATTTTATACAAGGTACATGTCTGTAGGACATACCAACTATATACTCAGCTTAACTATTCCAGCTTGAGTATGGCCATTCTGACCACTACCAACTTGTATACTATTTTGTATTGTAGCTATATAATATTACAATGATTTTATACAAGGTACATGTCTGTAGGACATACCAACTATATACTCAGCTTAACTATTCCAGCTTGAGTATGGCCATTCTGACCACTACCAACGTGTATATTATTTTGTATTGTAGCTATATAATATTGCAATGATTTTATACAAGGTACATGTCTGTAGGACATACCAACTATATACTCAGCTTAACTATTCCAGCTTGAGTATGGCCATTCTGACCACTACCAACTTGTATACAATTTTGTATTGTAGCTATATAATATTACAATGACTTTATACAAGGTACATGTCTGTAGGACATACCAACTATATACTCAGCTTAACTATTCCAGCTTGAGTATGGCCATTCTGACCACTACCAACTTGTATACTATTTTGTATTGTAGCTATATAATATTACAATGATTTTATACAAGGTACATGTCTGTAGGACATACCAACTATATACTCAGCTTAACTATTCCAGCTTGAGTATGGCCATTCTGACCACTACCAACTTGTATACAATTTTGTATTGTAGCTATATAATATTACAATGACTTTATACAAGGTACATGTCTGTAGGACATACCAACTATATACTCAGCTTAACTATTCCAGCTTGAGTATGGCCATTCTGACCACTACCAACTTGTATACTATTTTGTATTGTAGCTATATAATATTACAATGATTTTATACAAGGTACATGTCTGTAGGACATACCAACTATATACTCAGCTTAACTATTCCAGCTTGAGTATGGCCATTCTGACCACTACCAACTTGTATACTATTTTGTATTGTAGCTATATAATATTACAATGATTTTATACAAGGTACATGTCTGTAGGACATACCAACTATATACTCAGCTTAACTATTCCAGCTTGAGTATGGCCATTCTGACCACTACCAACTTGTATACTATTTTGTATTGTAGCTATATAATATTACAATGATTTTATACAAGGTACATGTCTGTAGGACATACCAACTGTATACTCAGCTTAACTATTCCAGCTTGAGTATGGCTATTCTGACCACTACCAACTTGTATACTATTTTGTATTGTAGCTATATAATATTACAAATATTTTATACAAGGTACATGTCTGTAGGACATACCAACTATATACTCAGCTTAACTATTCCAGCTTGAGTATGGCCATTCTGACCACTACCAACTTGTATACTATTTTGTATTGTAGCTATATAATATTACAATGATTTTATTCAAGGTACATGTCTGTAGGACATACCAACTATATACTCAGCTTAACTATTCCAGCTTGAGTATGGCTATTCTGACCACTACCAACTTGTATACTATTTTGTATTGTAGCTATATAATATTACAATGATTTTATACAAGGTACATGTCTGTAGGACATACCAACTATATACTCAGCTTAACTATTCCAGCTTGAGTATGGCCATTCTGACCACTACCAACTTGTATCCTATTGTGTATTGTAGCTATATAATATTACAATGATTTTATACAAGGTACATGTCTGTAGGACATACCAACAATATACTCAGCTTAACTATTCCAGCTTGAGTATGGCCAGTCTGACCACTACCAACTTGTATACTATTTTGTATTGTAGCTATATAATATTACAAAGATTTTATACAAGGTACATGTCTGTAGGACATACCAACTATATACTCAGCTTAACTATTCCAGCTTGAGTATGGCCATTCTGACCACTACCAACTTGTATCCTATTTTGTATTGTAGCTATATAATATTACAATGATTTTATACAAGGTACATGTCTGTGGGACATACCAACTATATACTCAGCTTAACTATTCCAGCTTGAGTATGGCCATTCTGACCACTACCAACTTGTATCCTATTGTGTATTGTAGCTATATAATATTACAATGATTTTATACAAGGTACATGTCTGTAGGACATACCAACAATATACTCAGCTTAACTATTCCAGCTTGAGTATGGCCAGTCTGACCACTACCAACTTGTATACTATTTTGTATTGTAGCTATATAATATTACAAAGATTTTATACAAGGTACATGTCTGTAGGACATACCAACTATATACTCAGCTTAACTATTCCAGCTTGAGTATGGCCATTCTGACCACTACCAACTTGTATCCTATTTTGTATTGTAGCTATATAATATTACAATGATTTTATACAAGGTACATGTCTGTGGGACATACCAACTATATACTCAGCTTAACTATTCCAGCTTGAGTATGGCCATTCTGACCACTACCAACTTGTATCCTATTGTGTATTGTAGCTATATAATATTACAATGATTTTATACAAGGTACATGTCTGTAGGACATACCAACAATATACTCAGCTTAACTATTCCAGCTTGAGTATGGCCATTCTGACCACTACCAACTTGTATCCTATTGTGTATTGTAGCTATATAATATTACAATGATTTTATACAAGGTACATGTCTGTAGGACATACCAACAATATACTCAGCTTAACTATTCCAGCTTGAGTATGGCCAGTCTGTCCACTACCAACTTGTATACTATTTTGTATTGTAGCTGTATAATATTACAATGATTTTATACAAGGTACATGTCTGTAGGACATACCAACTATATACTCAGCTTAACTATTCCAGCTTGAGTATGGCCATTCTGACCACTACCAACTTGTATACTATTTTGTATTGTAGCTATATAATATTACAATGATTTTATACAAGGTACATGTCTGTAGGACATACCAACTATATACTCAGCTTAACTATTCCAGCTTGAGTATGGCCATTCTGACCACTACCAACGTGTATATTATTTTGTATTGTAGCTATATAATATTGCAATGATTTTATACAAGGTACATGTCTGTAGGACATACCAACTATATACTCAGCTTAACTATTCCAGCTTGAGTATGGCCATTCTGACCACTACCAACTTGTATACAATTTTGTATTGTAGCTATATAATATTACAATGACTTTATACAAGGTACATGTCTGTAGGACATACCAACTATATACTCAGCTTAACTATTCCAGCTTGAGTATGGCCATTCTGACCACTACCAACTTGTATACTATTTTGTATTGTAGCTATATAATATTACAATGATTTTATACAAGGTACATGTCTGTAGGACATACCAACTATATACTCAGCTTAACTATTCCAGCTTGAGTATGGCCATTCTGACCACTACCAACTTGTATACTATTTTGTATTGTAGCTATATAATATTACAATGATTTTATACAAGGTACATGTCTGTAGGACATACCAACTATATACTCAGCTTAACTATTCCAGCTTGAGTATGGCCATTCTGACCACTACCAACTTGTATACTATTTTGTATTGTAGCTATATAATATTACAATGATTTTATACAAGGTACATGTCTGTAGGACATACCAACTGTATACTCAGCTTAACTATTCCAGCTTGAGTATGGCTATTCTGACCACTACCAACTTGTATACTATTTTGTATTGTAGCTATATAATATTACAAATATTTTATACAAGGTACATGTCTGTAGGACATACCAACTATATACTCAGCCTAACTATTCCAGCTTGAGTATGGCCATTCTGACCACTACCAACTTGTATACTATTTTGTATTGTAGCTATATAATATTACAATGATTTTATTCAAGGTACATGTCTGTAGGACATACCAACTATATACTCAGCTTAACTATTCCAGCTTGAGTATGGCCATTCTGACCACTACCAACTTGTATACTATTTTGTATTGTAGCTATATAATATTACAATGATTTTATACAAGGTACATGTCTGTAGGACATACCAACTATATACTCAGCTTAACTATTCCAGCTTGAGTATGGCCATTCTGACCACTACCAACTTGTATACTATTTTGTATTGTAGCTATATAATATTACAATGATTTTATACAAGGTACATGTCTGTAGGACATACCAACTATATACTCAGCTTAACTATTCCAGCTTGAGTATGGCCATTCTGACCACTACCAACTTGTATACTATTTTGTATTGTAGCTATATAATATTACAATGATTTTATACAAGGTACATGTCTGTAGGACATACCAACTGTATACTCAGCTTAACTATTCCAGCTTGAGTATGGCTATTCTGACCACTACCAACTTGTATACTATTTTGTATTGTAGCTATATAATATTACAATGATTTTATACAAGGTACATGTCTGTAGGACATACCAACTATATACTCAGCTTAACTATTCCAGCTTGAGTATGGCCATTCTGACCACTACCAACTTGTATACTATTTTGTATTGTAGCTATATAATATTACAATGATTTTATACAAGGTACATGTCTGTAGGACATACCAACTATATACTCAGCTTAACTATTCCAGCTTGAGTATGGCCATTCTGACCACTACCAACGTGTATATTATTTTGTATTGTAGCTATATAATATTGCAATGATTTTATACAAGGTACATGTCTGTAGGACATACCAACTATATACTCAGCTTAACTATTCCAGCTTGAGTATGGCCATTCTGACCACTACCAACTTGTATACAATTTTGTATTGTAGCTATATAATATTACAATGACTTTATACAAGGTACATGTCTGTAGGACATACCAACTATATACTCAGCTTAACTATTCCAGCTTGAGTATGGCCATTCTGACCACTACCAACTTGTATACTATTTTGTATTGTAGCTATATAATATTACAATGATTTTATACAAGGTACATGTCTGTAGGACATACCAACTATATACTCAGCTTAACTATTCCAGCTTGAGTATGGCCATTCTGACCACTACCAACTTGTATACAATTTTGTATTGTAGCTATATAATATTACAATGACTTTATACAAGGTACATGTCTGTAGGACATACCAACTATATACTCAGCTTAACTATTCCAGCTTGAGTATGGCCATTCTGACCACTACCAACTTGTATACTATTTTGTATTGTAGCTATATAATATTACAATGATTTTATACAAGGTACATGTCTGTAGGACATACCAACTATATACTCAGCTTAACTATTCCAGCTTGAGTATGGCCATTCTGACCACTACCAACTTGTATACTATTTTGTATTGTAGCTATATAATATTACAATGATTTTATACAAGGTACATGTCTGTAGGACATACCAACTATATACTCAGCTTAACTATTCCAGCTTGAGTATGGCCATTCTGACCACTACCAACTTGTATACTATTTTGTATTGTAGCTATATAATATTACAATGATTTTATACAAGGTACATGTCTGTAGGACATACCAACTGTATACTCAGCTTAACTATTCCAGCTTGAGTATGGCTATTCTGACCACTACCAACTTGTATACTATTTTGTATTGTAGCTATATAATATTACAAATATTTTATACAAGGTACATGTCTGTAGGACATACCAACTATATACTCAGCTTAACTATTCCAGCTTGAGTATGGCCATTCTGACCACTACCAACTTGTATACTATTTTGTATTGTAGCTATATAATATTACAATGATTTTATTCAAGGTACATGTCTGTAGGACATACCAACTATATACTCAGCTTAACTATTCCAGCTTGAGTATGGCCATTCTGACCACTACCAACTTGTATACTATTTTGTATTGTAGCTATATAATATTACAATGATTTTATACAAGGTACATGTCTGTAGGACATACCAACTATATACTCAGCTTAACTATTCCAGCTTGAGTATGGCCATTCTGACCACTACCAACTTGTATACTATTTTGTATTGTAGCTATATAATATTACAATGATTTTATACAAGGTACATGTCTGTAGGACATACCAACTATATACTCAGCTTAACTATTCCAGCTTGAGTATGGCCATTCTGACCACTACCAACTTGTATACTATTTTGTATTGTAGCTATATAATATTACAATGATTTTATACAAGGTACATGTCTGTAGGACATACCAACTGTATACTCAGCTTAACTATTCCAGCTTGAGTATGGCTATTCTGACCACTACCAACTTGTATACTATTTTGTATTGTAGCTATATAATATTACAATGATTTTATACAAGGTACATGTCTGTAGGACATACCAACTATATACTCAGCTTAACTATTCCAGCTTGAGTATGGCCATTCTGACCACTACCAACTTGTATACTATTTTGTATTGTAGCTATATAATATTACAATGATTTTATACAAGGTACATGTCTGTAGGACATACCAACTATATACTCAGCTTAACTATTCCAGCTTGAGTATGGCCATTCTGACCACTACCAACGTGTATATTATTTTGTATTGTAGCTATATAATATTGCAATGATTTTATACAAGGTACATGTCTGTAGGACATACCAACTATATACTCAGCTTAACTATTCCAGCTTGAGTATGGCCATTCTGACCACTACCAACTTGTATACAATTTTGTATTGTAGCTATATAATATTACAATGACTTTATACAAGGTACATGTCTGTAGGACATACCAACTATATACTCAGCTTAACTATTCCAGCTTGAGTATGGCCATTCTGACCACTACCAACTTGTATACTATTTTGTATTGTAGCTATATAATATTACAATGATTTTATACAAGGTACATGTCTGTAGGACATACCAACTATATACTCAGCTTAACTATTCCAGCTTGAGTATGGCCATTCTGACCACTACCAACTTGTATACTATTTTGTATTGTAGCTATATAATATTACAATGATTTTATACAAGGTACATGTCTGTAGGACATACCAACTATATACTCAGCTTAACTATTCCAGCTTCAGTATGGCCATTCTGACCACTACCAACTTGTATACTATTTTGTATTGTAGCTATATAATATTACAATGATTTTATACAAGGTACATGTCTGTAGGACATACCAACTGTATACTCAGCTTAACTATTCCAGCTTGAGTATGGCTATTCTGACCACTACCAACTTGTATACTATTTTGTATTGTAGCTATATAATATTACAAATATTTTATACAAGGTACATGTCTGTAGGACATACCAACTATATACTCAGCTTAACTATTCCAGCTTGAGTATGGCCATTCTGACCACTACCAACTTGTATACTATTTTGTATTGTAGCTATATAATATTACAATGATTTTATTCAAGGTATATGTCTGTAGGACATACCAACTATATACTCAGCTTAACTATTCCAGCTTGAGTATGGCCATTCTGACCACTACCAACTTGTATACTATTTTGTATTGTAGCTATATAATATTACAATGATTTTATACAAGGTACATGTCTGTAGGACATACCAACTATATACTCAGCTTAACTATTCCAGCTTGAGTATAGCCATTCTGACCACTACCAACTTGTATACTATTTTGTATTGTAGCTATATAATATTACAATGATTTTATACAAGGTACATGTCTGTAGGACATACCAACTATATACTCAGCTTAACTATTCCAGCTTGAGTATGGCCATTCTGACCACTACCAACTTGTATACTATTTTGTATTGTAGCTATATAATATTACAATGATTTAATACAAGGTACATGTCTGTAGGACATACCAACTATATACTCAGCTTAACTATTCCAGCTTGAGTATGGCCATTCTGACCACTACCACCTTGTATACTATTTTGTATTGTAGCTATATAATATTACAACGATTTTATACAAGGTACATGTCTGTAGGACATACCAACTATATACTCAGCTTAACTATTCCAGCTTCAGTATGGCCATTCTGACCACTACCAACTTGTATACTATTTTGTATTGTAGCTATATAATATTACAATGATTTTATACAAGGTACATGTCTGTAGGACATACCAACTATATACTCAGCTTAACTATTCCAGCTTGAGTATGGCCATTCTGACTACTACCAACTTGTATACTATTTTGTATTGTAGCTATATAATATTACAATGATTTTATACAAGGTACATGTCTGTAGGACATACCAACTATAAACTCAGCTTAACTATTCCAGCTTGAGTATGGCCATTCTGACCACTACCAACTTGTATACTATTTTGTATTGTAGCTATATAATATTACAATGATTTTATACAAGGTACATGTCTGTAGGACATACCAACTATATACTCAGCTTAACTATTCCAGCTTGAGTATGGCCATTCTGACCACTACCAACTTGTATACTATTTTGTATTGTAGCTATATAATATTACAATGATTTTATACAAGGTACATATCTGTAGGACATACCAACTATATACTCAGCTTAACTATTCCAGCTTGGGTATGGCCATTCTGACCACTACCAACTTGTATACTATTTTGTATTGTAGCTATATAATATTACAATGATTTTATACAAGGTACATGTCTGTAGGACATACCAACTATATACACAGCTTAACTATTCCAGCTTAAATATGGCCATTCTGACCACTACCAACTTGTATACTATTTTGTATTGTAGCTATATAATATTACAATGATTTTATACAAGGTACATGTCTGTAGGACATACCAACTATATACTCAGCTTAACTATTCCAGCTTGAGTATGGCCATGCTGACCTCTACCAACTTGTATACTATTTTGTATTGTAGCTATATAATATTACAATGATTTTATACAAGGTACATGTCTGTAGGACATACCAACTGTATACTCAGCTTAACTATTCCAGCTTGAGTATGGCCATTCTGACCACTACCAACTTGTATACTATTTTGTATTGTAGCTATATAATATTACAATGATTTTATACAAGGTACATGTCTGTAGGACATACCAACTATATACTCAGCTTAACTATTCCAGCTTGAGTATGGCCATTCTGACCACTACCAACGTGTATATTATTTTGTATTGTAGCTATATAATATTGCAATGATTTTATACAAGGTACATGTCTGTAGGACATACCAACTATATACTCAGCTTAACTATTCCAGCTTGAGTATGGCCATTCTGACCACTACCAACTTGTATACAATTTTGTATTGTAGCTATATAATATTACAATGACTTTATACAAGGTACATGTCTGTAGGACATACCAACTATATACTCAGCTTAACTATTCCAGCTTGAGTATGGCCATTCTGACCACTACCAACGTGTATATTATTTTGTATTGTAGCTATATAATATTACAATGATTTTATAACAGGTACATGTCTGTAGGACATACCAACTATATACTCAGCTTAACTATTCCAGCTTGAGTATGGCCATTCTGACCACTACCAACTGGTATACTATTTTGTATTGTAGCTATATAATATTACAATGATTTTATTCAAGGTACATGTCTGTAGGACATACCAACTATATACTCAGCTTAACTATTCCAGCTTGAGTATGGCCATTCTGACCACTACCAACTTGTATCCTATTTTGTATTGTAGCTATATAATATTACAATGATTTTATACAAGGTACATATCTGTAGGACATACCAACTATATACTCAGCTTAACTATTCCAGCTTGAGTGTGGCCATTCTGACCACTACCAACTTGTATACTATTTTGTATTGTAGCTATATAATATTACAATGATTTTATACAAGGTACATGTCTGTAGGACATACCAACTATATACTCAGCTTAAATATTCCAGCTTGAGTATGGCCATTCTGACCACTACCAACTTGTATACTATTTTGTATTGTAGCTATATAATATTACAATGATTTTATACAAGGTACATGTCTGTAGGACATACCAACTATATACTCAGCTTAACTATTCCAGCTTGAGTATGGCCATTCTGACCACTACCAACTTGTATACTATTTTGTATTGTAGCTATATAATATTACAATGATTTTATTCAAGGTACATGTCTGTAGGACATACCAACTATATACTCAGCTTAACTATTCCAGCTTGAGTATGGCCATTCTGACCACTACCAACTTGTATACTATTTTGTATTGTAGCTATATAATATTACAATGATTTTATACAAGGTACATGTCTGTAGGACATACCAACTATATACTCAGCTTAACTATTCCAGCTTGAGTATAGCCATTCTGACCACTACCAACTTGTATACTATTTTGTATTGTAGCTATATAATATTACAATGATTTTATACAAGGTACATGTCTGTAGGACATACCAACTATATACTCAGCTTAACTATTCCAGCTTGAGTATGGCCATTCTGACCACTACCAACTTGTATACTATTTTGTATTGTAGCTATATAATATTACAATGATTTAATACAAGGTACATGTCTGTAGGACATACCAACTATATACTCAGCTTAACTATTCCAGCTTGAGTATGGCCATTCTGACCACTACCACCTTGTATACTATTTTGTATTGTAGCTATATAATATTACAACGATTTTATACAAGGTACATGTCTGTAGGACATACCAACTATATACTCAGCTTAACTATTCCAGCTTCAGTATGGCCATTCTGACCACTACCAACTTGTATACTATTTTGTATTGTAGCTATATAATATTACAATGATTTTATACAAGGTACATGTCTGTAGGACATACCAACTATATACTCAGCTTAACTATTCCAGCTTGAGTATGGCCATTCTGACTACTACCAACTTGTATACTATTTTGTATTGTAGCTATATAATATTACAATGATTTTATACAAGGTACATGTCTGTAGGACATACCAACTATAAACTCAGCTTAACTATTCCAGCTTGAGTATGGCCATTCTGACCACTACCAACTTGTATACTATTTTGTATTGTAGCTATATAATATTACAATGATTTTATACAAGGTACATGTCTGTAGGACATACCAACTATATACTCAGCTTAACTATTCCAGCTTGAGTATGGCCATGCTGACCTCTACCAACTTGTATACTATTTTGTATTGTAGCTATATAATATTACAACGATTTTATACAAGGTACATGTCTGTAGGACATACCAACTATATACTCAGCTTAACTATTCCAGCTTCAGTATGGCCATTCTGACCACTACCAACTTGTATACTATTTTGTATTGTAGCTATATAATATTACAATGATTTTATACAAGGTACATGTCTGTAGGACATACCAACTATATACTCAGCTTAACTATTCCAGCTTGAGTATGGCCATTCTGACTACTACCAACTTGTATACTATTTTGTATTGTAGCTATATAATATTACAATGATTTTATACAAGGTACATGTCTGTAGGACATACCAACTATAAACTCAGCTTAACTATTCCAGCTTGAGTATGGCCATTCTGACCACTACCAACTTGTATACTATTTTGTATTGTAGCTATATAATATTACAATGATTTTATACAAGGTACATGTCTGTAGGACATACCAACTATATACTCAGCTTAACTATTCCAGCTTGAGTATGGCCATTCTGACCACTACCAACTTGTATACTATTTTGTATTGTAGCTATATAATATTACAATGATTTTATACAAGGTACATATCTGTAGGACATACCAACTATATACTCAGCTTAACTATTCCAGCTTGGGTATGGCCATTCTGACCACTACCAACTTGTATACTATTTTGTATTGTAGCTATATAATATTACAATGATTTTATACAAGGTACATGTCTGTAGGACATACCAACTATATACACAGCTTAACTATTCCAGCTTAAATATGGCCATTCTGACCACTACCAACTTGTATACTATTTTGTATTGTAGCTATATAATATTACAATGATTTTATACAAGGTACATGTCTGTAGGACATACCAACTATATACTCAGCTTAACTATTCCAGCTTGAGTATGGCCATGCTGACCTCTACCAACTTGTATACTATTTTGTATTGTAGCTATATAATATTACAATGATTTTATACAAGGTACATGTCTGTAGGACATACCAACTGTATACTCAGCTTAACTATTCCAGCTTGAGTATGGCCATTCTGGCCACTACCAACTTGTATACTATTTTGTATTGTAGATATATAATATTACAATGATTTTATACAAGGTACATGTCTGTAGGACATACCAACTATATACTCAGCTTAACTATTCCAGCTTGAGTATGGCCATTCTGACCACTACCAACTTGTATCCTATTTTGTATTGTAGCTATATAATATTACAATGATTTTATACAAGGTACATATCTGTAGGACATACCAACTATATACTCAGCTTAACTATTCCAGCTTGAGTGTGGCCATTCTGACCACTACCAACTTGTATACTATTTTGTATTGTAGCTATATAATATTACAATGATTTTATACAAGGTACATGTCTGTAGGACATACCAACTATATACTCAGCTTAAATATTCCAGCTTGAGTATGGCCATTCTGACCACTACCAACTTGTATACTATTTTGTATTGTAGCTATATAATATTACAATGATTTTATACAAGGTACATGTCTGTAGGACATACCAACTATATACTCAGCTTAACTATTCCAGCTTGAGTATGGCCATTCTGACCACTACCAACTTGTATACTATTTTGTATTGTAGCTATATAATATTACAATGATTTTATACAAGGTACATGTCTGTAGGACATACCAACTATATACTCAGCTTAACTATTCCAGCTTGGGTATGGCCATTCTGACCACTACCAACTTGTATACTATTTTGTATTGTAGCTATATAGTATTACAATGATTTTATACAAGGTACATGTCTGTAGGACATACCAACTATATACTCAGCTTAACTATTCCAGCTTGAGTATGGCCATTCTGACCACTACCAACTTGTATACTATTTTGTATTGTAGCTATATAATATTACAATGATTTTATACAAGGTACATGTCTGTAGGACATACCAACTATATACTCAGCTTAACTATTCCAGCTTGAGTATGGCCATTCTGACCACTACCAACTTGTATACTATTTTGTATTGTAGCTATATAATATTACAATGATTTTATACAAGGTACATGTCTGTAGGACATACCAACTATATACTCAGCTTAACTATTCCAGCTTGAGTATGGCCATTCTGACCACTACCAACTTGTATACTATTTTGTATTGTAGCTATATAATATTATAATGATTTTATACAAGGTACATGTCTGTAGGACATACCAACTATATACTCAGCTTAACTATTCCAGCTTGAGTATGACCATTTTGACCACTACCAACTTGTATACTATTTTGTATTGTAGCTATATAATATTACAATGGTTTTATACAAGGTACATGTCTGTAGGACATACCAACTATATACTCAGCTTAACTATTCCAGCTTGAGTATGGCCATTCTGACCACTACCAACTTGTATACTATTTTGTATTGTAGCTATATAATATTACAATGATTTTATACAAGGTACATGTCTGTAGGACATACCAACTATACACTCAGCTTAACTAATCCAGCTTGAGTATGGACATTCTGACCACTACCAACTTGTATACTATTTTGTATTGTAACTATATAATATTACAATGATTTTATACAAGGTACATGTCTGTAGGACATACCAACTATATACTCAGCTTAACTATTCCAGCATGAGTATGGCCATTCTGACCACTACCAACTTGTATACTATTTTGTATTGTAGCTATATAATATTACAATGATTTTATACAAGGTACATGTCTGTAGGACATACCAACTATATACTCAGCTTAACTATTCCAGCTTGAGTATGGCCATTCTGACCACTACCAACTTGTATACTATTTTGTATTGTAGCTATATAATATTACAATGATTTTATACAAGGTACATGTCTGTAGGACATACCAACTATATACTCAGCTTAACTATTCCAGCTTGAGTATGGCCATTCTGACCACTACCAACTTGTATACTATTTTGTATTGTAGCTATATAATATTACAATGATTTTATGCAAGGTACATGTCTGTAGGACATACCAACTATATACTCAGCTTAACTATTCCAGCTTGAGTATGGCCATTCTGACCACTACCAACTTGTATACTATTTTGTATTGTAGCTATATAATATTACAATGATTTTATACAAGGTACATGTCTGTAGGACATACCAACTATATACTCAGCTTAACTATTCCAGCTTGAGTATGGCCATTCTGACCACTACCAACTTGTATACTATTTTGTATTGTAGCTATATAATATTGTATTGTAGCTATATAATATTACAATGATTTTATACAAGATACATGTCTGTAGGACATACCAACTATATACTCAGCTTTACTATTCCAGCTTGAGTATGGCCATTCTGACCACTACCAACTTGTATACTATTTTTTATTGTAGCTATATAATATTACAATGATTTTATACAAGGTACATGTCTGTAGGACATACCAACTATATACTCAGCTTAACTATTCCAGCTTGAGTATGGCCATTCTGACCACTACCAACTTGTATACTATTTTGTATTGTACCTATATAATATTACAATGATTTTATACAAGGTACATGTCTGTAGGACATACACCTATATACTCAGCTTAACTATTCCAGCTTGAGTATGGCCATTCTGACCACTACCAACTTGTTTACTATTTTGTATTGTAGCTATATAATATTACAATGATTTTATACAAGGTACATGTCTGTAGGACATACCAACTATATGGTTGGTTGGTTGGTTGGTTGAAGTGGCGAGGATCACCCTCCCCGGTTGATCCTCCAATTAGCACTATAGTGCCGTTTTAGTACCACTTATACTCGTCAACACAAGGATAAGGTTTGGGTTGGGAATGGTTTTTTAGATCCAATTAGTCGCGTTTCAGAACTGTGTCAGGTTCGTTGGGCGCGCAGACGCTAGATCGTTTAAGTCGCGTAGGTAGCAGCTGCCAAGTGAGCGGTGTCTGGCTCTTGCCAAAGCTGGGCAGTGGCACACGAAGTGTGCCACCGTTTCTTTCTCGCTTGGTTCTTTGCAGCTGCGGCATGTTTGGTTGAAAGGGATGCCTATCTTGGCGGCATGTTCACCTATTGGCCAGTGCCCCGTGTAAACAGCTATTGTTCGGGCAATGTCCGTACGGGACAGTAGGAGAAGGTTGTTAGTTTTGCTTTGGTCGTAGGTCGGCCATGTACTTCTGGCTATCCTACACGTTGTTAACCCCTTCCATCTAGCCTGGGCTGAGGTTAGGAAGTGGGTGTAAAGGTCTCTTTTAACCGTATTAAGGGGGATCTCTACATGCTTCGCCAGCGTGGCGTCCATGCTTGAGCCTCCTCTTGCTAGTTCGTCCGCCATTTCGTTTCCGTGTATTTTCCTGTGACCTGGAACCCAGATTAGAGTGACGTTCGCTACGTTGCTTAAGGATACAAGCTCATCGGAGCATTTTTTTACTAGTTTTGAGGATATTAAAGCGGAGTTAAGGGCCAGAATAGCAGCCTGGCTATCCGTCGCCACCGCTATATTGTATTTGGGAGAGCTGTCTTCTCTCGCAAGCTGGCATGCTTTCCAGATTGCTAGCATTTCCGCTTGGAAAACGCTGGACTTATCCGGAAGTCGGAATTTTTTTGCTATGTTGCATGATTCGGAGAAGACCCCCGCACCTACACCACAGTCCATCTTTGAACCATCTGTGTAGAGTACCGTGTCAAAGCCCCTTAGTACGTTTCCCTCATTCCATTTCTTTCTGGTTGGAATTTTTACGCTGAACCTCTTGTTCAGTTCCAATTTAGGGGTAGTGTAGTCCGTGGATGTGGGGACCAGCTTCTTGTCGATCGTGTCAAGAATGGTGCTGTGCCCATAAGGTTTTTCCCGCCAGTACCCAATTTCTCTGAGTCTGACCGCACTGTTTGCGGCTATTAGTTTGATATGGAGGTCTAGTGGGAGAAGGCAAAGGATTGCAGTCAGTGCATCACTTGGCGTTGTTCGTAACGCTCCCGTGATGCACATACATGCCCCCCTCTGAACTCTACCTAGCTTGGTACAGTTATAGTTCTTTTTCATTGCTGGCCACCAAACTACCAACTATATACTCAACTTAACTATTCCAGCTTGAGTATGGCCATTCTGACCACTACCAACTTGTATACTATTTTGTGTTGTAGCTATATAATATTACAATGATTTTATACAAGGTACATGTCTGTAGGACATACCAACTATATACTCAGCTTAACTATTCCAGCTTGAGTATGGCCATTCTGGCCACTACCAACTTGTATACTATTTTGTATTGTAGCTATATCATATTACAATGATTTTATACAAGGTACATGTCTGTAGGACATACCAACTATATACTCAGCTTAACTATTCCAGCTTGAGTATGGCCATTCTGACCACTACCAACTTGTATACTATTTTGTATTGTAGCTATATAATATTACAATGATTTTATACAAGGTACATGTCTGTAGGACATACCAACTATATACTCAGCTTAACTATTCCAGCTTGAGTATGGCCATTCTGACCACTACCAACTTGTATGCTATTTTGTATTGTAGCTATATAATATTACAATGATTTTATACAAGGTACATGTCTATAGGACATACCAACTATATACTCAGCTTAACTATTCCAGCTTGAGTATGGCCATTCTGACCACTACCAACTTGTATACTATTTTGTATTGTAGCTATATAATATTACAATGATTTTATACAAGGTACATGTCTGTAGTACATACCAACTATATACTCAGCTTAACTATTCTAGCTTGAGTATGGACATTCTGACCACTACCAACTTGTATACTATTTTGTATTGTAGCTATATAATATTACAATGATTTTATACAAGGTACATGTCTGTAGGACATACCAACTATATACTCAGCTTAACTATTCCAGCTTGAGTATGGCCATTCTGACCACTACCAACTTGTATACTATTTTGTATTGTAGCTATATAATATTACAATGATTTTATACAAGGTACATGTCTGTAGTACATACCAACTATATACTCAGCTTAACTATTCCAGCTTGAGTATGGCCATTCTGACCACTACCAACTTGTATACTATTTTGTATTGTAGCTATATAATATTACAATGATTTTATACAAGGTACATGTCTGTAGGACATACCAACTATATACTCAGCTTAACTATTCCAGCTTGAGTATGGCCATTCTGACCACTACCAACTTGTATACTATTTTGTATTGTAGCTATATAATATTACAATGATTTTATGCAAGGTACATGTCTGTAGGACATACCAACTATATACTCAGCTTAACTATTCCAGCTTGAGTATGGCCATTCTGACCACTACCAACTTGTGTACTATTTTGTATTGTAGCTATATAATATTACAATGATTTTATACAAGGTACATGTCTGTAGGACATACCAACTATATACTCAGCTTAACTATTCCAGCTACCAACTTGTATACTATTTTGTATTGTAGCTATATAATATTACAATGATTTTATGCAAGGTACATGTCTGTAGGACATACCAACTATATACTCAGCTTAACTATTCCAGCTTGAGTATGGCCATTCTGACCACTACCAACTTGTATGCTATTTTGTATTGTAGCTATATAATATTACAATGATTTTATACAAGGTACATGTCTATAGGACATACCAACTATATACTCAGCTTAACTATTCCAGCTTGAGTATGGCCATTCTGACCACTACCAACTTGTATACTATTTTGTATTGTAGCTATATAATATTACAATGATTTTATACAAGGTACATGTCTGTAGGACATACCAACTATATACTCAGCTTAACTATTCCAGCTTGAGTATGGCCATTCTGACCACTACCAACTTGTATACTATTTTGTATTGTAGCTATATAATATTACAATGATTTTATACAAGGTACATGTCTGTAGGACATACCAACTATATACTCAGCTTAACTATTCCAGCTTGAGTATGGCCATTCTGACCACTACCAACTTGTATACTATTTTGTATTGTAGCTATATAATATTACAATGATTTTATACAAGGTACATGTCTGTAGGACATACCAACTATATACTCAGCTTAACTATTCCAGCTTGAGTATGGCCATTCTGACCACTACCAACTTGTGTACTATTTTGTATTGTAGCTATATAATATTACAATGATTTTATACAAGGTACATGTCTGTAGGACATACCAACTATATACTCAGCTTAACTATTCCAGCTTGAGTATGGCCATTCTGACCACTACCAACTTGTATACTATTTTGCATTGTAGCTATATAATATTACAATGATTTTATACAAGGTACATGTCTGTAGGACATACCAACTATATACTCAGCTTAACTATTCCAGCTTGAGTATGGCCATTCTGACCACTACCAACTTGTATACTATTTTGTATTGTAGCTATATAATATTACAATGATTTTATACAAGGTACATGTCTGTAGGACATACCAACTATATACTCAGCTTAACTATTCCAGCTACCAACTTGTATACTATTTTGTATTGTAGCTATATAATATTACAATGATTTTATACAAGGAACATGTCTGTAGGACATACCAACTATATACTCAGCTTAACTATTCCAGCTTGAGTATGGCCATTCTGACCACTACCAACTTGTATACTATTTTGTATTGTATCTATATAATATTACAGTGATTTTATACAAGGTACATGTCTGTAGGACATACCAACTATATACTCAGCTTAACTATTCCAGCTTGAGTATGGCCATTCTGACTATTACCAACTTGTATACTATTTTGTATTGTAGCTATATAATATTACAATGATTTTATACAAGGTACATGTCTGTAGGACATACCAACTATATACTCAGCTTAACTATTCCAGCTTGAGTATGGCCATTCTGACCACTACCAACTTGTATACTATTTTGTATTGTAGCTATATAATATTACAATGATTTTATACAAGGTACATGTCTGTAGGACATACCAACTATATACTCAGCTTAACTATTCCAGCTTGAGTATGGCCATTCTGACCACTACCAACTTGTATACTATTTTGTATTGTAGCTATATAATATTACAATGATTTTATACAAGGTACATGTCTGTAGGACATACCAACTATATACTCAGCTTAACTATTCCAGCTTGAGTATGGCCATTCTGACCACTACCAACTTGTATACTATTTTGTATTGTAGCTATATAATATTACAATGATTTTATACAAGGTACATGTCTGTAGGACATACCAACTATATACTCAGCTTAACTATTCCAGCTTGAGTATGGCCATTCTGACCACTACCAACTTGTATACTATTTTGTATTGTAGCTATATAATATTACAATGATTTTATACAAGGTGCATGTCTGTAGGACATAGCAACTATATACTCAGCTTAACTATTCCAGCTTGAGTATGGCCATTCTGACCACTACCAACTTGTATACTATTTTGTATTGTAGCTATATATTAACTACAATGATTTTATACAAGGTACACGTCTGTAGGACATACCAACTATATACTCAGCTTAACTATTCCAGCTTGAGTATGGCCATTCTGACCACTACCAACTTGTATACTATTTTGTATTGTAGCTATATAATATTACAATGATTTTATACAAGGTACATGTCGGGAGGACATACCAACTATATACTCAGCTTAACTATTCCAGCTTGAGTATGGCCATTCTGACCACTACCAACTTGTATACTATTTTGTATTGTAGCTATATAATATTCCAATGATTTTATACAAGGTACATGTCTGTAGGACATACCAACTATATACTCAGCTTAACTATTCCAGCTTGAGTATGGCCATTCTGACCACTACCAACTTGTATACTATTTTGTATTGTAGCTATATAATATTACAATGATTTTATACAAGGTACATGTCTGTAGGACATACCAACTATATACTCAGCTTAACTATTCCAGCTTGAGTATGGCCATTCTGACCACTACCAACTTGTATACTATTTTGTATTGTAGCTATATAATATTACAATGATTTTATACAAGGTACATGTCTGTAGGACATACCAACTATATACTCAGCTTAACTATTCCAGCTTGAGTATGGTCATTCTGACCACTACCAACTTGTATACTATTTTGTATTGTAGCTATATAATATTACAATGATTTTATACAAGGTACATGTCCGTAGGACATACCAACTATATACTCAGCTTAACTATTCCAGCTTGAGTATGGCCATCCTGACCACTACCAACTTGTATACTATTTTGTATTGTAGCTATATAATATTACAATGATTTTATACAAGGTACATGTGTGTAGGACATACCAACTATATACTCAGCTTAACTATTCCAGCTTGAGTATGGCCATTCTGACCACTACCAACTTGTATACTATTTTGTATTGTAGCTATATAATATTACAATGATTTTATACAAGGTACATGTCTGTAGGACATACCAACTATATACTCAGCTTAACTATTCCAGCTTGAGTATGGCCATTCTGACCACTACCAACTTGTATACTATTTTGTATTGTAGCTATATAATATTACAATGATTTTATACAAGGTACATGTCTGCAGGACATACCAACTATATACTCAGCTTAACTATTCCAGCTTGAGTATGGCCATTCTGACCACTACCAACTTGTATACTATTTTGTATTGTAGCTATATAATATTACAATGATTTTATACAAGGTACATGTCTGTAGGACATACCTACTATATACTCAGCTTAACTATTCCAGCTTGAGTATGGCCATTCTGACCACTACCAACTTGTATACTATTTTGTATTGTAGCTATATAATATTACAATGATTTTATACAACGTACATGTCTGTAGGACATACCAACTATATACTCAGCTTAACTATTCCAGCTTGAGTATGGCCATTCTGACCACTACCAACTTGTATACTATTTTGTATTGTACATGTCTGTAGGACATACCAACTATATACACAGCTTAACTATTCCAGCTTGAGTATGGCTATTCTGACCACTACCAACTTGTATACTATTTTGTATTGTAGCTATATAATATTACAATGATTTTAAACAAGGTACATGTCTCTAGGACATACCAACTATATACTCAGCTTAACTATTCCAGCTTGAGTATGGCCATTCTGACCACTACCAACTTGTATACTATTTTGTATTGTAGCTATATAATATTACAATGATTTTATACAAGGTACATGTCTGTAGGACATACCAACTATATACTCAGCTTAACTATTCCAGCTTGAGTATGGCCATTCTGACCACTACCAACTTGTATACTATTTTGTATTGTAGCTATATAATATTACAATGATTTTATACAAGGTACATGTCCGTAGGACATACTAACTATATACTCAGCTTAACTATTCCAGCTTGAGTATGGCCATCCTGACCACTACCAACTTGTATACTATTTTGTATTGTAGCTATATAATATTACAATGATTTTATACAAGGTACATGTCTGTAGGACATACCAACTATATACTCAGCTTAACTATTCCAGCTTGAGTATGGCCATTCTGACCACTACCAACTTCTATACTATTTTGTATTGTAGCTATATAATATTACAATGATTTTATACAAGGTACATGTCTGTAGGACATACCAACTATATACTCAGCTTAACTATTCCAGCTTGAGTATGGCCATTCTGACCACTACCAACTTGTATACTATTTTGTATTGTAGCTATATAATATTACAATGATTTTATACAAGGTACATGTCTGTAGGACATACCAACTATACACTCAGCTTAACTATTCCAGCTTGAGTATGGCCATTCTGACCACTACCAACTTGTATACTATTTTGTATTGTAGCTATATAATATTACAATGATTTTATACAAGGTACATGTCTGTAGGACATACCAACTATATACTCAGCTTAACTATTCCAGCTTGAGTATGGCCATTCTGACCACTACCAACTTGTATACTATTTTGTATTGTAGCTATATAATATTACAATGATTTTATACAAGGTACATGTCTGTAGGACATACCAACTATACACTCAGCTTAACTAATCCAGCTTGAGTATGGCCATTCTGACCACTACCAACTTGTATACTATTTTGTATTGTAACTATATAATATTACAATGATTTTATACAAGGTACATGTCTGTAGGACATACCAACTATATACTCAGCTTAACTATTCCAGCTTGAGTATGGCCATTCTGACCACTACCAACTTGTATACTATTTTGTATTGTAGCTATATAATATTACAATGATTTTATACAAGGTACATGTCTGTAGGACATACCAACTATATACTCAGCTTAACTATTCCAGCTTGAGTATGGCCATTCTGACCACTACCAACTTGTATACTATTTTGTATTGTAGCTATATAATATTACAATGATTTTATACAAGGTACATGTCTGTAGGACATACCAACTATATACTCAGCTTAACTATTCCAGCTTGAGTATGGCCATTCTGACCACTACCAACTTGTATACTATTTTGTATTGTAGCTATATAATATTACAATGATTTTATACAAGGTACATGTCTGTAGGACATACCAACTATATACTCAGCTTAACTATTCCAGCTTGAGTATGGCCATTCTGACCACTACCAACTTGTATACTATTTTGTATTGTAGCTATATAGTATTACAATGATTTTATACAAGGTACATGTCTGTAGGACATACCAACTATATACTCAGCTTAACTATTCCAGCTTGAGTATGGCCATTCTGACCACTACCAACTTGTATACTATTTTGTATTGTAGCTATATAATATTACAATGATTTTATACAAGGTACATGTCTGTAGGACATAGCAACTATATACTCAGCTTAACTATTCCAGCTTGAGTATGGCCATTCTGACCACTACCAACTTGTATACTATTTTGTATTGTAGCTATATAATATTACAATGATTTTATACAAGGTACATGTCTGTAGGACATACCAACTATATACTCAGCTTAACTATTCCAGCTTGAGTATGGCCATTCTGACCACTACCAACTTGTATACTATTTTGTATTGTAGCTATATAATATTATAATGATTTTATACAAGGTACATGTCTGTAGGACATACCAACTATATACTCAGCTTAACTATTCCAGCTTGAGTATGACCATTCTGACCACTACCAACTTGTATACTATTTTGTATTGTAGCTATATAATATTACAATGGTTTTATACAAGGTACATGTCTGTAGGACATACCAACTATATACTCAGCTTAACTATTCCAGCTTGAGTATGGCCATTCTGACCACTACCAACTTGTATACTATTTTGTATTGTAGCTATATAATATTACAATGATTTTATACAAGGTACATGTCTGTAGGACATACCAACTATACACTCAGCTTAACTAATCCAGCTTGAGTATGGCCATTCTGACCACTACCAACTTGTATACTATTTTGTATTGTAACTATATAATATTACAATGATTTTATACAAGGTACATGTCTGTAGGACATACCAACTATATACTCAGCTTAACTATTCCAGCATGAGTATGGCCATTCTGACCACTACCAACTTGTATACTATTTTGTATTGTAGCTCTATAATATTACAATGATTTTATACAAGGTACATGTCTGTAGGACATACCAACTATATACTCAGCTTAACTATTCCAGCTTGAGTATGGCCATTCTGACCACTACCAACTTGTATACTATTTTGTATTGTAGCTATATAATATTACAATGATTTTATACAAGGTACATGTCTGTAGGACATACCAACTATATACTCAGCTTAACTATTCCAGCTTGAGTATGGCCATTCTGACCACTACCAACTTGTATACTATTTTGTATTCTAGCTATATAATATTACAATGATTTTATACAAGGTACATGTCTGTAGTACATAACAACTATAAACTCAGCTTAACTATTCCAGCTTGAGTATGGCCATTCTGACCACTACCAACTTGTATACTATTTTGTATTGTAGCTATATAATATTACAATGATTTTATACAAGGTACATGTCTGTAGGACATACCAACTATATACTCAGCTTAACTATTCCAGCTTGAGTATGGCCATTCTGACCACTACCAACTTGTATACTATTTTGTATTGTAGCTATATAATATTACAATGATTTTATGCAAGGTACATGTCTGTAGGACATACCAACTATATACTCAGCTTAACTATTCCAGCTTGAGTATGGCCATTCTGACCACTACCAACTTGTATACTATTTTGTATTGTAGCTATATAATATTACAATGATTTTATACAAGGTACATGTCTGTAGGACATACCAACTATATACTCAGCTTAACTATTCCAGCTTGAGTATGGCCATTCTGACCACTACCAACTTGTATACTATTTTGTATTGTAGCTTTATAATATTGTATTGTAGCTATATAATATTACAATGATTTTATACAAGGTACATGTCTGTAGGACATACCAACTATATACTCAGCTTCACTATTCCAGCTTGAGTATGGCCATTCTGACCACTACCAACTTGTATACTATTTTGTATTGTAGCTATATAATATTACAATGATTTTATACAAGGTACATGTCTGTAGGACATACCAACTATATACTCAGCTTAACTATTCCAGCTTGAGTATGGCCATTCTGACCACTACCAACTTGTATACTATTTTGTATTGTACCTATATAATATTACAATGATTTTATACAAGGTACATGTCTGTAGGACATACACCTATATACTCAGCTTAACTATTCCAGCTTGAGTATGGCCATTCTGACCACTACCAACTTGTTTGCTATTTTGTATTGTAGCTATATAATATTACAATGATTTTATACAAGGTACATGTCTGTAGGACATACCAACTATATACTCAACTTAACTATTCCAGCTTGAGTATGGCCATTCTGACCACTACCAACTTGTATACTATTTTGTGTTGTAGCTATATAATATTACAATGATTTTATACAAGGTACATGTCTGTAGGACATACCAACTATATACTCAGCTTAACTATTCCAGCTTGAGTATGGCCATTCTGGCCACTACCAACTTGTATACTATTTTGTATTGTAGCTATATCATATTACAATGATTTTATACAAGGTACATGTCTGTAGGACATACCAACTATATACTCAGCTTAACTATTCCAGCTTGAGTATGGCCATTCTGACCACTACCAACTTGTAAACTATTTTGTATTGTAGCTATATAATATTACAATGATTTTATACAAGGTACATGTCTGTAGGACATACCAACTATATACTCAGCTTAACTATTCCAGCTTGAGTATGGCCATTCTGACCACTACCAACTTGTATGCTATTTTGTATTGTAGCTATATAATATTACAATGATTTTATACAAGGTACATGTCTATAGGACATACCAACTATATACTCAGCTTAACTATTCCAGCTTGAGTATGGCCATTCTGACCACTACCAACTTGTATACTATTTTGTATTGTAGCTATATAATATTACAATGGTTTTATACAAGGTACATGTCTGTAGTACATACCAACTATATACTCAGCTTAACTATTCCAGCTTGAGTATGGCCATTCTGACCACTACCAACTTGTATACTATTTTGTATTGTAGCTATATAATATTACAATGATTTTATACAAGGTACATGTCTGTAGGACATACCAACTATATACTCAGCTTAACTATTCCAGCTTGAGTATGGCCATTCTGACCACTACCAACTTGTATACTATTTTGTATTGTAGCTATATAATATTACAATGATTTTATACAACGTACATGTCTGTAGGACATACCAACTATATACTCAGCTTAACTATTCCAGCTTGAGTATGGCCATTCTGACCACTACCCACTTGTATACTATTTTGTATTGTACATGTCTGTAGGACATACCAACTATATACTCAGCTTAACTATTCCAGCTTGAGTATGGCCATTCTGACCACTACCAACTTGTATACTATTTTGTATTGTAGCTATATAATATTACAATGATTTTATACAAGGTACATGTCTGTAGGACATACCAACTATATACTCAGCTTAACTATTCCAGCTTGAGTATGGCCATTCTGACCACTACCAACTTGTATACTATTTTGTGTTGTAGCTATATAATATTACAATGATTTTATACAAGGTACATGTCTGTAGGACATACCAACTATATACTCAGCTTAACTATTCCAGCTTGAGTATGGCCATTCTGACCACTACCCACTTGTATACTATTTTGTATTGTACATGTCTGTAGGACATACCAACTATATACTCAGCTTAACTATTCCAGCTTGAGTATGGCCATTCTGACCACTACCAACTTGTATACTATTTTGTATTGTAGCTATATAATATTACAATGATTTTATACAAGGTACATGTCTGTAGGACATACCAACTATATACTCAGCTTAACTATTCCAGCTTGAGTATGGCCATTCTGACCACTACCAACTTGTATACTATTTTGTATTGTAGCTATATAATATTACAATGATTTTATTTTTAATTTATTTTATTTTTTTTTATTTTCAACAAACATTTACACTTTCTTAGAATTAGATAATGAGGTTGTTGTGCTATATATTACTCTACTATTAAATTAGTTAACAAAAAAAAAGTTACTCTACTTTTAAAAGTATAGATAACAAAGTAAATAAAAGTATCAACAATAGATATAAAATATTATAAGAAGAAACTATGACTGCGGCAGATTCAGGAGTCTATGTTGCAGTAACGTAGAAGAAATATTAAAATCAATAATTAAATAAAATTTATTAAATTCCGTCATTAAACTGTTTATACCGGACAACATATTATAATTGGAGCGAGCAAAATTAACATTTAAAAGCCGGTATTGACGAACTCTAAAATTAGGAACATTGATATTAAATAGGCTTAGCAAATTTGGCGAATCAATATCAGACGTAAACAATCTGAATACAAAAATAGCGTTAGCAACTGACCTCCTTTCCGTAAGGGAATTAAGGTTAAGCAGCCTTAATCTAGACGAGTAAGATGGTAAATTGTTAGAGTCAGTCCAAGGGAGGCCTCATAGGGCAAACTTAAGAAATCTCCTCTGAATTGCCTGCAAACGGTTAACATGAATACAATAATACGGACACCATACAATGGACGCATATTCAAGAATAGAACGAATAAACGCGACAAACAAAGTTTTAATAACATATGGGTCAGAAAAATCAGCAGCATATCGCCTAATCATGCCCCACATTCTATTCGACTTGTTAACAATAAAGTCAATATGCATATTGTATGATAGTTTAGGGTCTAGCATAATTCCCAAATCTTTTACACAATATACCCGATTGACAATCTGGTCACCAATATTATACATACCAATATACGATTCCACACGACGAGAAAAAGTTATGACTGAAAATTTATCGATATTAAGTGATAGTTGATTTTTTGAACACCACAGATAAAATGTATCCAAAATAATAGTCACTTTATGAAAACTATTAGCATCTTTACCGGACATATATATTTTAAAGTCGTCAGCAAACATTAACAAATGACAATCGGGTAAGAATTTAACAATGTCATTAACAAAAAAAATATATAATAGCGGTCCAATATGGCTACCTTGGGGGACACCAGACGGTACCAGTATTTCACCAGATATACAATTACGGAATTTAACATATTGACACCTATTACATAAATAAGAAGTGAGCCATTTAACAAAAAGTTCCGGAAAACCCATTTTATGCAATTTGAAAAGCAATAAATTATGATTAACTCGATTAAATGCTTTGCTAAAGTCAGTGTAAATAGCATCTACCTGGTTCCCTTTAGCAAATTCCGATGAAATAAAATTGGTAAATAAGAGGAGATTAGTAATCGTCGATCGTTTCTTCATGAATCCATGCTGATTATCGCATATTACTGTTTTACAATAAAAAAATAAATGATCGGTAACAAGTGCATCAAATATCTTTGGAATAACTGATTGTTTGCAGATACCCCTATAATTATCAATTTTATTTTTGCGTCCAGATTTAAATATCGGTACTACGAATGAACTTTTCCATAATAAAGGAAAACAGCCACTTCTTAGCGATACATTAAACATATGACACAACACAGAATGTAGTTCAACAGCACAGTTACGAATGAAACCTGATGGTATGCCGTCAGGTCCAGGATTAAAATTAAGTTCCATATTTTTAATGTAGTTAAAAGTTTCTTCAGCAGAAATATTGATTTCATTAAAAAGTACTTTGGAACTATCACCCATATAATTAAAAAAAGCTTTATCAGTTTGTATGTTATAATTGTTATAAACTGATTTAAAAAAAGAAGCAAACAAATCACATGACGCTTGTGTTGTATCTGCACGATTGTCACCAAAAAAGAAAGTTGTAGGGTTTATACAAGGTACATGTCTGTAGGACATACCAACTATATACTCAGCTTAACTATTCCAGCTTGAGTATGGCCATTCTGACCACTACCAACTTGTATACTATTTTGTATTGTAGCTATATAATATTACAATGATTTTATACAAGGTACATGTCTGTAGGACATACCAACTATATACTCAGCTTAACTATTCCAGCTTGAGTATGGCCATTCTGACCACTACCAACTTGTATACTATTTTGTATTGTAGCTATATAATATTACAATGATTTTATACAAGGTACATGTCTGTAGGACATACCAACTATATACTCAGCTTAACTATTCCAGCTTGAGTATGGCCATTCTGACCACTACCAATTTGTATACTATTTTGTATTGTAGCTATATAATATTACAATGATCAGCTTAACTATTCCAACTTGAGTATGGCCATTCTGACCACTACCAACTTGTATACTATTTTGTATTGTAGCTATATAATATTACAATGATTTTATACAAGGTACATGTCTGTAGGACATACCAACTATATACTCAGCTTAACTATTCCAGCTTGAGTATGGCCATTCTGACCACTACCAACTTGTATACTATTTTGTATTGTAGCTATATAATATTACAATGATTTTATACAAGGTACATGTCTGTAGGACATACCAACTATATACTCAGCTTAACTATTCCAGCTTGACTATGGCCATTCTGACCACTACCAACTTGTATACTATTTTGTATTGTAGCTATATAATATTACAATGATTTTATACAAGGTACATGTCTGTAGGACATACCAACTATATACTCAGCTTAACTATTCCAGCTTGAGTATGGCCATTCTGACCACTACCAACTTGTATACTATTTTGTATTGTAGCTATATAATATTGCAATGATTTTATACAAGGTACATGTCTGTAGGACATACCAACTATATACTCAGCTTAACTATTCCAGCTTGAGTATGGCCATTCTGACCACTACCAACTTGTATACTATTTTGTATTGTAGCTATATAATATTACAATGATTTAATACTAGGTACATGTCTGTAGGACATACCAACTATATACTCAGCTTAGCTATTCCAGCTTGAGTATGGCCATTCTGACCACTACCAACTTGTATACTATTTTGTATTGTAGCTATATAATATTACAATGATTTTATACAAGGTACATGTCTGTAGGACATACCAACTATATACTCAGCTTAACTATTCCAGCTTGGATATGGCCATTCTGACCACTACCAACTTGTATACTATTTTGTATTGTAGTTATATAATATTAGAATGATTTTATACAAGGTACATGTCTGTAGGACTTACCAACTATATACTCAGCTTAACTATTCCAGCTTGAGTATGGCCATTCTGACCACTACCAACTTGTATACTATTTTGTATTGTAGCTATATAATATTACAATGATTTTATACAAGGTACATGTCTGTAGGACATACCAACTATATACTCAGCTTAACTATTCCAGCTTGAGTATGGCCATTCTGACCACTACCAACTTGTATACTATTTTGTATTGTAGCTATATAATATTACAATGATTTTATACAAGGTACATGTCTGTAGGACATACCAACTATATACTCAGCTTAACTATTGCAGCTTGAGTATGGCCATTCTGACCACTACCAACTTGTATACTATTTTGTATTGTAGCTATATAATATTACAATGATTTTATACAAGGTACATGTCTGTAGGACATACCAACTATATACTCAGCTTAACTATTCCAGCTTGAGTATGGCCATTCTGACCACTACCAACTTGTATACTATTTTGTATTGTAGCTATATAATATTACAATGATTTTATACAAGGTACATGTCTGTAGGACATACCAACTATATACTCAGCTTAACTATTCCAGCTTGAGTATGGCCATTCTGACCACTACCAACTTGTATACTATTTTGTATTGTAGCTATATAATATTACAATGATTTTATACAAGGTACATGTCTGTAGGACATACCAACTATATACTCAGCTTAACTATTCCAGCTTGAGTATGGCCATTCTGACCACTATTAACTTGTATACTATTTTGTATTGTAGCTATATAATATTACAATGATTTTATACAAGGTACATGTCTGTAGGACATACCAACTATATACTCAGCTTAACTATTCCACCTTGAGTATGGCCATTCTGACCACTACCAACTTGTATACTATTTTGTATTGTAGCTATATAATATTACAATGATTTTATACAAGGTACATGTCTGTAGGACATACCAACTATATACTCAGCTTAACTATTCCAGCTTGAGTAAGGCCATTCTGACCAGTACCAACTTGTATACTATTTTGTATTTGTAGCTATATAATATTACAATGATTTTATACAAGGTATATGTCTGTAGGACATACCAACTATATACTCAGCTTAACTATTCCAGCTTGAGTATGGCCATTCTGACCACTACCAACTTGTATACTATTTTGTATTGTAGCTATATAATATTACAATGATTTTATACAAGGTACATGTCTGTAGGACATACCAACTATATACTCAGCTTAACTATTCCAGCTTGAGTATGGCCATTCTGACCACTACCAACTTGTATACTATTTTGTATTGTAGCTATATAATATTACAATGATTTTATACAAGGTACATGTCTGTATTACATGCCAACTATATACTCAGCTTAACTATTCCAGCTTGAGTATGGCCATTCTGACCAGTACCAACTTGTATACTATTTTGTATTGTAGCTATATAATATTACAATGATTTTATACAAGGTACATGTCTGTAGGACATACCAACTATATACTCAGCTTAACTATTCCAGCTTGAGTATGGCCATTCTGACCTCTACCAACTTGTATACTATTTTGTATTGTAGCTATATAATATTACAATGATTTTATACAAAGTACATGTCTGTAGGACATACCAACTATATACTCAGCTTAACTATTCCAGCTTAAGTATGGCCATTCTGACCACTACCTACTTGTATACTATTTTGTATTGTAGCTATATAATATTACAACGATTTTATACAAGGTCTGTAGGACATACCAACAATATACTCAGCTTAACTATTCCAGCTTGAGTATGGCCATTCTGACCACTACCAACTTGTATACTATTTTGTATTGTAGCTATATAATATTACAATGATTTTATACAAGGTACATGTCTGTAGGACATACCAACTATATACTCAGCTTAACTATTCCAGCTTGAGTATGGCCATTCTGACCACTACCAACTTGTATACTATTTTGTATTGTAGCTATATAATATTACAATGATTTTATAAAAGGTACATGTCTGTAGGACATACCAACTATATACTCAGCTTAACTATTCCAGCTTGAGTATGGCCATTCTGACCACTACCAACTTGTATACTATTTTGTATTGTAGCTATATAATATTACAATGATTTTATACAAGGTACATGTCTGTAGGACATACCAACTATATACTCAGCTTAACTATTCCAGCTTGAGTATGGCCATTCTGACCACTACCAACTTGTATACTATTTTGTATTGTAGCTATATAATATTACAATGATTTTATACAAGGTACATGTCTGTAGGACATACCAACTATATACTCAGCTTAACTATTCCAGCTTGAGTAAGGCCATTCTGACCAGTACCAACTTGTATACTATTTTGTATTTGTAGCTATATAATATTACAATGATTTTATACAAGGTACATGTCTGTAGGACATACCAACTATATACTCAGCTTAACTATTCCAGCTTGAGTATGGCCATTCTGACCACTACCAACTTGTATACTATTTTGTATTGTAGCTATATAATATTACCATGATTTTATACAAGGTACATGTCTGTAGGACATACCAACTATATACTCAGCTTAACTATTCCAGCTTGAGTATGGCCATTCTGACCACTACCAACCTGTATACTATTTTGTATTGTAGCTATATAATATTACAATGATTTTATACAAGGTACATGTCTGTATTACATGCCAACTATATACTCAGCTTAACTATTCCAGCTTGAGTATGGCCATTCTGACCACTACCAACTTGTATACTATTTTGTATTGTAGCTATATAATATTACAATGATTTTATACAAGGTACATGTCTGTAGGACATACCAACTATATACTCAGCTTAACTATTCCAGCTTGAGTATGGCCATTCTGACCTCTACCAACTTGTATACTATTTTGTATTGTAGCTATATAATATTACAATGATTTTATACAAGGTACATGTCTGTAGGACATACCAACTATATACTCAGCTTAACTATTCCAGCTTGAGTATGGCCATTCTGACCACTACCAACTTGTATACTATTTTGTATTGTAGCTATATAATATTACAATGATTTTATACAAGGTACATGTCTGTAGGACATACCAACTATATACTCAGCTTAACTATTCCAGCTTGAGTATGGCCATTCTGACCACTACCAACTTGTATACTATTTTGTATTGTAGCTATATAATATTACAATGATTTTATACAAAGTACATGTCTGTAGGACATACCAACTATATACTCAGCTTAACTATTCCAGCTTAAGTATGGCCATTCTGACCACTACCTACTTGTATACTATTTTGTATTGTAGCTATATAATATTACAACGATTTTATACAAGGTCTGTAGGACATACCAACAATATACTCAGCTTAACTATTCCAGCTTGAGTATGGCCATTCTGACCACTACCAACTTGTATACTATTTTGTATTGTAGCTATATAATATTACAATGATTTTATACAAGGTACATGTCTGTAGGACATACCAACTATATACTCAGCTTAACTATTCCAGCTTGAGTATGGCCATTCTGACCACTACCAACTTGTATACTATTTTGTATTGTAGCTATATAATATTACAATGATTTTATACAAGGTACATGTCTGTAGGACATACCAACTATATACTCAGCTTAACTATTCCAGCTTGAGTATGGCCATTCTGACCACTACCAACTTGTATACTATTTTGTATTGTAGCTATATAATATTGCAATGATTTTATACAAGGTACATGTCTGTAGGACATACCAACTATATACTCAGCTTAACTATTCCAGCTTGAGTATGGCCATTCTGACCACTACCAACTTGTATACTATTTTGTATTGTAGCTATATAATATTACAATGATTTAATACTAGGTACATGTCTGTAGGACATACCAACTATATACTCAGCTTAACTATTCCAGCTTGAGTATGGCCATTCTGACCACTACCAACTTGTATACTATTTTGTATTGTAGCTATATAATATTACAATGATTTTATACAAGGTACATGTCTGTAGGACATACCAACTATATACTCAGCTTAACTATTCCAGCTTGAGTATGGCCATTCTGACCACTACCAACTTGTATACTATTTTGTATTGTAGTTATATAATATTAGAATGATTTTATACAAGGTACATGTCTGTAGGACTTACCAACTATATACTCAGCTTAACTATTCCAGCTTGAGTATGGCCATTCTGACCACTACCAACTTGTATACTATTTTGTATTGTAGCTATATAATATTACAATGATTTTATACAAGGTACATGTCTGTAGGACATACCAACTATATACTCAGCTTAACTATTCCAGCTTGAGTATGGCCATTCTGACCACTACCAACTTGTATACTATTTTGTATTGTAGCTATATAATATTACAATGATTTTATACAAGGTACATGTCTGTAGGACATACCAACTATATACTCAGCTTAACTATTCCAGCTTGAGTATGGCCATTCTGACCACTACCAACTTGTATACTATTTTGTATTGTAGCTATATAATATTACCATGATTTTATACAAGGTACATGTCTGTAGGACATACCAACTATATACTCAGCTTAACTATTCCAGCTTGAGTATGGCCATTCTGACCACTACCAACCTGTATACTATTTTGTATTGTAGCTATATAATATTACAATGATTTTATACAAGGTACATGTCTGTAGGACATACCAACTATATACTCAGCTTAACTATTCCAGCTTGAGTATGGCCATTCTGACCTCTACCAACTTGTATACTATTTTGTATTGTAGCTATATAATATTACTATGATTTTATACAAAGTACATGTCTGTAGGACATACCAACTATATACTCAGCTTAACTATTCCAGCTTGAGTATGGCCATTCTGACCACTACCTACTTGTATCCTATTTTGTATTGTAGCTATATAATATTACAACGATTTTATACAAGGTCTGTAGGACATACCAACTATATACTCAGCTTAACTATTCCAGCTTGAGTATGGCCATTCTGACCACTACCAACTTGTATACTATTTTGTATTGTAGCTATATAATATTACAATGATTTTATACAAGGTACATGTCTGTAGGACATACCAACTATATACTCAGCTTAACTATTCCAGCTTGAGTATGGCCATTCTGACCACTACCAACTTGTATACTATTTTGTATTGTAGCTATATAATATTACAATGATTTTATACAAGGTACATGTCTGTAGGACATACCAACTATATACTCAGCTTAACTATTCCAGCTTGAGTATGGCCATTCTGACCACTACCAACTTGTATACTATTTTGTATTGTAGCTATATAATATTACCATGATTTTATACAAGGTACATGTCTGTAGGACATACCAACTATATACTCAGCTTAACTATTCCAGCTTGAGTATGGCCATTCTGACCACTACCAACCTGTATACTATTTTGTATTGTAGCTATATAATATTACAATGATTTTATACAAGGTACATGTCTGTAGGACATACCAACTATATACTCAGCTTAACTATTCCAGCTTGAGTATGGCCATTCTGACCTCTACCAACTTGTATACTATTTTGTATTGTAGCTATATAATATTACAATGATTTTATACAAAGTACATGTCTGTAGGACATACCAACTATATACTCAGCTTAACTATTCCAGCTTGAGTATGGCCATTCTGACCACTACCTACTTGTATCCTATTTTGTATTGTAGCTATATAATATTACAACGATTTTATACAAGGTCTGTAGGACATACCAACTATATACTCAGCTTAACTATTCCAGCTTGAGTATGGCCATTCTGACCACTACCAACTTGTATACTATTTTGTATTGTAGCTATATAATATTACAATGATTTTATACAAGGTACATGTCTGTAGGACATACCAACTATATACTCAGCTTAACTATTCCAGCTTGAGTATGGCCATTCTGACCACTACCAACTTGTATACTATTTTGTATTGTAGCTATATAATATTACAATGATTTTATACAAGGTACATGTCTGTAGGACATACCAACTATATACTCAGCTTAACTATTCCAGCTTGAGTATGGCCATTCTGACCTCTACCAACTTGTATACTATTTTGTATTGTAGCTATATAATATTACAATGATTTTATACAAAGTACATGTCTGTAGGACATACCAACTATATACTCAGCTTAACTATTCCAGCTTGAGTATGGCCATTCTGACCACTACCTACTTGTATCCTATTTTGTATTGTAGCTATATAATATTACAACGATTTTATACAAGGTCTGTAGGACATACCAACTATATACTCAGCTTAACTATTCCAGCTTGAGTATGGCCATTCTGACCACTACCAACTTGTATACTATTTTGTATTGTAGCTATATAATATTACAATGATCAGCTTAACTATTCCAACTTGAGTATGGCCATTCTGACCACTACCAACTTGTATACTATTTTGTATTGTAGCTATATAATATTACAATGATTTTATACAAGGTACATGTCTGTAGGACATACCAACTATATACTCAGCTTAACTATTCCAGCTTGAGTATGGCCATTCTGACCACTACCAACTTGTATACTATTTTGTATTGTAGCTATATAATATTACAATGATTTTATACAAGGTACATGTCTGTAGGACATACCAACTATATACTCAGCTTAACTATTCCAGCTTGAGTATGGCCATTCTGACCACTACCAACTTGTATACTATTTTGTATTGTAGCTATATAATATTACAATGATTTTATACAAGGTACATGTCTGTAGGACATACCAACTATATACTCAGCTTAACTATTCCAGCTTGAGTATGGCCATTCTGACCACTACCAACTTGTATACTATTTTGTATTGTAGCTATATAATATTGCAATGATTTTATACAAGGTACATGTCTGTAGGACATACCAACTATATACTCAGCTTAACTATTCCAGCTTGAGTATGGCCATTCTGACCACTACCAACTTGTATACTATTTTGTATTGTAGCTATATAATATTACAATGATTTTATACAAGGTACATGTCTGTAGGACATACCAACTATATACTCAGCTTAACTATTCCAGCTTGAGTATGGCCATTCTGACCACTACCAACTTGTATACTATTTTGTATTGTAGTTATATAATATTAGAATGATTTTATACAAGGTACATGTCTGTAGGACTTACCAACTATATACTCAGCTTAACTATTCCAGCTTGAGTATGGCCATTCTGACCACTACCAACTTGTATACTATTTTGTATTGTAGCTATATAATATTACAATGATTTTATACAAGGTACATGTCTGTAGGACATACCAACTATATACTCAGCTTAACTATTCCAGCTTGAGTATGGCCATTCTGACCACTACCAACTTGTATACTATTTTGTATTGTAGCTATATAATATTACAATGATTTTATACAAGGTACATGTCTGTAGGACATACCAACTATATACTCAGCTTAACTATTCCAGCTTGAGTATGGCCATTCTGACCACTACCAACTTGTATACTATTTTGTATTGTAGCTATATAATATTACCATGATTTTATACAAGGTACATGTCTGTAGGACATACCAACTATATACTCAGCTTAACTATTCCAGCTTGAGTATGGCCATTCTGACCACTACCAACCTGTATACTATTTTGTATTGTAGCTATATAATATTACAATGATTTTATACAAGGTACATGTCTGTAGGACATACCAACTATATACTCAGCTTAACTATTCCAGCTTGAGTATGGCCATTCTGACCTCTACCAACTTGTATACTATTTTGTATTGTAGCTATATAATATTACAATGATTTTATACAAAGTACATGTCTGTAGGACATACCAACTATATACTCAGCTTAACTATTCCAGCTTGAGTATGGCCATTCTGACCACTACCTACTTGTATCCTATTTTGTATTGTAGCTATATAATATTACAACGATTTTATACAAGGTCTGTAGGACATACCAACTATATACTCAGCTTAACTATTCCAGCTTGAGTATGGCCATTCTGACCACTACCAACTTGTATACTATTTTGTATTGTAGCTATATAATATTACAATGATTTTATACAAGGTACATGTCTGTAGGACATACCAACTATATACTCAGCATAACTATTCCAGCTTGAGTATGGCCATTCTGACCACTACCAACTTGTATACTATTTTGTATTGTAGCTATATAATATTACAATGATTTTATAAAAGGTACATGTCTGTAGGACATACCAACTATATACTCAGCTTAACTATTCCAGCTTGAGTATGGCCATTCTGACCACTACCAACTTGTATACTATTTTGTATTGTAGCTATATAATATTACAATGATTTTATACAAGGTACATGTCTGTAGGACATACCAACTATATACTCAGCTTAACTATTCCAGCTTGAGTATGGCCATTCTGACCACTACCAACTTGTATACTATTTTGTATTGTAGCTATATAATATTACAATGATTTTATACAAGGTACATGTCTGTAGGACATACCAATTATATACTCAGCTTAACTATTCCAGCTTGAGTATGGCCATTCTGACCACTACCAACTTGTATACTATTTTGTATTGTAGCTATATAATATTACAATGATTTTATACAAGGTACATGTCTGTAGGACATACCAACTATATACTCAGCTTAACTATTCCAGCTTGAGTACGGCCATTCTGACCACTACCAACTTGTATACTATTTTGTATTGTAGCTATATAATATTACAATGATTTTATACAAGGTACATGTCTGTAGGACATACCAACTATATACTCAGCTTAACTATTCCAGCTTGAGTATGGCCATTCTGACCACTACCAACTTGTATACTATTTTGTATTGTAGCTATATAATATTACAATGATTTTATACAAGGTACATGTCTGTAGGACATACCAACTATATACTCAGCTTAACTATTCCAGCTTGAGTAAGGCCATTCTGACCAGTACCAACTTGTATACTATTTTGTATTTGTAGCTATATAATATTACAATGATTTTATACAAGGTACATGTCTGTAGGACATACCAACTATATACTCAGCTTAACTATTCCAGCTTGAGTATGGCCATTCTGACCACTACCAACTTGTATACTATTTTGTATTGTAGCTATATAATATTACCATGATTTTATACAAGGTACATGTCTGTAGGACATACCAACTATATACTCAGCTTAACTATTCCAGCTTGAGTATGGCCATTCTGACCACTACCAACCTGTACACTATTTTGTATTGTAGCTATATAATATTACAATGATTTTATACAAGGTACATGTCTGTATTATATGCCAACTATATACTCAGCTTAACTATTCCAGCTTGAGTATGGCCATTCTGACCACTACCAACTTGTATACTATTTTGTATTGTAGCTATATAATATTACAATGATTTTATACAAGGTACATGTCTGTAGGACATACCAACTATATACTCAGCTTAACTATTCCAGCTTGAGTATGGCCATTCTGACCTCTACCAACTTGTATACTATTTTGTATTGTAGCTATATAATATTACAATGATTTTATACAAGGTACATGTCTGTAGGACATACCAACTATATACTCAGCTTAACTATTCCAGCTTGAGTATGGCCATTCTGACCACTACCAACTTGTATACTATTTTGTATTGTAGCTATATAATATTACAATGATTTTATACAAGGTACATGTCTGTAGGACATACCAACTATATACTCAGCTTAACTATTCCAGCTTGAGTATGGCCATTCTGACCACTACCAACTTGTATACTATTTTGTATTGTAGCTATATAATATTACAATGATTTTATACAAGGTACATGTCTGTAGGACATACCAACTATATACTCAGCTTAACTATTCCAGCTTGAGTATGGCCATTCTGACCACTACCAACTTGTATACTATTTTGTATTGTAGCTATATAATATTACAATGATCAGCTTAACTATTCCAACTTGAGTATGGCCATTCTGACCACTACCAACTTGTATACTATTTTGTATTGTAGCTATATAATATTACAATGATTTTATACAAGGTACATGTCTGTAGGACATACCAACTATATACTCAGCTTAACTATTCCAGCTTGAGTATGGCCATTCTGACCACTACCAACTTGTATACTATTTTGTATTGTAGCTATATAATATTACAATGATTTTATACAAGGTACATGTCTGTAGGACATACCAACTATATACTCAGCTTAACTATTCCAGCTTGAGTATGGCCATTCTGACCACTACCAACTTGTATACTATTTTGTATTGTAGCTATATAATATTACAATGATTTTATACAAGGTACATGTCTGTAGGACATACCAACTATATACTCAGCTTAACTATTCCAGCTTGAGTATGGCCATTCTGACCACTACCAACTTGTATACTATTTTGTATTGTAGCTATATAATATTGCAATGATTTTATACAAGGTACATGTCTGTAGGACATACCAACTATATACTCAGCTTAACTATTCCAGCTTGAGTATGGCCATTCTGACCACTACCAACTTGTATACTATTTTGTATTGTAGCTATATAATATTACAATGATTTAATACTAGGTACATGTCTGTAGGACATACCAACTATATACTCAGCTTAACTATTCCAGCTTGAGTATGGCCATTCTGACCACTACCAACTTGTATACTATTTTGTATTGTAGCTATATAATATTACAATGATTTTATACAAGGTACATGTCTGTAGGACATACCAACTATATACTCAGCTTAACTATTCCAGCTTGAGTATGGCCATTCTGACCACTACCAACTTGTATACTATTTTGTATTGTAGTTATATAATATTAGAATGATTTTATACAAGGTACATGTCTGTAGGACTTACCAACTATATACTCAGCTTAACTATTCCAGCTTGAGTATGGCCATTCTGACCACTACCAACTTGTATACTATTTTGTATTGTAGCTATATAATATTACAATGATTTTATACAAGGTACATGTCTGTAGGACATACCAACTATATACTCAGCTTAACTATTCCAGCTTGAGTATGGCCATTCTGACCACTACCAACTTGTATACTATTTTGTATTGTAGCTATATAATATTACAATGATTTTATACAAGGTACATGTCTGTAGGACATACCAACTATATACTCAGCTTAACTATTCCAGCTTGAGTATGGCCATTCTGACCACTACCAACTTGTATACTATTTTGTATTGTAGCTATATAATATTACAATGATTTTATACCAGGTACATGTCTGTAGGACATACCAACTATGTACTCAGCTTAACTATTCCAGCTTGAGTATGGCCATTCTGACCACTACCAACTTGCATACTATTTTGTATTGTAGCTATATAATATTACAATGATTTTATACAAGGTACATGTCTGTAGGACATACCAACTATATACTCAGCTTAACTATTCCAGCTTGAGTATGGCCATTCTGACCACTACCAACTTGTATACTATTTTGTATTGTAGCTATATAATATTACAATGATTTTATACAAGGTACATGTCTGTAGGACATACCAACTATATACTCAGCTTAACTATTCCAGCTTGAGTATGGCCATTCTGACCACTATTAACTTGTATACTATTTTGTATTGTAGCTATATAATATTACAATGATTTTATACAAGGTACATGTCTGTAGGACATACCAACTATATACTCAGCTTAACTATTCCAGCTTGAGTATGGCCATTCTGACCACTACCAACTTGTATACTATTTTGTATTGTAGCTATATAATATTACAATGATTTTATACAAGGTACATGTCTGTAGGACATACCAACTATATACTCAGCTTAACTATTCCAGCTTGAGTAAGGCCATTCTGACCAGTACCAACTTGTATACTATTTTGTATTTGTAGCTATATAATATTACAATGATTTTATACAAGGTACATGTCTGTAGGACATACCAACTATATACTCAGCTTAACTATTCCAGCTTGAGTATGGCCATTCTGACCACTACCAACTTGTATACTAATTTGTATTGTAGCTATATAATATTACAATGATTTTATACAAGGTACATGTCTGTAGGACATACCAACTATATACTCAGCTTAACTATTCCAGCTTGAGTATGGCCATTCTGACCACTACCAACTTGTATACTATTTTGTATTGTAGCTATATAATATTACAATGATTTTATACAAGGTACATGTCTGTATTACATGCCAACTATATACTCAGCTTAACTATTCCAGCTTGAGTATGGCCATTCTGACCACTACCAACTTGTATACTATTTTGTATTGTAGCTATATAATATTACAATGATTTTATACAAGGTACATGTCTGTAGGACATACCAACTATATACTCAGCTTAACTATTCCAGCTTGCGTATGGCCATTCTGACCTCTACCAACTTGTATACTATTTTGTATTGTAGCTATATAATATTACAATGATTTTATACAAGGTACATGTCTGTAGGACATACCAACTATATACTCAGCTTAACTATTCCAGCTTGAGTATGGCCATTCTGACCACTACCAACTTGTATACTATTTTGTATTGTAGCTATATAATATTACAACGATTTTATACAAGGTCTGTAGGACATACCAACTATATACTCAGCTTAACTATTCCAGCTTGAGTATGGCCATTCTGACCACTACCAACTTGTATACTATTTTGTATTGTAGCTATATAATATTACAATGATTTTATACAAGGTACATGTCTGTAGGACATACCAACTATATACTCAGCTTAACTATTCCAGCTTGAGTATGGCCATTCTGACCACTACCAACTTGTATACTATTTTGTATTGTAGCTATATAATATTACAATGATTTTATACAAGGTACATGTCTGTAGGACATACCAACTATATACTCAGCTTAACTATTCCAGCTTGAGTATGGCCATTCTGACCACTACCAACTTGTATACTATTTTGTATTGTAGCTATATAATATTACAATGATTTTATAAAAGGTACATGTCTGTAGGACATACCAACTATATACTCAGCTTAACTATTCCAGCTTGAGTATGGCCATTCTGACCACTACCAACTTGTATACTATTTTGTATTGTAGCTATATAATATTACAATGATTTTATACAAGGTACATGTCTGTAGGACATAGCAACTATATACTCAGCTTAACTATTCCAGCTTGAGTATGGCCATTCTGACCACTACCAACTTGTATACTATTTTGTATTGTAGCTATATAATATTACAATGATTTTATACAAGGTACATGTCTGTAGGACATACCAACTATATACTCAGCTTAACTATTCCAGCTTGAGTATGGCCATTCTGACCACTACCAACTTGTATACTATTTTGTATTGTAGCTATATAATATTACAATGATTTTATACAAGGTACATGTCTGTAGGACATACCAACTATATACTCAGCTTAACTATTCCAGCTTGAGTACGGCCATTCTGACCACTACCAACTTGTATACTATTTTGTATTGTAGCTATATAATATTACAATGATTTTATACAAGGTACATGTCTGTAGGACATACCAACTATATACTCAGCTTAACTATTCCAGCTTGAGTATGGCCATTCTGACCACTACCAACTTGTATACTATTTTGTATTGTAGCTATATAATATTACAATGATTTTATACAAGGTACATGTCTGTAGGACATACCAACTATATACTCAGCTTAACTATTCCAGCTTGAGTAAGGCCATTCTGACCAGTACCAACTTGTATACTATTTTGTATTTGTAGCTATATAATATTACAATGATTTTATACAAGGTACATGTCTGTAGGACATACCAACTATATACTCAGCTTAACTATTCCAGCTTGAGTATGGCCATTCTGACCACTACCAACTTGTATACTATTTTGTATTGTAGCTATATAATATTACCATGATTTTATACAAGGTACATGTCTGTAGGACATACCAACTATATACTCAGCTTAACTATTCCAGCTTGAGTATGGCCATTCTGACCACTACCAACTTGTATACTATTTTGTATTGTAGCTATATAATATTACAATGATTTTATACAAGGTACATGTCTGTATTACATGCCAACTATATACTCAGCTTAACTATTCCAGCTTGAGTATGGCCATTCTGACCACTACCAACTTGTATACTATTTTGTATTGTAGCTATATAATATTACAATGATTTTATACAAGGTACATGTCTGTAGGACATACCAACTATATACTCAGCTTAACTATTCCAGCTTGAGTATGGCCATTCTGACCTCTACCAACTTGTATACTATTTTGTATTGTAGCTATATAATATTACAATGATTTTATACAAGGTACATGTCTGTAGGACATACCAACTATATACTCAGCTTAACTATTCCAGCTTGAGTATGGCCATTCTGACCACTACCAACTTGTATACTATTTTGTATTGTAGCTATATAATATTACAACGATTTTATACAAGGTCTGTAGGACATACCAACTATATACTCAGCTTAACTATTCCAGCTTGAGTATGGCCATTCTGACCACTACCAACTTGTATACTATTTTGTATTGTAGCTATATAATATTACAATGATTTTATACAAGGTACATGTCTGTAGGACATACCAACTATATACTCAGCTTAACTATTCCAGCTTGAGTATGGCCATTCTGACCACTACCAACTTGTATACTATTTTGTATTGTAGCTATATAATATTACAATGATTTTATACAAGGTACATGTCTGTAGGACATACCAACTATATACTCAGCTTAACTATTCCAGCTTGAGTATGGCCATTCTGACCACTACCAACTTGTATACTATTTTGTATTGTAGCTATATAATATTACAATGATTTTATAAAAGGTACATGTCTGTAGGACATACCAACTATATACTCAGCTTAACTATTCCAGCTTGAGTATGGCCATTCTGACCACTACCAACTTGTATACTATTTTGTATTGTAGCTATATAATATTACAATGATTTTATACAAGGTACATGTCTGTAGGACATACCAACTATATACTCAGCTTAACTATTCCAGCTTGAGTATGGCCATTCTGACCACTACCAACTTGTATACTATTTTGTATTGTAGCTATATAATATTACAATGATTTTATACAAGGTACATGTCTGTAGGACATACCAACTATATACTCAGCTTAACTATTCCAGCTTGAGTATGGCCATTCTGACCACTACCAACTTCTATACTATTTTGTATTGTAGCTATATAATATATCAATGATTTTATACAAGGTACATGTCTTAACTATTCCAGCTTGAGTATGGCCATTCTGACCACTACCAACTTGTATACTATTTTGTATTGTAGCTATATAATATTACAATGATTTTATACAAGGTACATGTCTGTAGGACATACCAACTATATACTCAGCTTAACTATTCCAGCTTGAGTATGGCCATTCTGACCACTACCAACTTGTATACTATTTTGTATTGTAGCTATATAATATTACAATGATTTTATACAAGGTACATGTCTGTAGGACATACCAACTATATACTCAGCTTAACTATTCCAGCTTGAGTATGGCCATTCTGACCACTACCAACTTGTATACTATTTTGTATTGTAGCTATATAATATTACAATGATTTTATACAAGGTACATGTCTGTAGGACATACCAACTATATACTCAGCTTAACTATTCCAGCTTGAGTATGGCCATTCTGACCACTACCAACTTGTATACTATTTTGTATTGTAGCTATATAATATTACAATGATTTTATACAAGGTACATGTCTGTAGGACATATCAATTATATACTCAGCTTAACTATTCCAGCTTGAGTATGGCCATTCTGACCACTACCAACTTGTATACTATTTTGTATTGTAGCTATATAATATTACAATGATTTTATACAAGGTACATGTCTGTAGGACATACCAACTATATACTCAGCTTAACTATTCCAGCTTGAGTATGGCCATTCTGACCGGAGATAAATTAAGCTATGTTGAAAACATAACACATTCAATTTCTGTTAAAACAGATACCAAACCTATAAACAGTCGTCAATACCGTTTACCTGAATGTCATAGGGAAGTAATAAATGAAGAAATCAGTAAATTATTAACGGAAGATATAATTCAGCCTAGTAATAGCCCTTGGAACGCACCATTGCTTGTTGTGCCAAAAAAGGCGGGGCCTAACGGAGAAAAAAGACATCGAGTGGTAATAGATTTTCGAAAGTTAAATGAAGTCACGATAGGCGATGCCTTTCCACTTCCCCGTATTGAAGAAATTTTGGATCAATTAGGAGGTTCAAAATATTTTACAACCTTGGATCTTGCTAGTGGCTATCACCAAGTACAAATGGAACCTACAGACAGAGAAAAAACTGCGTTCAGTACTGCATATGGCCATTTCGAGTTCAAGCGAATGCCATTCGGACTAACCGGAGCACCCGCCACATTCCAACGAATGATGAATTGCGTCTTAACGGGACTTCAGGGGTTCAAATGTTTCGTATATCTCGATGACATAGTGATATACGGGAAAAATTTAATAGATCACGATGAAAAATTGCGATGTGTGTTCCAAAGGTTGAGGTAAAATAATCTGAAATTACAACCGGAAAAATGTAAATTTTTAAAAAAAGAAGTAGTATATTTGGGCCATAAAATAACATCAGAAGGAGTAATGCCCGATCCAGAAAAAACCAAATGCGTACAGGAACACCCCGTACCTAGTACCACAAAAGAACTTCAATCATTTTTGGGGCTAGTAAACTACTACAGACCTAGCATGCCCAAACTCGCCGACATTGGGGCACCCCTGTATAAAATGGCAACAAAATCCCAAAAATTTAATTGGACTTCGGAACACCAAATAGCATTTGAAAAAATAAAAAAATTATTGGTCGAACCACCATTACTCATGTATCCGGATTTCAAACGGAATTTAATTTAACTACGGATGCTAGTAATCAAGCACTTGGAGCGGTTTTATCACAAACTCAGACTGAAGAAGATAAACCAATTGCCTACGCTAGTAGAGTATTAGGAAAATCAGAGAAAAATTATGCGACGATAGAAAAGGAAATGCTAGCTATATATTGGGCAATAAAAAACTTTCGGTCATACCTATTGGGAAGAAGTTTCAAAGTTTTCACAGATCATAAACCATTAATTAGTGAGTACAATAAAAGAAATCCTGAAGGACGACTAAATCGTTGGAAAATTAGGCTTTCGGAATATAAATTTTCGATCGAATATAAATCAGGAAAATAAAATGGTAACGCTGACGCACTAAGTCGGATCCCGTATGGAGGAAACGATACGGAAACAAATCAAATAAATGTAATAACTAGAGCTCAAAAGGCAAAATTAGCGGACAAGGATATGGACAAAACTGTTGAGGAAGATGAAGAAGATTCTAACACTGACGAAGAGGATGAGGGTAAACCAACTGAGAAATGGTCAAAAAGAATGGAATTAATAGACAAAGAAGAAATCCAAAGAACAATACAACAACATCATGACTCACCTCTTGGCGGTCACATAGGTGTCGTTAAAACTTACAATCGACTAAAGAGACACTATATTTGGAAAAAAATGCTCAAAACAGTAAGGAAGTATATCGAGTCATGCCCAAAATGTCAAAAAACTAAAAGAAGAAGGGTAACGAAAATGTCTATGATGATTACTGATACAGTCAAACGTCCATTTGATAAAGTATATCTAGATATCGTTGGACCCTTCCCAATATCAAATACAGGGAATAAATACATTTTAAGCTTTCAAGACGACTTGACCAAACTACTGGATTGTGCAGCTCTTCCCAACATGGAAGCAACAACAGTAGCCAGAGCATTTTATGATAAGATTATATTAAAATACTCCGCCATACCAAAAAAATTAATTACCGATCAAGGTACCAACTTCACTAGCCAAGTTTTCAGAAATCTTTGCAAAATATTGAAAATTGAAAAATTGGAAACGACCGCCTACCACCCTCAGTCAAATGGATCCTTGGAAAGAAGACATGGACCATTATTAGAATATTTAAAGATGATAGTGGAGAAAAATGTGCAAACTTGGGATGAATGGCTAGCAGAAGCAGCCTTTACCCATAATCACACACCGCACGAAGGAACCAAATTTTCACCTTTTTTTGTTCTGTATGGTTTTTGCGATCCATTACCAAAATTTGTAAGTCGGAAAACTGAGCCTCTATATAATTCAGATGACATCAGTAACGTCATCAAATTCAAGCTTCAGAGGATCAGACAATTAGCACGGGAAAACTTAATTAACAGTAAAAAGAAGGCAAAATTGTATTATGATAAATGCGAAAAAAATTCGTCATATAAGACAGGTGATAAGGTACTATTGCTAAACCCACAAAAATTAAACAAGCTTAGCTTAACTTGGTTAGGACCATTTGAAGTATTAGAAAATTCAAACGAAAATACAACGATTATAAGGGTTAAGGGTAAAACACGGCGAATACATAATAACCGACTTAAATTATGGCATCAACCTACTACTTTATGACTAGAAAACAAAACATATCTTAATAACAAATTCTCGATCACTAAAGCAAATTTTCATCATGTTATTTTCAGTACTAAAATTTGTCAGGAAGGAAGCGCAGGACTTAAAATAAGGGAAAATTACGACACCATGTATCCAATATTATATTTCTCTACACTAATCAACCTGGTACTAACCACACCCTGGAGTATGATGGAACTCGAAAACACAGAAATTGTTTTCGAAAATTTAGGAAATACCATAGAATACAAGGACGAAATCACAATCTATTCTAAATTCACAATAACGAGGGAGAACGAAATAGAGGAATTCATAAACAAATTATCAAATAAACTAAGCAGTACCTGCAACACTGTTTTCAACTCTCAAAATAATAAAAGTTGTAAATTATGGAAGGACGAAATATCATATTGGAGAAACAAAATTATTAAGTTAACAAAAGGACTAAATCATTTCTTCAGTAGGCAAAAACGCGGCGCATTAGACATTATAGGATCAATTTCAAAAGGATTATTTGGAACAATGGATCAGGCAGATTCTGATCGAATCTATAGCACTTTAGATAAATTACAAAAGGATGGAGGGATTATGATTGAATTATTGGATAAACAAACAGCAGTAGTGGCATCAAATTTCGAGTTTATAAAACAAGTTACGGGAAACCTATCAATGCAATCTTTGGAAATAGAAGAAAAGTTGAACAAATTAACTGACTCAGTAAATGCCAATTTACTCATTTTAAAAGCAGATAGCAGGGATTTGTGGGCGGAGTTGGAAATTAATCGAATAGTTATATTTGCATTGGCTGAATTAGAACGATTATACGATTATTTACTAGAACAAGAATCCATAATAATTTCGTTACAACAACATAAAATACATCCATTACTTATAGACTCACAACTATTAACAATTCTAACAAGAAATCTAACTCTGGAAACAGGACATCCACTTTTATATTCATCAGCAGTACTAAACCAACTAGCAAGAGTAAATTTAAAACATCAGAATGGGGAGTTGGGAGTCACCATTAAAATTAACATTCTACAAAAAAATGAATACACATTATATAAAATATATCCCATACCAAGGAAAAGCAAGGGAAACATAATAATATTAAGACCAGAATGGGATTATTTAGCTAATAATTCGGCGGGGCACTTTCTACACTACACCAACGAAGAGAAAAGGACAGCCTGTCAACAAATAGATACCGATGAAATTAAGCTTTACAAATTTGTAAGCAACTACAACCAAAAATTTTGGATTTATCACAACCACACTGCATCATAAAGCAATTTTTAAAAATGGAGTTATTGAAAAACGAAAAGTACGAGTTGTGTCAATATAACGCACTAAGGGAGATAGGAAATCACATTGTCCCAATGAAAACAAAAAATACATGGTTATATATGTTCCCACATAAAAACACGTTAGTAGCTCTATGTGCAGCACAAACTCACAAAATTGTAATACAAGACACCGGTATTCTAACTTTAACAGAAAAATGTACTTTCTTACTAGAACAATTAGAGCTACCCTATGAAAATACAAAAATTGAAGAATTCATTTTGGAAAATAATTTTAAATTTGCTAATATAAGTGAAATAGAGCTTAAGGAAAATGAACATGAAATTTCCGTAATAACAATGACACCTATATCAAAAGTAATTAAACCCATAAATCCAGAAGAACTTAATAAAGAATTTACAAGGAGAAGCCAATCATTAACAGAACTTCACGGGGACATACAAAGAGCCAAACAAAATCAAGCAAATTGGGACACATTTAAGTTAACCTCAATATCAAATTCGGTGGTATTAAGTTTAGTAATCACAATTTTAATAATATATATAATTGTCACTAAACTCAAACGGAAGAAATCAAAGGAAAATAACAGAGATATAGAATCGGGAGAAAGACGAAATAGACCGACAATATCCACACCTATAATACCCACAGAAGAGGTCACAGTTCGACCACCTAGGAATAACCCACCATCTCCACCAAAAACACCAAAATTACCCAGAACCAAAATGGCAAAACCTAATTCCAAGTTAAATAAATCAATCAGAATGATCCAACAAAGGGATAACACAATGGATGAATATGTAACACCCGAAGTGTTATCATTTAGAGAATAAATAAACAAGAATCATACATTGTATTTATAATAAAATAACATTTAAAAAAAAAAAATACATAATAATTGAAATAATCTTTATTACGGATAATCTACTAAATTTTAATTTACGATACGACATCTATTACGCGATAGTATCGTTAAGTCTTTAGCGCAGGTTTAGAAAAGTATTTAGCGCAGGTTTAGAAAAGGTGTGAAACTTAACTACAATAAAGTTTAGGAAAATTTTTTTTAGTATTAGTAAAGATTATTACCAACTAAGTGTCTTAGATTAAAAGGGGTTTTAATATTAGTTATGTTAAATTATACTTTTAGGAGTAGTAATAATAAAAAATAATTATTGTTTATCAACATAAACTTAAGACTTAATAGTAAAATTTAAGAGAGAAAAAAAATTTTTTTCAATCTAACAACTTTTTAAGAAAACAAACAAGTGGAATGCAAAACAAAAAAAAATTGAGTGGAATTTATTTTATGAAATAAAACATAATAAATTTAGTTTTTTCAAAATTCATTTTAATTTTCTTTACGATTTTTTTTTGGATTTTTTTTTACAATAATTTTTTTTACAATAATTTTTTTACAATAACTTTTTTTACAATATTTTTTTTTACAATAACTTTTAACAATAAATTTCTAATTTTTTTCCAATTATTATTGTAATGCTTACAAATTTCTAAAAATATTCCTTTCATTTATTTACTTTAGGTTTATTTACCTTTTTATTTATTCTACATTTTATACATAATAACTTAAGTGTGTCATTATGGTTTGTATTATTTGTATACAATAATATTTATAATACGATGACGTATTTTATTATTGTTTTGATTTAAACTTTGATATAGTATAATGCACTGCCGATATAATGCATTTTTAGTCAATGACGACATAAATGTATGAATGTTGTCACACAACAAACTTGTATACTATTTTGTATTGTAGCTATATAATATTACAATGATTTTATACAAGGTACATGTCTGTAGGACATACCAACTATATACTCAGCTTAACTATTCCAGCTTGAGTATGGCCATTCTGACCACTACCAACTTGTATACTATTTTGTATTGTAGCTATATAATATTACAATGATTTTATACAAGGTACATGTCTGTAGGACATACCAACTATATACTCAGCTTAACTATTCCAGCTTGAGTATGGCCATTCTGACCACTACCAACTTGTATACTATTTTGTATTGTAGCTATATAATATTACAATGATTTTATACAAGGTACATGTCTGTAGGACATACCAACTATATACTCAGCTTAACTATTCCAGCTTGAGTATGGCCATTCTGACCACTACCAACTTGTATACTATTTTGTATTGCAGCTATATAATATTACAATGATTTTATACAAGGTACATGTCTGTAGGACATACCAACTATATACTCAGCTTAACTATTCCAGCTTGAGTATGGCCATTCTGACCACTACCAACTTGTATACTATTTTGTATTGTAGCTATATAATATTACAATGATTTTATACAAGGTACATGTCTGTAGGACATACCAACTATATACTCAGCTTAACTATTCCAGCTTGAGTACGGCCATTCTGACCACTACCAACTTGTATACTATTTTGTATTGTAGCTATATAATATTACAATGATTTTATACAAGGTACATGTCTGTAGGACATACCAACTATATACTCAGCTTAACTATTCCAGCTTGAGTATGACCATTCTGACCACTACCAACTTGTATACTATTTTGTATTGTAGCTATATAATATTACAATGATTTTATACAAGGTACATGTCTGTAGGACATACCAACTATATACTCAGCTTAACTATTCCAGCTTGAGTATGGCCATTCTGACCACTACCAACTTGTATACTATTTTGTATTGTAGCTATATAATATTACAATGATTTTATACAAGGTACATGTCTGTAGGACATACCAACTATATACTCAGCTTAACTATTCCAGCTTGAGTATGGCCATTCTGACCACCAACAACTTGTATACTATTTTGTATTGTAGCTATATAATATTACAATGATTTTATACAAGGAACATGTCTGTAGGACATACCAACTATATACTCAGCTTAACTATTCCAGCTTGAGTATGGCCATTCTGACCACTACCAACTTGTATACTATTTTGTATTGTAGCTATATAATATTACAATGATTTTATAACAGGTACATGTCTGTAGGACATACCAACTATATACTCAGCTTAACTATTCCAGCTTGAGTATGGCCATTCTGACCACTACCAACTGGTATACTATTTTGTATTGTAGCTATATAATATTACAATGATTTTATACAAGGTACATGTCTGTAGGACATACCAACTATATACTCAGCTTAACTATTCCAGCTTGAGTATGGCCATTCTGACCACTACCAACTTGTATACTATTTTGTATTGTAGCTATATAATATTACAATGATTTTATACAAGGTACATGTCTGTAGGACATACCAACTATATACTCAGCTTAACTATTCCAGCTTGAGTATGGCCATTCTGACCACTACCAACTTCTATACTATTTTGTATTGTAGCTATATAATATTACAATGATTTTATACAAGGTACATGTCTGTAGGACATACCAACTATATACTCAGCTTAACTATTCCAGCTTGAGTATGGCCATTCTGACCACTACCAACTTGTATACTATTTTGTATTGTAGCTATATAATATTACAATGATTTTATACAAGGTACATGTCTGTAGGACATACCAACTATATACTCAGCTTAACTATTCCAGCTTGAGTATGGCCATTCTGACCACTACCAACTTGTATACTATTTTGTATTGTAGCTATATAATATTACAATGATTTTATACAAGGTACATGTCTGTAGGACATACCAACTATATACTCAGCTTAACTATTCCAGCTTGAGTATGGCCATTCTGACCACTACCAACTTGTATACTATTTTGTATTGTAGCTATATAATATTACAATGATTTTATACAAGGTACATGTCTGTAGGACATACCAACTATATACTCAGCTTAACTATTCCAGCTTGAGTATGGCCATTCTGACCACTACCAACTTGTATACTATTTTGTATTGTAGCTATATAATATTACAATGATTTTATACAAGGTACATGTCTGTAGGACATACCAACTATATACTCAGCTTAACTATTCCAGCTTGAGTATGGCCATTCTGACCACTACCAACTTGTATACTATTTTGTATTGTAGCTATATAATATTACAATGATTTTATACAAGGTACATGTCTGTAGGACATACCAACTATATACTCAGCTTAACTATTCCAGCTTGAGTATGGCCATTCTGACCACTACCAACTTGTATACTATTTTGTATTGTAGCTATATAATATTACAATGATTTTATACAAGGTACATGTCTGTAGGACATACCAACTATATACTCAGCTTAACTATTCCAGCTTGAGTATGGCCATTCTGACCACTACCAACTTGTATACTATTTTGTATTGTAGCTATATAATATTACAATGATTTTATACAAGGTACATGTCTGTAGGACATATCAATTATATACTCAGCTTAACTATTCCAGCTTGAGTATGGCCATTCTGACCACTACCAACTTGTATACTATTTTGTATTGTAGCTATATAATATTACAATGATTTTATACAAGGTACATGTCTGTAGGACATACCAACTATATACTCAGCTTAACTATTCCAGCTTGAGTATGGCAATTCTGACCACTACCAACTTGTATACTATTTTGTATTGTAGCTATATAATATTACAATGATTTTATACAAGGTACATGTCTGTAGGACATACCAACTATATACTCAGCTTAACTATTCCAGCTTGAGTATTGCCATTCTGACCACTACCAACTTGTATACTATTTTGTATTGTAGCTATATAATATTACAATGATTTAATACTAGGTACATGTCTGTAGGACATACCAGCTATATACTCAGCTTAACTATTCCAGCTTGAGTATGGCCATTCTGACCACTACCAACTTGTATACTATTTTGTATTGTAGCTATATAATATTACAATGATTTTATACAAGGTATATGTCGGTAGGACATACCAACTATATACTCAGCTTAACAATTCCAGCTTGAGTATGGCCATTCTGACCACTACCAACTTGTATACTATTTTGTATTGTAGCTATATAATATTACAATGATTTTATACAAGGTACATGTCTGTAGGACATACCAACTATATACTCAGCTTAACTATTCCAGCTTGAGTATGGCCATTCTGACCACTACCAACTTGTATACTATTTTGTATTGTAGCTATATAATATTACAATGATTTTATACAAGGTACATGTCTGTAGGACATACCAACTATATACTCAGCTTAACTATTCCAGCTTGAGTATGGCCATTCTGACCACTACCAACTTGTATACTATTTTGTATTGTAGCTATATAATATTACAATGATTTTATACAAGGTACATGTCTGTAGGACATACCAACTATATACTCAGCTTAACTATTCCAGCTTGAGTATGGCCATTCTGACCACTACCAACTTGTATACTATTTTGTATTGTAGCTATATAATATTACAATGATTTTATACAAGGTACATGTCTGTAGGACATACCAACTATATACTCAGCTTAACTATTCCAGCTTGAGTATGGCCATTCTGACCACTACCAACTTGTATACTATTTTGTATTGTAGCTATATAATATTACAATGATTTTATACAAGGTACATGTCTGTAGGACATACCAACTATATACTCAGCTTAACTATTCCAGCTTGAGTATGGCCATTCTGACCACTACCAACTTGTATACTATTTTGTATTGCAGCTATATAATATTACAATGATTTTATACAAGGTACATGTCTGTAGGACATACCAACTATATACTCAGCTTAACTATTCCAGCTTGAGTATGGCCATTCTGACCACTACCAACTTGTATACTATTTTGTATTGTAGCTATATAATATTACAATGATTTTATACAAGGTACATGTCTGTAGGACATACCAACTATATACTCAGCTTAACTATTCCAGCTTGAGTACGGCCATTCTGACCACTACCAACTTGTATACTATTTTGTATTGTAGCTATATAATATTACAATGATTTTATACAAGGTACATGTCTGTAGGACATCCCAACTATATACTCAGCTTAACTATTCCAGCTTGAGTATGACCATTCTGACCACTACCAACTTGTATACTATTTTGTATTGTAGCTATATAATATTACAATGATTTTATACAAGGTACATGTCTGTAGGACATACCAACTATATACTCAGCTTAACTATTCCAGCTTGAGTATGGCCATTCTGACCACTACCAACTTGTATACTATTTTGTATTGTAGCTATATAATATTACAATGATTTTATACAAGGTACATGTCTGTAGGACATACCAACTATATACTCAGCTTAACTATTCCAGCTTGAGTATGGCCATTCTGACCACTACCAACTTGCATACTATTTTGTATTGTAGCTATATAATATTACAATGATTTTATACAAGGTACATGTCTGTAGGACATACCAACTATATACTCAGCTTAACTATTCCAGCTTGAGTATATACTCAGCTTAACTATTCCAGCTTGAGTATGGCCATTCTGACCACTACCAACTTGTATACTATTTTGTATTGTAGCTATATAATATTACAATGATTTTATACAAGGTACATGTCTGTAGGACATACCAACTATATACTCAGCTTAACTATTCCAGCTTGAGTATGGCCATTCTGACCACTACCAACTTGTATACTATTTTGTATTGTAGCTATATAATATTACAATGATTTTATACAAGGTACATGTCTATAGGACATACCAACTATATACTCAGCTTAACTATTCCAGCTTGAGTATGGCCATTCTGACCACTACCAACTTGTATACTATTTTGTATTGTAGCTATATAATATTACAATGATTTTATACAAGGTAGATGTCTGTAGGACATACCAACTATATACTCAGCTTAACTATTCCAGCTTGAGTATGGCCATTCTGACCACTACCAACTTGTATACTATTTTGTATTGTAGCTATATAATATTACAATGATTTTATACAAGGTACATGTCTGTAGCACATACCAACTATATACTCAGCTTAACTATTCCAGCTTGAGTATGGCCATTCTGACCACTACCAACTTGTATACTATTTTGTATTGTAGCTATATAATATTACAATGATTTTATATAAGGTACATGTCTTAGGACATACCAACTATATACTCAGCTTAACTATTCCAGCTTGAGTATGGCCATTCTGACCAGTACCAACTTGTATAATATTTTGTATTGTAGCTATATAATATTACAATGATTTTATACAAGGTACATGTCTGTAGGATATACCAACTATATACTCAGCTTAACTATTCCAGCTTGAGTATGCCCATTCTGACCTCTACCAACTTGTATACTATTTTGTATTGTAGCTATATAATATTACAATGATTTTATACAAGGTACATGTCTGTAGGACATACCAACTATATACTCAGCTTAACTATTCCAGCTTGAGTATGGCCATTCTGACCACTACCAACTTGTATACTATTTTGTATTGTAGCTATATAATATTACAATGATTTTATACAAGGTACATGTCTGTAGGACATACCAACTATATACTCAGCTTAACTATTCCAGCTTGAGTATGGCCATTCTGACCACTACCAACTTGTATACTATTTTGTATTGTAGCTATATAATATTACAATGATTTTATACAAGGTACATGTCTGTAGGACATACCAACTATATACTCAGCTTAACTATTCCAGCTTGAGTATGGCCATTCTGACCACTACCAACTTGTATACTATTTTGTATTGTAGCTATATAATATTACAATGATTTTATACAAGGTACATGTCTGTAGGACATACCAACTATATACTCAGCTTAACTATTCCAGCTTGAGTATGGCCATTCTGACCACTACCAACTTGTATACTATTTTGTATTGTAGCTATATAATATTACAATGATTTTATACAAGGTACATGTCTGTAGGACATACCAACTATATACTCAGCTTAACTATTCCAGCTTGAGTATGGCCATTATGACCACTACCAACTTGTATACTATTTTGTATTGTAGCTATATAATATTACAATGATTTTATACAAGGTACATGTCTGTAGGACATACCAACTATATACTCAGCTTAACTATTCCAGCTTTAGTATGGCCATTCTGACCTCTACCAACTTGTATACTATTTTGTATTGTAGCTATATAATATTACAATGATTTAATACTAGGTACATGTCTGTAGGACATACCAACTATATACTCAGCTTAACTATTCCAGCTTGAGTATGGCCATTCTGACCACTACCAACTTGTATACTATTTTGTATTGTAGCTATATAATATTACAATGATTTTATACAAGGTACATGTCTGTAGGACATACCAACTATATACTCAGCTTAACTATTCCAGCTTGAGTATGGCCATTCTGACCACTACCAACTTGTATACTATTTTGTATTGTAGCTATATAATATTACAATGATTTTATACAAGGTACATGTCTGTAGGACATACCAACTATATACTCAGCTTAACTATTCCAGCTTAAGTATGGCCATTCTGACCACTACCAACTTGTATACTATTTTGTATTGTAGCTATATAATATTACAATGATTTTATACAAGGTACATGTCTTAGGACATACCAACTATATACTTAGCTTAACTATTCCAGCTTGAGTATGGCCATTCTGACCACTACCAACTTGTATACTATTTTGTATTGTAGCTATATAATATTACAATGATTTTATACAAGGTACATGTCTGTAGGACATACCAACTATATACTCAGCTTAACTATTCCAGCTTGAGTATGGCCATTCTGAGCTCTACCAACTTGTATACTATTTTGTATTGTAGCTATATAATATTACAATGATTTTATACAAGGTACATGTCTGTAGGACATACCAACTATATACTCAGCTTAACTATTCCAGCTTGAGTATGGCCATTCTGACCACTACCAACTTGTATACTATTTTGTATTGTAGCTATATAATATTACAATGATTTTATACAAGGTACATGTCTGTAGGACATACCAACTATATACTCAGCTTAACTATTCCAGCTTGAGTATGGCCATTCTGACCACTACCAACTTGTATACTATTTTGTATTGTAGCTATATAATATTACAATGATTTTATACAAGGTACATGTCTGTAGGACATACCAACTATATACTCAGCTTAACTATTCCAGCTTGAGTATGGCCATTCTGACCACTACCAACTTGTATACTATTTTGTATTGTAGCTATATAATATAACAATGATTTTATACAAGGTACATGTCTGTAGGACATACCAACTATATACTCAGCTTAACTATTCCAGCTTGAGTATGGCCATTCTGACCACTACCAACTTGTATACTATTTTGTATTGTAGCTATATAATATTACAATGATTTTATACAAGGTACATGTCTGTAGGACATACCAACTATATACTCAGCTTAACTATTCCAGCTTTAGTATGGCCATTCTGACCTCTACCAACTTGTATACTATTTTGTATTGTAGCTATATAATATTACAATGATTTTATACAAGGTACATGTCTGTAGGACATACCAACTATATACTCAGCTTAACTATTCCAGCTTGAGTATGGCCATTCTGACCACTACCAACTTGTATACTATTTTGTATTGTAGCTATATAATATTACAATGATTTTATACAAGGTACATGTCTGTAGGACATACCAACTATATACTCAGCTTAACTATTCCAGCTTGAGTATGGCCATTCTGACCACTACCAACTTGTATACTATTTTGTATTGTAGCTATATAATATTACAATGATTTTATAAAAGGTACATGTCTGTAGGACATACCAACTATATACTCAGCTTAACTATTCCAGCTTGTGTATGGCCATTCTGACCACTACCAACTTGTATACTATTTTGTATTGTAGCTATATAATATTACAATGATTTTATACCAGGTACATGTCTGTAGGACATACCAACTATATACTCAGCTTAACTATTCCAGCTTGAGTATGGCCATTCTGACCACTACCAACTTGTATACTATTTTGTATTGTAGCTATATAATATTACAATGATTTTATACAAGGTACATGTCTGTAGGACATACCAACTATATACTCAGCTTAACTATTCCAGCTTGAGTATGGCCATTCTGACCACTACCAACTTGTATACTATTTTGTATTGTAGCTATATAATATTACAATGATTTTATACAAGGTACATGTCTGTAGGACATACCAACTATATACTCAGCTTAACTATTCCAGCTTGAGTATGGCCATTCTGACCACTACCAACTTGTATACTATTTTGTATTGTAGCTATATAATATTACAATGATTTTATACAAGGTAGATGTCTGTAGGACATACCAACTATATACTCAGCTTAACTATTCCAGCTTGAGTATGGCCATTCTGACCACTACCAACTTGTATACTATTTTGTATTGTAGCTATATAATATTACAATGATTTTATACAAGGTACATCGTACATGTCTGTAGCACATACCAACTATATACTCAGCTTAACTATTCCAGCTTGAGTATGGCCATTCTGACCACTACCAACTTGTATACTATTTTGTATTGTAGCTATATAATATTACAATGATTTTATATAAGGTACATGTCTTAGGACATACCAACTATATACTCAGCTTAACTATTCCAGCTTGAGTATGGCCATTCTGACCAGTACCAACTTGTATAATATTTTGTATTGTAGCTATATAATATTACAATGATTTTATACAAGGTACATGTCTGTAGGATATACCAACTATATACTCAGCTTAACTATTCCAGCTTGAGTATGCCCATTCTGACCTCTACCAACTTGTATACTATTTTGTATTGTAGCTATATAATATTACAATGATTTTATACAAGGTACATGTCTGTAGGACATACCAACTATATACTCAGCTTAACTATTCCAGCTTGAGTATGGCCATTCTGACCACTACCAACTTGTATACTATTTTGTATTGTAGCTATATAATATTACAATGATTTTATACAAGGTACATGTCTGTAGGACATACCAACTATATACTCAGCTTAACTATTCCAGCTTGAGTATGGCCATTCTGACCACTACCAACTTGTATACTATTTTGTTTTGTAGCTATATAATATTACAATGATTTTATACAAGGTACATGTCTGTAGGACATACCAACTATATACTCAGCTTAACTATTCCAGCTTGAGTATGGCCATTCTGACCACTACCAACTTGTATACTATTTTGTATTGTAGCTATATAATATTACAATGATTTTATACAAGGTACATGTCTGTAGGACATACCAACTATATACTCAGCTTAACTATTCCAGCTTGAGTATGGCCATTCTGACCACTACCAACTTGTATACTATTTTGTATTGTAGCTATATAATATTACAATGATTTTATACAAGGTACATGTCTGTAGGACATACCAACTATATACTCAGCTTAACTATTCCAGCTTTAGTATGGCCATTCTGACCTCTACCAACTTGTATACTATTTTGTATTGTAGCTATATAATATTACAATGATTTAATACTAGGTACATGTCTGTAGGACATACCAACTATATACTCAGCTTAACTATTCCAGCTTGAGTATGGCCATTCTGACCACTACCAACTCGTATACTATTTTGTATTGTAGCTATATAATATTACAATGATTTTATACAAGGTACATGTCTGTAGGACATACCAACTATATACTCAGCTTAACTATTCCAGCTTGAGTATGGCCATTCTGACCACTACCAACTTGTATACTATTTTGTATTGTAGCTATATAATATTACAATGATTTTATACAAGGTACATGTCTGTAGGACATATAAACTATATACTCAGCTTAACTATTCCAGCTTGAGTATGGCCGTTCTGACCACTACCAACTTGTATACTATTTTTTATTGTAGCTATATAATATTACAATGATTTAATACTAGGTACATGTCTGTAGGACATACCAACTATATACTCAGCTTAACTATTCCAGCTTGAGTATGGCCATTCTGACCACTACCAACTTGTATACTATTTTGTATTGTAGCTATAAAATATTACAATGATTTTATACAAGGTACATGTCTGTAGGACATACCAACTATATACTCAGCTTAACTATTCCAGCTTGAGTATGGCCATTCTGACCACTACCAACTTGTATACTATTTTGTATTGTAGCTATATAATATTACAATGATTTAATACTAGGTACATGTCTGTAGGACATACCAACTATATACTCAGCTTAACTATTCCAGCTTGAGTATGGCCATTCTGACCACTACCAACTTGTATACTATTTTGTATTGTAGCTATATAATATTACAATGATTTTATACAAGGTACATGTCTGTAGGACATACCAACTATATACTCAGCTTAACTATTCCAGCTTGAGTATGGCCATTCTGACCACTACCAACTTGTATACTATTTTGTATTGTAGCTATATAATATTACAATGATTTTATACAAGGTACATGTCTGTAGGACATACCAACTATATACTCAGCTTAACTATTCCAGCTTGAGTATGGCCATTCTGACCACTACCAACTTGTATACTATTTTGTATTGTAGCTATATAATATTACAATGATTTTATACAAGGTACATGTCTGTAGGACATACCAACTATATACTCAGCTTAACTATTCCAGCTTAAGTATGGCCATTCTGACCACTACCAACTTGTATACTATTTTGTATTGTAGCTATATAATATTACAATGATTTTATACAAGGTACATGTCTTAGGACATACCAACTATATACTCAGCTTAACTATTCCAGCTTGAGTATGGCCATTCTGACCACTACCAACTTGTATACTATTTTGTATTGTAGCTATATAATATTACAATGATTTTATACAAGGTACATGTCTGTAGGACATACCAACTATATACTCAGCTTAACTATTCCAGCTTGAGTATGGCCATTCTGAGCTCTACCAACTTGTATACTATTTTGTATTGTAGCTATATAATATTACAATGATTTTATACAAGGTACATGTCTGTAGGACATACCAACTATATACTCAGCTTAACTATTCCAGCTTGAGTATGGCCATTCTGACCACTACCAACTTGTATACTATTTTGTATTGTAGCTATATAATATTACAATGATTTTATACAAGGTACATGTCTGTAGGACATACCAACTATATACTCAGCTTAACTATTCCAGCTTGAGTATGGCCATTCTGACCACTACCAACTTGTATACTATTTTGTATTGTAGCTATATAATATTACAATGATTTTATACAAGGTACATGTCTGTAGGACATACCAACTATATACTCAGCTTAACTATTCCAGCTTGAGTATGGCCATTCTGACCACTACCAACTTGTATACTATTTTGTATTGTAGCTATATAATATTACAATGATTTTATACAAGGTACATGTCTGTAGGACATACCAACTATATACTCAGCTTAACTATTCCAGCTTGAGTATGGCCATTCTGACCACTACCAACTTGTATACTATTTTGTATTGTAGCTATATAATATTACAATGATTTTATACAAGGTACATGTCTGTAGGACATACCAACTATATACTCAGCTTAACTATTCCAGCTTTAGTATGGCCATTCTGACCTCTACCAACTTGTATACTATTTTGTATTGTAGCTATATAATATTACAATGATTTTATACAAGGTACATGTCTGTAGGACATACCAACTATATACTCAGCTTAACTATTCCAGCTTGAGTATGGCCATTCTGACCACTACCAACTTGTATACTATTTTGTATTGTAGCTATATAATATTACAATGATTTTATACAAGGTACATGTCTGTAGGACATACCAACTATATACTCAGCTTAACTATTCCAGCTTGAGTATGGCCATTCTGACCACTACCAACTTGTATACTATTTTGTATTGTAGCTATATAATATTACAATTATTTTATAAAAGGTACATGTCTGTAGGACATACCAACTATATACTCAGCTTAACTATTCCAGCTTGTGTATGGCCATTCTGACCACTACCAACTTGTATACTATTTTGTATTGTAGCTATATAATATTACAATGATTTTATACCAGGTACATGTCTGTAGGACATACCAACTATATACTCAGCTTAACTATTCCAGCTTGAGTATGGCCATTCTGACCACTACCAACTTGTATACTATTTTGTATTGTAGCTATATAATATTACAATGATTTTATACAAGGTACATGTCTGTAGGACATACCAACTATATACTCAGCTTAACTATTCCAGCTTGAGTATGGCCATTCTGACCACTACCAACTTGTATACTATTTTGTATTGTAGCTATATAATATTACAATGATTTTATACAAGGTACATGTCTGTAGGACATACCAACTATATACTCAGCTTAACTATTCCAGCTTGAGTATGGCCATTCTGACCACTACCAACTTGTATACTATTTTGTATTGTAGCTATATAATATTACAATGATTTTATACAAGGTACATGTCTGTAGGACATATAAACTATATACTCAGCTTAACTATTCCAGCTTGAGTATGGCCATTCTGACCACTACCAACTTGTATACTATTTTGTATTGTAGCTATATAATATTACAATGATTTTATACAAGGTACATGTCTGTAGGACATACCAACTATATACTCAGCTTAACTATTCCAGCTTGAGTATGGCCATTCTGACCACTACCAACTTGTATACTATTTTGTATTGCAGCTATATAATATTACAATGATTTTATACAAGGTACATGTCTGTAGGACATACCAACTATATACTCAGCTTAACTATTCCAGCTTGAGTATGGCCATTCTGACCACTACCAACTTGTATACTATTTTGTATTGTAGCTATATAATATTACAATGATTTTATACAAGGTACATGTCTGTATGACATACCAACTATATACTCAGCTTAACTATTCCAGCTTGAGTACGGCCATTCTGACCACTACCAACTTGTATACTATTTTGTATTGTAGCTATATAATATTACAATGATTTTATACAAGGTACATGTCTGTAGGACATACCAACTATATACTCAGCTTAACTATTCCAGCTTGAGTATGACCATTCTGACCACTACCAACTTGTATACTATTTTGTATTGTAGCTATATAATATTACAATGATTTTATACAAGGTACATGTCTGTAGGACATACCAACTATATACTCAGCTTAACTATTCCAGCTTGAGTATGGCCATTCTGACCACTACCAACTTGTATACTATTTTGTATTGTAGCTATATAATATTACAATGATTTTATACAAGGTACATGTCTGTAGGACATACCAACTATATACTCAGCTTAACTATTCCACCTTGAGTATGGCCATTCTGACCACTACCAACTTGCATACTATTTTGTATTGTAGCTATATAATATTACAATAATTTTATACAAGGTACATGTCTGTAGGACATACCAACTATATACTCAGCTTAACTAGTCCAGCTTGAGTATGGCCATTCTGACCACTACCAACTTGTATACTATTTTGTATTGTAGCTATATAATATTACAATGATTTTATACAAGGTACATGTCTGTAGGACATACCAACTATATACTCAGCTTAACTATTCCAGCTTGAGTATGGCCATTCTGACCACTACCAACTTGTATACTATTTTGTGTTGTAGCTATATAATATTACAATGATTTTATAAAAGGTACATGTCTGTAGGACATACCAACTATATACTCAGCTTAACTATTCCAGCTTGAGTATGGCCATTCTGACCACTACCAACTTGTATACTATTTTGTATTGTAGCTATATAATATTACAATGATTTTATACAAGGTACATGTCTGTAGGACATACCAACTATATACTCAGCTTAACTATTCCAGCTTGAGTATGGCCATTCTGACCACTACCAACTTGTATACTATTTTGTATTGTAGCTATATAATATTACAATGATTTTATACAAGGTACATGTCTGTAGGACATACCAACTATATACTCAGCTTAACTATTCCAGCTTGAGTATGGCCATTCTGACCACTACCAACTTCTATACTATTTTGTATTGTAGCTATATAATATTACAATGATTTTATAGAAGGTACATGTCTGTAGGACATACCAACTATATACTCAGCTTAACTATTCCAGCTTGAGTATGGCCATTCTGACCACTACCAACTTGTATACTATTTTGTATTGTAGCTATATAATATTACAATGATTTTATAAAAGGTACATGTCTGTAGGACATACCAACTATATACTCAGCTTAACTATTCCAGCTTGAGTATGGCCATTCTGACCACTACCAACTTGTATACTATTTTGTATTGTAGCTATATAATATTACAATGATTTTATACAAGGTACATGTCTGTAGGACATACCAACTATATACTCAGCTTAACTATTCCAGCTTGAGTATGGCCATTCTGACCACTACCAACTTGTATACTATTTTGTATTGTAGCTATATAATATTACAATGATTTTATACAAGGTACATGTCTGTAGGACATACCAACTATATACTCAGCTTAACTATTCCAGCTTGAGTATGGCCATTCTGACCACTACCAACTTGTATACTATTTTGTATTGTAGCTATATAATATTACAATGATTTTATACAAGGTACATGTCTGTAGGACATACCAACTATATACGCAGCTTAACTATTCCAGCTTGAGTATGGCCATTCTGACCACTACCAACTTGTATACTATTTTGTATTGTAGCTATATAATATTACAATGATTTTATACAAGGTACATGTCTGTAGGACATACCAACTATATGCTCAGCTTAACTATTCCAGCTTGAGTATGGCCATTCTGACCACTACCAACTTGTATACTATTTTGTATTGTAGCTATATAATATTACAATGATTTAATACTAGGTACATGTCTGTAGGACATACCAACTATATACTCAGCTTAACTATTCCAGCTTGAGTATGGCCATTCTGACCACTACCAACTTGTATACTATTTTGTATTGTAGCTATATAATATTACAATGATTTTATACAAGGTACATGTCTGTAGGACATACCAACTATATACTCAGCTTAACTATTCCAGCTTGAGTATGGCCATTCTGACCACTACCAACTTGTATACTATTTTGTATTGTAGCTATATAATATTACAATGATTTTATACAAGGTACATGTCTGTAGGACATACCAACTATATACTCAGCTTAACTATTCCAGCTTGAGTATGGCCATTCTGACCACTACCAACTTGTATACTATTTTGTATTGTAGCTATATAATATTACAATGATTTTATACAAGGTACATGTCTGTAGGACATACCAACTATATACTCAGCTTAACTATTCCAGCTTGAGTATGGCCATTCTGACCACTACCAACTTGTATACTATTTTGTATTGTAGCTATATAATATTACAATGATTTTATACAAGGTACATGTCTGTAGGACATACGAACTATATACTCAGCTTAACTATTCCAGCTTGAGTATGGCCATTTTGACCACTACCAACTTGTATACTATTTTGTATTGTAGCTATATAATATTACAATGATTTTATACAAGGTACATGTCTGAAAGACATACCAACTATATACTCAGCTTAACTATTCCAGCTTGAGTATGGCCATTCTGACCACTACCAGCTTGTATACTATTTTGTATTGCAGCTATATAATATTACAAAAATTTTATACAAGGTACATGTCTGTAGGACATACCAACTATATACTCAGCTTAACTATTCCAGCTTGAGTATGGCCATTCTGACCACTACCAACTTGTATACTATTTTGTATTGTAGCTAAATAATATTACAATGATTTTATACAAGGTACATGTCTGTAGGACATACCAACTATATACTCAGCTTAACTATTCCAGCTTGAGTACGGCCATTCTGACCACTACCAACTTGTATACTATTTTGTATTGTAGCTATATAATATTACAATGATTTTATACAAGGTACATGTCTGTAGGACATACCAACTATATACTCAGCTTAACTATTCCAGCTTGAATATGGCCATTCTGACCACTACCAACTTGTATACTATTTTGTATTGTAGCTATATAATATTACAATGATTTTATACAAGGTACATGTCTGTAGGACATACGAACTATATACTCAGCTTAACTATTCCAGCTTGAGTATGGCCATTTTGACCACTACCAACTTGTATACTATTTTGTATTGTAGCTATATAATATTACAATGATTTTATACAAGGTACATGTCTGAAGGACATACCAACCAACTTGTATACTATTTTGTATTGTAGCTATATAATATTACAATGATTTTATACAAGGTACATGTCTGTAGCACATACCAACTATATACTCAGCTTAACTATTCCAGTTTAAGTATGGCCATTCTGACCACTACCAACTTGTATACTATTTTGTATTGCAGCTATATAATATTACAATGATTTTATACAAGGTACATGTCTGTAGGACATACCAACTATATACTCAGCTTAACTATTCCAGCTTGAGTATGGCCATTCTGACCACTACCAACTTGTATACTATTTTGTATTGTAGCTATATAATATTACAATGATTTTATACAAGGTACATGTCTGTAGGACATACCAACTATATACTCAGCTTAACTATTCCAGCTTGAGTACGGCCATTCTGACCACTACCAACTTGTATACTATTTTGTATTGTAGCTATATAATATTACAATGATTTTATACAAGGTACATGTCTGTAGGACATACCAACTATATACTCAGCTTAACTATTCCAGCTTGAGTATGACCATTCTGACCACTACCAACTTGTATACTATTTTGTATTGTAGCTATATAATATTACAATGATTTTATACAAGGTACATGTCTGTAGGACATACCAACTATATACTCAGCTTAACTATTCCAGCTTGAGTATGGCCATTCTGACCACTACCAACTTGTATACTATTTTGTATTGTAGCTATATAATATTACAATGATTTTATACAAGGTACATGTCTGTAGGACATACCAACTATATACTCAGCTTAACTATTCCACCTTGAGTATGGCCATTCTGACCACTACCAACTTGCATACTATTTTGTATTGTAGCTATATAATATTACAATGATTTTATACAAGGTACATGTCTGTAGGACATACCAACTATATACTCAGCTTAACTATTCCAGCTTGAGTATAACCATTCTGACCTCTAACAACTTGTATACTATTTTGTATTGTAGCTATATAATATTACAATGATTTTATACAAGGTACATGTCTGTAGGACATACCAACTATATACTCAGCTTAACTATTCCAGCTTGAGTATGGCCATTCTGACCACTACCAACTTCTATACTATTTTGTATTGTAGCTATATAATATTACAATGATTTTATACAAGGTACATGTCTGTAGGACATACCAACTATATACTCAGCTTAACTATTCCAGCTTGAGTATGGCCATTCTGACCACTACCAACTTGTATACTATTTTGTATTGTAGCTATATAATATTACAATGATTTTATACAAGGTACATGTCTGTAGGACATACCAACTATATACTCAGCTTAACTATTCCAGCTTGAGTATGGCCATTCTGACCACTACCAACTTGTATACTATTTTGTATTGTAGCTATATAATATTACAATGATTTTATACAAGGTACATGTCTGTAGCACATACCAACTATATACTCAGCTTAACTATTCCACCTTGAGTATGGCCATTCTGACCTCTACCAACTTGTATACTATTTTGTATTGTAGCTATATAATATTACAATGATTTTATACAAGGTACATGTCTGTAGGACATACCAACTATATACTCAGCTTAACTATTCCAGCTTGAGTATGACCATTCTGACCACTACCAACTTGTATACTATTTTGTATTGTAGCTACATAATATTACAATGATTTTATACAAGGTACATGTCTGTAGGACATACCAACTATATACTCAGCTTAACTATTCCAGCTTGAGTATGGCCATTCTGACCACTACCAACTTGTATACTATTTTGTATTGTAGCTATATAATATTACAATGATTTTATACAAGGTACATGTCTGTAGCACATACCAACTATATACTCAGCTTAACTATTCCAGCTTGAGTATGGCCATTCTGACCACTACCAACTTGTATACTATTTTGTATTGTAGCTATATAATATTACAATGATTTTATACAAGGTACATGTCTGTAGGACATACCAACTATATACTCAGCTTAAATATTCCAGCTTGAGTATGGCCATTCTGACCACTACCAACTTCTATACTATTTTGTATTGTAGCTATATAATATTACAATGATTTTATACAAGGTACATGTCTGTAGGACATACCAACTATATACTCAGCTTAACTATTCCAGCTTAAGTATGGCCATTCTGACCACTACCAACTTGTATACTATTTTGTATTGTAGCTATATAATATTATAATGATTTTATACAAGGTACATGTCTGTAGGACATATCAACTATATACTCAGCTTAACTATTCCAGCTTGAGTATGGCCATTCTGACCACTACCAACTTGTATACTATTTTGTATTGTAGCTATATAATATTACAATGATTTTATACAAGGTACATGTCTGTAGGACATACCAACTATATACTCAGCTTAACTATTCCAGCTTGATTATGGCCATTCTGACCACTACCAACTTTTATACTATTTTGTATTGTAGCTATATAATATTACAATGATTTTATACAAGGTACATGTCTGTAGGACATACCAACTATATACTCAGCTTAACTATTCCAGCTTGAGTATGGCCATTCTGACCACTACCAACTTGTATACTATTTTGTATTGTAGCTATATAATATTACAATGATTTTATATAAGGTACATGTCTGTAGGACATACCAATTATATACTCAGCTTAACTATTCCAGCTTGAGTAAGGCCATTCTGACCACTACCAACTTGTATACTATTTTGTATTTGTAGCTATATAATATTACAATGATTTTATACAAGGTACATGTCTGTAGGACATACCAACTATATACTCAGCTTAACTATTCCAGCTTGAGTATGGCCATTCTGACCACTACCAACTTGTATACTATTTTGTATTGTAGCTATATAATATTACAATGATTTTATACAAGGTACATGTCTGTAGGACATACCAACTATATACTCAGCTTAACTATTCCAGCTTGAGTATGGCCATTCTGACCACTACCAACTTGTATACTATTTTGTATTGTAGCTATATAATATTACAATGATTTTATACAAGGTACATGTCTGTATTACATGCCAACTATATACTCAGCTTAACTATTCCAGCTTGAGTATGGCCATTCTGACCACTACCAACTTGTATACTATTATGTATTGTAGCTATATAATATTACAATAATTTTATACAAGGTACATGTCTGTAGGACATACCAACTATATACTCAGCTTAACTATTCCAGCTTGAGTATGGCCATTCTGACCTCTACCAACTTGTATACTATTTTGTATTGTAGCTATATAATATTACAATGATTTTATACAAGGTACAGATGCTGGCATGGCAAAAAAATCCAAAAAATTATCGATGCCGGACTTAAAAAAATCAAAAAAATTATCTATGCCGGATCTAGCCAAAACTGCGAAAAACAAACGATGTCGGGAATGCAAAAAAATCCAAAAAATGGTCGATGTCGGACCTGGCCAAAAATACGAAAAATGAACGATGCCGGCATGGCAAGAAATCCAACAAATGATCGATGCCGGACCTTGCAAAAAATGCGAAAACTGAACGATGCTGGCATGGCAAAAAAATCCAAAAAATGATCGATGCCGGACTTAAAAAAATTAAAAAAATGGTCTATGCCGGACCTGGCCAAAAATGCGAAAAACGAACGAAGTCGGGATGGCAAAAAAATCCAAAAAATGGTCGATGCCGGACCTGGCCAAAAATACGAAAAATGAACGATGCCGGCATGGCCAAAAAATCCCAAAAATGAAAGATGCCGGACTTGGCCAAAAATTCGAAAAATGAACGATGCCGGCATAGCAAAAAAAATATAATAATGATCGATGCCGGATCTGGCCAAAACTGCGAAAAACAAACGATGTCGGGATGGCAAAAAAATCCAAAAAATGATCGATGCCGGACCTTGCCAAAAATGCAAAAAATGAACGATTCCGGCATGCCCAAAAAAAACCCAAAAATGAAAGATGCCGGACCTGGCCAAAAATTCGAAAAATGAACGATGTCGGCATGGCAAAAAAATATAAAAAATGATCGATGCCGGACCTGGCCAAAAATGCGAAAAGTGAACGATGCTGGCATGGCAAAAAAATCCAAAAAATTATCGATGCCGGACTTAAAAAAATCAAAAAAATGATCTATGACGGATCTGGCCAAAACTGCGAAAAATGAACGATGCCGGCATGGCAAAAAAATATAAAAAATGATCGATGCCGGACCTGGCCAAAAATGCGAAAAATGAACGATGCCGGCATGGCAAAAAAACCAAAAAATGATCGAAGCCGGACCTGGAAAAAATGCGAAAACTGAACGATGCTGGCATGGCAAAAAAATCCAAAAAATGATCGATGCCTGACTTAAAAAAATCAAAAAAATGATCTATGCCGGACCTGGCCAAAAATGCGAAAAACTAACGATGTCGGGATGGCAAAAATGGCAAAAAAATCAAATCAAAAAAATGATCTATGCCGGACCGGCATGGCAAAAAAATCCAAAAAATGTTCGATGCTGGACCTGGCCAAAAATGCGAAAAATGAACGATGCCGGCATGGCCAAAAAACCCAAAAATGAAAGATGCCGGACCTGGCCAAAAATGCGAAAAATGAACGATGCCGGCATGGCAAAAAATATGATCGATGCGGTACCTGGCCAAAAATGCGAAAAATGAACGATGCCGGCATGGCAAAAAAACCAAAAAATGATCGAAGCCGGACCTGGAAAAAATGCGAAAACTGAACGATGCTGGCATGGCAAAAAAATCCAAAAAATGATCGATGCCTGACTTAAAAAAATCAAAAAAATGATCTATGCCGGACCTGGCCAAAAATGCGAAAAACTAACGATGTCGGGATGGCAAAAATGGCAAAAAAATCAAATCAAAAAAATGATCTATGCCGGACCGGCATGGCAAAAAAATCCAAAAAATGTTCGATGCTGGACCTGGCCAAAAATGCGAAAAATGAACGATGCCGGCATGGCAAAAAAATCCAAAAAATGATCGATGCCGGACCTGGCCAAAAATGCGAAAACTGAACGATGCTGGCATGGCAAAAAAATCCAAAAAAGGACTTAAAAAAATCAAAAAAATGATCTATGCCGGACCTGGCCATAAATGCGAAAACTGAACGATGCTGGCATAACAAAAAAATCCAAAAAATTATCGATGCCGGACCTGACCAAAAATGCGAAATGATCGATGCCGGACTTAAAAAAATCAAAAAAATGATCAATGCCGGACCTGGCCAAAAATGCGAAAAACGAACGATGTCGGGATGGCAAAAAAATCAAAAAAATGATCTATGCCGGATCTGGCCAAAACTGCGAAAAACAAACGATGTCGGGATGGCAAAAAAATCCAAAAAAATTTCGATGCCGGACCTGGCCAAAAATGCGAAAAATGAACGATGCCGGCATGGCAAAAAAATCCAAAAAATGATCGATGCCGGACCTGGCCAAAAATGCGAAAAATGAACGATGCCGGCATGGAAAAAAATCCAAAAAATGATCGATGCGGGACCTAGCCAAAAATGCGAAAAATTAACGATGCCAGTATGGCAAAAAAATCCAAAAAATGTTCGATGCCGGACCTGGCCAAAAATGCGAAAAATGAACGATGCCGGCATGGCCAAAAAACCCAAAAATGAAAGATGCCGGACCTGGCCAAAAATGCGAAAAATGAACGATGCCGGCATGGCAAAAAAATCCAAAAAATGATCGATGACGGACCTGGCCAAAAATGCGAAAAATGAACGATACCGGCATGGCAAAAAAATGCCGGACCTGGCCAAAAATGCGAAAAATGAACGATGCCGGCATGGCAAAAAATATGATCGATGCGGTACCTGGCCAAAAATGCGAAAAATGAACGATGCCGGCATGGCAAAAAAATCCAAAAAATGATCGATGCCGGACCTGGCCAAAAATACGAAAACTGAACGATGCTGGCATGGCAAAAAAATCCAAAAAATGATCGATGCAGGACTTAAAAAAATCAAAAAAATGATCTATGCCGGACCTGGCCATAAATGCGAAACTGAACGATGCTGGCATAACAAAAAAATCCAAAAAATGATCGATGCCGGACTTAAAAAAATCAAAAAAATGATCAATGCCGGACCTGGCCAAAAATGCGAAAAACGAACGATGTCGGGATGGCAAAAAAATCAAAAAAATGATCTATGCCGGATCTGGCCAAAACTGCGAAAAACAAACGATGTCGGGATGGCAAAAAAATCCAAAAAATTGTCGATGCCGGACCTGGCCAAAAATGCGAAAAATGAACGATGCCGGCATGGCAAAAAAATCCAAAAAATGATCGATGCCGGACCTGGCCAAAAATGCGAAAAATGAACGATGCCGGCATGGAAAAAAATCCAAAAAATGTTCGATGCCGGACCTGGCCAAAAATGCGAAAAATGAACGATGCCGGGATGGCAAAAAAATCAAAAAAATGATCTATGCCGGATCTGGCCAAAACTGCGAAAAACAAACGATGTCGGGATGGCAAAAAAATCCAAAAAATTGTCGATGCCGGACCTGGCCAAAAATGCGAAAAATGAACGATGCCGGCATGGCAAAAAAATCCAAAAAATGATCGATGCCGGACCTGGCCAAAAATGCGAAAAATGAACGATGCCGGCATGGAAAAAAATCCAAAAAATGATCGATGCGGGACCTAGCCAAAAATGCGAAAAATTAACGATGCCAGTATGGCAAAAAAATCCAAAAAATGTTCGATGCCGGACCTGGCCAAAAATGCGAAAAATGAACGATGCCGGCATGGCCAAAAAACCCAAAAATGAAAGATGCCGGACCTGGCCAAAAATGCGAAAAATGAACGATGCCGGCATGGCAAAAAAATCCAAAAAATGATCGATGACGGACCTGGCCAAAAATGCGAAAAATGAACGATACCGGCATGGCAAAAAAATGCCGGACCTGGCCAAAAATGCGAAAAATGAACGATGCCGGCATGGCAAAAAATATGATCGATGCGGTACCTGGCCAAAAATGCGAAAAATGAACGATGCCGGCATGGCAAAAAAATCCAAAAAATGATCGATGCCGGACCTGGCCAAAAATACGAAAACTGAACGATGCTGGCATGGCAAAAAAATCCAAAAAATGATCGATGCAGGACTTAAAAAAATCAAAAAAATGATCTATGCCGGACCTGGCCATAAATGCGAAAACTGAACGATGCTGGCATAACAAAAAAATCCAAAAAATGATCGATGCCGGACTTAAAAAAATCAAAAAAATGATCAATGCCGGACCTGGCCAAAAATGCGAAAAACGAACGATGTCGGGATGGCAAAAAAATCAAAAAAATGATCTATGCCGGATCTGGCCAAAACTGCGAAAAACAAACGATGTCGGGATGGCAAAAAAATCCAAAAAATTGTCGATGCCGGACCTGGCCAAAAATGCGAAAAATGAACGATGCCGGCATGGCAAAAAAATCCAAAAAATGATCGATGCCGGACCTGGCCAAAAATGCGAAAAATGAACGATGCCGGCATGGAAAAAAATCCAAAAAATGATCGATGCGGGACCTAGCCAAAAATGCGAAAAATTAACGATGCCAGTATGGCAAAAAAATCCAAAAAATGTTCGATGCCGGACCTGGCCAAAAATGCGAAAAATGAACGATGCCGGCATGGCCAAAAAACCCAAAAATGAAAGATGCCGGACCTGGCCAAAAATGCGAAAAATGAACGATGCCGGCATGGCAAAAAAATCCAAAAAATGATCGATGCCGGACCTGGCCAAAAATGCGAAAAATGAACGATACCGGCATGGCAAAAAAACCAAAAAATGATCGATGCCGGACCTGGAAAAAATGCGAAAACTGAACGATGCTGGCATGGCAAAAAAATCCAAAAAATGATCCATGCCGGACTTAAAAAAATCAAAAAAATGATCTATGCCCGACCTGGCCAAAAATGCGAAAAACTAACGATGTCGGGATGGCAAAAAAATCCAAAAAATGGACGATGCCGGACCTGGCCAAAAATGCGAAAAATGAACGATGCCGGCATGGCAAAAAAATCCAAAAAATGATCGATGCCGGACTTGGTCAAAAATCCGAAAAATGAACGATGTCGGCATGGCAAAAAAATCCAAGAAATGAAAGATGCCGGACCTGGCCAAAAATGCAAAAAATGAACGATGCCGGCATAGCAAAAAAATCCAAAAAATTATCGATGCCGGACCTGGCCAAAAATGCGAAAAATGAACGATGTCGGCATGGCAAAGAAATCCAAAAAATGATCGATGCCGGACCTGGCCAAAAATGCGAAAAATGAACGATGCCGGCATGGCAAAAAAATCCAAAAAATTGTCGATGTCGGACCTGGCCAAAAATGCGAATAATGAACGATGCCGGCATGGCAAAAAAATCCAAAAAATTATCGATGCCGGACCTGGCCAAAAATGCGAAAAATGAACGATGCCGGCATGGAAAAAAATCCAAAAAATGATCGATGCGGGACCTGGCCAAAAATGCGAAAAATGAACGATGCCGGCATGGCAAAAAAATCCAAAAAATGATCCATGCCGGACTTAAAAAAATCAAAAAAATGATCTATGCCCGACCTGGCCAAAAATGCGAAAAACTAACGATGTCGGGATGGCAAAAAAATCCAAAAAATGGACGATGCTGGACCTGGCCAAAAATGCGAAAAATGAACGATGCCGGCATGGCAAAAAAATCCAAAAAATGATCGATGCCGCACTTGGTCAAAAATCGGAAAAATGAACGATGTCGGCATGGCAAAAAAATCCAAGAAATGAAAAATGCCGGACCGGGCCAAAAATGCAAAAAATGAACGATGCCGGCATGGCAAAAAAATCCAAAAAATTATCGATGCCGGACCTGGCCAAAAATGCGAAAAATGAACGATGTCGGCATGGCAAAGAAATCCAAAAAATGATCGATGCCGGACCTGGCCAAAAATGCGAAAAATGAACGATGCCGGCATGGCACAAAAATCCAAAAAATTGTCGATGCCGGACCTGGCCAAAAATGCGAATAATGAACGATGCCGGCATGGCAAAAAAATCCAAAAAATTATCGATGCCGGACCTGGCCAAAAATGCGAAAAATGAACGATGCCGTCATGGAAAAAAATCCAAAAAATGATCGATGCGGGACCTGGCCAAAAATGGGAAAAATGAACGATGCCGGCATGGCAAAAGAATCCAAAAAATGTTCGATGCCGGACCTGGCCAAAAATGCGAAAAATGAACGATGCCGGCATGGCCAAAAAACCCAAAAATGAAAGATGCCGGACCTGGCCAAAAATGCGAAAAATGAACGATGCCGGCATGGCAAAAGAATGATCGATGCGGGACCTGGCCAAATATGCGAAAAATGAACGATGCCGGCATGGCAAAAAAATCCAAAAAATGATCGATGCCGGACCTGGCCACAAATGCGGAAACTGAACGATGCTGGCATGACAAAAAAATCCAAAAAATGATCGATGCCGGACTTAAAAAAATCAAAAAAATGATCAATGCCGGACCTGGCCAAAAATGCGAAAAACGAACGATGTCGGGATGGCAAAAAAATCAAAAAAATGATCTATGCCGGATCTGGCCAAAACTGCGAAAAACAAACGATGTCGGGATGGCAAAAAAATCCAAAAAATTGTCGATGCCGGACCTGGCCAAAAATGCGAAAAATGAACGATGCCGGCATGGAAAAAAATCCAATAAATGATCGATGCTGAACGATGCCGGCATGGCAAAAAAATCCAAAAAATGATCGATGCCGGACCTGGCCAAAAATGCGAAAAATGAACGATGCCGGCATGGAAAAAAATCCAAAAAATGATCGATGCGGGACCTGGCCAAAAATGCGAAAAATGAACGATGCCGGCATGACAAAAAAATCCAAAAAATGTTCGATGCCGGACCTGGCCAAAAATGCGAAAAATGAACGATGCTGGCATGGCAAAAAATATGATCGATGCGGGACCTGGCCAAAAATGCGAAAAATGAACGATGCCGGCATAGCAAAAAAATCCAAAAAATGAAAGATTCCGGACCTGGCCAAAAATGCGAAAACTGAACGATGCTGGCATGGCAAAAAAATCCAAAAAATGATCGATGCAGGACTTAAAAAAATCAAAAAAATGATCGATGCCGGACCTGGCCAAAAATGCGAAAAATGAACGATGCCGGCATGGTAAAAAAATATAAAAAATGATCGATGCCGGACCTGGCCAAAAATGCGAAAAATGAACGATGCCGGCATGGCAAAAAAACCAAAAAATTATCGATGCCGGACCTGGAAGAAATGCGAAAACTGAACGATGCTGGCATGGCAAAAAAATCCAAAAAATGATCGATGCCGGACTTAAAAAAATCTTAAAAATGATCTATGCCGGACCTGGCCAAAAATGCGAAAAACTAACGATGTCGGGATGGCAAAAAAATCCAAAAACTGGACGATGCCGGACCTGGCCAAAAATGCGAAAAATGAACGATGCCAGTATGGCAAAAAAATCCAAAAAATGATCGATGCCGGACTTGGTCAAAAATCCGAAAAATGAACGTTGTCGGCATGGCAAAAAAATCCAAAAAATGAAAGATTCCGGACCTGGCCAAAAATGCAAAAAATGGACGATGCCGGCATGGCAAAAAAATCCAAAAAATTATCGATGCCGGACCTGGCCAAAAATGCGAAAAATTAACGATGTCGGCATGGCAAAGAAATCCAAAAAATGATCGATGCCGGACCTGGCCAAAAATGCGAAAAATGAACGATGCCGGCATGGAAAAAAAATCCAAAAAATTGTCGATGCCGGACCTGGCCAAAAATGCGTACAATGAATGATGCCAGCATGGCAAAAAAATCCAGAAAATGATCGATGCCGGACCTGGCCAAAAATGCGAAAAATGAACGATGCCGGCATGGAAAAAAATCCAAAAAATGATCGATGCGGGACCTGGCCAAAAAAGCGAAAAATGAACGATGCCGGCATGGCAAAAAAATCCAAAAAATGTTCGATGCCGGACCTGGCCAAAAATGCGAAAAATGAACGATGCCGGCATGGCAAAAAAATCCAAAAAATGATCGATGCCGGACCTGGCCAAAAATGCGAAAACTGAACGGTGCTGGCATGGCAAAAAAATCCAAAAAATGATCTATGCCGGACCTGGCCAAAAATGCGAAAAACGAACGATGTCGGGATGGCAAAAAAATCAAAAAAATGAGCTATGCCGGATCTGGCCAAAACTGCGAAAAACAAACGATGTCGGGATGGCAAAAAAATCCAAAAAATGATCGATGCCGGACCTGGCCAAAAATAAGAAAAATGAACGATGCCGGCATGGCCAAAAAATCCAAAAAATGTTCGATGCCGGACCTGGCCAAAAATGCGAAAAATGAACGATTCCGGCATGGCCAAAAAAACCCAAAATGAAAGATGCCGGTCCTGGCCAAAAATACGAAAAATGAACGATGCCGGCATGGCAAAAAAAACTAAAAAATGATCGATGCCGGACCTGGCCAAAAATGCGAAAAACGAACGATGTCGGGATGGCAAAAAAAGCCACAAAATGATCGATGTCGGACCTGGCTAAAAATGCGAAATATGAACGATGCCGGCATGCCAAAAAAATCCAAAATATGATCGATGCCGGACCTGGCCAAAAATGCGAAAACTGAACGGTGCTGGCATGGCAAAAAAATCCAAAAAATGATCTATGCCGGACCTGGCCAAAAATGCGAAAAACGAACGATGTCGGGATGGCAAAAAAATCAAAAAAATGAGCTATGCCGGATCTGGCCAAAACTGCGAAAAACAAACGATGTCGGGATGGCAAAAAAAACCAAAAAATGATCGATGCCGGACCTGGCCAAAAATGCGAAAAATGAACGATGCCGGCATGGCGAAAAAGTCCACAAAATTATCGATGCCGGACCTGGCTAAAAATGCGAAAAGTGAACGATGCCGGCACGGCAAAATTATCCAAAAAATGATCGATGCCAGACCTGGCCAAAAATGTGAAAAATTAACGATGCCGGCATGGCAAACACAAACTGAACGGTGCCGGACCTGGCCAAAAATTCGAAAAATGAACGTTACCGGCATGGCAAAAAAATCCAAAAAATGAACGGTGCCGGACCTGGCCAAAAATGCGAAAAATTAACGATGCCGGCATGGTAAAAAAATCCAAAAAATGATCGATGCCGGACCTGCCCAAAAATGCGAAAACTGGACGATGCCGGCATGGCAAAAAAAACCAAAAAATTAACGATGCCGGACCTGGCCAAAAATGCGAAAAACGAACGATGTCGGGATGGCAAAAAAAGCCACAAAATGATCGATGTCGGACCTGGCTAAAAATGCGAAAAATGAACGATACCGGCACGCCAAAAAAAACCAAAAAATGATCGATGCCGGACGTGGCCAACAATTCAAAAAATGAACGTTGCCGGCATGGCAAAAAAATCCAAAAAATTATCGATTCCGGACCTGTCAAAAATGCGAAAAATGAACGATGCCGGCATGGCCAAAAATCCAAAAAATGAACGATGCCGGAGTCGTAGCCAAAAATGCGAAAAATGAACTATGCCGGTATGGCAAAAAAATCCAAAAATTGATCGATGCCGGACCTGGCCACAAATGCGAAAAATGAACGATGCCGCCATGGCAAAAAAACCAAAAAATTATCGATGCCGGACCTGGAAGAAATGCGAAAACTGAACGATGCCGCCATGGCAAAAAAACCAAAAAATGATCGATGCCGGACCTGGCCAAAAATGCGAAAAATGAACGATGCCGGCATGGCGAAAAAGTCCACAAAATTATCGATGCCGGACCTGGCTAAAAATGCGAAAAGTGAACGATGCCGGCACGGCAAAATTATCCAAAAAATGATCGATGCCAGACCTGGCCAAAAATGTGAAAAATTAACGATGCCGGCATGGCAAACACAAACTGAACGGTGCCGGACCTGGCCAAAAATTCGAAAAATGAACGTTACCGGCATGGCAAAAAAATCCAAAAAATGAACGGTGCCGGACCTGGCCAAAAATGCGAAAAATTAACGATGCCGGCATGGTAAAAAAATCCAAAAAATGATCGATGCCGGACCTGCCCAAAAATGCGAAAACTGGACGATGCCGGCATGGCAAAAAAAACCAAAAAATTAACGATGCCGGACCTGGCCAAAAATGCGAAAAACGAACGATGTCGGGATGGCAAAAAAAGCCACAAAATGATCGATGTCGGACCTGGCTAAAAATGCGAAAAATGAACGATACCGGCACGCCAAAAAAAACCAAAAAATGATCGATGCCGGACGTGGCCAACAATTCAAAAAATGAACGTTGCCGGCATGGCAAAAAAATCCAAAAAATTATCGATTCCGGACCTGTCAAAAATGCGAAAAATGAACGATGCCGGCATGGCCAAAAATCCAAAAAATGAACGATGCCGGAGTCGTAGCCAAAAATGCGAAAAATGAACTATGCCGGTATGGCAAAAAAATCCAAAAATTGATCGATGCCGGACCTGGCCACAAATGCGAAAAATGAACGATGCCGCCATGGCAAAAAAAATCCAAAAAATGATCGCTGCCGGACCTAGCCAAAAATGCGAAAAATGAACGATGCCGGCATGGCAAGAAATCCAACAAATGATCGATGCCGGACCTGGCCAAAAATGCGAAAAATGAATGATGCATGGCAAAAAAATCCAAAAAATGATCGATGCCGGACCTTGCAAAAAATGCGAAAACTGAACGATGCTGGCATGGCAAAAAAATCCAAAAAATGATCGATGCCGGACTTAAAAAAATCAAAAAAATGATCTATGCCGGACATTGCGATGCCGGACCTGCCCAAAAATGCGAAAAATGGACGATGCCGGCATGGCAAAAAAAACCAAAAAATGATCGATGCCGGACCTGGCCAAAAATTCGAAAAACGAACGATGTCGGGATGGCAAAAAAATCCAAAAAATGATCGATGCCGGACTTAAAAAAATCAAAAAAAAGGATCTATGCCGGACCTTGCAAAAAATGCGAAAACTGAACGATGCTGGCATGGCAAAAAAATCCGAAAAATGATCGATGCCGGACTTAAAAAAATCAAAAAAATGATCTATGCCGGACCTGGCCAAAAATGCGAAAAATGAACGATGCCGCCATGGCAAAAAAAAATCCAAAAAATGATCGCTGCCGGACCTAGCCAAAAATGCGAAAAATGAACGATGCCGGCATGGCAAGAAATCCAACAAATGATCGATGCCGGACCTGGCCAAAAATGCGAAAAATGAATGATGCATGGCAAAAAAATCCAAAAAATGATCGATGCCGGACCTTGCAAAAAATGCGAAAACTGAACGATGCTGGCATGGCAAAAAAATCCAAAAAATGATCGATGCCGGACTTAAAAAAATCAAAAAAATGATCTATGCCGGACATTGCGATGCCGGACCTGCCCAAAAATGCGAAAAATGGACGATGCCGGCATGGCAAAAAAAACCAAAAAATGATCGATGCCGGACCTGGCCAAAAATTCGAAAAACGAACGATGTCGGGATGGCAAAAAAAGCCACAAAATGATCGATGTCGGACCTGGCTAAAAATGCGAAAAATGAACGATGCCGGCACGCCAAAAAAATCCAAAAAATGATCGATGCCGGACGTGGCCAAAAATTCAAAAAATGAACGTTGCCGGCGTGGCAAAAAAATCCAAAAAATTATCGATTCCGGACCTGTCAAAAATGCGAAAAATGGACGATGCCGGCATGGCCAAAAATCCAAAAAATGAACGATGCCGGAGTCGTAGCCAAAAATGCGAAAAATGAACTATGCCGGTATGGCAAAAAAATCCAAAAATTGATCGATGCCGGACCTGGCCACAAATGCGAAAAATGAACGATGCCGCCATGGCAAAAAAAATCCAAAAAATGATCGCTGCCGGACCTAGCCAAAAATGCGAAAAATGAACGATGCCGGCATGGCAAGAAATCCAACAAATGATCGATGCCGGACCTGGCCAAAAATGCGAAAAATGAATGATGCCGGCATGGCAAAAAAATCCAAAAAATGATCGATGCCGGACCTTGCAAAAAATGCGAAAACTGAACGATGCTGGCATGGCAAAAAAATCCAAAAAATGATCGATGCCGGACTTAAAAAAATCAAAAAAAGGATCTATGCCGGACCTTGCAAAAAATGCGAAAACTGAACGATGCTGGCATGGCAAAAAAATCCAAAAAATGATCGATGCCGGACTTAAAAAAATCAAAAAAATGATCTATGCCGGACCTGGCCAAAAATGCGAAAAACGAACGATGTCGGGATAGCAAAAAAATCCAAAAAATGGTCGATGCCGTACCTGGCCAAAAATATGAAAAATGAACGATGCCGGCATGGCCAAAAAATCCCAAAAATGAAAGATGCCGGACTTGGCCAAAAATGCGAAAAATGAATGATGCCGGCATAGCAAAAAAATATAAAAAATGATCGATGCCGGACCTGGCCAAAAATGCGAAAACTGAACGATGCCGGCATGGCAAAAAATCCAAAAAATGATCGATGCCGGAACTGGAAAAAATGCGAAAACTGAACGATGCTGGCATGGCAAAAAAATCCAAAAAATTCCGGACTTAAAAAAATCAAAAAAATGATCTATGCCGGACCTGGCCAAAAATGCGAAAAACTAACGATGTCGGGATGGCAAAAAAATCCAAAAAATGGTCGATGCCGGACCTGGCCAAAAATGAGTAAAATGAACGATGCCGGCATGGCAAAAAAATCCAAAAAATTGACGATGCCGGACCTGGCCAAAAATGCGAAAAATGAACGATGCCGACATGGCAAAAAAATCCAAAAAATGATCGATGCCGGACCTGGCCAAAAATGCGAAAAATGAACGATGTCGGCATGGCAAAAAAATCCAAAAAATGGTCGATGCCGGACCTGGCCAAAAATGATAAAAATGAACGATGCCGGCATGGCAAAAAAATCCAAAAAATGGACGATGCCGGACCTGGCCAAAAATGCGAAAAATGAACGATGCCGACATGGCAAAAAAATCCAAAAAATGAACAATGCCGGACCTGGCCAAAAATGCAAAATATGAACGATGCTTAAAAATATTCTAATAATTTATATTAACATTCGTATTACATTATTAAAACGGAAACGCCAATAATATTTATATTTTATAATTTGACCTTCAATATTTCAATTTTATTATATTTAACTTTCATTAATTTTTGTTTTTGTTTATCTTTAAATTAATCTTCTCAAACCCAATTAATCTCATTTATTTTTTTTTTTAACAGCAATGTTAAAATTTATTTAAGCTTATTACAAATGTCTGATTGAAAATATATATAAATAAAAGTTTTCAATCCTTTAATAGCTTAATCCTTTTTTTCATTCATTTAACCAGAGAAATAACTTAATTAATTATATATTACGAAATAAAATAGAAAATGTATAAAATGTTAAATTTCAAATGACATTTAATTTACAGTTCATTAAAAACTTATTTTTTTATAAATAAATAAAATAGAAAACTTATTGAATTTATAAATAAACAATTTCTGTCATTGCTCTTTCAATTTTGTCCTGTGTGTCTTTGAACCAAAATAAAAATAGAATATTATCCATTCAATTCGACTACACAGAGAATAATCTAAAATAGAATAATAAGAAGGATTTATTTTCAATATGTGGGTAGTATACTGTATACTATATGTCATTAGTGTGAAATCCTTAAAAAGCATAACATTTTTCAACAGCTGTTGATTGCATTATAAATAATCTTTTTCATATAAAAAAAATGTAGTGAAAAACATAGAAATAAAATTGAAAATTGATAGAGCATGAAAATTTTGTGGAGATTTTAATTTAAAGAGTTTGTTAGATTTGCAATTATTGTAATCGACAATTTTCAGAAAATTAGTCATAAAGTTAAGGTATGATTTTTATTTGTTTAATTAAAATATTGTAAGAAAAAATTGTAAAATTTTTGGAGTAAAAGCTTTAGAAAATGAAGTAAATTATAATTTCATTTAGTAAATACATTAAATGCAATTTTTTTTTTAAATCTGAAAATGCTGTCATATTTGAATACCTTCCATAACATTTCCAGTTCAATTTGGCATTTGTACACCCAAAATTCGATTTTGAAATTGAAATATTTTTGTACCAATTTCATGTAGGAAAATGTTAAATCCATTTGATGATATAATTAATACTAAAAAAATATTATGCTTTATAACTTAATTTTTTACTAAAGCAATTCTCAACACTTAAAAAACCTATATCGATTTTTGCTTATTCATTTATCCAAATTTATTTCGCATCATTTTACAAAATATTTTAATTATGTACAATTCAATTGAAGCAAATAAAATATTCTTTTCAAAAATGTTTAATGTAATTTCAATAATCACTAATTTTAATCTATAATTAGTCTGTAATTACTAATTAAATTATTGTAAGATCATTTTACAATAACTTAATTATATAGTTGTTCAAAAATTTATATAAAGCTATCATTATTCAAGTGGAATTCCTTCTTAATTATACCATAACATTAATAAGTTTTCAAGTGAATATTTAATAAATTCATTAGATTATCTTGTTGTTTAATAAGTTTTAACCAAAAAAATATGCTTATACTAAAACTTTAAATGACCAAAAAATTAAAGAAAAAATTTTTAAATATGATATAATCCTGAATTCTTATTTTAATATTTTATTAAGAATCATTACACATTTTAACTAATCAGAAGAGTTATATATATCAGAAGAGTTATTTTGAAATTGAAATATTTTTATACAATTACTTTTACCGAAAAATGTCTTTATAAGAATTTATGTTCCAGTATAGAATTCCAGTTAACTAACCATTATGGATTTCAAAATTTTCATCATCATAACTTCAAAGGTGAAGTATTATTTTCAAAATATTATTATTTTTCTAAAGAAAATACACAATAATGATAGATGAGTTATTAAGAAAAAGGATATTTCAACATAAATTTTATTAAATTTGATTTTTTTTAACTTGGAACAAGATTTTTTTAATATAAAATTTCTGTTGCTTTAAATCATATTGAGGTAAAGTGCCACATATCTGCGAATAATTTTGTCTTATGGTAAATTTTCAATTATATTCTTTTAGAACTAAATTGCAGGCCAATTAAATGCGTGTTTATTTTGGTTCTTCAATAGAAGAAATTGGCACAACAGCCCGATGTTGGCCTAACTAAACCTAACTCTCACGACCGCACCGCAGCCATAGTACACTACAAACCAATACTCTACAGTCTACACACTACAATTTGTATACACGAACCTTATTTGGTTACAATGGTATAATTATAATATTTAATAATCTTACTTGACACTAAATAAACGTTACTAATATTTTTCATTTACTAATTCAAATTAAATATCAAATGTCATCAAATAAAACAAAAAATTCAATAAATTCCTTATAAAAACTTTCGAATTAGAAACCTTTCAAAATTATTCCATTTTAATTTCCATTTTGCGACAAAAAAAAAACTTAAATGAGCTTAATAAAAATAATCCTGATGGCTAAAAAATGTGAACAACAAACTAACAAATTCTATACATATTAAATTTCTCATTGGTATACAGAAATAAATTTCAAATTAATTTTTACTATAATTGAACTAACAAAATTTGCATTAAATTATAATATTGTTAAAATGTAAACTTATTTCCATGGGACCAAAAACGCCAATCTCAAAGCACTTTTAATACTTATTTCACTTTAAAAAAATTCATTTTTGATTATCGAAACTTTTGAAACTCCATGATTTAGCAATTTACCCAAAAAAAAAACCATTTTTGTGGTATATTAATAAATTGAAATATACGTAGAATAATGGTAACGACGATTACGATAATTTGACCATCATTTAGAGTATTATGTTACCAGAACTACCAGAATTACCTAATCGTATCATAGTATCATTTATAATCATTTTTGTTTAATAGTCATTATAGTTATACGTATTAAGTTTTGTTGATTCAGTCCATTGTGGATAGTAAATTATTTGCCAAAATAATAAAAGTAATTTACACATCAATAAAATATCGATTGTAATAATATTGTTCTTTAGGGAGATTTTTCTTTATGAAATTCGAATTGATATTTTATTTATATACTGACCGAATAATTATTAGTTTTTAATGGAAAATTTAATATGAAAATATTGAATATTTTTTTAAATTTTTATAAAAATATTAAATTACCTGTTTTTTTATAAAAAAAATTTAATTAAATTTTTTTTTCATGTTGAATTTCGTATTACTTAATTAATAGCCCAACAAAAAATGGTAGAAAATGATGGAAAAAAAATTGACTGAAATTTATGTATCTACCTTTATGCTTTAAATTTATCACATATTTAACAGAAAAATGTTTATATAAAATTTACAAAAATATAAATTTTAATTAATTATGGAAAAAAAATTATTATGGTACATTACATGTTTAATTTAAAATAAATAAAAAAGAATATTGAAATATGTATACATAAAAAAATTATAGCTATTCACTTAATGATGGTTTTAAAAACATAATACCATTGGGAAAGGCTTATCCCAAATTGGACAAGCAAAAAATTATTTATAATAATAAATTTTCATTTTGAACATAAGAATTTATATAACAAAAAAAAAATTAATAAAAATATGCAATGAGATATTATTTTGTTTATATAAAATATATTTTTGTAACAAAAATTTAAACGAAAAAATTATATTTATTAAAAAAAACGTAATTTCATATTCCTTTAACAAACATGTATTAAATTACAAAAAAAAATAGAATATTATTATGTATAAATTTTGAATGGGCGGAAATTTTATATAATAAATTGTAGAAAATTAAAATTGATTAGAGAAAATCATTATTATTATCATATTTTAACAACAATATATTATTATGAAAAGTTTAGAATTTATTTAAAAAAAAAAAAACAAAGTCAATCAGTTACCAAAGTTGCTTTATTGAATCATCACTTCAGTTTAATGTAATTCTAATTGAATTATTTTAATTTATTACTTCAAAATTATACATATTTCATATTTAATTACAAAATAATTCACACTGCCCTTATTAAATTTCGAAATAATTTTAAGTTAATAAAACCAGCTAATTCCAAAAAAAAAAAATATAATATTACTGTATTGAAGTATATATTAATTAATTAAATATTAATTAAGTATATTAATTAATTAAATTACGCGGTATAGTATCAGAGTCAGAAATTTGATAGGATTTAAAAAATTTTAAGTATGAAAAAGTAAAAAAAAAAACAAATTCATTTATGGCAACATAAAAAACTTGAAAAAATTGCTCCGCATAAAGATATGAAATTAATACATTTTAAATTAAAACTTTAGTAAGAGGAAAATTTTTAATGTAACTTTTCTTGGAAAATTTCCAATAAATAATATAGAAATAAGTTTTTTTATATACCATTTTCGGTTCAAAATTGTCGTTTATTTTTGGTACATATTTACCTTTGGCTAATTCCAAAAAATATGTTATAATTTTAAAATATAAGCCTTACTATAAATTCAATTATTTAAAATTATTCTTGTAATTATTTTTGTAATAATTTGATGGCATAATTCAGAATTTTTAAAGAAAAAAAAAAGAGAGTAGAATTTCAATTTTAAATAGACGAATTTTAAGCAGAAAATTTTATATAATATAATAAATTAAGTAGTACACATTATGAATAATAATAACAATTCATTTCAATCTGTTTTTTAAAATATTTATATTTCACATATCAAGATATTGAAAATTTCATATATAATATTTATTCTTATGATGGTGACAAAACATAAATTGTGTATAACATAATAAAATAAAAGATTAAGAACTCATAAATTATATTCATAATAAATTGTTACTATAATTTTTCTTATGAAAATTCAAGGAAAAGAGAAAAATCGATTTTTATATTTTTTTGAAAAAAAAGTATATATAGTATGTCTACAAATTGCAATATCATATCATTTTATTTATTCATTTTATTTATTATTTATTACCTACAAATATTTAATTAATGCAAAATATATAAAATTATAGAAGTATGTTTTAATATTTATGTATAATAATTTAATTATTGATATGTTGTAATTTAAACATTTTATATTAATTATGTTATAATGTTGTATACTTAGTTGAATGTTAATTTGATTAAAAAATTTATATATAATTTGTGTACATTTTGTTATTAATATTATACGAAATTAATTTATGCTTTGTAAATCATAATTATGTTAAATAATAATTATTATTGAAAATGTTATTGTGAATTTATGTATTTTAATAATTTTTTTTTTAAATTTAATTGAATTATGTATTAAATATTTAAGTAAAATTAATTTAGTTATCTTGTTAATAAAGTAACAAAAGTTAGAGAAAATTTTGTAAAACTATTAATTAAAATAATGGAAATTTAATATTTTCAATAATTAATTTTAATATTTTTAGTATATTTTTTTATTAAATATGTACTTATATTTAGGAATTTAAATTTATATTTTTAACTATAATTTTATTAAATTTCAAAAATTTTTATGAAATTCTATTTTGGAAATAGTGAAATTTTTTTGTGTTTATCATTTCTGAGAAGAAAAATAGTTCAATACGATCAGAATTTATAGCAATTTTTTTATTTAATCATAATAAAATGTTACTACACGTTGAAAATAAAATTGTAGATTATTGAGAAATTTGTTTTAGTGAATTTAATTGTTATTTTTGGAGGAAGATTTTGACTGGCCTTTTTCCTAGTTATTCACAATTTATTTTCTTTAACATATTATTATATATGTAGATTGAAGTCCTGCCAAATAAATAATTTTAAATCACTGAATTTATTTATACTATTAATTCAAAATAATTCTATTTTTATTATTGTTTATTAACAACATTGAAATTAATTTAATTACTAAAAAAAAATATTTTACAAAAATTCTTAATTTAAACAATTTCAAAAATTATAAAATATTATAAAAGGATTGGAATTTTTAATTTGAAATAATTTTCACATATGTATTATATTTTCACATTATATTTATTAAATATAAATTTTTTGTTAGAGAGATATGTGAAAACCAAGAAAACATTTCCTTTTCATACCCCAACTAAAATCATTTACTAAAAATAAATTTTCGTCAAAAAAAAAAATTATTCTGGAAAATTTTAAGTATCACAAAGTATGAAAAATATTAAAAACTCTTATAATGAATTTAATTTTTTATTCTCGTTAATATATAATACATACATATAAAAAAAAGGAAAGTTTTTATTTTATCTTCCTGGAAGGTATTTCATATAATTTCACAGAAGAAAAATAAAAATCTTGTTTACATTAAATTCTTTCTATATACATATAAAAATAAAAAGTTACAAAATAATAAATTATAAAATGATAAAAAATTGTGTTGAAAATATTATGGAAATTTGTTATAAACATAATTTATTTATTTTTTTTTTACTTTTCATATAGTACCTTAAATATATATATATATATTTTTCCATATAACTTTGATTATATATATACTAAAAAAAATATTTTGGTACCGAGTTCTCTCTTTTTGGTTATTTTAATAAATATTTATTATTCTGGAATTAACATAAATTTTATGAAAACTTTATGTTACAAAAAATAAAAATTGTTCAAATTACTTTTTAGCATTTTACTTCTGTTTATTTTTGAATAAATAATATGATTAAATAATTTCAGGCACATAAAAAAAATGTTGATAAAAAATTGTAAAATTTCACGAATAGCAGCTACTCCTGTTTTGTTCAACAAAAAAAAAGGATATTTTCTTGGATTTTATTTATTTACATAACTTTAATTAAAAGTCTCTTTTCTTTTAAAAAATTTAAATATTTTTTACACAAAATTAAAGATTGTCAAAACTTTTACAATCTTTAAAATTTTTAATTTTAATATGATTTCAAATTTTTTTTTAATATTTTTCGAAATTTTCCTAAAAAACCATTTCTAAATTTATTGAAACTTATTTCATTTTAAAAATTTCAAATTACATACTAAAATTTTACATTTAAATTAACGAAAATTTATTGGAAAACTTTACTTTTCCTTTAAAATTATTATTTTTTTGTGTTCGTAAAAGATATATAAAATTGTTGAGAAGTTTTAAAATATCGTCCTTTTACCTTGATTGAAACATAATTCAAGGTTAAATTATTCATTTTTTATTTCTCTTAAAATTTGACTTACTGAGGTCCTTCTAAACTAAACAAACAATTAAATTTATATTTAATAAAAATTTAAAAATTTTGAAAATGTTACAAAAATATTCCCAAATCAATTTTCTTTATAATCGGTTTCCATACCTCCATAAATTACTTGTAGTTTTTCAGTAAAATATCTTGATTTATTTATATTAATCATTTTAAAAATAATTCTTATTATAATTATAAAGAAAATTCAATATTCTGCAAAACTCAATATTTTAATCATAATTAAATTGTGAAAATTGTGAAATTTATTATGTATTATTTTCTTTATATATGTCGGATAGTTTTGCAATTCATCACATCATTCAATATTATTATTTATTATTAGGTTATTACTCTCCTTCTGTTGCATTCAGTCTATTGAACTTTTGAAATATTAATGCATCAATCAGATATATATTGTTTATAACTGCCATGATTGCAAAAAACCAAACAAATAATATTATAATAAAGACAATATAATATTAAATATGTTCGATTAACCCAAATAGAATTGCATTGAAGCCATAAATTTTGCAATTTTACAAATTAAAAGCTTTTTTGCACAAATACATAAAAAGTGTGAACATTTTTTATGCAAATACTTTCTGATCAAATTTATGAGTTTTTAACCATTTTTTTTCTATAAATTCATCATCAATTTTAGTAAGTAAATGGAAAAAGTTGTGAAAAACTTTTTATCCTGTAACAGCAAAGGTGAAAAAAGTATGATTTTAAAAATTAATTAAATTATTTTATTTTATTTTGTTATACAAAATATTATACGAAAGTTCAAAAAGATATTTCAGAATTTTCATTTGTAAAACATAAATGAAATTTTAGGAAAAGTTAAAGTTATAAGATTGCATAATAAACTATATAAATCAAGAATTATTTCCAAAAATCATTGAACTAAATTTAAGATTAAACGAACTTGCGAAACCAATTATATTAAAATTAGTTAAAATATTAGTGCAATTTAAGTAATTTCTATTCCTTTAGTTTACTAAATTACTTACGCATTATGTTGAATTTAAATTAATAATGTAAAGTAATTTAATTTGAATTTACATCTCTGGTCTAACAGCCAAATAATTTCAATGTGTGTGTTCAAATAATTTCAGTTTTATTATAATAGAAAAATCAAATTTCAAATTTATGTATGAAATATGAAATTTTTACAATCCCCACCCCTCATACTACAAAAATTGTTTACACCAATTATTTTAACCCCAGTATCTTGCTGTGTTTTTTTCTTAGTAACATTCTGTAAAGTAACGTTCGTACTCTTATCAAGAATAGATAACAAAATAATAAAAGGATAATAAATGTGACTTCAAGTATTACAATCACGTTACAAATTTGGTTCGTGACTTGATTTTATTTTACCGCCATTTTATATTTATGTACATATTTATGAAAAAAAAGTGAATAATATGGTGCTATAGTGATAATACTCCAAGTATAGTGTAATTTTTTAGGGAGGTGTTAAAAGCTTCTTGCAAAATTAATGCTATAAATTAAGGATTTAAATATTTAAAAAAGAAACACCACCATAGTGTTAGCCTTTAGTACGTGGTGTTAACACGTATATAAGATTAAATATTATAATATCAAAAATTTTATCTCTATGTATATAAAATTTAAGAATAAGGATATTATTTTACAATTAAAATAAAATGGTGTTAAAATTTTAGAATGATATATACATAAATTATTTTTCCACTAAAAATTAAATTAAATTGTTTAAATCCTGGGGGAAAAATAATAATTTTGTGGGCTCTATTTTTTATATTTAATTTTCAATTTCAAAAGTTTCAAAAATTATTCAATAATAATCATTGGTAATAATTATTAAAATAATTTCCCTAAAATATTTTATTTTCCAAATTTTCAATTTTATATTAAAATTAAATAGAGAAATTTGAAACAGGACAGGACTATCATGTATCAGGAAATGCATATATGTGTTGTTATTAAAGTGAACATACAAATCGTAAATATCCTTTTCCTTTTCATTTTTATTCTTTGTAAAATTATAAACAACCAATAAATTTTCCAAAAAATAAAAAAATCTGCAGAAACATTTTTGATTATAAAAATTCCAAAACTTTTTGGGCTACCAATGTCCAATAGGGGCTGTAAAACAAAGGAGCATATCTAAATAGTCTTAAAAAATAAGGTAAGTAAATTATAATTAGTTAGAAATGAATAAAATGTATATGTTTTCTAATTAATTAATGATTGAAATAATTGCAAAAGATTTTTATAAAAATATGAAACTTATTTCCTTATGAATTTATAATTCCTTTTAGAGTCGAAATAAAACATAAACTTTATAAAATGTTATAAACGTCCATTTTTTAATTATAAGATTTTTTTTTCGTCAGTTTTTATTTTAATTTCTTTTAAAACAGAAAAATTATTTACAAACGAAAATCGAGACTCCTTCTTTAAACTAAAGAAATCATTAATGGTTTGTTTATTTTAAATCATATTTTGAAATGTTTTGTATTTGATTATTCATTTGACCAAGATTTTCCAAAAAAAAAACATAAATTTTAATCATGTTTTAAAATAAGAACAAAATAATTACTAAAAATTCAATAACCTGGAAATAAATTAATGGTTCGAAAAATTTAAATGAGACAAATAAAATATAGCCATTTTTTTAATATTTCGAAACAAAAAGCCAAAAAGAAATAAAACCTTGAAAAAACTTTTGAATTTACCAATTAAATAATTTTCCTTAAATTGTTCAAACAAATTTAATGAAAATTAAAATTTTCTGTATCTTTCAAATATGTACGTCAATCACAGGAAAAAAAACCTTAATTTCATATTTGAAAAAAAATATTCATAAATCATTAAAAGTTAAAAAAAAAAGAAAAATCGTTTTCAATTAAATTGATATACTATATATGTATATATTACATAAGAAAATGTCTAGACAAAATTTGATTAAACTTTTATTATTTCCATGCAGTGAAATAGAAATTATATTGATTGATCAATAAATTTCATTAAAATTGAAAGAAAATTAATGAATTTACCAGTAATACGATTTTTTTTTTTGCATAATTTTCTAATAAAAATTATATTTTATTTAGATTTAAATTTTGTTAATAAATATTTCGAAAATTCGCATTAAATTTGATTATATAATTATGTAAAATTTGAAAAATTCTTTACATTATTTCAATAATAAGCATTAATATACTTTTTCCAAGTATACTTTTACATATTTTTTATAATATTATTATCTTACATATTTTTTATAATATTATTATCTTATATTTTCTCATTATTATAAATTTAATTCAATTTTCTATGATTTTCTTTCAATATTACCAATTTTAGTAATTTAATACCTTGGAAAATTTTCACATCACTCAGACAGAAAAAGTAAAAATTAACTTCACAAGCAAATTATAAATTTAGACTAATTTTACACTGTCTAAAATTAAATTCATCGTATAAATAAGTAGGTTAGAGTATTAGACCACCTTAATAAATCAATTTAGTGAATGATTAAATTTATTTATATTGTGTCATATCCTTGAAATAAATTATACAAAAACAAAACTAAAATATTTCATTATTTCCTAACTAAACACTGTCATTAGAAAATTAATAGCAAAAACGTGTCTGAAACGATTTTACGTTCTATAGACTTTATTTTTTGTTATTTATAAAATGTCCTTAAATTTAAACTGAAATTAATTTCTCTCAAATTTCATTATACCGTCATAAAATATTATATAAAAAAAGAAGAAGTTATAATTGGATCTCTGAACATTACATAATGGAAGAATCTGAAATAAACATACATACAGCAAATACATATTTGTCTTACAAGGATTACCAATTAAAATTTATTATGATATTGTATATTAATTGGATTGAATTACGTTTCTTGTTCAGTTTAATTATTAGTTAAGCTTTTATGTATAGTACGCTAATTTTATAGTTTATTTTAGTTTATTTTTTATTGTATGTACATAAATATTTTATAAAGAAAATATTGAATTTAATATTTAAAATATTTTATATATGTAATTAATTCAATTTTATAATAATAATATTATTTTGATTATAGTTTTTATGTAAAATTAATTTTTGATGATAAAATAATATGTATATATTATATAACAAATAATATATAAATACATATAAAATATTTAATTGATTATTTTCGAAACCATTTTAATTGAATTTGTATTTCTGATATTCCACTAAATTATTTACAAATTAATTAAAAAATAATTAAATTTTAGTACAGATTTTAAAAAACGCAAATTTCTGATAAATATAGGATGTGAAATTTAAATGAATTATACTAAATTTATTTTTAGAATTTTCCAGTTAAAATTTTGGTGATTACTTTACTATACATATTGGTCTACTATGATAGCAATTCAATTATTCTCATGTCGTAGTCGTAGATCATCAGCATTTCCCATGAACTTTGACTTTTTATTTGCAAATAAATTTTAAATTAAATATGAATGAAATTTAGCAAAATATTAAAAAAATTTACAAAAAAAAAAGAAAATTTACAAAAAATGAAATAAGTAGTGTAAATCGTTTATGTAAATTAATATTTCAACTTATCTAATTATTTGATGCTAATTAGTGAATTTCAAAGTGAATATCATTTCATTACTCATCAATATTTTCAAAAAATTGTAAATCATTCATTTAATTTAATTAATTAAAAATTAAAAGAAACTTTTCTTAAATGTCGAAACTTTAAGTTTAATTTTAAATTTATCATTTAAACTGATAGTATTTTTTATAAATCATATAGCGTAAAAATGAAATCGATATTAAATAATATAATTACTAATAATATTATACTTACAATTAAAATATATTTTTAAAAGGAAAATTATTTCTTGCAACAGGAAATTTAATTTCGACATTAAATCTTTTTCTATAAATTAAATTAAAAATTTCTATTATTTTAAGGAAATTTAAATCATAAATTAAAATTTAACTATCATTTTGAATTGTTTTATTTGTCTAATAAATTAGAATTTCAAAAAATACATAAAATCAATATTATTTATTAAAATTAGAAAGAAAATATTTTACATTACTCCTTATTATTTTAAATATTTCCTCTACAAAAACTTTTATAAATTTTATTATATATTTCTTCCAGCAAAAAAAATTTCTTGAGTAAAAAAGATGGTCGGTGACTCTTCATAATTTTCTTTCCAGCAAACAAGGAAAAATCATATAATGTGTCTAAGTTCTATTTTTTATCAACTAAATTTAAATTTAATATAATCTATGATAAACGACAACTTTTCTTATACCAAATTCATTTAATTAATTAGGGGTGGCATTTATAAAAAAAAAAGTATCATATTTCTTTTCCCTGAAAAAATGTCGAGACAACAACAACAACAACGAAGAAGTGAGGTTTTTAATTGAGCTAAACGAGATAAAATTTCAAAGTTTCGTTATTTAAAAAAAAAAAAAGTTTGAAAAGTGTTAATTAGTTTTGGGAACAGGAAAATCGGTTAATTAATTGTAATTAAAAAAAGAGACATTTTTGATATTATACAATTTCTTTATAATATTTTAATTTTTTCCTTTAAAAAATCGATTCATTTTCCTAGTAGATTGAATTTTGTTATGGACAAATTGTAATTTAAAAATATCTGCTTATCTAACTTTACTCCAAAGATATCCTCCCAAGGTGTAAATATTTCTTATATTTTTTATACAAATTGCAATTTATTTGCATTGTTGGAACTTGTTGATATATTATGAAAAATACAGTATATCTACAAAATACAGAAAAATCAATAAATTTTCTTTTTACCTTACAAATTTTCACATTTTTCATACATATTTAATAATTTATCTATTCATACATAATTATATAAAATAAAAAAAATATATTTTTTATTCAAAATAAAATTTGAAATTCTGAACATTTTTCATTGGAAAATAAATTAAATTTGCTACCAAAATATGAATAAAATGTGACCTTTTTTCCAAATATTAAATTTTTGCATGTCATTTATGATTCATTGTGTATTTATTACCTATCAATAATGGCATGTTTCTTTGCCTTTTGGGTAGATATAAAAAAATAATAATAATAAAATAAAAAAATTAAACTTTTTTTTATATATCGAAAACGATGATAACAAATAAAATTTGCATAATATTTTAAACAAAATTTTTATAGATTTTTTTTTTTTCTAATTTTAAAAACTTTTCAGTAAAACAAAAATTAAATTAAAATTTAACTATGAATGTTGAATTTCTGCAGATCATATATAAATCATTTAGTATATTTTTTAAACATTAAATTAAATTTGTTAAAAATTATTTTCTGTAAATTTAAATTTACGCCTTCATAGTCTCTTTACACTTCATAAAATATGAAATTTTTTATTATGTCTACATTGCAAATATTAATTTTCCTATCAAAATTGTAAAATTTTCTTTTGTTGAAGAATTACCAAACATAAATTGAAAATAAAATTTGGGAAATTTATAAAATATTTTATATGAAGAATATGGAATGAAATGATCCTTTAAATTAAAGTATTTTCATTCTTTAGAATTTTTAAATATATAAACTCGAAATTATTTCAAAGTAAATTTACACATTCTTTTGAATAAAAGTTATGTATAAAAAAAAATTGTACACAGAAAAAGAACTTAGCTATAAAGAAATTCATGATCCTTGAATAAATTTTTTAAATTTTTTTGTTCAAGAATTTTTCATTTTTTTTTGGTATAATTATTATTGGATTTAAATTCAATTTGATATATGATTAATAACTAAATAGCAAATTGATTATTTAAGGACCGAAAAATATTTTAACGTAGACACTATAGTTTGATTTTATATTATTTATGCATTAATTAAAATATAATAGAAAGTCAATAAAAAATTAATTAAAATTAAATTGTTAAATAATAAACAAAACAAAAATATGAATATTTAAAATATAAAATTTTTTTCAAAATTATTAAATCCGCGATTTACTTTGTTACGATATAAATTATCTTTTAATCACATTTAAAGGATACAATTTCTAATTAGTATTTAAAATATGATATTAAACCTTTTTGGATATACCAACCCTATCAAAGCATTGAAAATATTCCCCTGATTATTTAAAAAAAAAATATTATTGTGTCATTTTAATCACCGATTAATAATTTTCGTGTTAAATTTTCTGTAAAAAAAAAAATTCTTTAACATTTAAATAACAACCTTCTTCATTTGTATAAATCCTCAAGCCTTAACTAAATTATAATTTATTCAGAACTCTTAAGATTTAATATAACATTAGATAGAATAATTTGAAATATAAATTCTGGGAAGAAATGTTAAATATTTTATAATACGCTTAAAGCTAATACAGAGTAAAATTAAAGAAACATGTTATTCGAAAGATTAAAAAAAAAAAATTTTTTTTTTTTAGGGAGTTATGATAATTTTAAAACATATCTTTAGGGGTTGTTTTGTCACACAAATCCACGACGCACCTTGTCACACAATTATGTTTTGAAGTTATGATTAAATAATAAGATAAATTTGTCAAAATTTTATTCTTAATAATTTTTTCTTGTCTTATCAAGTTATCCAATTAATAAAGTTTTAATCTGTTTACGTTTACAGATCAATTTTTTTTTTTAATTTAAGATAAAAGAAAATGGAAAATTTTCAGTAAATTAAATATTAAATTAAATTACAATTTACAAAATTTAATTTATTATTTTGAATAATTTGTAGTAAATTTAAAAATATGTTGAATTTATGGAAAGGTAGAGTGGCATTTGAAATTATAATTGATTAAAAATACTAAAACTTTCAATTCCAAATATTCATTTCAAAACAAAACAAAATAGGGCATATGCATTTTGGGAAATGGTCGAAATTGATACAAAAAAGGACATATTTATCGTAGAAGAGTACAAATTCCAAAAATATAATTTTAAATTATGTTAATATGAGTTTTTAATTTATGAACTTATAATTATATATAATTGAAACCTTAAAAAGGAAATTAAAATTGAAAGCAAATTCAATTTATTAATGTAAAAAAACTTAGTTTTTTCATTAAATTACAATATTTAATATACCAATTTTGTTCTCTAAATTATTTAAATAATTAATTTATGTGTTACCAATAAAAACTGAAAACTCTATAAAATTTCAGGAAGAAAATGTTTCATAATTTCTAATTAATGAAAATATCTTATAAATAAATGTTATAGCATAATATTTTGTGATTTTTGTATTAATTATTAGTAATTTTAAATTGTAAAACTTTCAAATTTTAAACGACAATTAAAAATTATATCAAAATTTAATTTAAAAAATCACTTTTTCGAAAAATACTTTTATATTTCTATCAAAAATACTTTTATATTTCTATCAAAAATACTTTTATATTTCTATGAAAAACTTGGAAACTAATAAGACTATCGTGACGATATTATAATTTTATTTTACAGATAATATTAATAAAATTTACCTAGAAAAATGCACTTGTAGATGAAAATATTTCTTTTTTTCAATAGAAATAAATAAATATTTTTACTAAACAAAGTTTTTAAAATACAACAGAGTTTATAATAAAATTATTTCTAATTGTGTGTTAAGATTTTTATCAATACAAAAAGTTTATAAAACTTTTCACTTGAAAATTATTTTCTCTAATGATCGATTGCATTTTATATGTGTGAAAATTAAAAAAACAATTTCCATGAAAAAATAAAGTTAAACGCAAGACAGGAAAAACTTGTTTTGCAAATTTTTAATGCAAGAATGTTTTGAATATTGACAATGTAAAGGTAAGATATTTTTCCATTATTATTCAATATAAGTTTTTGGTATTTTGATGACTATAGTATTCGATTGTAATAATAGTTTAGTATACCAACGGAAAGAATGAGTATTTAAATTAAAAATATAACTTAATTTCCATATTCTATTATTTAATAAATTAATCTTTTATTTTAAATCTAAAAACTTAAATGTTTAAATCAATAGAATTATTAAAATTGCATTGAAATAAGGATTGAATTGTCAATTATGTTTATCAAAATTTAAATGGAATAAATCAAATCATGTTAATAAGAATAAGTAAATAAAATTTGTACTGTAAACTTGTTTAATCTCTATCAAAATAAATTGTAAAATTGTTCGCTTTACTTAAATTTAATTGATTACATATATAACTATTGATAGTCAAGCTAAGTTAGGATTTTAAATTTTATTGCAATACCCTTTTTGTCCTTAATTTACTTTTTAGAATTTAATTTGTCGATTACAAATTGCTTTTATTAAAACTGAGAAATATGGTCAAGGATAATTACATTCAAATTAGAAGTAATCATAATATTATCATGCAGAAATATGGCTTGATTAATTGGTTTTTTCAATGTTTCAAATACTACAAATATCAATTTCCATCCAACATGGAAAATAATTTTAAAATTTTTGAATCAAACTGAAAAGAATTAAATTATTGCACAATAAATTATTATAGTAAATAATTTATTGTTTGAAATATTTGACTAAAAAATATTTAAATTTTGTTGATTTACCAGGGTAATCGGCAAAGTTATCCTGTGTGGGCTTATACATTCTTTAAAAATTTCTGCGAGAATTTGTATCTGATTACTTCTTCTTGTTCTCTTCAAGGAAAAAGCTCTATGTAGGACTACTAGATGTACGACTACTATAGTAATAATTAATATTTTTACTATTTGGTTCTAATTAAAGAAAACATGTAGGAATTTTATACAATTTTGTAATTTCTTGAATCCTTAAAATGCTTTTCTGAATTTTAATTTTCTTTTAACAATTCATTACTAGTAAATGTGGAATAGCTCAAAGAAATATTTCAAAAAATTTAAATTAAGGATTCACTAAACTTAAAACTTACATAATAATCGACAATTTCATTTCTTTGTACTTTGGATAACCCTGTACCCTGAATATTCACATAAAATTAAAACTATAAATTTGCAGTTCAATTATAAAATTACTTCTAAAGCGCAGTCAAACCAAACCATATACCAAAACATATTCTATGCTTCATAACAAAAACACATTAATTCATTTTATTAAAAAAAATCGCATTTATGAGTTAAGCCTTTAACTTAAAACTTATCTATAATATATATACCACATATATGAATATTTTTTTCCATTCCAGGACATATGTGATTACTCGAAATAAAGTAAATCATTTCTAGGAAAAACCATTGAATTTTTCCGACCAAACGAAATAAAAGAAAGAAATAAAATCCTAAAAATTATTACATGATTCCAAACAGAATTTTATCAAAAAACCACAAACATAAAAGACAAGTAAATTTTATTATTTCTAAAATCTATTCGAGACTTCATGGAAGTGTTTTTTTTTCGTTTGTTTAGTTTTATTATTTAGTCAGAGTCGAGGTATAATCCGTAACCAAAAGTCGACTTCGTTTTTTTTTTCAAGATAAAATTTATTACCGGATTTGTTATGTTGCAACTCGAGAGCTTTTATCCTTAATTTATATCCTTTGAGTTTATTTGTTTTTTTTTTTTTATTAAATAAATTACTATGTGTTTGTTATTTTTGGTGGTACATAAAGGAAATTGTAGTATTTCTTATATTTTATTTAAAACCTTCGGACAATAGAAAAAAAATACATAAAATTATTTAGTAGAGATGGTAAAAGATTTTTTATGTAATATATTTTTAAGCTATTTATGAAAAGATTTAATTATTTATTTGCTATGACTATGATTAAACATAATTACGAAAGCAACGACTCAAGCCTTAAATCATTTATTACAGATAGATACTGCAATATGAAATTCAATAATTGAAGTACATTATTTTAAAATTCCGCAATTGATCGTTTTTAAAGTAATGCATAAATTGCAATAAAATACCTTGACAATCTCTAATAGGTAGGCCTAGACCCACATCGAATTTATTATACTATTATTTATTACTGTAAATAATATAGTAATAAATATTCGATGAATTACTTTGATTACATAAATTTTGAATAAATTAAGAATTAAATTAATTAAATGACAAAATTCCTGTATATAGTATCAATATAATAATTTCAATTGATGGTAAATATCATAAATAGAAATCATTTTTAAAAAATAATTTCAAACCAAATCAAAGTTAAATAAATAATTTAATTTAAAATTTAGCTGCATGCGAACTCTCGGTTCATAAAAATTATAATTTTTATATATAAATTCGAAAATATTACAACAAAATCCGAAATATTTAATCTTTATTTTCTATACTATATTTCCATAAATCTCTAATCTATTGTATAAATTTTCCTTTTTTCCTAAATATAATTTTTTTTTCCATTTTCTTACCATCAAAATAAACATTTCCTTTTACTCTTAATAATTAAAACATCATTATATACGAAATATAATACAAAATCGACTTGTTTTTAACGAAAATTTATTATCATTTTTATAAGAAAAGAAAAGTAAATAAAATAGTAAAAATCTTACACTGACAGCTGTCACCAAATTACATTTTTATATCTGAATAAATGGTCATTAATTCAATTTGATTGACATTTTCAGTTAAAAGTAGGTTTAATTCTCTTTTTATATCTGGAAAATATTAGTAAAAGATTTTTGTTACGATTTTTTTTTTGTTATTGTCATTCTTTGCTGTTAGAAGAATAAATTTGGACTTTATTTTGTTAATCTTATTGGTTGTTTTTTGTTTAATTTACACAAAACAGCTTTAATATAAAAGATGGTTTATTTTATAAATATAATAAAATTTAATAATTTATCGTGAAATTATCGGAAAATTCAAATACAAATTAATATTTTAAAGAGAAGAGTCTAAAACTGCTGAATTAGATTTTAATATACAATTGTGTCAACAAATTGTAACAGTCAAATTTGAGTTTACTCTAGGAGTCTGGCAGTCATAATAACTATTAAAATTATCTTATTATGATTGGCAATTACAATTTTTCCAAAAAAAAAAATTAAAAAAAAAAAATCATTCTGTTTATAACTTTATAAAACTATAAATCAGAAAATAATAATATATTTCAATTTGCCTTAATCTATAATTTGTTTATCGTTTTCGATATACTAAAAATGATACTAAAATTTTCCAACTAACTAAAATTACATAAAAAAATTACAAAGTCATTTTTATTTAACAAAAAAATGAATTATATTATTTGCAAACAATAATAACATTTTTTTTTTGTGGAAAGCTATTATTATTAATAATTTATAGGATCAACATGAGTTGACAAAATAATTCATCAAAAAAAAAAATTATGGGGATTTCATTTTATATTTTGGTTAAATTATAGCTCGAAAAAGAAGATAGTAAAAAAACTTTTAAAATATTTCAAAAGAAGTCTAATAAATAGTGACTTTGAAATTATTATCCTTTTTTGGTAGTCATCCTTATCCTAATTTATCATTTAATCTCTTTAAAAATATGAAATCCTTTCAAATTTAGTTACAATTTCCGAAAAATTAATAAATTTAATTAATAATTTCAAAGAAAATATTTTTTTTTTTTTTAAATTAATTTTAAAACAAAAATATTTGAAAATAGTCACCAGAATTTTTCAAATTTACATAATTTCCCTTTTCATTTTTTGTGCTTATTGTTATCATACCAGAAGAAGGGAAAAACTTATATTTAAAATTATTTTTCCTGATTAAACTTCAATTTTATTGAAAATTTTTCTAATTCCTTAAGGGAGGAGAGATAATACAGAAAATCTAAAACTTTTTTGTTGAAGTGGGATTTGTTTGCTTTAAAAAGTTCTTAAAATTACATAAATCTTTATCCTTTTATTTAAATTTATATATATAGTAATGTGACATGTATAACATTTTCAACGAAATATATATTTTCCCTTAATTGTTCAAGCCTCTTTCGATAAAAAGATTTTTTAAACTTAAGATTTAAGTTTTTGAATATATAAAGTTTCTCACCAAATTATTTTAATATCTTTGCTTGTTAAATTTTTTTCTTTATAGTTTTATAAAGTTTTTTAATCACTGGAGGCATAGAACTTTTATTTTATTACAATTTGTAAAAACAGTTTTTCTTAGCATTGCGTAATGGAATAAAGAAAACGAAAACTAAATTCAAATAAAATTTGTAAATCGAATTTAATAAATGAAGAAATTTACAAAAAATGTAGTGTGGTTAAAATAAGAGTCTATGGTAGTCGATTGCCTATACAAACCCAGGAAGTAATGGTCCAATAATTAGGTCAAAACCAATTTCATCGATTTTAGTTGATCTAAACTGGAAATAGTTGCCTAAATACTATACAAAGTAAGTAAAACTATATAACTATAATAACCAGAATGTTGAAAAAAGCTCAATCACCTTGTCAGTTATAATATTTGAGCCTTTTTTAATGGAAAATATTGCACTTATTCTTAATGGTTCAACGAATTCTTAATTATTTTTCATCCCAATTTTATTACCAAAATATATTTCTATTAAGGAATGCAAATTGGTTTAATTAAATGAATTAACTTACCTTTAATTATTCCATCAAAAAAAAATTCTTCTTTAGTATCCTTGCATATTCATTTATTACATAAATTTTTTTTATGTCGATCTATAATTAACTATGCAAAAAAGAAATTGTGGTAAGAAAATTATTAAGAAAACAGAAAACCAATTATTTAGAAAGCTTTGGAATAAAAATAATAAGAGAAGAAAATTTGAAATGATGGACGAAGAAAAATTACTTCTTCGCTAGTTAATTAATTTAAGTTTATATCTTGTTTTACATTTATTAGTTTGCTTTTTTTCCTGGTGGTGGAATAAAAGTGGAATTAAACTCTTAATAATATTAAGGAAGTTAAGATATTTTTTTTCTTTCTTATATATTAATTAATCAATTTCAGAAAGTGTTTTAAAATGGAGTAAAAAAAATAAATTATACTGGTATTTATAATTTATTCATCTTATTAACCTACATTTTTTGTTTGGTTAAATAGAAGAAAATTTTCAAAAATTCATTTAAATATTTGTTTGAAATATTTTTGTAGTTTTTATTAGGACTAACTAAACTAACTAATTTTTATCTCATTATATAAAATGTATTTTTAAAGTTCTTTAATTTTTTGCAAAAATTTAATTATATGTATATGTAAATGAATTATACATATATGTAAATGAGCGTACGTAACGTAACGTAGACTTAAAATTTAACAAAAATATTGATGGAATATAAAATTTTTAATGACAATATTTATGTAATACTGGAAATTCTTCCTAAGTAGTAAATACTATTGAATTATTTAATATTAATTATTAGAAATTCGAAATTTAATTATAAAATCATTTGTGTCACTTTACTTCAAACAATTTGAAAATCTTATATTTAATTATAATAATTATTAAATTTTGATGATTACTTCCAATTTACTTTAATTTGCCAGTTAAATAATATTGTTGTTCATTTTAATTGGATTTGAATATAATTTTTAATACAAAACATTTTAAATATTTTCAGCTTCAATTATAATAAAAAATATTCTAAAATTGAGTAAAAAATTTGCATTATTTTTAAGATTGATTGCGTAGAAGTATTAATAGTTCACAAGGAATTTAGTAAAAAGTTTTTAAGGAGAAAATTGATGATATACCAAAAGCTTTTTTGGTTTTTATCACCTATAACTTATAAATTTTCGCATAATTTATATTTACAAACTAAGAAACTTTTACATACTTTTTCTAGTATCTGTGCTAAAGTTTTTTTTATGTGAAATAAAATATTACTTTCTGTAAATTTTACATATAATCTAAACATGTACTACAAAAAAAGGAAATTTTAGGTTAGATTGCAAGGGAGATTAAAACAAAATATTAATATGTATGTTAGTCAGTAAGTGACTTAGTCTATTCAAAAAGTATTAATAAAAAAAATTAAAATTATTTCCAATCAAAATAAATTTCCACGAAATTTTCTATAAAATGTTAAAACATCTAACAATAAAGATTTTAATTTAGCAATTATAGTGTGTGTTCACGAAATTATTCTGAAAATTTTTACAATGTTTATTTTTCATGGAAAAAGTATATCGACAACGAAATATTAACACAAAACATCAATAGCTTATTAAAATTTTCACGAAGTCTTAATTGTGTTTCCGATCATGTAAAAAGTCCTTGATATGTCCTAAAAAAGGACGAATGGTCTTTAGTAGTTTTGACACTTTTGAAAATTGAAACAATGTTTTTCGTTTATCAATATTAAATTTATTTTTATAATTTTCTTCATTTTAAATCTCTAATCTGGAAAATTTGAAAACAATCAATTTTCTCAAAAAATATCCTTATACTATACATACTTATATTATTTTAGATATATATTATAATTTATAAACTTAGAATAGACAAAATCACGTAAATTGTGTTATTGAACGTGACAATAATAACTAACAACACAAAAATATACTAAAAGTTTCCCAGTGATGAAAGATTTTTTTCTTAACTTTATTTCATAAAATGAACTGAAAGGACATTAAGGATATGGTGTAAGAATACTTGAAAATCAAAATTATTATATTATCATTTTAAAAGTGAGTTTAGAAAATATAATTTTGGTTAAATTTGATATTCATTAAAATTGATTTTTTTTTCTAAATCTTTTTGAAGTCATAATTGATTTTATTATAATAATTTTATTAGTTTAGTCACAATTCCTTTGGATAACCAATTGAAATTAGCATTCTATGGTCAATGTTCAATTCAAATTTATGAAATATTTTTCAAAATATTTAGAAAATATATAATTTTTTTTAAATATAATTAATTTGAATAAATAAAACAAAAATTCTTGCAAATTTCATAAAGTTGTTAATTAAATTAATTAATTTCGAAAATTTTTGGAATTTATATAGTTCTAAGAAAAACTAAAATAATATACTTTAAATTTCGATTGAACCCAGATTATGATTACTTTTTAGCAATATTATTGTCATAGCTACAAAACATATTTATTTTATTTTGAAAATTATTGAAATATGACTAAATCCAACTAAAATGTTAACATACATTTTAGAAAAAATACACTAAGATCAGAAAAATGTCACAAATTATAATTTAAAAGTCAATAAAAAATATATCCTTAATATGTATTAAAAAAAATTAACTATACAATGAAAATTAAATTAATAATATTATAAAAAAAATTATTTACCCCTCATATATGTACACAGATATGAAATACCTAATAATCAGTTTAATCCTCAAAGAGCAATGTATATAAAAAATATAATTTTCCTCTTAATAAGAAACCACAAATAAAATTTATATATTTATACATAAAAGGAGCAAATATACACATAAAATTATATTAGAATATATCCTTTAAGATATTAAAGAAAAAAATTGTATATACAAAGAAAAATTGGAAAATCTTTTACCCAAAAATGTTTATATATAAGATTTTTCTTTATATATCTTTTTTAACCCAAAAGAAGAGTATAAAACTTAGATCCTCTTTTTATCCTTATTAATAAAATATTCACAAGTATGTTTTGTATATTTGGGTTTGAAAGTTTTCATCTTTTTAAACAACAACAAAAAAATATGTGTTATCCTTGGGAAAAAATGTCCATCATCTTGTGACTTATAAATTAACAAAATATTTGGCTGTTTCGTCCTTTAATTATTGTCTAATATTAAAATAAATATTATAATTATTATATTTTTCAAATATTGTACAATAAAAAACAAAGCTTTATTTGCATAAACATAAATACTTAAATTTCGTATTTAAAATCTCGAGACTATAAAAATCTTTTTTCGCTCTAAATTTTTTTGCTTATATTTTTATATACCAAAATAAACTCACAAGCTTCCTGTTTCGTATTATAAATATAAAAATAACTTCCTGTTTATCTGGACTACAATAAAATTAATTACATCCTGGATCCTGGTATACACAAAAAAAAGGATTTTCTGCTATAAATATATGTATATAAAAAAAATTAACCTAAAAAAAATGGTTTGAATTTATTTATTTTAGGATTTTATCGAAAATGAACTAAAAATGTAAAATTATTTAATTGATATTAATTTGCGATTTAATCCGATAATGCACAATATATAAAATAAATGGTATTTATTTTCGTTATACATCCTTACGTAAACGCAATCGAATTTTATGTAGAATACTTTGTTAAAGGTCTAAAGGCGATTATGGATTATCAATTTCAAATATTTTATTCTAGTTCAATAAATTTAACAATTAAAATTTAAAAAAGAAAACAATTTAACTAATCAAAAATTGAAATAAAATTCATTGATTTGATTGCACTTAATTCAAAATGTTGAAATGATTTTAAATTTATAATAAATTACTTTGAGAATTTTGTTATAGATAAATTGTTATTTATTTAACTAATATCAAATAAAATATAATTAGATAAATATAAAATATATTTTTATTGAAAAATTTCAAAATTATCTTATGATTTTTTTTTTTTAAATAAAATATTTTCAAGATTACATGAAAGGCATTCGTAAATGTAAATTCTTGTCATATAATTGAAGCTAAATTTATATAAAAATGTAATTTTGATTGACAATTTTAAAGAAAAAGGCATACATTTTTAATTCTGTCTAGAGTCTAGACTATCTGAAAATAGAAAATTATATTAAAAAATTCTAAAGAGAATTTAATTAGGTCACGATTTTTTATTGATAAAAAATTGATATTTTTTGTCAATTTCATTTAATTTTGTTAAATAAATTTATTCATACTTTTAGATTAAATTATTCTCATTTACAATTTTTGGGAATAAATTATGTTGAAAGTATGAAATAAAGTTGGGATGAAAGCTTTGGGATGATATCAATAGAATTATTATTTATATTTTAAATATAAAATTCATGATCTTCTCCCAAATATTTTGATTGCATCTATATATGGTGATATATTTTACCCCAATTTTTTTTTTGAAATTCTGAAGGAATTTCATTCAAATACCAGCAACTGTGGCTTTATTCAACCACATCATACTGGTTTGAGCCAAGCCAAATCATAGATAAACAATTTTGATTTAATTCCATAATAATATCTCATGACATTCTCCAATTTTTTGACTTTTATAAGAACTAAACTCAAATATCCAGCAGGATGTGGCTTATTTCACAAATTTCAAGTCAAACCAAATTAAATGTGATTTAAATAATCTCCAACTAATTAGATAACAGAAAAATTTACACGTAATAAAAATTAAATATAATGAGTAAAAGAAAATCTCTAGTGAAAATAGATTAAAACTTATATACGAGTGTGATAATATTTACCTTATCCTTTTTTATATTGTTAAGAAATATCCTTGACCCTTTTCCAAAGTATATGGTAAATAAATTCTAAAAAGAAAAGAAAATAATGATGACTTTTGGTCAAGTTAGTATAAATATTTACCCAAAATACGTAAAGGCAAAAGTAAGAATCACAAACGATAAAAATTGATATATGTGAACTAATAATAAATAAATAGTATAAAACTTAAGATAACATTTCGTATTTTGCATAGGGACATTATAAATTCCAGTAATAGGACATTTAGTATAGGATAAATTGGTTTTTTTTTTTGAGAATTTTCTTTATGGCTTTTTATGGGAAGGAAAACTCTGTAATTTTACGAAAGACAAATTAATTTTTATTAATGTCAAAGAGATTTGAAATTCTTTGAATTACGTTCATAATTTTATTAAAGACGACAGCTGCCAAAAAATATTATGTACTCTTTTTACTTAAACAAATTGAAATTACACTTAAAAATATTAAATTAGTTTCTCATATTCTCACATTATAAAAATTTGTTTGTTACTTCAAATTTATTATGAATTATTTACATATATGTTTAAATATTAATCCTAATGCATGGAAAATAATGTTTTGAAAAGAAAGTATAGTAAATTAATAATTTACATACTAAATATAATAGGTATGACAGAAAGACAGAAAAACATAAATATTGTATTTTTAATGCTATTTGTGAAGCATTACCTTTTTTCGTAACTAGACCAACTGTTGGATGTCGAAATTTCGAACTAAAAGTAACATCTAATTAATAAAAATACTTCCTGATATTTCAATATTAAAGTGGCCAGTAGATGATATATGTAATGTGGCTAACAATAAAATTATATTCCGAACAACGTACACTAGACTATCGCGTTTGCTTTTTAGAATAACCAGAAACTTAAAGGATTCAAATGCATTTCTTATAGGAAATTAACAATATTATAGTAAAATAGTTAATCAAAATAATTAAATTTTTGGAATTATTTGATTAGTAACTACAACAGATTTGAATGATGAACAAATACGACAACTTACATTTATTATTTTTCAATTATTTTAATTTGTATACATAAAAAAAGGATATTTATAATTTTTGTTATGGAAATTTTTATTACACAGTTTTTTTTTTATTAAAATTTATTTATTATTTAGCGACAAATATAATTTTATTTATTTATAAATCTAAAATAATTTTACGTGATTTGTTATTTTATTAATCTCAGAAGAAAAATATTATTAAATATAAGAAAAAGCATTCCATTTTTCTTAAGGCTAAAAATAAAATTAATGGAATTGAAATATGCTATTGGCATTTTAAGTTTTAAAGGACGTGATAAATTGAAAATATTTTTTATTAGTTTTTTATTTTAGTATTTTTAAAAAGATTTATTTAAATTGATTTTTATGGTTATTTTAAATTTTAGAATATGTGGGAGAACTGATAAAAACAAATTTAAATTAGAAAATGTACTCATAAATTAGTTTTAAACAACAGTAGAAAAAAAAAATACTCCTATAATAAAAATATAAATATATTTATATAAATAAATATTTTAGTTATTTTAAGTAAATCAAATTTAAATTTGTATATTTTTATTATAGGAGTATTTTTTTTTTTTCTACTTTTGTTTAAAACTAATTTATGAGTACATTTTCTAATTTAAATTTGTTTTTATCAGTTCTCCCACATATTCTAAAATTTAAAATAACCATAAAAATCAATTTAAATAAATCTTTTTAAAATATTTTTAGTTTTTTAATAACTAAAATTACTTAATTGTTTGTTTTTTTTTGCCATAAAAATAGGGAAATTTCTATACCAAAGGACTTTTCATTTTGATAGGAACTTAAATATTTAACTGAGTTTATTTTATATTAGTTACTTAAAAACTTCGCAAAAAAAAGTTATAATTAATATTTGGAAAAAAATTATAAAATTTATAAACAATTTTTTGTATTATCCTTTTTTTTCATCTACAATTACAAACTTTTTATATAGACATAAAAATTTCATTTAAAGTTTTTTTTTTTTTGTAAAAGGATTTTCGTCCTTTTTTTTTTGTTTTGGGAAAAAGAAAAACACTTAATTTTTTTTAATGAGCATTTAATGCATTTCTTTATTATATATCCTTTTTTTTTATTAATGTCGAAAATTAAAAATAATTTTTTTATACCTTTTAAAGTAAAATTGATCGAAATTTTCCTTGATTATATTTTTTTTAACTAAGTTTTCTTCGTTTTTTTTTCAATTTCTTTTAATGTAATTAACGTAAATTTTACACTTTACTATATATTCACCCAGGAGCACTACAAAACAAAAAGGACTTTCTCACAATTAAGGATAAACTTTATGAATTTAAAAAAAAAAAAAAAAAATTGAAAATAGAAACAATAATTTTGATATTAACTTATTTAAAAAAAAAAATATTATTAATAATCCCAACCCTGATTTTCATAAAATTTACAATTTCCGCCATTTTTCTTTGTACACCATTGACAAAAAAAAAATTATATATAAGTAAATCCTAAATCAAATTGCATAGCTAAACAAAATTTCTCATCTATACAATTTTTTTATATCATTTTTAGTCCTTTAAATTTTCTATATATAAAAAAAAAAAAAATATATGGAAATTGTAATTTAAAAAAATAAATATAAATGTTCGAAGGGATTTCGTTTCCATTCCTAACACAACATAATCTGCATTAAAACATATAGAGATATTATATACATATTTCCTATTTAAAAAAAAAGTGAAGAGGTTATAATGAAAATTTTTAGCTTTTCGAAACATAAAATAGAAAATTTCTATAAAAAAAAATTTTTTTTCTGAATAATAATACTAATGCTTCCTTAGTTGACATTTCGAAAAACTGAAAATGTATACCCAGTCAGTGTATATATTTAACAATTCTTCTAATTTTTTGTTTGTTTGTTTTGTTTTGTTTTTTTTGAACAAAAAGGACTCCCTAGCGTCTAGTGAGATTTTATTCACATACCCGGGGTAATAATTTTTCATTGCGTCACTATTATGAATATAAAAAAATTCTGTAGTAAATTTAATCCAATGTAAATTTAATAAAAAAAAAATTAGATTCCCTAAGAATTTAAGTATTTTTTTAGATTTTGGCCGATAATTATGAAATTATAGTAAATTTTTTTAACCTGTTAGCTATTTAATTTTTTTTTTGTAAAATGTTTTCTAGTTGCTGAATTAAATTTACGCGATGACGCGAATTTTCGACATTAGCAGCGGAAGTAAAGATGTGCTGAGAATTTAAAGAGTGGTAACGTTTTCAATTAGGTTTTGGCTGTATAGTAAAATTCTTAGAATATTAAAATTTCGAAAATAGTTTGTTTTTTTTGCTTATATAACAAAATCATTGCAAATGTTTATTTTTTTTCGCCTGACGCTTATACGCGACATTAGCAAAATAGGAGCGTTTATCATCGACGCATGTATGCGACATAAACAGTTAACAGGTTAAGAAACTTTAATATTGCACAATAATCTTATAAATTAATGTTCAATTTTCTGCAGAATAATTTAATTTGCTAATAAAATTTATTAATTATAATATTTGTTTTTTTTTTACAAAAGCCTTCTTGCATTTCCTGAAATTTTAGTTGATTTTAAGCATAGTTACTTCCAACCTGTTCATCGTCCTTTATTATTCCACTTTTTTAATTCAATTTTATGTCTATCGTTCCCTATTCATATTTCAAGCAAGGTTCATCCATTTTCTCAATTTATACCAACGAAACAAAAAACTAATATAAATCTTAAAAATTATATAATTTATTTATACTATCGCAAGGACGATTTAATATTTTTTTCATTTTATTGGTTTTATGTCATCCCCTTATATATATACTCTACATAAAATCTTTTATATTTTCTTTGTTATTGCCTTACGTTGTGTGTACCACACGACGGATATACAAAGCCAAAGAAATTTCTGCTTCTATAATAATAATTTTTTTCTCCTGTATTTTAAGAAAAAAGGACATTGAAAAAAAAAATTGTTTAGCATCTCCTATGAAGAAAATCTTTTATAATAATCCATTTCCCTGTGCAACTTTATTGTCATATTTATTTATTATAATAACGCCAACGTATGCATATCCAGGATAACAGCAAATAAGATGAAAAACAACCCAGAGAATACTTAAATAAAAATAATTTATTTTTTTTGAAAACTTTGAAATTTTAACTACTAAAATCTTTTAAAACAAAAAAACTTTATAATTTGCAATAAACACCGAGCATATTGAAGAAAAAATTTATATTTCTTATTGCAAACATTTTCTAATTTCTAAACCAAATTTTAAATATAGAAAATTATTTAAATTTATTTTCATTCATTTTTTTTTTTTTTTATATTTCTTTATAATAATTTTTTTTTTAAATTGTTGTGTTAAAAAATTAAATGGTATTTAACAGAAGATTAAATTCGTCCTTTTACACAACAACCTAGTCCTTTACAAACTAAATGACAAAAATGTATATTGAATTAAACGATTTTAATTGAAAACAAATTTGGGAACATAGAAAAACGAATTTTATTATGGAAACGAACAATTTCGAATATCAGAAAACGAAATTATGGCCTTTAAAAATGAATTTAATGCAGAAAAAGGAGTCATTTGACATGAAAAAAAACTAATTTGATTTAGAAAATGAATGAAATTGACTTGGAAATATTATAAAACACAAAAATTAATATTCTTTTTAATGCTTATTTTACTTCGTTAGATATAATTATATATTTTTTTTTATCATAAGGATAATAAAATATTCTCCTCTTTTCTATTGTATAAGGTTAAAGTAATATAAATTATTAAAGGATTTCCATAGCAAAAATAAACAAACAATGAAAATCTTATTAGTTTTTCTTACAATACATTTGGGTAAATGGAAAATTGTCAAAGACAAAAAAAAATAATATTTTTAACAGACTAACAGAGAAGAGAATTTCACATTTCTAACTTTCTACAATATATACAATATAGTAGTGTAGTAGGTGTTTTATATTCTCTCTTATTGGATGATTTGTACATTGAGAACAATTGAAAGATATTTTGTATTCATATGCCAAGGATATATAACATCCTTAATGGCTATTAAATTTCCTCAAAATTATTCTATATTTATGTACAAAAAAAGGAAAAATATATATTTTTCTACTTCTTAGAAAATTATGAATATTATAACATAATCTAAAAACAAACAAAAAAATGTTATGCCATAAACAGAAAAGTCCTTTTTTTTTTTGTTGGAAAATTTTATATATGATTAAAATAAAATCTTTTTATTTTTTGATTTATGAATAAAATATCCTTAAGGTAAATTTTTTATCCTTAAAGGTAGTTTAATTTAATTTGTTGTGAAATTTTTTTTTTGGTATAAATAAATTTTGATAATTTTTGTGTTAAAATCAATTTTTAAATTTAAATGTTCACTAAACAATTTAATCATATTAAAGACATATTAATCAACTTATAGAAATCTTTAAGAAAATATGTTTTTGGAATAGAGTGAAGAAAACATGATGTGTTTTTGTTTAAAGTTTGAATTAAAAAATTGTTTTTTTTTTCATGACATTTTTCTTTGATAAATTGCATGTCACTTTCTAAAATAAAAGTTTCAGACAAACTGTCAGCAAAAAGTTATAAGAAAAAAATATAAACAATTATTTTAACATGAAAAAAGCAAACAATTTTATTTTCTAAAGTTTCTAATTTTCCGCAAAAAAATATTTAATGACTAAAAATAAATAAAAATGTAGATTGATCTTCAGTTAGGATTAAAATAAACATTTACAAAATGTACATAAATGTAAAATCTATTTTATGTTCAAATACAAACCATAATATTACAATTGTTCATCTAAAAAATATGATTTTAAATAGAAATATAATTAAAATAATTAATAAACAGTCTAAAAATTCTTATAAATTTAATATTAAATAAAAATTATTACACAAAATTAAAAATTCTTAAAGTAAATTATTTCTAAAAGTTTGAAACTACAAATTATTTCAATTAAACTTTATTTTGGCAAACACAAAAAATCCTAAAACGAAATTAACTCAACTATAAAAAAAACTACCTACTTTAATTTTACTTTTATCTTTTAGTTTTTCCTTTTTTTTTGTATATGGAATTGGTTTTTGTGCAGTCAATTTAACCCTGTAAAAGGATATTTTAAGTGTAGATTTTGAATATATAGAAAAGTTAAACATTTTTAGACAACAAAACCATAACAAAATATTGAGTTATTTAACTTATACCGAATTAAATATTTACTTCACGTATATAATTTCTATATGACCTTTTTCCTGACCACCAGAATTAAATTTTTCCCTTATTATATACATACACAACCTAGAAAATATTGTTTTCCCAGGCAACAACAAATATTTTGCAATTTCCGACCATAACAAAATTTTCTAGAAAATTTCATTCTCATATTTTTTCTTTATTTTATTTTTTTTTTTTTGCGTTTTAGGTGAAGGACATTTTTGGTCTTGGTCTGAGTTGTTTTTATTAAAGCACGTTTTGTAGAAAACCTTATTTGTTGTTGTTGTTTTTTGTTATATTACCTGGATTCTTCACTTAAATGAATGAATAAGAAGAAAGCTCTGTCAATGTCCTTAATTTAAGAATACACATATTTTTATTTGAAATATTCTAAGGCAAAAATATCAACACTTTTAGTGTTGATCTTAATATTATTGGGAATATTTATATGGAAAAAATTAATTGTGTAAATCTTGATGATGAGTTTTTTAAGTTTTTTTTTTTTTTTGCTAATTTTAGTCACGTATGCAAATTGAATTCTTTATTTAGTTATTATTATTTTTCCAGAAAACGAACTTCACAAATAACCTAAATGAATAAGCTTAATATTATCCTCAATATTAGTCTAATAATGGATCATAAATAATGATCCAATCTTATGCTGCGAATTGTGCCTATTTTTTTACCTATTTTGAATTCCATCTTTTTGAAATAAAATCACAATGAAGTTAATTAAGTTTTAGTCAGACATTAACAAGGATCAGATCCAAAATCTATTATACAAAGCCGTATGCGGCTTTGCTATTAATTTTAGATAAAAAATATTAAAAATAATTTTCAAATTGTAAATTCTTCTTTTCACAATTACAAAATTGGTCTTTTCTCAAAGTAACAAAAAAAAACTATTAGAATTGAGTAGTATTCTTTGTCCCATCTAAAATGTGTGTAAGTCTATGAATTTGACTAGTAAAAGAGCAAATTTAATTGTAGAAAAGTTTCATTAAATTGTAAAAAGAATCATTTAATATCTTTGAAAATTCAACATCCTTTAAAACACTACCAATCTGAATTTACAATATTCTGTTAATTACAAATCTTAACATTAAAAACTTTTTCAATAAATTGACTTATTTCTGTACATAGAATTTCTTTATAAAATTATTCTAAGAAATAAAATTGTAATAAATTAACATTGAATTTATTGACGACTTTCACCCCCTATATTTAAAGTTACTATAAGTTCTTCAATTGGCTTCAATGGTTATGACATAAAATGTATATATACTTTGATTTTCCTACTAATATCTAAAACTAATTACAAAATGGTTCTAATTTACTTGATAATATAATATTACAAAATTGAAATCTTATACTTATATATTTGCTTTTATCCTGATTTGTAAGGATTCCGCCCAGCGTATTTATTTTTATATAAAAAAAAGAAATGAATGTGACATAAAGTGAACAATTTTATATACTTGTAAATTTATTGATTTTAAATTAAAATATCCTTTCAAGGATTATAAAAATTATATATAATTATTTTATGTATATGCAAATTAAATTGATTATCTATGGTTATTTATAAATTTTGATAATTATTAAATTTATTTTAATAATATTTTTATAAAAAAGATACAGGAATGATTATATTTAAATAATTAACAGAATTATAGAAATTGATTATAGAAATAATTTCAAATATTTGATGAATTTTCTTATATAAAGTATTTTATATGTTATAAAATTTTTTCGCCTTTCATTTTCCGAAATAAATTTTCCGATTATTTTTTGGCTACAATTTTATATGGAAATAAAATTCAATTTTCTTGACATTTATTCTCATTATTTATTATTTAATTAGTTTTTTTTTTTTTCAAACTAAATCTCAAATTAATTTTATTAGTAGATTTTTATTTGTGAAGGATTATTTGTTTAATTTTCTTAATTATATAGTTTTGTTCTGTCCGGTTAATTAAAATAAATTAAAATTAAAATTATTACTAATAATATTTACTATTCATAATTTTTCTGTTTACCAAAATTGAATTTCAAATTTTCTGTACACATTTTAGATTATAAGAAATAAATTTAGAAAAAATGACTGACATTAATTTAGTTCATTTATTGTTATTTATTTTAGTTCAATTTAAAATTTAAAAATATAAGTTTTTTGCTTGACAGAAGAGCTTTCAAACAAATCCCTTAATTTGACTATATACTATACAGTATCGAAAAACAAATAAAGTGAAAAAAAAACCAAGCAATTTTTCCAGATTGAATATAAATAAATTATTTATAATATGAAAAAAAAAAAAAAAAAAATATAAATAAATAAATATATATCCAAAAAATTAATAAGGCAGAGAAAATAATTTGTTCAGATGGGTTGATACCTAATCAGTTTAACTTCACATACATTGTATATCAAAAAAATATTATACCTACATGTTTTTTTTTTTTTGTTTCTCAGAAAAAAATGTAGAATGTATATTAATATATTATGTGAAACAACAAACCACCCTTTTATTTTTCCACACCACAATAAATGGTTAACTTGTAACGAAAGTTTATATACATTTTACGAAATATATATACGTACTCGTACATATATTGTATTTAATATTGTTATATGTCGGTTTTTGTTAACGAAAAATTATACATTTATTCTTTTCGTATATACACATATAAATTCCCAAAAGAATCATACCAGATCCATTTTTTTTTTTTATCCTTGTTAATAAATATACTTATTTATGTAAGTAATTTAGATCATGTTACACTATGGTGAAAATGAAAATATCTTATAATATAATAATATGAGAAATTTTCAAGGAAATATTATAATATAAAATGTGGAAAAAGAAAAAATGTAAATTTTTAAATCCTTTTTTTTTCGTTTTGCCTTTAAGGATAATATCATTTGAATTATTCGGGGATGTAAAATTTTCTTACCAAAACAAATAATGTTGTTGGAAAACTATTTAAGAATTCTGAGTGTAATATTAATAATTATAGTTAATTTAATTTTCTTGCCTATATCCTTTGCGTGATTTATAAAAGATCGTGCATTCATATAGAGTACACATACTGGACAGAAATAAAAAAAACATTTATTTATTGCGACGAAATAAAGCTAAAATTAGAATATGATTAATAAAAATGCTAAAATTCGTCCTTAGAGACATTAAATCGTAACATCAGTTTTATCTGTTCAACTCTTTAAGAATTTCTAATTAAAAAAATATTCTTCTTTTTTATGAAGGATAGAAACTTTATGAAGGAAACTGGTTCAGTTCGTTGACATTTCCGGCGATACGATAATACATTAAATTTGTATTTCAGATTAAAATTAATGCATTTTCTTTTTCAAAAACAATATTAAAATTTCTAGTTCTCCTTAATATATTCGATTCCGATGCTAAAGATTATCTCCTTTATAAATCCTTTTCCTTAAAACAACAATTATTCATTTGATATTTTCAAAAGGGAAGACATAAAAAAAAAAAAAAAATATTTTTCATTTTTTTTCTCTGTTAATTTGAATATCAGAGTCTCGCACTAAATATTATGATAAATGTCTTCTCATTTTTAGGCTATCAATCTTGTTTTTATATTTTTTCGTTATCCTCTCGTATATATCCTCAAATAAAACTTTATTGCCTGGGATATAATTTTCAGTGTTGTTTTCCTAACAACACAAACAAACAATTTTGATAAGGGTTGTTTTTGTTTATATGTTAAAAAAATATGTCGTCACTGAATTATAAATAAATAAAATCATTTTTTTTTTACATATAAAATATGAATTAAATATTATAAATAATTTAATCAATATATTTTGAAATTTCAAGGATATGTAAGTTTGTTTTTGTATCATTATTATTTCTATATCAGTTAGTCAGAATTTTGCACTGAAATAGCGCCAGCTAGCCGTATCGTAAAATTTTAAACGTTACAATAGACATTAACTTCAATGAAATATTTTCAAAAAATTTCTATCGAGCAATTCAATACCTTTAACAATACTCAGTTACAAGTTTCCATGAAATTATTAATTAGACAATCTTCCAAAAGTTCTTTTTAATTTACATATTTTATCTTAAATCCAGTTTAAACTTAGTAGTTAGTTTTTCGACAAAAATTTAATCTATTTGACATAATTTTGGCAATATAGATAAGTAACTGAAATAAGTAACACTTAATCAAATCATAACTAATAATTTATCAGACTAACCTTGAATTTGGTATAAACTTTAGTTCACAAAGTTTCCTAATTAATGACTTGACATATACATATTATATATACAAAATAAAAATTGAATTTAATTTCCTAATTAATGACTTGACATATACATATTATATATACAAAATAAAAATTGAATTTAACATTTACTCAACTATTCCCATCTATTGATCCTATTTGTATAATTTTCATGAATTTGCAATAAAAATTTGCAATAAATAAGTAAATAATAATTATTTTATTTAATGAATTTCATATTTTTTTGAACTTGTAGAATTATTTAATTTAATGCCTTTTGAATATACCCAACAGAAAAATTAATTATGCTGCACAAAAACAAAAATCTCAACAACAAAAATTTGAAATTAAAATATGTACATAAAATTACTTAAAAATAATTTAATCACATTACAGTGAGTCCTGCTCCTCATAAACTAGAGAAAATATACAAATTATTTTCAACCATTTCCCATTTTTGTAAATTTTGTAAAAGCTTTTTTTGTTGTGATACACATTTTATAAATTTTCATCCCTCCATTCAAGAAAAGCTTTCCAAATTTTTTTTTATGTATTTATTAACTTTGTAGAAAAGCTAAAGAAGAAAGAAAAATTATTGTAGAAAATTGCGCAGCCATTTTATTTTATATTAATTTTCCAACATTTTCTCTATAATCCTGAATAGTTTATACAGGCAAATTTCTTCAGTCGTCGGAGTTCCGTTCAACATAAATGTCGGTAAACGCCATATAGTAGTATCCTTTATACGGGTTAAATTGTTATTGGTTTTTCATTTTTGTGTTCAAAAAAACAAAAAAGGAATACACAAATTTTAACATTACAAAAACAAAAGGATAATTTAAATAAAACAAGGATAATTAATATTTCTTTTAAATTTTTGATAAGAACAAAAACAAAATACAATTAATTCTGTAGAAAAAAGTAAGGGAAATAGAAAAAAAAATTGATAAGAAAACTTCAGCGGCATTCAAGCAAAAAAAGTTCATTTATGTTTTTGTAGGGAATTCATTATCCTAGGTCAAATTGTATATAGGTACAATTTCTCGGGAAAATCTATAGCATATAATATTTATTTGTGTAGATTTGTTTGTGTATAATACAAAATCTTTATTGTAATATTGTGAATAGGCTTTTCTATATTACATAAAAGTGTAGTAGTGATGATATATTATTTTTTTTTTAAAAGAAAATTCCTTATTCTTTATTTTTTGTGTGGTTAAAATCTCCGTAAAATGATTTTTCCAACACATACTCCGATTATAAAGAGAGTGGAAATAATATTTTTGATATAAAAGAAAATTGGATTAACTTGTGGATACGTCATTTTGGATTTAACTTATATTTTTGTATAAAGAACGAAAAGAAAATTTAATATATTATATTTTTATTTATACAAAAAAGGTAAAAAATGATGGTTTATTATTAATTTGAAAAAATTGGAAATATAATTTAATAAAATAAAAAAAATATAAAAGAGGAAAAATTTATTATGAAAAGGAAATAAATATTTTATGTTTTATCGTGAATCAAAAATAAAATGAATTTTTCTTTTGCAAAAGTGTGTAACGAAAAATAAGTGAAATAATTATATTATAAATTATATAAAGAAAATATTGTCCTATCATCTCTCCATTCCTAAATAAGCTCCACCTAGTATTAATTATTATTATATAAAATGAAGAAGGTGTGAATTATTTTTTTGTATTTTTATAAGAAATTACCTCCTTAATTTCATCTTAAAGAGTTTATTCACATTAAAATTTTCATTAAATGAAGAATTTTTAAAGTGGAAAATCGATAATTTTCAAAAGAAATATTAATTGAAATAAAATTTGGAATTAAAAATTTAAGATAAATTTTAAATGAATTTGGGAGAGAAAAATTGGCAAAATTTAATCAAATTAATAAAATAAGGAGAAAAGTGGAATATTTTTTAGAAGAAAAACGATTAAAGATGAAATTATTTTGAAATTTTTTTCCAAGGAATGTAAATTTTTCAATAAAATTTGAAAATAAAATCATAATTTTTATTTTTATTAGATTTTTTTTAATGATTAGTATGAATCCAATGATTAATTATTGATTTAATTTGACCCATAAAATTTATAATATTTTTAACTAAATTTAATAAAACTATATTTTAAAATAAACTCAATAGTATTCCTACTTTACCCAAATAACAATTTTTGGTTAGAATACGGTTATAAAACCGTTTTACAACTTTGGTTATACAAACGTATAAGTTATTAATTGGTTTGATTGACGTTTTGAGCAAAAGTTTATAAAAATCTATAAAATAACCTTTATAAAACGTATACGTTATGATACGGTTATTGTATAACTAATCTGTTAGAAAGTAAAAATAATAACTTATAAAGTTAAATTATAACTTTTCCAGCTATTTTATGGAGCTATAGATAAGTTTAATTGTAACTAAAAACTAACGAGTTAGTTCAGGAGGAGTTATATTTTAACCCTGATAAAGAAGTTAGTTTTAAGGTATAAAACTAACTTGTCTATAAGGGTTAAAATATAACTAGAAATACACTTATAGTTTTAGAAACATTAAAATAAAGCCAAAAAGTACCAAAATAGCAAATAAGTTTTAAATAATCATTATATAACTGTTATTTAATAACTTATTAGTAATAAGTTGTTACATAACTAGATTATAACTTATTTGGTATGGTTATTTTATAACCCAGGTTATATATTGTTATTTGGGTAGTTAGTCATTAAAATTGCTACAGTATTAAAATATAATTTTAATTTTAGCTATAAAATTTATTTTAATTTTTTTATTTTTTAAACTGAAATTCAATTTTACTAATTTACGGCATGTAATTGTGATTATTAAAAATTACAATATAAAGCCAGATTTCGGTAGTACGAGTTCAATTAGTAATAGAGACCTTGAAGTATCTAAATATTTGAGGAATTTCCAAACAAATTTACAAAAATTCCAGAAATTAATTTTTATATATAAATATTTTAGAAATTCTTTTAATATTTTTACTTACTGATCCTAAGTTGACCATAAAACTGATGGTATTTACATTGCTAGTAAATTAAACATTTCATTTTATGATTTATATACCAACGAATCCAAATATTTTGGAACTGCAAAATTAGGCCATTTTAAAGATATACATACATATATCAATTGAAAATTGTTAGAAATATTATTTACTACATTATGGATTTTAGAAACTATTATAACTAGTCCTACCCAACAATAACTTGGTCGTTACAATAAGTTTTTAAATCTAGAAGAAAAAAGTGGACAGGAATTAATTAACGGCAAATTTCAATTAGATACCATAAAACCGACTACACCTTAGAATATTCAAGTATGAGGAAAGTAAATCTATTCTTATTTAGGAATTTCGCCCTAACCTAACTTAATTGTAGTTTTAATAATTTTAATTAATTTTTTCTGACCAATTTATGATATAAAAACTATTTCTGATATTTCTGATATAAAATACTAACTTTTAAAATTACAAATTTTTAATTACAACAATTTTTGTTTGTATATTCAAAAAAATATATTTAAAACAATTAATAAAAATTTTCTGAGTTTAATTAAATTTTCACAATATTCGTTATTTTTTTTTTCAATTTATTATTTATTAAATTTATTTATTTGACAGGCAAAACCAACAAAAAATTTTTTTTTTTGTTTAATGGACAGGTAAAAATTTTTATTTTTCCAAAAACATAAAAACAACCAAAAAAATTTTACCTCTAAAAGCTAAAAATTCTGCATGTTTTTTGTACAAAATCGAAAAAAAAAAATGTAAATATGATAAAATTGAAAAATAATTTTCATTACTTTTCGGTATTTTTTTAACAAATTAATTTTATGTTAAAAACATACCAAAAAACAACATATTTTTGTGTCAAATAAAAGTCAAACCATAAAAAATAAATAAACATAAAATATTCAATTTTCATTTCGGTTCTTTGAATAATTGCTAAAATACATAAAAGTAAATTGAAATTGATTTATTTTGTTGTTGTGCGTTTTATGCTCAATGCACAATTTAATTTTTCATATAGGGAAAAAAAATGGGAAAATATTTATTTACCAAAAAAAAATAAATAATTTTTCCAAAAAAAAAAAAATACTGAAAATTTTAATTTTTCTAAAAAAAGAATTCTGAAAATTTAAATAATTTTGTAAAAATATTTTTTTCTGAATAAAATCAAATAATTAAAGGACCTTAAAGCAATTTTCATGTTTGTGGGTGGTAGTAAAAATTAGTGGGTGATGGTTTTTGTTTTGTTTATAAATTATTAAAAGTGTTTTTCCTTTTTTTTTTAAATAAATTTCTAGGCTTTTTTCCTGTTTTATTGTTGTTGGTGAAGTGATTTAACTGGTAACACAAATAAACATAAAAATTCATAAAGGATATAATGTGTCAGCAAAAATTTGTACAGTAAAAAGTGAGAATAAAAAAATTCATGTACTGAAAATATTACAAAAAAAAAATCGTTTTTTATGATTATTGCATGCTATTCGAAATTCGAAGCATAGTCAAAAAAATAATGTGAATTTTATTATGTAAAAAATAAAAGTTTCTTGGTATATAAAATAAATAAAAAATATAAATAACAATTTTTTTTTTTGTTAAATTATTTTTAGTGCAGATTATGTTTTTTTTTTCGTAATTTTTAATATTTTTTAAATTAATTTTGTTATGGTGTAATTATAAAATTTTGTGTGTGTGTGTTTAAAAAACGATAAATATTTTTACTGCAGAATTTGGATAAAATCAAAAATGAAGAAATATAAAAAGGTGATTAAATATTAAAGTTATTTATTTAAAAAAAATAAATATAGATCATTTATTATTCTATATTTTGTGGCAAATATAAATTAAAATATAAATTATTCACTTTTTGGAGCGTTTGAATTTCGTACTTGTCCCTAAAATATTTCAGTGTATTTTACAATTGTGAACAAATTTATCTTTCTATTGCAAAGAGAAATCCTGTTTTTATAAAAAAAATGAATTTTAGATGGTTTATAACTGAATGCTAACAACAATGGAGTTAATTAACTGGAGTTATTTATTTTTTTTGTCCTTCGGAAAATTTAACCAAAATGACTTATGTCTGATTTGAAATTTACAGTCAAAATTTTGATTAATTTATGCCCAATATTTGAGTAAAAATTTTCTCTATAATTTAGGGTCAAACTTTAAAGCTTTATGACAAGTTCTGTACAACTTTTGGACAGAATTATCTCTGTCCTAATTACCACTAATATTTTCATGTCATGCTACTGTTCATATAAATATTCTCATTTTGGAAATAAATTCTGACCATTAGTTCAATTTTTATGCCAACATTTTTGTTTTTCAACTAATTTCAAGAAAATTAAAATTTTTATAAAAATTAATTCAATTGAAAATTTACTGAAAAATTTCTTTTCAAAAACTATTTATAAAATTATTTAAAAATAATTATTATTAAATTTACATTTTGCTTGGTCTAACCAATAATTACTTTATTATATTTACACAAAATATTTAAATTTAATTTTATATTATCAATATCTTTAAATTATATAGACCTTCCTTTTACCCTTTTACCTAGTAATTTATTAAATTTCCATAATTAATAATATTGTCTACACAAACACAAAATTTCTAATTAACATTTAATGTAGGTATATAATATTTATTTTACATGCCTTATTAAATTACAAAATTTACTCTTACAAACTCAGTATATATAAATCAATTATTTAGAAATATCCTTTTCTATATAATTTAATATATCCTTATTTATGTATTTTTTTTGTTGTTGTTGATAAATTACTTTAATATTTTATAGTGTAAAATTTTACCTTTAAATTTTCCTTTAAGCTCATTTTACCATCTCATAATTAAGTAAATGGCCCAAAACACTATGAGTTTTTACTTTGCATGATTTATCAATCTTACTTATATTTTCCAACTTTGAATTATAACTATAAATTTTCTTTTCAAAAACGTTCTTGAATAACAACAACAACAAAAAAACATAATTTTAATGAGAATTTCACACGCAAATTTAGTTAATCGTTTAATACCAAAATAAAAAAATATCAAAATGAAAAAAAACTGGGAAATTCTTAAGAAAATTTTAATCTATTTTTTATGTTTTTTGTTTTGTACAAAAATAAAAAAAGGAATTTTCGAAAAGTTTAAAGGAAAATATTCCCTAAATAAATTAATAAAAAAAAATATTTTTTTTTTTTTTTTGGTTTGAAAGATAATAAAAAAACAGAAAATTTATAATGGACATTAAAAGAAAATATTTATCTAGAAGAAGAGAAAGAAAAATAAAAAGATGTGTCATAAAACATAAGTAATATTTTCTTCCTTTTTTTCACAATATAATAAAAAAAGAACTTTTTTATAGATAGAAACTCCTTAATTTTGTGAATTTTTGAATTTGTTACCCGAAAAATAAAACCATAAAGAAGTTTTTTTGACAAAAATTTCAACAAATAGAAGAAAAAAATTTTGTGAATATTAATTCCAAAACTTTTTCATTTCATATTTTAAGGAAATAAGAAAATTCTGTATACATATATAATTTAAATTTTATCCTAATATTGTTACAATGTAAAATTAATGGCTACATTATTAAAATTTATATTATTTGGTAAATTTTATCTTCCTATACAATTCGTAATTCTATTTTAACATTTAAAGTTTATAAATTTTTTAGTTAATTTAAAATTTAATAGAATTGGAAAAGTTAATAATTAAGTAAATGTCTATTAAATATTGTTAATTTACTATGATATATAATTAATTCCAAAATTTGTAGTATACATGTACTATGTAACATTACTATGTAACATGCCTGTTACATCCATGTTATGGCATTGCCAACCCAAAATATATTTTTTAGAAAGCAAATTAGCTTTTAAATCAAATTTGCTTTTCTATTTATGTTTTTTTTGAAGTTTTTTTTTAGTTTCTTTTTAATTTATAACAATTAGCCAATTATAACAATTACTTTTATACTTTAAAAGTTTTATTTCCTTAAATAGACTTTACATCATTAATTAATAACTAGATTATTTAATAATATAATTAAATAAGTTTCTTTATTAATATAGTCGTATAATAAAATCGTTTTTATTATTCAATTTTAACTTAAACAAAGAAAATTCAAAAATTGATTATCTGGTTTTTAAAATTTCTAATTTCAAAAGTAAAAGGACTAATTTGGCTTACCAATTCTATATATAAAATATTTGCAGTTCTTGTAATTAGAATTTTTCCATATCGAATTGGTTGTGGAAAAAGACAAATTTAATGTGAAAATGACAAATTTAAACTAGAAATAATATATACAAATGCATATTATATGAAATATGAATTGGTAATACATAAAAAAATAATCAAATTAGAGATTTTTCATTAATACATAAATTATACGTACATTAATATAGTTTAATATTTAAAATATTTTTGGTATATACAAAATTTTGATAATTTATATTTATTAATTAGCAAAAATAACTCATAATAATATTTATAAATATTTTAATAAAATTTCAAAAATCATTAAATGAAAATGAAGAAATAATATTAATTTTCAAAATATTTATGAAAATATAATTAAATATTTGTAACTAAATAAAGTTATGAATATTTAATTATTAATGCATTCTTTTTTTTATATATTTTTACCTAATAATCATAATTATTTTCAATAATGACAAAATTTCGCAAATATTTGCAAATAAATATTGGAAAAAGAAACAAATTTGTCATGTTTTTTATAACAAAATGGTAAAATAATTCTTAACTTATATTCCAAACTAAGAGATTTTTTAAGTTTAAATATAACAATTTTAATATTAAATTAGTTTTTAATATAAAAAAAAAAATATTTATACACAATTTTCATTCCTCCTCATCTTATCACATTGTAATTTTCATTTGGATAATAAAAAACAAAAAAAAATAATTGCATAATAAAATATAATTTTCTGTTAAAAAGGATGAAAATTAAAAATTTATTTCATAAGGAAATTCTTATTTGTCATCATTATTATTATAATTATAATTTTCTGCATTTTTATACACAATATAATATTTTCAGTTTCCGTGCAAAATTACATTTACATAATAAAATTAAAATTACGTATAAGCAGAAAGTTCGTATTAAAATTTTTTAATTTTTTTGGTATACGACTTTTATTCGATCCTTGAACTCAGATATATAGAAATTTTTTACACTTATGTATATTTAAAAAAAAAAAAATAAATTTCTACCCAAAAATGTATAAAAATAGACGACATTTTTTTTTTTTTTTTTTTTTTGTTGACTCGTTTATAACTTCCTTTTTTACACTCACGCATCCTGTTTATTATTCATTATTATATAAATATTAAATTATATAATTTTAATTACACACCATTTTTTAAAAGCATTAAAATGAAATTTTTTTTACATTAAATTTTTATATTTTAAGAATTTTTTTTTTAATATTAAAATTTTAATTATACTTTAAAAGTTTTATTTGCTTGAAATATTTTCAACAATTCTATTTTCTTGTTAATTTAGTTAAATATAGAATTGTTTAATTTTAGTATCGAAATTTTTGTGTAGCAAATAAAATATTTATAATTAAGTTTTAAATAATGTAAATGCTTACTATAGTAAAAAGAACGTATGTCCAAAAATAGATGAATTGAGATATATAGATGCCACATTATATTGGTCTTATATTCATTTATTAAGTTCTAAATAAATTTATCTTTCTATTTTTGGAAGAAATTCCATCTTTATCTAAATTTGGTGAATTTGTACACACTTTTTTTAGTTCATTCTGATTAATTGGAGGAATACTTAATTGATTTAAATTTCTTTAATAAATACGTTGTTACTTAACTGGAAATGTGTGATAAAATTAACAAATTATATTGACAATAATTGCATTAAGCCGTGAAGGATAAATTGAATATATAACTAAAAAATCATAATATGGACTGAAGACTTGATCCAAATTAAATGAAAACTTACAAATTTTGTGGTTTTTAAAATGTTATAAAACCTTTTAATTTTTTTCGTCCTCCTGAAAATTTACGAAAAACAACTTAACATCAAATTCAAAATTAATTATCAACAAATCTGTCACAATTTACAACAAATCACGTTATCAACATAATTATGTACGCTTTAAATAAAACTAAAGTTTAAGAAAAAAGTGAATAAACTTTTTCTCATATTTATAAGAAATTTTCATTCAATATTTTCCAGCAAATTTAAACTGATTGAAAATTTATAAAAGATATTTAGTTTTTAATATTTTTTTGATGTATCATGACAGGTTAATGTTATATTATTACAATAAATACAACATTTTTGAATAAATTATATTTATAAGACCTAAAAATATAACCTTTTTCTTATTTAATTTCATTAATTTTGTAAGGAAAAAGGTTAATTATAGTTTTATTTATTGAATTTTTGTATTAAAAAGCTTATCATGTCAAACATCAGAATTTAAATCTTTATAGAAATTATTATTAATGTAAAATATTTCATGAACAAAATGGTAAATAATAGATATAATTTATACTTTTATTTATATTTATTGAAATTTTTATATTTTTGGTATATAAATTTATTCTTATGAATTTTTGAAAGGTCACAATTATGTTTATATAATATATTTCTTTCGTTTACATTTTAATTTTTCTTCCCATAGTTTACATTTAATTATAAAAATAATTTTTTATATTTATTGAAATTCAATTAAGTAAATAAATAAACAATTTCCAAGTTGTAATTATTGAAAATTCAGAATTAACCTTAAATTTATATATTTCTGCAATATTTAATTAATTAGAAATCTGAATTGGACACATAAAAAATATGAATCAATTACTTCTGATGCCTCAATATTTTTATAAAAAATTTCATCTTTTTGTATCCTTTTGTAGCTTTACTTATAATTATGTAGATTAGAAGACTATAATAATTAATTTAGTATATTTAAATGCGATATTCCAATAATTTTAAGTCAAATTCATTACAATATATACCACCCCACATACAACTGCAATTGTACTAAATATTGCTATGTGCAATAGTAATTAATCTTGGTAACTACATAAATATAATTTATTTTGATGACTGGGTTGTTTGGGTGGTAATTTGAAATTTAGTTAATATTGGTAACAATACTCATACATAATACATTGAATTTCAGATCTTTCAGATAAAACAACAACGCAAATCTGGAATAAATAAATCCCAAATATAACAGGTCATAAAATTTTCTACCAAATTTCAATGTAACAAAATACGAAAAAGATACTTTACTATGTTCTATTATAAAATTTAATATCAATTATTAACTTAACTCTTAATACAATTTTCAATTCATTTCATTTCATATAATTCTTATAAAATTCTAGTCACAGTGGGTTATCCAGATTTTTCGTTATAATAATAATAAAAAATAAAGAAAATCTTTTAAAGACTTTTTTTTCTTCTGAAAATAATATTGTCCTTGATTTATGTCGTAAATTTAAAGAAATAAAGGAAGAAAAAAAAACCCAAAAAAATCGATCAATTTTTATATATAATATATTTTTGTTTTGTATACCCCCACAAGAATAATATATATAAAAGATTTGTCCGTAAAGACGTATTAGACTTAAAAGGATACCGATCGGAGCTGATGGGAGATAAGTAGAGAAAAAAAAAACATTATTTTCGAGAAAAATCGTATTTTTTCAATTTTAGGAAAAGAATTACTTATATGAGCAAGAAAAAAAGGGAAGAAAAATAAATCTAAAATTTATTACACAAACTCCTTGTGTCCTATTAAATATAAAGGATTTTATTCAATTTTAGTTAAAATTCGAAAAATTAAATTAAATATAAAAATTCTAGATAATAAAATTTATATATAATTATAAATTAAGAAAATTTTATAGAAAATTCTATAAAAGTTAATGAATATTTTGTCAAAATTAAACTTTAAGATTAAAAAAAATTAATACTTCGGTTATACATTTTGGTTTTACGTATAAAAGTTATAATTTTTCGGATGGAGTATCATGACTAGATAATATATTAATTTTTATACTATTAATTTATATAAAAATATCCTCTTACATATATATTAATTTTATTTTCAATATATCCTTAATTACAAAAAATACTAAAAACCATTTCTAACAAGGTCAAATAATATTTATATACATACAATAATATGGATAGATTCTAATTACCATTTTTTTCCAGATAATTAGGCTTTTTTCATTAATGTTCTTTGAGAGAAACTAGTTAGATCATCAAATTTAAGTATAAAAAAAATCTAATTAATAGTAATATACAACACCAAATTTGATCAAATTCAATAAAATAATTTTTTCCCAATTTCCAATTAAAATATTTTTTATTTATTTTTATTTTTTGCCCAAAAAAATTTATAACATAAAACTAATTAATTTTCTGTATTTTTTGTCCTTTTACGTAGTATAACAAAGTATTAAAAATTTGGCATTGATGTACATTATATTGAAGCATCGATTCAAAATTTCAGAACAGAATCAATTAAAAAGTATTTATGTATAAATTAGAAATTTAATAAGAAATTTTAAATAACATTTTTACTTAATTAGATTTTGTTACAGGAAGAAATATTATTAAACCATTTATATATTTGATTATTGTAATTATATATAAAGGAAAATTTGATGAAACTTAAAATTATTATTAAAAAATAAACAATTAAATAAAACAAAGATGGAAAATTTAGGCAAAATTATAATTTTGTAATTAATTTCACTTAATTTGACTTAATTTGTAATTTCACTTTTATATTTTTAATTAATATACCAAAAATTCTCGAAAATTTTAAAAATCATTTTAAATATATCAGCATTAATTTACTATTTAAGTGGCAAATGCATCCATAAATACTCAAAATTTGAACTTTGCTCCAAAGAATGGTAAAGGGTTTTTCTTATAATTCTGGTAATTGTACTGTTTACTGAACAATATAGTGAAGGCTTTTCCTAACTATTTTCATACTTATTCCATCACTGAATAAATATCCTGATTTATTCAATTTTCTTTACAATATTTTTATATATCCCTTTTTTTGTAACGAAGAAGGATTAATTTTCTTTTACCAAAAAAAAAACCATAGTAAGTTTGAAACCAACCAAAATAAATAAAGACTTTTAACCGATAAAAAAACTTTTTTTGACAATATCGTCCCCACCCACTCTAACGAAACCTTTTTAGAGTTGAAAACCTGTGATTGTATTTCCTGGGAGACCTTTTTCTTATATTATTGTCAAACATATTAGTCGAATAAATTTCTCCAACAATAAAAAGAAGTTTTTTTGTCACAAAAAAAAACATAACAAAAACTTTTTTTTTATTTATAACACAGAAAAAAAGTCCTTCAAATAAGGTCTAATCAAATAATATCCAGGACATTGTTATATTAGAGGGAAAAAACCTTTTTTATATTTTTTTTTTTACTATTTTTGAAAAGTCAATGAGCAATTACGATAAAAAAACTTTTATTGTGAATTTAACATTTCCTCCCTGTCAAATTTTTAAATAAATTGTAAAGTTTTTAAGATTCTAATCACAGAAGTGACGAAAATAACTAAAAGTTTGTGGTTCATTCTGATTGAATTTAATGTAAAATTTAGATAAAAGGAATATAATTATAATTTTGAAAATTTTATTAGTAAAATAATTATTAAGAATTGTATTGATTATTAGGAATTTTACAAACTTCTATCCGATACATAATTTTTAGTGATTTTAATTAATTTTTTTGAAATATCGGGTTTAAATCGCAGACAATTTATTACAGGAATCTCACACACTATTAAAGTTTTTGGATTTGGTGAACATTCCATTTTTATGAATTTTTCTCAAAGTAAATTAATTTAATTAAGTTTGTTAAACCGTACTCTCATTTCATTATTCAGAAAATTGTAGTGAATAAGTTTTAGGTATATAGATTAATATTTTCTCACATCACTTTTAGAAGCTAATTTTTTGAAATAATGCTATGTATATTTTCTACATTATTAATAGTATAATAGTCTAAAGTAATTTTTGGAGAAAATTTTCCAACATTTTAATGTGCTTTCATACAGAGCACTCAATTTCAAATATATGTACATGAAATAGTATAGTATCTTTAGCTAAAATTTGTACTCACTCCATAGTACTAATTACTAATATTTATTTACTATCTCACTGACAATCCTAGCAATCTCTCACTTACAACCTTATCAAGTCAACTAAGTTTAAATTGGCCCAAAATTTTAAAATTATTTGACTAAAGGCTGATTTTCATTGCAAAGACTGTTCGATTTTCATTACAAAAAACTTGAAGTCGTCGAACAGAACGGGATGCAAAATACATATATATATTAGTTGTGTGATAGAGAGATAAGATCATCTTTTTAAAAAAAATTATTTGACAATCATATCTTTTTTATGGCAAATAATTTTGACATTCACATCTTTTTATAGTACGAAATTTGACATTGGCGTCTTTTTATAGCAAAGTATGTCGGCTGAGATACTTTCCTATAAAAAGATATGAATGTCAAATGAAAAAGATATGAATGTCAAAAATATGAATGATGAAATTATTATTTTTTCAAATTATTTTTTCTCTGAACGAAATTCAAATGAAGAGATGATAGTCAAAAATATAAAATATAAACAAAGTTAGTGACGCTGTCTCGTTCTGTCTTATACAATATTTTTATATCTATCTCTTTCTAAATTTCTACAAAAGATTAAAAATTTCTAGTAATGAAAATGGGTTTTTTGATTCGCATTGCAATGAAAATCAGCCTTAATAATTAAAATATTATAAATCTAATTTAAAAAATGTTTCAAAATTTTACAAAAACACAATTAATTTAATTTGTAAATGGCATATGTATATTTAATGGCCAAATAGACCAGACATAAAATATTTACATTATATAATAAATAAAGCTCTACAAATTCTGGCCAACATAAATCTAATTGCAGATTAAAACGTTAAAATATTTATGAATTGAAAAATTAATAAAATTTTCAAAAATATATTTCAAATAAAAATTTTATTATATAAAATTGTTTTAATATACAAAAATTATTAATTTAAACCAATAAAAACCACAGGTCTATAATTTGTGGTCATCATTTATAAGTTTTATTTAGTCATGGAAATTCATATTTAAATATTTATTTGCCGGAGTTGGAAATTAATGATTTATTATACGAGTTTATTTACATAAAATATTATTTTCATTTTTTTTTTTCAAAATTGAAACGTAATAATTTTTAATTTTTGTTTGTATAATTTACCATTAATAAGCAAATAGTAATTATAAATGTGAAATGTATTTTATATACATTATTTATAATATGGAATGTTGTAATACAATTATATAGAACAGAAATAATTACACGTCAAAACCAAAAAAAAAAAAAAAATTGTTTATAGGTCAAGGATTTTGATTTTTTTTTATCTTTTATTTTGAATTAATTAATTTATATTTTTTTTACTATGGTTTTTCATGAATTTTTCCGGATTAATTGTTTTCTTCTGATTTTTGGAATCTACAATTAATGGTGGTTTTTTTTGTTTTTGGTTTATTTATAATGTTAAAGTAAAATTATATTTTTTTAGTCAAATTAGTTTTACATTTTTGTGATATAATATTAATCACTATTTAATTAAATTATAATTTTTATGTTTATATCGTTAAAAACATCTTAATAATGGTTTAAATATTGTAAAGGATGAGATAATTTTAAATATGGTATTTCGAAAATATGCTGCCTATAACTTTGTTATCATCAAAAATGAAAATTTAATTAGAATTAAATTAAATTATAACTATAAAATTTTATAAAATTCAAATTATTTTTCGGACAAAATTCAAAAAATGATCTTTATTTGACCAAAAATCAATTATATTTGGTGGCTTGAACCCCATACACTATCTATAGTTCCTCCAAAGCCGTATATAATATACGGCTTTGGTTCGTCCTTAACAATGCCACATAAAGGAAATGTTAAACACTCCTGTTGAAAATTAAAGAAGGTCAATAAATTAAACAAAAAATACTATTTAGTCAAAGTAATTTAGATTAGATGATTATCAAAAAAAATTAATGTATATTACGTTACTTCAAAGTTTTGTATGATTTGTTATATCGTTCAACCAAAGCCGTATATATATTATATACGGCTTTGGTTCAACATTTCTGATGACCGAGCTACAATAGTTTTTACGTTCATACGATACTATTTTTTATATTTCTATTGAAAATTCCTGAATTACCACTTATCTCGTCGTTATTAAAGGATGTTCGAAAATAATAAAGATGTTAATAAATTATATATTTTCTAAATTACATATGGAACATCAGAAAATTGTATTTAATATGATTAATCTTTAGGTAGAGATTTGTTACATATACGTCAAATTATGTACATGGCAATACTAAAGATCTGTATAAAGTTATGTTATCAATAAATTATTTAAATTATAGTTAGATAAAATAATTCTCAAAATATTGACAATTACAATATAATTGTTAAATTGAAAATACAAAATTTAATATATCAAACAATCAACATTTTAATTTATAGACCATGAAAGTATTAATTTCTTCAAAATGTGAATAAATTTTTTGAATTATTTTCTAATGAATCAATTTTCTTCTTATTTTAATCTTCTATAATACCAAATATATTTAAGTAATATATAAATTTAATTTTTTAAATCAACTTCATATTATACAACAAAAATCTTTTGACTGAAAATCTAAGAAACTTTATCTGTAAAATAAATATTAAATGTAAAAAAAAAAAAAAGTTAAATAAAAATCAAATATTTTGTCCAGTTCACCCAAGGCATTGACCAAAAACCAAAAAAAAAAAAAAAAAGAAACAAACTTTTATTTTACAACTTTACGATTTTTTTTTATCTCTGTAATTTCTTGTCATTATTAAATTATTAAGTTCTTTTAGTCTGAAAAGTCTGTAATAACCACAACAAAATGGAAAAAAAAATAATAAAATATAAATCTGGGAACTAAAAAAAATGAGGAAATCGTAAAAGTATAAAATTTTTGTCTTTTACGAAAGTTTTTTGTGTAGTTTTTTTTATAGCTTTTCATTTATTTATTTGTTTTGTCCTTTTTTTTTTTATTAGTCCTTAGAATTTTAACTGAAAAATATCCAAATTGATAAGAAACTAATTTTAAAACTTTTTTTTTTACAGATTCATTGACACTAAGAATTAATGAATCTTCCTCTCTAAAAAATTGTTGTAGTTTTGGTTATTGATTTGATTAAGAAAAGGCATTGAACTGAAACCAAAAAAAAAACTATGTTAAGAAATTTAAAAGTTTTTTTTTATAAATAAGATTAATATCTTAGCTTATTTATAAAAGCGAAATTTTCAAGAATTCAATTTTCTACTAAATAAAAAAGATATAAATTTACATTTCGTTTTCATATGTTAAAGTAGTCTAAATGGACAACAATAGTCGAAAATGAACTATTTAGAAATAGATGAATTTATGACAGAACTGAGAAATCTCTTATTCTATTTAAGTAATTTAAAATTTTGAAATATTTATTACCTGAAAATGTCCGAAATTTAAGCAATATGCGAAAAATTATTGCCTAAGTTGACTTTATTACACGTTCAACATTCCCCAGGAGCCGACATTCATTTTGATGACTCTGTCTTTTCTTTCGCTTGAGTTACTAACAGAAAAATCTAAAACGTATTAAAGTGGTCTATAATCATCATATTGCATTAAATTCTATAACATTTAATATACATGATTTTGTATTAACAAATTGCTGCATAGAAGTAAAAATTAATACTAAAATTTCAATTAAATAAAATTATGACTTTAATTTTTCAATCATTTTTTTTTCTTGACGATAAATATTTCAATTAAATATTTAACATACATATAAAAATAAGTATGTTACTTATATAAAAATTGTTGACATTTGACAAGCTGTTAACATTATTATATTCATCATATTTTTCTTGCTTACAAAATAGAAGTTAATTTTATTCCCCGCATAATAAAATATATAAATATTTACCAACATTGAAAACCTTTTAAATATTTTTTTATATTTATATGTTATAATATTTAAAATTCTGTCAAGGATTGTAAAAACATTAAATTTTTTTTGCTTGTTAGATAATTTATTATGAATTCAGTTTTCCCTTTTTTCTGTACTTTGCATTTTGTTTTTATCTTGTCCTCGATTTTTTTTTGTTTTTGTAAAATAAAATGACAAAATATTTTTAAATGTCTATATTATATGTATAAAATTTTTAATATTTCAATAATCCTTTGACCCAATTTAATCCAAAATACAAATAATAATTTTGTATTATACATAAAATAAAATAAATAAATAAAAAAATATTTATATATTACATAAATTTATTTTTAATATTATTTATATTTTATATTATACACAATATATTTTGATGTAAATTTTCTTAACATATTTTTTTTTGTAAATATAATACATAATAATATACAATGTTTTATAGCACTGATGCGCAAATTAAGGCCCGCGGGCCAAATTTGGCCCGACAGCCTCAATCGTTGGCCCTTGAATATAATGTCGTGCAGTTTATTTTCCTAAAATTTGCTAACTTAATCAATTAGAATTCTGAATTTTGCATTGTACTTAGAAGAAAACTCTCACAAAAAAACTTTCTGTTAAATGTTTTAATAATGTGTAGTAAAGGCCGAAGCACTAAATCGACTTTCTTCTTGAATTTATAAAAAGTGAAAAATTCTGTTAATTAGTGATAGGAAAAACTCAAATTTCCTAATGGCATCTAATAAGAAATGAAAAATTGATGATTAAAGCTAACATTTCCATGGATATATGGAAAATAAAATACGGCTATGTGCACTTAAATATAGCAATGAACTTAACTTTCATCTTTTTTTATTATTTCGATTTATAATTTTAAATATGATATGAAAAAATTGACCTGCAGAATTCTGTAAATTTCATTTTTTGGCCCTAGTTTAAATAAGTTCCGGCATCGCTGATAGGGAATATTTTGATCATTTCAAATCTTTTTTAAATTTCTTGCGTAGAAATTTTCAATTTCTAGTTACTTTTGTGTAATTTGGATGTGAGTAAATAAGCGTTTTAATTGAATCGAATTGTTTACTATTAAAATATTTTAATTGGAAACGATTTTCTTAAAAATCATAATTAAATATCAACAATTTAAATTACTTTGTTAGATTTTTTAATATTATTGGAAATTTACTTAAAATTTAAGAGCCAGAGAAATTCAAAGAAAACTATTTAAAATTTTAGTAATGAATTAAAAAAAGAATTATTTGGAAATTTCATTAATTTAAAGAAACTTTTAGCTCATAAATTGACAATAAAATACAAATGCATAAAAAATTTCATTAAATTAAATTAAAATTTGCAAACATTTGGTAATTTTATAAAAAAAAAATATTCTGAAAAATTTCACAAATTCATTGAAAAATATCCCTAATTTTCCAATTTTATACAAATATAAATAAACTAAAAAATATTTTCATAAATAACAAAAAAACAATTTGTTTAACATATTTTTTAAAATATTTTTCTTTTCCCTATAATATCCTTTAATCTCAATGAAAAGTCAATTTTCCCCTATTTTATTATAGGATATTTATAAAATTTATATTTTGTCCTTGATAACTCAGAAACATATAAATACATAAATAGCATAAATTTTATATAACAATGTATTATGAAAAAAAAAATTAATATCTTATATGATTTTTTTTGTTCTATATAATAATAATATTAAAATTGCTTAGTAATATGACATGAAAATTTATTTACTTTCAGATTATTTTCACCATAAATGTAAAGAAAAACTACACACAAAATTATTATAACATGATTTGCCAGATATTTTAAATTCTTCTTTATATTATTTTTTATCTGTCTGCCTGGCTGCGTGTATGTGTATATATTCAACGAAAAATTTGTTATTATAAAAAATATCAAGGATATCAAGGATAATATTTCTATTTACATACATACATGTATATATAACAAACAACAATCAACAAAATAAAATACATAGAAGAAAATTATCAAAAATTAACCATCAAAATTGCACAAAAATTTAAACAGAGCGAAAGAGAACCAAAAAAAAAATTTTTTAAAATAAAAAAAAAAGGAATAAAATGAAAGGAAGCAGCAAAAGGATATATTTTTTATATAAAATATATTTGAACAAATAATATGTCCTGTGAGAATATAATAAGTTAAAAAAAACATTATATTATTATATAGTAAATTTATGAAAACGAAAATAAATACAATTTTCCATTAAGAAATTTTTCATTACAACAAAAAAAAAAACGAAACAAAAACTAAGTAGAAAAAAAAAAACAGAAAATCATGGAAAAGAAAGGAAAATTTAAAGATAATAAAAAAAAGAAAATTTATAAAAAAAATAAAAATCTTTCAAAGAAAAAAATAGCCAATTATTCTTTGTCAGCTATAAAATATTTATAAAGTAACTTAAAATTTTTTTTTTGGTGTGGGAAAAAGCATAAGAAAAATTAACTATACAAAAAACTTTACCATACAGAAAAAAAAACTGTTTACTTATGCAATTTCGGGTGAAAAAAAATGGCCTACAGTTTTTTTTTTATGGGTACATAAAATAACAAAAAAATTGAAATAAACAACTAATAAATTAAAAACAAAACAAAAAAAAATTGTTGAGAAAAAAAAAAACGAATAAATATTTAAGTAAAAAAAATTTTTTTTTTTTGGTATATACAAAAAGAAAAATGCAAAGATAAACGAAAAACCATTTTTATGGTTCTAAGAAAAAGATGATTTGCCAAGAAAATTAAAAATTTACTATATACTACAAAAAAAAAATAATTGTATATTTTTTTTTGCAAACCAATTAGACAACAACCAGAAAAAAAACGAGAGAATATAAAATATTTAAAAAAAAAATGATTTCGTATTATAAAAAATCAAAGAAAATGCATAAAAAACAACAATTAACAACTACAATTTTTATAATATTTTATATAATTAATTTTGTAACAAGTTCAACATTAGATATATATAAAAATGCACGGTTAGGACATCGTATTGTACAAACACGTTACGGACGATTACATGGTTTAATATTACCATTAGATAATTATCGTTTTTTACGATCAGTTGAAGCATTTTTAGGTGTACCATATGCAACACCACCAATTAAACAAAATAGGTAAGTGATTATGTAATTTATTAAATAAATTGAACACAATTTGCATTGTCATTCAATATTTTTCATTTTGGTTATCGTAAATAATAAGCAAAATGAAAAATATATCAATTTTCTGGTACAATTTGACATTATGTTACGTTTTTTGACATTTACTTTCAATATTTCACTATACTAAAAAATATTCCTGTGATATTATATATGAGAAGTTTTCTACAAAAGAATTACCCACAATTAGCATTTATTTATTTTTGAATTTCTCAAATTTATCCTGTTTTATACATAATATTCATCGTGCTATAATTCTCAAAACTTTAAAGGCCGAAATTATTTCATAATTTTATGTATTTCTAAATTCTGAAATCATATTTTCGCCCATTTTAATTTAATTATCTAAATAGAAGATATATATGTATTATAAAAAATATGTAAGATTAAATTGTGGAAAATTATGACATTTTAAATATTTAATTGTAAAAATTATTTGTTGTGATGCATTTTTCATTTTTTTTTGATAGACAATAGAAACTAAAAAAATGACTACAATTTCTTAGATGAAAAAGCACTAACGTCAATTATGAAAATACTTATATACAATTTCATATTTCAACTTAGAAAATATATAAAATTACTTTTATCTACAAAAAAAATTTCTCTCCATACGTTCTTGTAAACAAAAAATGATGCACACATAATTTATGTTGAAAAATATAACTGCTTCAGAACATAATTTTTCATTTTCATATAGATTTCATTATACTCAGTATGTAATTGAAAATATAAGAAGGAAACAAGGATATGGAATTTTCTTCTAAATGAGAGAAGCCCAACAAAACGAAAAAATAATATACCATTTTTTTTTTGTTATTACAGTACACATTCTATTAGATAAAATTTTTCTAGATTTTCGTTTCCTTCTCGACAAAGCTGACCCAATTTTCCCCGGAAGGAAAAGTATATATAAATACGTTTTTTTTTAAAAATGTTGTTGTCTTCTCTTTTGCTTTATAATATAGAAATTTTTTGTGATGCTTTCAACTGGTATAATGGAAATAGTAGCAGAGAATTACTGACAGTAGCAAAAAATTTCCTTCATTTATATACTTATATTAGTTTTCTGTTTGTGTTGAAATTAAATCTCTTCTCTGAAATTAATTTTAATGCAATTTTAATGCATTTTACTTGATGATATTTGAAAGATTTTTTTATTTTTATAATTACAAAATTAATTTAATATTTTTTTTTTGTTAAAAGAAAAATTAGTTGATTAAGGTTTTCACTGAAATTATAATGTAAATTGGAATAAGGAATTTTTTTTAATTAATATAATTATGTAAATAAAATTAATTGAAGAGATAAAATGATTTATACATAATGACTTTGATTTTATGTTCAAGGCAAATTATTCATTTGGCACTAAAATTTTACCATTTTCCGAGTTAACTCGGTCATTTTTCAAAGATTCAAATTTATTTTGGATAAAGAGGAACTGGAATTGTAGACAACATAAAAATATGTTATTAAAAAAAAAAGTTTAATAACATATTTTAATGTTGACTTTATCTCATGTTGATAATTGTACAATTTGTTTTCAAATGAAACTTTTGACAAGAAACTATTTACAAAATTAAATTCACAAAAAAATATTCGAAAAGTTTTATTTGAATAATATTTTTGAAAAAGGTGCAAACCCTTATACCATTTATCAAATTTTCAAATTTTAGTTTGTTTTAAAACAAAATTAGGTCAAAGTATACAGAAAATTCTGGAAAATATTCGTTTTAATGGGTGGTAATAAAAGGATTTTAAAGAATTTTAAATTTTTTCATCAATCAAGATATAATATTTATTGCAATAATCCTAATAGTCTTTTAGATGTGTGTCAATTATTCTCACCAAATTTGAAACGAAAGCTAGAATTTTTAAAAAAAGTCTATAAGGATTTTCCATTTCTGTATGTACATATTTTATTCCTAATATTAATTTAAAATTGGGAAAAATTGAAAGACATTGAAACCCAGAATTCTCCACTACAACATAATTAAATATTGGTTAAAAAAAAGTGATTAGTATTTGAATAAATTTTTACATAATTGATGAATATACATAATTAAAATTTAAAAACTCTCCTTACGAATTTATAAACTCAAAATTATTGAAAAACAATTTTCTATAATAACGCAAACATGCTAATACATATTTGTGGGATATCATAAAATATTAAATCAAATTTCTCAAATGAAAACATAAAAATTTCTATTTACCACCCATTTGAAAAAATTTCTATATGAAATTCTCTTTTCATAATTTATTAAAATAATTACTTCCTCTGGCGCATTCACAGTCATGTATAACAATTTATTTGTTAACTTTTTGATTCAAAATAAAATGTCAGAAGTCTCCTTTGACCTAAAAAAGAAATACCATACACACATGTTTCGCTGCAGGATATTTCAAAGAAATCAGCCTAAACTAATTGACCATAGTTCTATATATAAAAATTAAAAATTTAATAAACCATTTTTTATTTTATCAAATAAATTTTCCAAGAAAACTTCAATTAAGAAAATACCAGAAAACAAATTAACCTAATTTTTCAAAAAAAAATTCTTATTGGTCATATTAGCAAGAAAAATTTTCAAACATTAATTTCAAAACTTTTTCAAATTGAAGTTTTCATATAAAAAGCTTTTATATATTTTATAATAATAAAATAATTTGAGAAGAATACATGCAATAAAAAGTTTTTTTTTTGTATTTAAAAAGTAAAATAAAATTACCTGCTAAGATTTGTATTTTTTTTTATATTTTTTTGTCTATCGAGATAAAAATCAGTTATATAAAATTCTATTAAAAGTCAGCATTTAGCTTTAACCATTATTATATTTAAATAGAAGCTCATGGTCAATGAAAATTTTGGTTGTATTATCATCATAAAAAATTGTCATTATATTTTTATTTAAATTGGTTTCGTTTTATATTTTCTGTAAAAAATTTAGAGCATAGTCTGCGGTTTTACTAAAGCAAATTATTTTAAATAATTATAATTATAATTCAATTTTAAATTAATTTTTAATGTAGTAGGAAATTTATTGAAATAGAAATATTTGAATGGTTAAAAATTGTTGCTTCAGTTTAAGTTTATAAATGAAATGTTCAGGTAGGTAAACTTTATATAATTGAAAAAAAAAATCGATTATAGAGACAAACACATAATTTTCTAGTGGCATCAAACTATTTTGTTCTATATAATATAGGACATTGAGTTCGATTTTCGAACTACTCAACAGAATGTAACAAATACTACATTTTTTCATCCGAAGTTGTCAACAGCTCGCACACTCTTCTGCAATTTGAAAAAACTTATACTTACCTATTAAATTTGAGTTATATGTTTGTTTAACTGATAGTAGTATATTCACAATAATTGATTGAATTGATTTGATTAAAAATTGTTTGTTAAATTTTGATAATTTTCACATAATTGATTATATAAATTCAAAATGAGTTGGTAATTTTTCTATTATTTGCCAATAAATATGACATGACAGGCCAATTATAACCATTAAATGTCTTCCACACCTTTTTACTATCTAAGCTAGGACGTATGATAATAATATACTGTTAGTAACTGATAGTAAAAATATTAATATTTTTCACAAACGCAACAATATTCAATTAATATTTTGTCAGAACTATACCATCAAACAATATAATTGGTAATTGATACCGTATCTTCGAAGACTGCATCATGACCTTGTGTTAAAATACACCTTATTATGCTGGCATCAAAGTATGTGGTCAAATTAATTAAAATATTACCAATAATATCAAAATTTTATTACCTACAAATCAATTTATTAAAAATGAATTTTTGTTAAATTTGAACATTACTTAAATTTGAACGTTACTTAAACGTGATTAACTATTTATACTAAAAAACTTAAATAATTACTTCAAAATTTCTACAAATGTATTTAAAAATTCTGCAATAAAATTTCTATTTTTTTCTGTGTGTATATATTTAAAAAACATATCCTCTTCTTTAATATAATTTTCCATTATACCATTTGACCTGTCATCATTTCTATTTCTGTTCCAACAAGATATAATTGTACATTATAGTTCAACTTTTTATTTTAACTTCACATTCAAGGATCTAACATTATACCAAAAAAAAAAAGTAATAATAAAAAATAAAAACAGGAGAGACAACAGCTTGACGATGTTGACAACAAAACATAACTCGAGATAATTATTCATTATGGTTAGTTTTTTTTTCTGTGTTATTTTTAGTTAAGAAATTCCACCAGGAGAAAATTGGCACAAATATAACAAGAACAACGTCAGCAACAACAAAAAGCTCAAAGAGCAATGAACACAATTTTCCTTTTCTGTTTATATATAACAAAAAAAAAAAAAAAATTAAACTTTTCCTTAATTTTGTTTACTTGTATATTACTCTGAATGTTATTTTCTTTAATGAGTGTACATCAAGGATTCTCTAGTCAATGATGATGATGATGATGATAAGAAAAAATGTTATGTCATTGTCCCTTTGCTTTCTTTTTTTTATTAAAATATTATATAACAAAATAAGCACTGAAAAAAAGGAAATCATGTTCTTGTCGTCTTGTACATTATACCATTACTTCTTTTCCTAAGTATATTTCATTTTTGATTGTTTTAAAAGGAACTAAAGCAAAAACAAAAAAAAGGTGAAAAAGGACGAATGTTTTTTTGTTGTTGAAAAAATAAATCTGGAAATCTAAATAAATTTTCGTGAAATAAGAATTTTTTCCCTTTATTTAAAGTTTGTTTATTAAAGTCATTTAAAGTTGAAAATTTAAATTGCAAAAAAAAATTTTTTTGCAAAATTTTTTAAAATGAACATTTCCTAAAAATCCTTGTATATACGTTCAGAAATTATTAATTAAATAATAAAATGTAAACTATAATTTACAAGTTTTCTCATGTCTCAAGTATAAAAGTAATTTTTCCATTTTATTTCTTCTACACTAAAAACAAAAAAAAAAACAGTCAAAGGTGAAAAAATATTAAAGCTTTTTATATGACATCCTTTTTTGTTGCCATTGCCATTGTGTATAAATGTCGAGTTAGCAAAAGTTTTCGAAAAACCAATTAGTTTTACTGTTTTTAATAAAATTATATAAAAATATATCTAGGAAAATTTTTGACTTTGTCTGTTGCTCTTCTATAATTGGTATACAAAAGTTGTTTATTTTGTTAGGTATATAAGGAAAAAGGATTTTTGTCTAAATTGATTTGACTTTTATATAATATAAAAATAGTTTTGTAAGATCATACCATCAAATTTTTTTATGTTATTTAGAAATATATAAATTTCACTTAGATCTATCTAAAATAAAATTTAAAAATAGTTTTAATATTTTTAAAAATTCTTAACTTCATAAATAATGTCAATTTATAGTTAAAAACTAAAAAGTTAAATTTATAGTATTTATTGATTTTTTATCATTAATAGCAAATATGATTAAATAATCATAAGAATTTTTAATGAAAATTTAAAATAGTAATAAGGCCGCGTTCATCGCAGTACTGCAATGTTTTTATTCGTTCCTATATTCTATGGTAGTTTAATCAACGAGACAGCAACCAGACGACAGAAGGAGCATTGGTTAAGCTAAATTTGTCGACTTTTTACTGTCTCGATAGTCAAAATACCAGTAAAAAGAATTAATTCATTGCAGTACTGCGATCATACTGCTTTTATGAACGCGGCCAATATCCATTAAATCTCTCAATATAATTTATTTAAATATTAGACAATTATTAAAGGAAAATAACGATCGTTTTAAATTAAATATTCCCTTTTTCAAAATGTTGGAGAAAAATGTCGAATTCAAATATCAAAAATGCAAACATCGACTAATGTTTCTGATATACTGATTCAATGATTTACAGCAGAACATTGCTTTGAACCACCAATTAATCTAAGAACAGAATATTTACCTTTTACTATCTGATCATTAAATGACCCACAAGGCCATAACATATTTGATCATAAATTCCAATTACAATTTATCTCATTTTATTGACGGAAATTGTTGTCATCTTTAATTATTATACATATTCTTCTTTTTTTTCTCATAAAAAAAAAATTAGGTTAAATTATTTCTAAATTACATTTTAACGTCAATTTTTCTCCAATTTAATTTTATTAAAATTTAACAAAACTGACAGGTTATTAAAAATTAAATTATATATAGAAGAAAAAAAAAATCGCTACATAAACAAAAATTTTATTTTCTGCTGACAACAATCTACGATGAAAATACCTTTTTATATAAACACAAAAAAAAAAAAGTAACTAGCAGCAATATTATATATACACCAAATAATTTTATCGTGATCTAACACCAATAATTTTTATGTATAGAATTATGAAAAGAAAAACGTGATAAAATTTTGAGCCCTTTAAAAATTCTGTTTTAATTTTGTTATTTTAAAATTGAAAATAATTTTCGTTCTCTTTTCTAAAAATAGAAAAAAAAAAAATGTGACAAAATTCATTAAAATATTATTTTTACCAAAAAAAATAGAAAAAGTTTTTCATAGATTTCCCTGCCTTTTACACACTTTCTGTACAACATATACACGCCCTCAATGGAAAACAGGAAAATTTTCCTAACCGCAAAAATAAAAGTTGTTGTTATTGTCTTTTTTGATGGGAAAATTTTTACAACCACAAAATTTTCGTAATTTTTTTTTTGTTTAGTTGTAAATAATTTGAAGATGACTCAAACTTACCTCATTTTATATCATCTAACCATTTGCACCCAAATATAAACCCCCATACCAACTAAACCATATATAGAAAAATTGTTGTTGTTGGTTGGTGTTTACCATCGGCAAAGAAATGTCTTTATTAAAAAGTTTTCAATTTTATTTTCTTAAAGTTTACTGTCTTCCCAAAAATAAAAAGGAATTTAATAACCAAAGAAAAGAATGGAAGAAAATGATAACAAAAAAAAAGAGTTTTCCTATAAAGTTTACTTTTTAAATTTGATTTTCTCTGTGTTTTTCCTGTTCAATTTACGATAATTAAATGTTTTTCTTAAGTCCTGATTATATTATGGCAAAACTTTTTTGTTTTTTTTGTATTATAAAAAATTGCAACAAAAATAAATGAAAATTTAATTTAAAAAAAAAGAAAAAAAAATGGAAACTATAATTTTTAATTAAGTTTTATGTTTGAATTTTCATCATTTTCCATTTTTAATATATTTTCAATATAATAATTTTTACTTTCTTTATTTTGTAATAAACCAAAAAGGAAATGAAAAACTTTTCTTTTTTTTTAAATATTTTTCGCTTTGGAAACTATAAAAAGGTAAATATTGTAAAAGAAATAAAGTTACGGAGATGAGTTTTATTATTTTTTTCAAAGTAAAAACTAAAAGCTTTGTTAAAGAGTGTGTATGGCTTATGTAGAGAAAGGAAGAAAATCAGAATTTGTAAAATAAAATAAAATATTTAAATAATTGAAAATTTTTATTAATAGTTCACAACGAACAAATCAGGCAGTCATCGTATCTTGGAGCTAATGCTTTTCTAAGCAGGGTTCTAGACGATACTATAATATTCACATTTACATTTTCGATTTATATACCAAAATTGGTAATTTAGTGGCTTAAGCCAGAAATACCACCCAATTAATGAACGTTTACCTGTTATAAATTTAAATGTTCCACTTTAATGCTATTGTGATACGCTCATCTCTCATAAATGAAAAGCATTTTGGAATCAATGTTTGCCAATGTAATATTACTTTTTTCTATATATTTCAACCATGTCTGGTAAAATTTAATGTGAAACTAATTAATAGACATTACTCTACTAGTAGAATCACAAATATCTATAATTAAAATTTATTATCCCCCTTGGTATACAAAATAAATATTTCCTTGAACAAACTTAAGAAAATAGCCAGTACAAAATAAAAAAATTCGATAAATTCACAAAAATAAATAATAATAAATATTTTTTTCCAAAATCGTGTTAAATTTAATCTAATCCCATCCTAACTAAAATTGTAATTGATTATAAGAGCAACAGAAAAAAAAAATCATAATACCAAAATCTTCAATTCAAATTTAATTAAATTCTTTGAGCAAATTAGAAATCCATTAACGATTTTCATTTTCAAGATTTTCTAAATTGAATCAATTTAATTTTTTTTTTGTCCAATTTTCTTTGTAGCCTTATTTTTTTTATCCTACATAAAAAAAAATTATTTCTTAGATTTCGTTTCAATGTCAATATTATCATTTCCCCAAAAAGAAGAATTTTCCTCCACTAATACAATTCTAATTTTGACCGAAAATGTGACAATGACAAAAAAAACCAATCAATTTAAAGAAGCAAAAAAAAAAAAAAAACAGAAAAATTAATTTAAAATAACAAAGAATTATACGAAAATGAAGGAAATATATTTTGTGTTGTTGTTGTTGGTATGTTAAGGATAATAATATTGAAATTTTTAATTTTCTTTTTTTTTTTACAGATTTAGTCCAACAAGAGCACCAGCACCATGGGATGGTATTAGAATATCAGATAAATATAGTCCAGTATGTCCACAACGTTTGCCAAATATACAAAATGAAACAGCTGCATTAGAGAAAATGCCAAAAGGACGATTAGAATATTTAAAACGTTTAATGCCATTTTTACAAAATCAATCAGAAGATTGTTTATATTTAAATGTATTTTCACCAATACATGGTAAGTTTAATTATTTAAATTATTATTTAATTATATAATTTAATCATTTTTTGAATTCCTTTTGTGTATATTTTAATTATATTCCATATTTAAATGACGCCATGTTATTCGATGTGATTGAATGAGGAAATTGATTATGCAAGAGATCACGATTTTTTTTATAAAAATGTTCTAATGGATTTTTGTATTTAATTTGGAAATTTCTTACTAAGAGCAAAAATTGATATTTTGTCAATAACTTGTCATATTTTAGGACCGAATTTCGAAAAATTTTTAGGATTACATTTCCGAATTAATGAAAATGTAATTAATTGTATGATATAGATCGTGGAATTGCTTTTATTAGATTCAGTGCACCTTTTGGTTATCTGAATTTATAAATTCTGACTATACAAATAAAATGATCTTATTGATGCAATATCAATTATAATATGCATTATCACTATCACTATCTGGATACAAATTATAAACATAGTACATCTAATTTTAAGTAAACTTATATGAGTCGTTTTTCAAAAAATATTAATCATTATATAAAACGACGATTTACTAACTTAACTAAATTTAATTATCCCACTTCTGATTATATAAAACTGAATATAATATTATATATTTTAATTATTAATATTTAACTAAAATCTTGCCGCGAACTAACCAGCAACCGCACCTTTCAGTGATTTCGACTAGAATCCACAACTCACATCTCCTCACCACGGTTACTGGCTGCTCTCTCTCTTCTCATGAGAGGGCAGAATCCTTCGACTTATATTGTTAATGTAACTGAGAAAAAGGATTCGTTTTATTTTTCGTGCTTTGTCACTTAACAATTATTAAAATATAAAAATTGATTATTGTTAAATGTATTTTATTCATTTACTAATTTAAAATTAAATTCTGTTTAAAAAATGATTAATTTCATATTTGAAAAATATACGTAGATAAATTTAATGTACAAAAAATGATAATACAAAGTTTAATTATTCCAGTCTAATTGTTAATAGAAAATTGTTATATTTTGTAATTGAAAAAGCCACACAAAACTTTCTTGAATTTATACAAAAACCTTACAATTTAAATTATATATATATTTTTTAAATTGTATTTGTGACATTTTTTTGTGTACCAATTTTCATAAAGAAAATATCAAAATGAATGCATTAACTTTTCACAATTATTATTATAAAAAAGAGGAAAATTCAAAAAGTTTTCATTTTAATACCTAAAAACTAAATACACAATTTATAAAATGACATTTTTACGTAATATCCTTTTTAAGTTCTCTACAATTTTTTTTTTATTTCTTTATTTTCTTAAATGTATATTTAACCTCATTATACGACATTGCTAGGTTTTTTTTTTGCTTTTAACATCTTTGTATGTAAGGAATTAAGAGACGTATCTCCACAAATACGAAAATTGAGATAAAGATGCCAGCATTTAAACTATTCGTAGAAATATTTATATTTAAACGACGAATCTCGATTTTTAAAGAAGATAATACTAAGATTATGGTTACAAACTGGTAGTACAATCGATCGAGGGTTACAAATTTGTAGTAAATTTATGTGTTTAAATCTTTTGTTACGTCGAATAACTTATTAATACTCTTAAGCCTTCTCAAATTAGAAAATTACTCTTACGTTGTTACAAATTAACTTGAGTCCTTACTAAACTTGCAATATGACGAAAGTTGATCGAAATATTTTGATAAAAACACTTATACAAATAAGACGTAATCCCATTTTCCAAATTAAATATTATAGTACAATTCTTAATTTGACTAAAGTATTACAGAGCTAATCAAATTGGGGTTTCATTTAAATAATTTTATAGTTTAAGTCTACTTTGAAATATAATATTTTTAGTATTTTTCTTTCCCCTGAAAATTTGCTAAATAGGACTTATACGTAAATAAAAATATCTGACTTATGTTAGAAAAATTCACCATAGCATCTCAGTCTTCTATAGTTTATAATAGTCACTTAAACATTTTTTTTTGTCATCAGGAAAAAGATCTCTTTGAAGATCTTAAATTCTTACACCATTTTTCAAAAAAAACCATTAAAATTAATCCTTAATATTTTAAAGCTAGTTAAAAACTATTTATATTTAATCAAAAAGGATTTCAACCCAACTATAAAGAATTAATTTTTTCTAGCTTCTTAATGATTTTAGCAACAAAAAAAAAAGAGGGATTTAATTTAATTTCATCAAAAGGAAAAAAAAAGCAAAAATAAAATTGTGTTGCGTAGACAATTTTATTAAGTATAGTTTTAAAATTTTGTACTTGAGAATCTCGAGTATGGTAACCATGACATCATATTAAAAACAAAAATTATTTCTTTCAAAGTATAATAATAGCATGTGAATGTGACCTATATTTAATGTTAGTACTTTCAGTTACTATTTCGAAGCAATAAATCTTTTGATTATACTATATTACGTATCGTATACGTATACGTATATTTTGGTTTAATTTATATTATGTGGAAAAGTTTAAGAAAATATTTTATCATAGTCTTTGGAATCAAAATAGAAAATTTGTTAAAAATATAATTCCTTATTTTTTTTCGTGATTTATATAAGGAGAGAAATTTTATATCTGTCATTATTTCAGAAATTAATTTATATTACAATTGCTGACATTTATATTTAAGTTAAAAAGATTTTAAAGTTTTTGTGGATTATAAAAATTATTGGGAAATTTTTGAACAATATGAAAAAACTTGAGATATTTCTATTATAGAAATATAATATTATAATTAACTAATTTTACTATTTTACGAAAATGATTGAATTAAAAATTGTAATAATGATTGAATCAATATTTTCAAAATGTACATAAATACCGAAAATTTATGGGAAAAATTACATTTAAACATTTGAATTTAAAATAAAGAATTGGACCTTACATAAGGAGATTTTTTGATAAAATTTTTGATTCAATTAAAAAATCGTGGACTTGTATAAAAGCAAACATTTTGATTCGCAAGAAATTTTGGGCATCCAGTCTGACGAATTTTAAATTAAAACTTACTTTATATTTTAGAGACCATAGACATTGTAGAACATTTTAATGGAAAAATAATCTCATACTTAAGTAATTTGCAAACGACATGATTATTCTTTTCCATAACATATTTTCTGCCATATAATATAATTGACATAATTTTCTATTGATTATCTTAAAAAATAAAATTGTGCACCATTTTTCTAATAATTTGTATAAAAATATTTCCAAATTTTGAATAAATTTTTTACGTAAAATTTTGTGTATCTTTTTATAAAGTTGCAAATTTTTCTAAAAAAAAGAAAATCAGTATTCCACAACAGTTTTTCTTTAAAATTTCTTTTATTCAATGATTTTCGTTGTTAAAGAAAACTGTGATAGAAAAAAACAGAAACAATGCAACCATTAAAAAAAAATGTATCAAAAAAAACATTTATAATTACTTACTGTACATTGAAATAAAACATTCTATATTTTTTGTTCCTTCTATTCATTTCCTTTTTTTGTTGTTTTTATTTATAAAAGATCCTTTTTTCATATTTTCTTTTATAGTATGAAAACAAAACAAAAATGGTCAAATCTAAATAAAAAACATTGAAAAAATTTCCATTTTTTTTTTTCATCTCATGGTCATTGCTACAAAAATGAAATTTTAAATGTTCACGAGTTTTGAATAATTAAAAAACAAGGACATTTTTTTTTAGAAAAGATTTTTTTTTTTTACTTATAATAATAATGAAATTTAGTTCAGTAAAATGTTTAAATGTTTCTTTTCTTTTTTTTGAAATGTCCTTGTTACAATTTTTCCATTGAAACTATATTATATACTTTTGTAAACAAGAAAGTAATAGATGAAAAAAATTGGTTAAATAATAGAAATAAAATTTAAATTTTTAGCATATATTTTATTTATGTATTTTTAAACTAAAATTACATAATTTACTTGAAATATTTACATTTAAATTTCTTTTATAAAAACATTGTAAATTTTGTATTTTGTAAAATTTTAATAAGAATTGTTGAAACTTAAATTATAATTTAAAACAAAAATGAAGTACCTTGAAATATCCTTTAAATATTATCCAAAATGATAAAATTAAATTAAATTATTTAAAAAAAAATTATTTATTGAAAAAATATTTCTTATTTTGAATGATTTTAATGTTTAAAATTTTAATTTCCATAAAATTTCAAATTAAATTTTTTTTAAAATTGAAAATTTTTTTGTAGAAATTATTTAAATTCTGATCAACTTTTTTCCTAAAATACAAATTTTTTTCCCAGGCCATAGTTGATCTATTAATTTCACATTGTCTATCAAAAATTTATCTTTAATCATTTCTAAAAGGAAATTTTTATAGCTAAATCAAATTTTCATCAAATACAAAAAATTTAGTACTATATAAAATTTTTCAAAAATAGAATCGTCCTTTCTCAGAAAATTAAAAATAATCTTTAAAATATTAAATTGTATTATTTTTTTTAAGTATATAATGTAATGATGTGGATATGATATTTCACTTATCACGATAACATTATTGTTTATGATGTGCTATATTAGATTATAGTGATAATAATAACAGTCATATAAAAATATTGTTCAGTAGTCAATGAAAAAAAATGGTTTTTTTAAATAGAAATCAGCCAATCATACCAAGAATATATCTTAATTTCAAAATAATGTTTTAGCAAAAACGGTAATAAGCATAATTTTGCTTATTAATTCCAAAATAACTTTTGTTGCATTCAAAATTTAAAAAAAACACTTCCATAATTTCTAAAAACAAAGCACCATATATAAACAGTCCATCCATTTTGAAAAATTCTACATTGAAACTTTAGTCCTTTTATTTTATTATTTTACCACAAACAAAAAACTATCTAACAATTATAACTTTAATAATCACATTATTTAAATTTAAATCAATCATTCTTTTTTAATTCCATTTTAAAATTCAAATATTTTCCAAACCAAAAACTTTATAGCTATTATGATTTATCTATAACTAAAATTTATCTATAGATGCAATTATTGTCCATTTCAATAGCTGGATTTGCATTATTATATACTAACAATAGAATTGAGATAAAAATGAACTTAATTTTCAATTGTTTGTATGGAAATTCTATTCTCAATAAAAAAAAAAATTAATTTCATGCATTTTGCCAACCAAAGAAATTTTTGCAAATTTTCATTTTACTAAAAAATGTAAAATCTCTACATTGTCTAAGTTGTCATCTGGAATTGATAAACTGTACTGGGTTTTTTTCTCTCTTGTTGGTTAACTTTTTTTAAGTACTATCTCAAAATTATAAATTTTGAATAAGATAATTTTTAATTATTTAGTTTGGTCAGAGAATATTCCATCAGAAAATTATTTTTGTTGAAAATTTAATTTATGCTTGCGCATATTTTATGGTAATTATATATTTATTTAACCAAATTAATATTAAATTTTAATAGATTATTATATTTCGGGAAAATTCTTATTAGATTTTTCACAAAAATATAAATATTGGTGATTTTGTTAACAAACCCATAATTTTGAGTTATGGATTTGTTAATTTGCAATCTCTTTTATATATGGTGGAAATTTTTTTTAGTTTGAAAAATTGGATCATTCAAACACACAATGGAGAATATTAGTCAATTCAAAATCTCATAATAATATTGAAATTATTTATAAATTGTGAAGAAAAAGAGGAAATTAATAATCTAAAAAATATGTTTTAAAAAAAAAAAAAATTCTTTTTATATCCGTTTCAAGTTGATTGCTATTTTTTGTTAAAATATATTAAAGTATAGATATAGAATTTATTTATGTAGATAGAAATTTAATAGCTGGGCGAAAATTTTTAAATCGATAATACTAAATTTACTAGAATTTTACAGCTAAATTTGATAATAAAAATATAATTAGTAAATGAACCAATTTCGAGAAAATACTAATGGAGTTGAACCACCATTTTCCCATTAAATATGCTAATTTCTTTAACACTTTTCAAAACAATTGGTAGACCTGATGAATCACATCAATCATAAATAAATATCAATTTGGTTAATTTACAAAACTTCTATGGTATATAAAATGAAACATTTAATCCGCCATTAAAAATTTTCTTAAGATTATTTTTATTTTCTTATAAATTTGAATTAGCTCCGATTAAAAAACCAAACCAATTAACTAATGAAATATAATATTTTTGATTAATAATTCTATAATATATATTTAATTTTTTATTACAGCAGCAACATCTGATAAAAAATTACCAGTCATTGTATTTTTACATGGTGAATCATTTGAATGGAGTAGTGGTAATCCATATGATGGTACAGTTTTGGCTAGTTATGGTGAAGTAGTTGTTGTAACGCTTAATTATCGATTAGGTATTTTAGGTAAGTGAAAAAAATAAAATAAATAAAGAAGAAAATAATAATTAATTAAGGTTAATTATAAATAATAAGTAATTAATAATGTCGAAAAAATGTGTAAATTATTTAATGAACATTTTGTATATAATCAAATACAATAATATTAACTATCAATTGACGTGAGTTAATTTATGGTTTTTTTTTAATATTAAAATTATTTTTTGTTAATGTAGAAATCTAGATATGTAATTCAGTTTTTATAAATTGTCTATTTAATTTGAAAATCCTAAATGGAGAGATAAATATATTTTATTTACTGGGTTTAGGTATACTTAATAAAATTTCCCAAACATATTGTTAATACCCAAAAATATAGTAGAGGATCTGCAAAATCTAAAAAATAATGTCTTCAGCCTCTCACTAAATCTAACATAATCTCATTAGTAATTGCTGCCAAAGATATTTAGCAATTTTCATAATTTTATATTACCATTATTTTGTATGTGACCTTAATTCTACTCTTCTATTAGAATATCAGTCTTTTATATTACTATATTAAATTGAATATACATATTTTCATATTTCCCTATTTTACTTTTTGTATATATAGGTTTTTTAAATGCAAATCCAAGTCCACAAATACGAGCACGTGTTGCTAATTATGGTTTAATGGATCAAATGGCTGCATTACATTGGGTACAACAAAATATAAATAAATTTGGTGGTGATCCAAATATGGTAACATTAGCTGGTCATGGTACTGGTGCTGCATGTATAAATTTTTTAATGACATCACCAACAATGGTACCTGGTTTATTTCATCGGGCAATATTATTAAGTGGTTCAGCATATTCATCATGGGCATTAGTTGATGATCCAGTTATATATGCCATAAAATTAGCTAAAGAAGTTAATTGTTCAATACCAGAAGATTTAATAAAACATCATGAACAAATTGTTGATTGTTTACGTGATATATCCTTAGAGGATTTATATAATACAGATATACAAGCACCAAACTTTTTAACAGCTTTTGGACCATCAGTAAGTTTTATATACCGTATTTAAAAGATAAATATAAATAATAAATAAGTTTTTTTGTAGTTTGTTGTAAATGTATAGTAAAATTTATGGATTACATAATAAGATATAGTAGAAATATATATATAGTTTAAGAGCCCGAGAATTAAATTTTTTTTATGGTAAACTATGTTATAGGGATTTATTAAAGATTTATAGGCATAATTTAGTATTTTTTCATGAATACATTTGCTTGAATCTATATATCGCAATTTAAATTAAATTAAATTTTGATTAAACATTTAAATATTTAATAACTAAATTTCAAAAAATTTCAAACTATATCAATTTATTTCATATATTTAATGGTTTAGAGTAAACGGTTTTAGTACTAGAGCTGAAACTTTTATATTCGTAGGGCAAGTACTTTGATCTATTTCCGTCTGATAGCAGTTTGATAATAGTTCTTGTCATAACCATAGTTCTTTTAATTATTAGCTAAATCTTTGATAAACAATTGATAAAGTTATCTTGAAAAATTGATTATTATCTCTTCCTCTGGAAGATTGTGGAGAAAATAATTACGAAATTTACTAGGGGTGGCTAGAACTTATTTGTGATAGGTAGACTCAGAGCTTAATATTTTGAGACAATCTACAATCTATGAATAAATTAATTTCCTTTTGATTTTCTTGTTGAATTCTTTCTATATATTATTTGTACCAGATTAGTTAATTTCAGTTCTGAGCTCTTGTACTGTTGTACATATTAGTTTTAACTTTAAAAAAAAAATAACATAAATTCCAAAAGGATATAGCATAAAACTATCTATCTCAATCTTGATAAAAAAATAACATTTTAATATTTTTGAACAAGAAAAACTGTATTAGACTATCAAAAAACTTCTATAAAAGTTAATAACATTATCCACTTTATAGTTTTCATATTAAATTTAATTTTATTACTTTGTATATTATATAAAAATATTCCCTTATAATCTTATATATATTTTTATGTAAATATCATATATTTATATGTCCTTAAAATATCCTTTTTTCTAATATATAATAATTTTTATTTAAAAAAAAAAAAGATTGATGGAGTTGTTATACGTCCCGGTCATTCTAATCAAGATTCTGATGAACTAACAATGACAATTACAGTAAATCGAAATTCAAAACGTACACCAGAGAATTTAGGTCGTTATGATGTATTATTTGGTGTTGTTACTGGTGAAGCAATTTGGCGATTTAGTGCGCATGATATACAAAATGGTTTTGAAGGTGAAAGACGTGATAAAATTATACGAACATATGTTCGAAATGCTTATAATTATCATTTAAATGAGATATTTTATACGGTAAGTGATGATGGTGATTTTTTTTTCAAATTTTATAATAATTAAGTTAAATTAAATTTTCTTTTGTGATGCTAATCAGATTTATGGTTCTTAAATGTAATATAGCAAGAAATAATGAAGTTATAGTAGATTTTTTTTAAGTTATACATTTAATTGACTCAAAGGTGGATTTTTAATTAAATTCTTTTCTATTGTATTAATAAATTTAATTTCTAATCATAATGACATAATGTTGACGAAATACTGATACCGCAAAAAGGTTAAATTTGATGATGTAATGATAGATTTAGATGATAATCAGTGAAAATATTGACTAAATTCAGGACACATTGACAAAATTTTAGTCAAAAATCAGAGTGCAGCTAAATATAGTAGCAATGCTATAGTAGCTAGCAAATCACTAAATAATGATAAGTTCGATGCAATATACAAATCAAATAGGAGAAATATATTTCGGAAAAAGATGAAATCACACCCAAAAAATCTACTTTTAACAAAATACAATCAATATTGACCAAATCGAAACCATCTTGATTAAATAAATCAATTGTAAAGAAAAATTTAGTAGAAATATTGACAATAATATAACATGCACAAATATAACAATTAATTTATTCAATGTAACATATATAATGTACATACATTATGCATATACGTATTGCGCAATATTAAAAAAATTGTTCATCTTCTCTGCACATTTTTATCATTTTTGTCTTTTACATAATAAACATTATATACATTATTTATATTATAATAATTCTAATTTTACAGTCGTATATAAACCTTCAGCAAGGATTAATTAAATTAAGTACAATTTATTGCTGAATCTTGTATTTATTTATATAAAATAAATTTCAAGAGTAATTTTTTCAAAAAAATAAATAAATAATTATACAACTACATAATAAAAAAATTCCAATATTTAAATCATAATCCTTGAATATAAAAGTCAACTACAGCCAAAATTTTATTTTCAAATTTATGAATAAAACTACATACAAATAAATTTATCTGTATTTTAATAAAAAAAAAATAACAACTATTAACAGAATAAAACAAATCTAAGTATTATTTGAAAATAACTATTATAATAAATATCCTTGCGGACATATAATATCAAATTTCCAATATATAAGAACAAAAAATACTATAATAATAAAAACTAAATAAAAATCTCTGTTATTAAGGTTCTTCAATTTCATAATATTACAACGGTTCCACCTCTTCTCCAATAACAATTTTACATTGTCAACATTTTCATATCTCATGAAAATAAGGACGAACAGAAAAAATATCAGAAAATATAGTAATAAACACAAAAAATTTTCCATAAAATGTAGAATGAAAATGTCGACCAATGTAAAAATTGTATAATTATTTCATATTTTCTTTTCTATATAAAAATATTTTTAGGGGAGAAAATCTTCAAATTACCATGACCTCAGTTATTAGTAATAATAAACAAAAAACAGAAAAAGAACAATAAAGACCAAACCCTAAAATAAAATACAATAAACTTAAATTTACTTATCGATTATCGTCATCATCATCATCATTGTAATCATCATCAGTAAAATATAATCATCCACAAAATATAACTAACATACAAACCAGAATTACAAAAAACTAGTAATCTTTTATTAGGTCATATATTAGTTTGTATATTTTTGTCCTTTTTTTACAAAACAACAAATGTTTATTATTTTAGGAAAATTTGTATTATGTTATACCAATTTTTGGAAATTCTACACCATTTTTTTTTTATATACATTATATTATAGATTGTTAATGAATATACAGATTGGGAAAGAACATCACAACATCCAATAAATACTAGAGATACAGCTGTAGCAGCATTATCAGATGCACAATTTGTTGCACCTTTAATACGTACTGGTGATATATTAGCACCACCACCAACACCACAGGGTCAAGAAAAAACTGGTCCTCGTTGTTATTTTTATGTATTTGATTATCAAACAAAAGATGGTGATTATCCACAACGTATGGGTACTGTACATGGTGAAGATTTACCATATATATTTGGTGCACCATTAGTAGATGGTTTTAGTCATTTTCCAACAAATTATACAAAATCTGAAGTTGCATTATCTGAAGCTGTTATGATATATTGGACAAATTTTGCACGAACTGGGTAAGAATTATTATTTTTGTGAAAATTATAATTGGAATTAATGAGAATTAAATTAAGCCTATAGGAAATTACAATTTTGTTAGCTAATTTGAGAATTTTTCATGTTAATTGACAAATGGATTAATGAAAAAAAATAAATTCATTATAACTATACTTGAAAAGGGGATTGTGTAATGAATGAATTTTAGAAGTGTAGCCAAAAACTGAATATGAAAATTTAGTATTTTGAATATTGCGAGTATGTAATTTCAGTAAGTTGGTTACACAAACAGAATTTGGACTTTTTACTTTGAGTTCTTATAATAATTTACAAATGAACAAATGGAAATACATTTCCTAAAAAAATAGAAAGTTAAATAAAAATCCAAAGTATTTTGTTCTTTGAACTACAAACTGAGCTATAATAGTTTAATTTTCAACTGGGAAATTTAAATTTGTTTTAGGTAAAATTTTATAGTATGTATGTGTTAATATTAGTTTACGAAAACCTATTATGTAACTATAGTTCAATGTGTCCATCAAGTTACTCAAATGACATTTATAAAATGTCATAACACTTGAAATTTATTATTTATCAGCTCGACAGTCCAAACTTTGATATAATATTATATACAGAAAATTTATATAGAAATTAGTTTTTCTATCAAAATAATTACATTTTTTATTTAATTTAATTTAATTAAAAAAAAAACTTTTAACATAATTAAATTTTAAAACTAATTTTCGTGATTTATGAAAATAGCAATTTTAATTTATTATCGGTAACCTGGAATTATAATGAAATTGAGCATATACATAATAATTATGCAAAAAGTAATAATTTCAAAATTAGGAAATATTATAAAAAAAATATTTGACCTAAATTGTGTTTTCTGTTGGTATAAATATATTTTTAAAATTTTGATATAATAAATTTACATTATTGTATTTTTCGTGTTCCTCTTGAATTATTATAATAAACAAATTATGTTTTTTTTTTTAAATGTCGTACGTGAGTTCCACATGAAAACTTTTACTATTTTTGTAAAATATACTAATAACATTTATATATATATATATATATTTTTGTTTTTGGAAAATTTGTATGTAATTATTTTGCATATAATCCTCAAGAGTAAAACATAAAATTTAACTGCATTTTTGTAAATATTTTTATGTTTTGGTTAAAAAAATGTTGTGCAAGAAAAATAAGGTCACATTTTAAGGTATTTTTAATATTTTTTTATATAATCCAAAAAATATATTCTTTTGACATTTGTGTCCACAAGATATTTCAAGCAATTTGGCATTTTGGTACAATAATTATAATATTATATAGTTTAAATATTTCAAATTTTCTAAAAAAAACAATTGTATTACTTTTAAATCAAAATAGTAATTATCTGACATATCTGGTCAAAAACTATTTCAAAGATTGAGTATATCAGTAATAACTTTAATATTATGGAATGTTTTCTCCAAATTTTTTATATTTACAAAAACTTGTAACATAAATTATATTTCTTCAACTTATTTTACTAAAAAAATATAGAAATCCAAATGAACATCATCGACAAGATTCCGTATTACCAGCATCAAAAGAAAGAAATCGTTTCCGTAGTATAACATGGGAAGAATATGATTCATTACATCAAAAATATCTTGAAATTGGTAAAAAAAAAAAATTAATAAAATTATTTTTAATTAATATTAAATTTTTGTAAATTTATTGCAGGAATGAAACCTCGTATTAAAAATCATTTTCGTGCACATCAATTATCAATTTGGTTACGATTAATACCCGAATTACATAAAGCTGGTATGGAAGATGTAATTGCACGTCATAATTTATTTCGTAATCATGATGATATTAATTTATATGATGGTCCAGTAAAACCAGATTCATTATCATCACGTTTAAATTATTTAGAAGATGCATTAAAACGTAGTCGTGGTAATTCAACAGATTTAATGAATGGTATACTAAATGGTGAGTAAGAAAAATTTTAAAACAAAAAACAAAAATTTTTATATTTAATAAAATAAAAAAAGCAACAACTTTTATTCCATTCATTCATGACAAAATTTTCTAATATTTATGTTATATATTATGTCACAAGGTTGCATAAAATATTACCATAAAAGACAACATTCATGCTTATATGCAGATGTTCAAATGTCGCGCGCTTTTAGGTGGTTTATTTTTAATTTGCATATTTCTAGGTAACAAAAAAATTTAATCAAAATATAACAAAACAAAAAAAAATTGTAATTTTATGTTATTTTGAAAAACAAAATGGTAATAATAAATTTTCTATTCTCTTTATATTTTTTTTTCGTTGAGCACGTAATAGATCCTTTTTTGTTTGATTAATAACAACAACAAATAAAAGAGAAAAAAAATGTCCTTACTATATAGTTGGTCGGACACAAATTGGTTTTTTCGTTTTGTTTTTCAAATAACTTTTATTTTTATGAAAAGCAAATTCATGATTGCTAAACATTTTCCATGATTTCAAATTTTAACCCTAATAAAATTGTTGCTGTTTTTTTTTTTTTGTAAAATATCCTGCACAAAATATAAATTTTATATATTTTTTATAATTTCATTTAAGTTTATGAAAATAATTTTTATAATTTTTCTTTCTGTAATTATAATGAATAGATTTTAATTAGAAATATGTAAATGAAACCTTATTAAAGTTTTTCTTTTCTATCTCACGTTTTTTATGTACAATTTTGTTTTTATGAATAGAAAATTTCTATTTTTGAGTAAATTTTCTTTTTAATATTTTAATTAAAATATAATTTTAAATATATAAAGTAACGAGAAGGATTGTTTCTTTGTGAAAATATTTATAAATTTTTCAATTTACTAAAATATTATATTAAACCGATTATAATTTTAATTATAAGAAAAACTTGCAAAAAATATTTTTCATTTAGTTGAATAATTTTCATCGCAAGAACATTTAATCGATTTTAGTGCCAAACTTCATTACTATATCATAGTAATTTTCAGCTAGAAGCTGTAAAGAAATCTAAGCTAAAGTTAGATCAAGCAAGATAATATCCTTTAAAAGAATCTTAAATACAAAAATAGTAAAATTTATGGGAAAAAACTTAATTTTCCAGTTTATCAAAGCTTTCAGCATTCAAACCATTTTATGTAAAACTTCCACAGCTAAAAGTATTACAAAAATATTACATATCAAAGTTTATATTAATTTTTTACCTAAAAAAACTAAATTAAAGCGTCACTTGCTTGATTATAGCTGAGTCTCAGATAAAAAAAATCTTTGATGGAAATTAGTTCTAATCGTATTTAAAAATTTTCGCTTTAAATTTTAGATATTTAATAAAATATTATTTAAATTTAAAAAATTTATTACACAAAGATCCAATTATTCTATTCTTGTTATATAATATTTTCTCTTCCAAATTATATTTCCAGATAAATTAATTTTCATTAAATTTAAACAAAACTCAGTTCAAATTCACATAATATTTTCATCTGTATTACATAACTAATATAATAGAATCATTAATTAAGTAAATTGGAATTCAATAACCGAAAAATCTTGACGCTAAAATATTTCTAAATAAAAATATCCTTAAAAAAACTATGCTATTCACGTTTTTCAATAAAAGGTTATGTTTTATTGCTATACAGAAATTTGAATTCCAATTTAAAATAAACTATATAATACAACTTCACTAACAGAAATTTTAAAGTTTATTATCCTTAAGGATAAAATTTTATATTTATGTAGACATATACGAAATTATTCAAATTTTGTACTCAGGCATAAACAAGGATCTAGTAAACAATAAATATTAAATAAATTCATTATTTCTAAATAACTAAATCATTTTTATTTGCCTCTCTTTTCATATTTCATTTTTATCAAATAACAACAAAAAATTCTGCACCTTTCCTCAAATATTCTACATAACTTAAACGTAATGACTATATATGACAACAGTTGAACCTGGTACATTTACAACATGTATACCAATAACTGGTAATTATACATCGGCTTCAGTAGCTGGTGGTTATTCACCACCAACAACAACAATTGTTAATGCAACTACAGATACATTATCTGGTTTTGAAGCAGCTGGTTATGCAGCATATTCAACAGCATTAAGTGTTACAATTGCAATTGGTTGTAGTTTATTAATATTAAATGTATTAATATTTGCTGGTGTTTATTATCAACGTGATAAAACTAGATTAGAAGTTAAAAGTTTACAAAAACAATATCAACAGCGTGGTATACATCATCAACAAGTACCACCACCATTTGATCCAATTAAACATGCCCATTATCATATGGGTCATACACAAACTGGTAATGTTATTGTTGATGTTGAAAATCATCATGTTAATGATCAAGGTACAATATTATTAACAAATGATATTAAATCACCACATATTTGTTCAAATACAATGCAAATAAATCAAAGTGGTTGTATAAATAGTGGTAGTAATAGTGGTAAAATACCATTAAATGATAATAATAGTAGTGGTAATTATAATACAAAACAACAACAAACAAATAATCGACAAGATCAACATATACAAATGAAAATTGGTAATAATCAAACATTTGGTAGATCAAATCAATGTAGTGGTAATAGTGGGCCTAATTATAATAATCCTGGTATGATGACATTACCAAAAGCTGGTACAATGCATCATTCAACATCTATGAATTATACAAGATCATCTGGTGGTGGTGGTGGTGGTAGTGGGAATATTAATAATAATAGTGGAGGTGGTGTCAGCGGTGGAATTGGTTTAGTTACTGATTGTATGACATTGCCAAGAAATTTATCTAGTAGTCATAATACCAATCAAGGACAAACAGGTAATTACATAATTTTTTTTCTTAAATAAAATTTTGTTTTTTTATCGTAATTTTACAATAAATTTTTAAATATTATAAATCAAATTTCACTGCCTCCCCAGAGTTAAAATATATTTTAGTCATTTTTTTTTATAAAAATCTAATATCCGTTTTTTAATGGTCTGGTTTGTAAATTATATTGTCAAGTAATATATATACATAAAATATATAAAATGTTGAAACTGTCTAGGCCGGATATCAAAAACATTTGAAAATTTAATAGATAAAATAACAAAAAAAAAAAAAGTTGGACACAATTTTATCAATAACTAAAAAAAAAATGTTATAAATATTTAAAATAATTTTTTTTAAAAGGAAAATCCTTCTTTAGAATTGAAAAAAAGGAATTATTTTTATATGTTTTTTTTTTAATTTATTTTCGACCGTTAACAATAACAACTAAGTATAAATCTTTTGATTTAAATTTAATTTTAATAATTGATTGTTATGGTGGAGTTATACAAGGATATTAAGTGTAGCAAATGAAAAATGGTCTTTACTCTCAAGTGAAATAATATTTACTATGTTAAGGAATTTAAATATGTTTTATTGGAGAATTAAATCTTTGGAGTGCTACTATATTAATTTCAAACTATATATTGACAACTTTATTACTTATACCTAAAATTAAGCTATGCGATTTCTCGTAATCTATAAAAAATTATACCTGTTTGATTTGTGGATTTGGACACTTAAGGGAAAATTGTAATATAGTTTTATTGTTAAATTAACCTATGAGTCGCGAGTCGCCTTATGTATTCTTAATTTCTAGTGCGCATAATTCATGTATGATTCTAACTTTTAATCCAAATGAATATAAATGAAGTGAAGAAATTTTTTAACTACTTAGGCTTTGTGAGTCCATTATTAGTATGAAATTATCAATTTCCTTTATGCTCACATTTAATCTTACCAGAAGCTAGGCAACTATGGAAATTGATAGGGAAATCTAGGAAAAGAAGTTAGGGAAATTGATAATTTCATACTAATAATATGACCTTATATTAGAGATATTTCTAATCTATCCACAGCAAATTATTTTTTCCTCATTAATTACTAGTAAAAAAATTCAGTTTGATGCTATTTCGCTCGCCAACAAACCATATATGCTACTTGCCTCTTTCATTATAATCATTCGTTAAACATTTTTTTTTTATATTTATTTCTTTTTCATTTTTTTGTACAGTTTTTTTATAAAGTTTCCTCCATATTTTAATATTCAGCAAAGATAAAATATATATTTTTTTTATATTTATATTCAACAAGAGAGGAAAAAAAAACCTTTTAAGAATTAAATATGATTAAATGGATGAGGGAAAAAAAAGCACACAAACAAAAAATAGAGAATTTATATCATCAGTAATTTATAGGGTGATAAAAATATTGAACAGGAAATTAAAATTGAAAATACTTGAAAAAGGAAGAAAACTTTTTTTTCGAGGACATTTTTTTTTTTTTTTTAAATAAAAATTCTTAAAATTAATTTCAATTTTTTTTTTTTTTTATTTAAAAAAAATTGAAAAAAGGTAGTGAAGAAAAAAAAAATTAAACTTTTTCTATAATTTTTCTGTATCGTCGTCGTTCATCAAACACAAAACTTTTTTGATTACATAAAAAAAAAAAAAAAATTCTTAAAATTCTAATTTGTTCCCATATTTTTCATAGAAATTAATATTAATTATTATAATTGAAAAATTAAATCAATATTTAAATCTTTTCCCAAATATAATAAAACTTTTATTATTATGAAAAATTCTTAATAAAAAAACCACCCACCTCACAACTAATCGACCTATTTTTTTTCTTTTTAATATTATTTACTGTCAATTATCCTATATATAAAATATAAAATTGAAAAAGTCTTCATTATTAATTTCAATTTAAAAGAAAAAGTTCAAGCTGTTTTTTAACTTAATTTTTTTTTGTTAAGGACTCTTCAAGGATATTTGATAAAAGGAGCAGATCATTTTCAGTTTACTAAAATCATAATAAAGTGGATTTTTACTATATAAATATTTATTTTATAGTATTATAGTAACTATAAGTAAAATATTTATGGTAAAATTTTATTTTTAGTAAGAAAATTCTTGTTATTTTTGTTGTTGTTGTATGAAAAGAAAACTCTTAAGGACTCTTATGTTTCTCTCCGATTCCAGTATAATATTTCTATATACAGTTTAAATAACTTGACATTAAACAATGTCCTTAAACGATAAACAATAAACAAAAACAAATTTTTTGATTTGATTTTATTATTACAAAAAACCTGCCACCTCCTCCTATTATTAAAAGGACCTATCACCTCCTTTATCTAGCCGGGTTAATCATAAAATTTTATATTTTTCTCATTAAAATAAGTGTAACTCCTTTTTTCTTTATCATAACAAAATTCATGATAAAAAAATAATTTCCATTTATGTCCTTGAAGAATATTTTTGTTGTATACATAATTTATATGTAAAGGAAAATTTTCTATAAGAGGGACTTGTTTTTTTTCTATTTAATGTTCGAATTTTTCTCTCATTCTCCAAACAAAAAATACAAAAATTTATTGTCGTAAAATTTATTGTCATTTATTTTTTATATTTTGTTAAATCAAATTTGTCAAAAAAGATAATAACATTTTCAATCTGACATATTAAGGGTTGTAATTCAGGTGTTAGGAATCTAGGAACAACAACAACAACAAAATGGTTGAAAAAAAACGATGTGAAATTTAAGACGAAAAAAAAATAATATTGATTTTCAAAACTAAAAAGAATTTTCTTGTTTGTGTATAGACGGAAATTTATTAATTTTTCAAATAGAAAATTTATAATTTGATTAAGAATTTTTTTTCTTGGGCTTGGTATTGCTCAGGTTTGCTATTGTATAGAGAGTTTTGATTTATATTGGATTATAAATTTTTGTCGAGTCAAGGACACTAAGGAAATTAAATGAAATTTTAATATTATTTTTTTTTTTTTTTATTATTATTTATTTAATAATAGAATTTATGTTTAATTTTATTTAATAATAGAATTTATATTATTTATTTAATAATAGAATTTATGTTTAATTTTTGGTTATTCAAAATAAAATCAGTTATGAAATATGTTTTACCAAAAAAGGATATTCTAAAACTAAAAAACTCTCCAATTACTGCAAATAAATTGTATAATTTTTGTTGACAACAATTTTTTTTCGCAATTTCATATATTAAATAAGTTAAACATGATTTTAAACTAAAATTTGACCTAAATATAGAGCTTTGACAAAAATTTTATTATTGACTTGAAGTAATTTCTTAAATGAATTACTCGAAAATAGTTTACATTTAGTAAAATAAATAAGAGCAAGATTTTATTTACATTATTTTATAATTTATCTGAATTTACGCTTATCTGGAGTATTCGAGAACCAAAGCCGTATATAATATTATAAACGGTTTTGCTAGAACGTTTTATATTTATAGCAAAATTTACTAAAATTAACAACTGTCAAATTTAATTTACTGCGACTAATTAAAACCAAATAAAATATTCCTAACGAAAATTATACAATTATATAGTTTAAAGTTATCTAATGTTGGTAATTAATATTTTCTCTTAAAATTCTATAACCAAATTTTCATTGAACGAAATTATGAGCTTTGGTTCAAAAATTATACTTCGCCCAACTTTTTAATTATTTAAAAAAAAAAAACACATTTCGAAATTTAATAATTAAATATTTTTCTAAGAAACTCTAAATAGAGAATAAAGTTAATATTTATCTTTTAGATCCAATCTATAGTATGTATATCCTTTTATAATTATGTCAACAATTTTTAATATTCTCAGACAGTAAATTTCAAAATTCTTTACTTAGTTATTAAAAGGTCAAAAAACCAACTAAAAAATAATTAATGCAAAATTTGAATATAAAATCATTCATTTAATATTTCTTTCAAAAAATTCTCGCTATCGCTAAATTACCAAAAGCATGAGAATAATATTACATTCCATTATTTAACTTTTATTCATAAATTAAAATCACCCGCTTTTAGAACTCATCAGAGCGGATCAAAACATTTTTGATTTGAAATAAAAATAGTGCAGAAATAAAGAATTCATTTTCATATACCAAAAGATTGTTATACAAAAAGAAAACTCACAATTCTTTAACCACCAAAAATAGCCTAAAAAAAATCATCAAAAAACATTAAATTAAAAATTCATTTTTGTCACTCCTACATAATTTATTTTTTTCAAAAAAAAAAAAAAAATAACTGAATTTTAATTACTCCATTACTTTTGATCCTAAAAAGTCAATCCTTAATATACACATTATACGTATACTCTTTTTGTGAAATTAATACTTTTGAACGAAAAATTCCTTCATATACCAATATTTAGATTAGTTTCTATCCTTAAGCATTTTTAACTATAAGCCAAGCCACAAAATAACAGTCGGAATTTTTTTTTTTTTTTTATTATTATTTCACTTTATTTTTTGACTTGTTATTCATCTTTTGCAACAAAGCTTTATATATGTCATTATCCTTTTCACCAGAAAGTTCACAAAAGAACATTACAAAAATGAAATTGTGAAGAACGATTTTAGCTTTTTGAGAAAGAAACCAAAAAAAAATTATTCATCACAGGAAAAATATAATAGAAAATCTGGGCTACAAGAAAAAAAAAAGTGGAAAATATTAAAAGCAATAACGTGGGGGGGTATGAGTAACGATATATATAAAAATTTATAGGAATATAAACAGGATATTGAAAGGAGCATATAATACAAAGAAAAACATAAAAAAAAAATCATCTAAAATTTATTCTAACGCCTTAAGCAATTTTCTGGTAATTTCCTGCATAAAAAAATATATATTTTTTCCATTCTCTTTTCTAGTTTTTATAATTCGTTTTTTTTTTTTTTTTTTGGATAATTTTCTCTTCAAACTTTTTTCCACACACAAACACAAAAATTTTAGATTAATTTTTATATTCCCATTTTTTTTTTGTGTTGTTCTCCCTTAAGAGATATCCTTAAAATCTTTTGTACAATTTTTTCGTTGTTGTTGTTGTTGGTATATTAGTCAATATTATTTTGTCCATAATTCTTTTCTTTTTTTTTTGTACAAAATTGGTTAAAAAATATTATTGAGGAAAATTCGTTTTCCATTTTTTCTTTTTACTTAAACTTTTGGCCTATTAGATAATTAAATGACTCGAAGATTAGCAATTTTCCCTTTTTATTTTTTATGATTTTTTTTTTTTTGGGAAAATAAATATAAATAAAAATGAAGAAAAGAAAAACTAAATAAGCATAAAATAATAAAGCAAAAAAAAAAGAAAAATTTGGAAATAAAATGAATTCTTGTGGTTCACAACAAAATAAAACCGTAAAAAAAAAAAGAAATTGGTCAGTGAGAAAATTGAGGATATTTTCAAGTGTTTCAATTTACTTACCAATTAAGGATAAAGACAGAAAATTAGAAAATTCGCACGTGTTCGATTAATTTATCCATAGTCGTCCTTTTTTTTTCGGGGTTTTGCTTTCAACAAATAAAATTTATTTATTTATTTTTTCTATTTTTTTTTAGGGATGGAAAAACTTTTAGGGTAAAAATATTACTTAAAGAAATTAAAAGCTTTCGTAAAGGATTTCAGTTAAAAATTGTTATTAATTTGTTCGAATTCCTATAATTAAAATTAAGGATTTTTTGATAACAAAAAAATTAACAAATGGAAAATAAAATTCTGAATATAATCTCTATAGGGAAATATATATAGTAATACTTTAGCCATCTATCGGAAGAGTTCAACGTCACATAATTCACATAAATATAGTTTATAAACTATTTCGAAAATATTTATAAAAAAAATTAAACATTTGTGGTCCAAAATTATATTACATCTACAAGTTCGTATGAGATGAACATTTTCTGCTTACTTAGCTCAAACCAAATAAGTGAGAGTCTCCATCTGATGGAATAACTTGATAAGCCTTCTTTGAAAATAGTTCAGAAATATTTGAAAAGTTTTGCGTAAATTTTTTCTGTATAAATAATTTTTTAATCAATTAAATTTTTTACTCAATTCAATTTGAATATAGAAATAATTTTTAATATTAAAATATTTTGAAATTTTTTTTAACACAGTTTTTTTTGTCTGTCCATAATTTTTGCACTAACACAAATCCAAAGTCGCAAAGATTAGCATAAATTAAATTTTCTCTTATGTGTTTCTCAGTATGCTATTCATCACCTGGCTATTCAGGCCGTTCTAACAATAACTTCAATATAAAATATTTGAATCCACAATATTTTGAATTTAATAAACGTCAATCTGACATATGTCAGTGTGACATTTGCGGAAGTGATAGACGTATAATTAGCAGATGAAATATTAATTTCATTAATCAAGGTAAATTTTTCAAAATTTCTATAATACATTTATTTGTGAATTGCAAAAACCAAAAAAAAAAAACAAAATAAATTTAATCTCACATAAATTTGAATTATAAAATTCTTGTTGATTTTTTTAAATATAATTTTTTTTATAAAAAAAATTATTAGTAAAAATAAATTTACTTCAATTAACTAATTTCTATATAGATAAAATTTCCTTAATTCAATAAAAATTTTATTGATTAAATTCCAATGTTATCGTTTGTACAAAATTTTAGTTTGAAATTCTTAAATAAATATTTGATGTTAACTTAAAAAATTATTTAATTTAAATTGAAATATTTTTGGAATTTTGCATAAATTGTTTGCAATATTACATTAAAAAAAACTAAAAAAAATTTGTATATCCTTTCTATTTTCTAACAATTACAAAAAAAAAATTACATAAAATTGAAGTACATACTTTATAAAAATAATTTCATTATTATACTTATTTATTAAAATGGATAAGAAAAACTTGGTAAAAACTATTTTCCCTCTTATCCTTATTTATATAAATTTCCTTCAATTTTCATGGAAATATAAACAATTTTTACTAAACATATAAAAATGATTTTAATTTGATGAATCCTTGAATATTATTTTTCATCAAAAAAAAAATCTAATTTCATTAGATTTAAAAAATTATTTATTATCAATCAAATCAATTGAATTTTTATTTATTTTGGTTGAAAGTAATGGAAAAAGAATGAATGAAAGGAAAAAGGATGAGTGGAAAGCTAAAAAAAAGCAAATAAAATTATTTAATTTTAGATCTGAAAAAAAGAATGTGTTGTTATTACAAGCGTTCGTTCTGTGAAAATCGCTGTCATCTATACCTTTTTAAAATGTCAAATAAAATATCAAATTTCATACTATATAAGGCAAAATAATATTGAAGATAATATAAACAGACTTTTCCCTTGACATTTACATTATATCCTACATATTATACATTAATTCTGCTTCCTAAAAAGGATATTTAATATTCTTGATAATTTCGAATTTCTGAAAATATTCAAAAGATCATTTTTCATTCTAAATTTTCATTATATACAATAGAAAAATTAAAAATGTATATTTATTTTTTTGATGAAAAACTATTCGGGAAATCAATTTTCATCAAATTTATCTATGATGTACAACAAACAAAATTATATGTATATATGTATAAAACAAACAATGACCAAACAAATTGATTCAAACAAATTTTGTTCCTTTCCTGTCGGAAAACATATCAGTAAACATCCTTTCCTCAATTTTACTACATATTTGACTATTCTCTATGAATATTATTTCCCAATAAATGTCAATAATGTAAATTGGTATTTCTGTCTGCCTTTTGAAATTGAGGAAATTTAATACTCTGTATAAATAAAAAATTTCCAATAAATATTATTTATGTAATCATTACTTCTTATTACAAAAAAAAAAACAAAAAAAATTCTATAATATCAAATTTCCAAAATAATATAAAATAGGTAAATAAAAAATCGAATTGACATAAATTTTTTTCTTCTTCTATTATTTTATTATAGTAGTAGACAGTCAACAAATCAAATTACAACCAAATGGTAGTGTTATGGGTGGTATGCATCATATTAGATCAAATGGTCCACGGCCACCAATACGTACAGCATCAACAGTTGTGACTAGCCCACCGGAACAGTTACAACAACAACAACAACAACAACAACAACATAATAATAATAATACTATAAATCAAAATCAAAGTCATCATCAACATCAACATGGACAAACAACAACATTAATTAAACATAATAATCATCAAGATAATAATAGTAGTATTGGTCAAAATTTACAAATGACAACTAGTTCACATATACAACAACAGGTGCCGCAAGCAGCAATGGATGAAATGAGAGTTTGATAGGTGACGGTGTTCGAACTAGATTTATAGTCGTCTAGGTAAGTGAGAAAAATTATTTATATAAAATATTTTAAAAAATAAATAAATAATTTAAATAATAAATTAATTTAAATTATAAATATTAAAAAAATATTTGATTACAATTTTTTTGTTATAGTACAAAACAAAAAATTTTTCTACAAATTTTCTTTAACATTAATTTTTATTTTGTGTTAAAGAAAACTTTTTAATAAATTAAATTATTTATGATGAAAGTGAAAAAAATAAAATAACAACAATTTTTTATATAAGAATTTTATTTTATTTTTTTGCAATTTGCATTAAATGAAAAAAATCTTGTGTTTGCAAGAAAATTGCAATTTTCTATCTCCTCTTATGCAATGTAAAATGATGGGGGAATAGAAATTTTTTTAATATACATTGTATAATAATGGAAAATTTATATATTTTAGTTTATTTTGCTGGTAAACACAAATAAATTTTGTTGGATTTTTCTGCTGAATAAAAGTAAAGAAAATATCTTGGGAAAAAATAATTTTATCTAACAACAAAATAAATTATAGTTTTTTATCGTTAAGTTTTTTTTTTTCTTCCAATTTTTAAAGTTAGCCATATTATAAGTATTATAATTAAAATTCTTAATACAATGTTAGTTTTACCATAAAAAAAAGTTTCTGTTAATTTAAAATGTTAAAAATGAAAAAATGCATTTTACAAGAAAAACAAAAATTTATATAGTTTCTTTTCTTTTTTATGGTAAAACTAACAATTTTTGAAAAGTAAAACAATTAATTGATGTTGGGGGAAAATTAAGAAATTTTCTATATTTTATTTTGTAAAGAGATTTATCTAAAATTATTATTAAAAGAAAATTTTAAATTAAAAATCGGAAAAACTTTAAATCTTATATTATATAAAATTTTTGAGAAAATAATCTTACTTTGAATAGTAGAAACTTTTGCTCTCAAACCTTGACTAATTTTTGAAAATCAGTAAAAAAAAATCATAATTAATGAAATCCTTCAAATTATCTTCTTATTAATTGGTATAGAGAAATTTTTTACTTATAAGAATATTTTGTGTAGTACATAGTAAACATTATAAGGCTGATTTTCATTACAAAATTTTTCGATTTTCATTACAAAAAACTTGAAGTCGTCGACCAGAACGGGATGCTATTTTTTTAAATATGATATTTTGCTCACAATTTTGTCGATTTTTTTTGTGGAAGTAAATACTTAGCTTAATTAAAAATTAATTGACACAAAGTTTACAAAACTATTTTTTTTTAATGAATAGACAAATAATTATTATATTCTGTCAAATATTTAACCATAAAGAGATTAGTGACATGTAATGGCTGGAAGCAAAATTAATGACGCTGTCTCGTTCTGCCTTATACAATATTTTTATATCTATCTCTTTCTAGTTTTCTGCAAAATATTAAAATATTATAGTAATGGAAATGGGTTTTTTGATTTGCATTGTAATGAAAATCAGCCTTTATCAGTATTTTTATAATTTTTGAATAGTAGTTTCAAAAAATTCTAAATAAACTACTTCCTTCAATTCGACAATGACAATTTTCAGTATCTTTTAGAAATTAATCACCAATTCGATGATTTTGTACCATTGACGATTACATATAAGACAGAGAATATTTCAACCAAACCAAGTACAAAGTCAAGTGCAATAAAAGTTAATCGCTTTTATTAAAATTGATAATCGTAATTTTTAATTTTACGTGAATTAATTCTGAAACTTCATCTAAAATCATTTCCGATTTCCTAAACAATTTATAGATCTTAACTAGATTAATCTTAGAAAAACTCCACCCTAATTATAATTTTAACTTACAAAAAAAAATATTTTTTTATCGTTTTTTATATTAAATTTTTAAATTTAATTTAATTTTTTCTAAATTGATAGGAAAGAAAACTAATAAAAAGTATAAATAATTTAATATAAGTAAAACTCTCAAGGATATAATCCTTATAAAATTTTCTCCTTAAATATGTTAATAATATAAATAATCAATATATATATATATATACACAATATAACATATAACTGACATTATTACACATAAATAAATTCAATATTATGTACGAGTATATTACATAAAAAAAATATTATTTTACAACATAAAAATATATATGTATATATAAATAAGTTAATATGCACATAAGATCATAAATTTTCATTTTATGTAAAAAATATCAAAAGCCGATAATATTTTTTTAAGCATTTAGTTATTAAATGAATTTACCAAACAACTTTTTAAAACTTCTAACACTTTTAAGATTGTGGCCGCATTCATAAACGCAGTATGATCGCAGTACTGCAATGTTTTTATTCGTTTTTATGGTAGTTTAATCAACGAGATAGCAACCAGTCGACAGAAGGAGCATTGGTTAAGCTAAATTTGTAGATTTTTCACTGTCTCGATAGTCAAAATACCAGTAAAAAGAATTAATACATTGCAGTAATGCGATCATACTGCGTTTACGAAAACGGCCTATATTATATTATAGTTTAATTATATAGGAAAAGTCTTCAATTTGATTCTGTTAAGTATTATCGCATAATCCAATCAATATGAGTGTCACCTGTAACCACAATCAGCTTCCTTGACAACCTGAAAACTATGGGAAAGGAATCTTTCTCTCCTGATAATATTCCACCTCAGTGCTCCATTATAAAAATAAATCTAATATTTAATCTAATTTATTGATTGATTGTATGATATCAAATAATTTTAAATATTAACGATTCACATGTCATAGTTTTCAGCTTTCAGGAAATAGAAATCAATCATGAGTCAATCACAACTAATCCCGATTCCGACACAACGATTTTTTTCTAACAGAACAATTTAAGAATATCAATAACCGCGCCTTCCTAAATATTAGTTTTCCCCCTCCTAAATCTTGGATTTACATTACCTGGCAGCCTAACGACGACACCAAAACAAATTTATTTAAAGTAAATTTAAAAAAAAAAAATTCCTAAAAATTACTATTTGCCTGATATTCTTCAATTCGTTATTATTGTATATCTTTTTTTTCTTCCTTCTGGTAAAAAGAAAATATTAAAGAAAACAACCCATCACAACAGCAACAACAAAATATAATATGGTATATAAATGAAACTCATCGGAAATAAGATAATAAAATCGGAGGTACGTGAAGCACGAATTATTTCTACAATATGCTTCCTATTTATATACTTCATTTGCCCTTCAAACTTACTCAACATATAGCCTAAAAAAATAATAACAACAACAACAACAAAAAGCTTTCCCTAAAAACATATCTTAATATTGGTTTATCTCATATTTAAACCCTCTTTTAACAATTTTCCATGTTTTTTTTTCTATATCAAAGAACAACTTGTTTTTTTTTTTGTATAAAATATATTTTTTTTTTACCAAATTCTGGAAGGAAATTGCTCAAAGAACAAACAAAAATATGTTATCAAAACAATGTTGTTTTTTTTAAAAAAAAAAATACGACAAAAATGAAAAATAAATTAGATTGGGTTAAAATTTTGTTAAAGGATTTCTTTTTAGTTAGTTCGTTAATTTGAACTAGTGCGTTTAGTAGAAAAATGAATTGGGAAATTTTTAAAAGTAAATTAAATTTACTTGGTGTTTTAATTTTATTTACTACAAAAAATTAGACATAGTTTTGTTTGAATTTTATAGTATGTTTTCTACTCTGGTACCATATTCTGTTATCATATTATTTTCCAAGGTTTCAATCGGCTAAGCTACCGATAAAACTGACAAAACGATTGAATTTATGGCACTGTACTATAATTTTTATAATTACTATACTATTTTCAGTATAATAATGAAATTAGATTAAATACTGAAATAATGAATTATGAAATTTTAAAATCATTTACGGTTGTTGTGAATATTTCTAACTAAAGAAGAAGTTAATGTAACATTGAGGACCTTTTATGGATAATTCTATTAACTATATATTCTTAACAAACGAAAATTATAAAAATGGACTATTTTGTTGATAATTACAGTAAACCATTATAACCAAAGTATACAATTACCTTTTTTCAACGAACTGAGTATTAACTCGTTAAAAAATATAACTTATTAACGAGTCTCTTAATACTATAGACAATTTCAAATGATTTAATTGAACCACACCAATAAATTTCAAAATATATATATTATATAATGAAGATTCATAATGTTTTCCAAGTTTTAAAGGTGTTGACAATTTCTATTTTACATATATAGCAAGTACGCTAAGATTTTTATTTATTTTATTTATTTATTTTTTACATGTATAATATAATCTGAAAGGATATATAAAAACAAAAATATAATAATTTCGATACAAAATATAAATGTATATAATCTAGAAATACACCATAATAGTAGAGATGATGTTATATCCTACTTTTGTTGTTGGTGTGTTGTTATAACAGCAGGTGCATATAAAGTTAAGTACTCTTTATGCTTAAGATTTTGAGTAAATAAAAAATACTTAAATAAACTCACATTCACCTGGGTCTCAACCAACAACAAAAAACACCAACAATATTTTTATTGTCTGTACACACAGTATGTGTTTTTTTTTTATTCTATATTATCCTTAAACACCCACACATATTTACCATACTACACTTTATTTAAGTTATAAATTGTCTATTCTATATATTGTCTCAATTTAATAGAGAACCAAAAAAAAATAATAAATAAATAAATATCCTACATATAAAATTTGTTATACATATATATTCTATAATGATGAAATTTTATATAGTCCTTAATATTTTATGCTCCATAAGGATTGTGGGTATTTTTGTTCCTAATATTTATATTTTTATGAATAGTATATATGGAAATACACGTTTAGAAAGGGAAACTGTAAGAAAAGTGTTAAAATATCCTATTAACAATTAAACAAACTGTTATTGCTTTTCCATGATGGGGTAAAAAAAAAAAGTGAACTGAAAAAAAAACAACAGAAATTCCTTTTATATAATCACAGCATAATATGTATACAAAAAACATATAAGGTTACATACATAAAATTAATGGGATTTTATGTACGTTTTTTTTTGTGCTTTTTTTTTATAACCATTAAGGTAAAAAATTTAAATTATTTATTTAGAATGTAATTTCTATTTTAATATTCCCAGAATTTCTAAATAATAATATGAAAAAAGAAATTTGGTGATTATTAATTATATAATATTATTTATTTGAAATTATGTTGTTACCACCTGTTCATTCATATTTAAACAAACAAAAACAAACAAAATTTGATGTATAAATTAGACAAATTTGGTAAAATTAATTTAATTTTAAGTAAAAAAAAATTAAATCTTCTAGAGGAATATTTGATGTCTAACAATATAAATGATCCACAGTAGTCAGAAAAATATTTAGACAGTGAAATGTTTAGATTACATTATGTACCTGATGTTTGGAATAAAATTGATTCATAATTTATTCTAAATATTAATTAGCCTCACATAATTTTTAGAAATATATTTTAGATTCTTTTGAATGAAATGTTGATTAATTTTAAGTCATGTTAAACTATAAAATTTAAGTTGCACTAAAAAAATTGGTTTCTGTTCACAAATGTTCACAAATTTTTCACAGCAAGTTTTAGTTTGAAATCAAATTAATCAAAATTGAAAATTATTTAAACATTTTTCTAATAATTTTATTACATAGTTATATTTCAAAAGTTAAATCGTTAAAATTCAATTTAAGTATAAAAAAAGATTATAGATTCATCCTGCAGTTAAGGAGCCAAGAATAAGCATTCTCAATAAGAAAATATGGTATACTCTATACTATAGGAGATTTAGTACTGATACTTTTAGTTTCCCTGCTGTAGTTTTTTGTTTTTCCTCAAATTTTTATATGTTTATGTACAAATATCTAATTCTACTCTGCCCCTAAATGGAATACGGATTAGTTTTTAATTATATATGTTAAAGTATTTTAAAATTGAGAAATAAATTAAATCTATATTGAATAGATTTCATTCATTTCTCCTTTTTCAAAAATACTTAAGTACAACTTTATATATAGTTTCATAAATTTTGAAAAATATTTAATTTTAATTGAAAAACTATAATTTTCATTTAAAAAAACAACTATAATTTGAAATGAAAATCTATATATCAATATTTTTATATTCAATCAAAGTTTTCTTGATTAATGAATTAACATGACATGACTATAAATCTACTATAAAATTTAGTCAATTTTGTCATATTATTATTGTTAATTTTAGTAAATTATTTTACTCTAGCAAATATAAATAAATTAAAACCAATTTTCGTTATAGAATATACTTAATTTCAAATAAGCCTACTAAATAGTAAATTATCACCAATTTGTAAATTATTCTATCAAACTAATTCAAAATACTAAATAAAATTCAAATAAATCACATTACTATATATAAATATAATTATAATGTTTATAAATTCACCAATTAATTTATTATGATTTGTCTGCTAAATAAAACAAAAATAAAACAAATTAACCTCAACATTTTTTTTTCTATTTCAAATACAAAAAACCTAATAAATTTGATATTGTCCAAAATTTATAGAGCTACTGAAAATTACAATTTAGACACTTAATTATGATAGTTTTTTTTTTTGGTATTGTTTGTGATATAGTAATAAATCAGAAATTCGAAACTATATATACTTTTTTCTATATTTTCATAATTATACCATTCTATTCTAAATAGCTAGTATAAATATTTTTCACCAAGTTGTTTTTATTGCGGACCAACAACACAAAAACAACAAAAACCGAAACACACAAAATAGTGCAGATCCTTTTGTAATTTATTAATCACGCATCCTTTTTTATATTTTTTATATTAGTACACACACGCCTATCATTTTTTATGATTCTACATTTTTTTTTTCCAATTTGTAAATTATTTTTTGTTTTCTTTTGTATTTATATATTTTTAAATTAGGACTTTTATGTTTTTGATTATTTTCACCACGTAGGAAAACAGAAAAATGTATGTAGGAACGTTATAGTTATATATTAACACTATAAAAAATATATTTGATTTAATAAAATTGAATATAAACAAATATTTTTATTTTATTTTTTTTTGTGACGATGGTGGAAAACTTTATAAACAGTCATAAAATAAAAAAAGAAGAAAAAAATTTTCAATTTCAATCATAAACATGATAGGAAATTGCTTTATTTGTACATTTTTTTCTCTTTTGATTTGTGGAAAAATATACAAAAAAAAATATAATATTTACACACACAAATAATATTTTTTATGTTTTTAACAGCAAAAAAAAAATATTTTTTCAATTTTATTATTTTTCCTTAAGCTTTATATTATGTTCACACTATAAGCGTTAAATCATAAAGTAATAATATATAGAGAAACTATTTCATATATCATTTTTTGTACAAATTTTTATAAAGCCCTCTATTTCTATTCTATTTTCAAAGCTCATTGAAAAAATATTGAAAAAAAAGAAGCACGATTGAATCTTAGAGTATATAATATCAGGAGATGCTATAGTATAATTTTGCCCCTACAAGCTGTGTCGAAATTTTTTTTAGTTTTTTTGGTCTTATAGTTGTCAAAAATAATTTTGAGTTGTCAAAAATAATTTTGTTCTGTATTGATTTCTGTATATATAATCCCCTTTCCCTCCACAAAAACGTACGACACATAATAGTTACTATAGCATCTCCTGATATTATATACTCTAAGGATTGAATAAACAATCAAAATTTCAAAAAATATTATATGACTTTAAAATATTTTAAAGTCATAATAAAGATATTAATTTGATATATTAAAGTTGTATTTACATCAATCTGATAATGTAAATGCAATTTTATGTAAATACAATTATTTTATACTTTTTATACTTAAAAAAATATTTTGTCAATGAGCTTTGAAAATAGAATAGAGGGCTTTTAAAATAGTTCTAGCCTATGAAAAAGCTTGGGGTCTTACATTGCTATATTATTTTATAAAAATTTGTACAAAAAATGATATATGAAATAGTTTCTCTATATATTATTACTTTATGGTTAAATATTTTCCAAGTATATAAAGATTCAAAGTGAGAGGAACTATTTTACATTAAACTACAATTTTTTTAAATTCTGCCAATTAACAGAATTATAACAGACAATAAATTATCTGTAAACTATACATCAATAAATTGTGACTATAAGATAATATAAAATATTCGTTGGGTCCAATAAATTAACGGATGACAGTTTACAAACAATCAAGACGAATTTCAACTTAATTTTATAACAAATTTTGTCATTGATGGGAAAGCTAAAAAAACTACTTGGCAGGGGACTGCTCAAAATTACTATAAATAATAATTATATTACGATTAATTTCACGACCAAAAGTTTCATTTTTTTTAAAGACAAATATATTTACTTTTATTTTAAATCAAATCATTCGTAAATTTAACCAGGTTTAATGGGATAGTGTAAATACGACATCAGATTGACTAATTTTCACTATAAAGTATAAAGTTCCTTTATCTCTGAGCAAATATCTGTAATTGATGTATTGTGCAAAAGTATATTTTTAATTTTAATTTTAATTTCAATAAAAAAAATATTAATTATAATTATTTTTTAAATTTATTTTGTGTATCGTGAAATTTAATAATAGTAATAATCATAATTCAGCTTTACAGTCTTGGATTATTCCATGGTTAACTATAAGCATTTAATTAAGTAAAAAAACTGTCATAGAAATAGACTCTTGGATTTTATTAGTATTACAAATTAATTATAAAAATTTATTTGTCAAATCAGTAAATTCCTATTATGTAATTTGAAAATTAAATAATTAAATTTATTTCTAGAAAATATTAAAATTAAACTAATCACTAAAATTTTCCTACTAATAATATTTAAGTACTAATAATATTCCTGAAAATTTTAGTACATAATATAATCAATGACCGCAGTAATAAATATTTATTATAAGAAAATTTCCGGAAATTATTGTCTAGACTACATTTTCTAATAATATAAATTAATAATATATATTATCTTCAATTTATATAAATAACTAAAATGAATAATAAATTTTTAATATCATACAAATGCAGTAAAACACTATGAATAATATTTTAAAGGAAATTTCATTAACATAAATAAAGGATATCAATTATATTCATTTCCTTTTCAATATATTTTCTTAAATATATTTTAATTTTAAATTTGACATAAATTAATTCATTCAGTTAAATGTTTCAAGGATAGTAAATATCTTTAAAATAAAGGATTTAATTTTTTATATAACACAAAAAGAAGTCATTGCAAAAATTTATTGCATTTTATGAAAAATTTTGATATAATGACAAGAATTCATAATATTTTTATTCCCATAAACAGTGGGAATAAAAATAATAATCGAAAAATGTAATCCGGAGAAAATTCAAATGAACCATAAAAGGACATTTTGGTAATACAAAAATGAATTTTAACAAATTAAAAACAAAAATTGCCTTATAGCAGGCAATTACAAAATTATAAATTGAAGATAATAATAATACACAAACCCATAAATAAAATATCTAAAGATAGTAATTAAGGAGAAATTGTTGAAAAGGACACAGATTTCATAAACTGTTCACAATATTTTCATGTATTAGACTATATATGAATATGTAAATAACCAAACAAACATATTCTATTGGGAAAACTTTTAGTTTATCCATAAAAAATGATTGAGATTTTGGTCATTTACAAAATATTTTCTAATAATGATTCCTTTCATTTATATATTTAAAGGATATTCTGTTTTATTATGATTCTCTTGTGGATAATATTTTCCAGGTATTATAATTCCATTCCTTCTCTACGGAATTTATTACAATATAAAGTTTAGTATTATTTTGTTTATTTGATATTTGTAATAAAAAATAACAAAAATAAGCCACAGGATATATAAATATTATTTTAATAAATCCGTTCTTGGTTTAGTTATAGAGATCTTAATTTAAAATAAATAATAAATGAAATATATTATTAAAGCCAATGGATACAAAACATATTTTAGAAATTCTCTTTAGCCAAAAAAACCAAATTGCACAATTTCTTTAAAATTAATTTGAAACTAATACAAAATTTTTAAAATAAAATTTAAATTACATTAAATTTTTAATTTTAAAAATCGTTAAATTAAATTTCATGGATTTTTTTTTATAATTAGAAAATCACATTTTTTATAAGCCTGTAAACATTTAGCCTAAGAATAATTAGTAGAAAATTATTTAGACAAAAGTGTATGTATATGCAATTAATCTAATGGTAGTCCATAAATTTGCATAACTTTCTCTATTCTAAAAATATTTCCAATCTGAAAATCTCTTCTTCTATGGTAATATAAATTCAATAAAAAATTTTATAATTTTTTCGTTAGATTTAATTGAAAAATTTACAAAAATATTCAATTTTTGTGGTTTGATTTCACAACAAACTATTTTTTAAAAAAAAATTAATGCTTTTCCATAAAATATTTTACTTATTTTACTTATTCATTTCATCAAATTCTGTTTTAAATATTTATAGAAATAAATAATAAAAATTTATTTCAAATAAAAATATATTTTTAAAAAAAAAACTTTTTAATTGAACAAAATCTACAAGGGTTTCAATTTCAATATAATTTAAAAAGAGAAAAATTATATAGGTATTTAAATTATTTTCATAAATTACAATCATAAATATTACATAAATTCTACTATAATTCTATAATATTTTTTTTAAATAATTGACAATTTCAAATTTAACTCTTTATTTCTGTATGGAGATAGAAATTAAAATATATTGCTATTAATTTTCAATATTAAATTTACAATGCACGAAAAATTATATATAACGTTAAATATTTCATGGAAAACAAATTTTTGGTATATTTTATTTTTCATTGTATAAATATGTAAGAGAAAACTTTATCAATTATTTATACAGTAGAAAATTCCTTTAGAAATATAATGAAAAAAGCAGCAAACTTTTTTTTTTCTTTATATACACAGATAATTGCAAAAGTTTCAACTGCATCTGACATATGTCAAAAAGTACTTGTTAAAAATTGACATTATGTCAAAAAGTACTATGCCAAAAAAATACTTGTTAAAATTAACATTGAAATTACATATTTGATTTTAATTAAAATTAATGTATAACTTTTTTCATGTTGTTAGGTGTTAGGAATAAAAATTGATTTTCCAAAGTAAATAATTGGATAAATTTAAGTAATTATATTTCAATTGTCCTATATAATATTGATGCTTATGATTTTAAATATTATTAGCAATTAAAATTTAATAGACGGCAAAAACTAATTATCTACAATGAAAGACTGCAATGCAACAGTTTAATGAATTTATATTAATTTTATTGAAACTATTTATATATGTAATAACAATCATATACCTACTGTGTCTCTAATAATCATAAGTAAATATCTAAAGAATTTTTCTTCATAATTTAAATTTATTTATTTTAAAATAAATTTTATTTGTATACACAAAAATTCAAAATTTCTTGTCTTAATCTCCAAGCTCTTTGTTTTGTTCATAAAATATATTTGATGTGGAAAAAAGGATAATAATAAATTGTCATTATTTGTAACCAAGGAAATTTATTATCCATTTTTTTTTCATGTATATTTCTACACATTAAGATTTAAATTTTATTAAATATCACAAAGATATTAATTTAATAATTAAATTACATTTTCAAAATTATATTATAATTTAATTATTTTTCAAGCATATACCTATAACCATCTATTAAAAGAGAAGTTTTTAATTAAATTCAAAACATAAAATTTTCCAGTTCAGTTGATAATTTTAATAATATACAAAAAAAAAAAAAATTTAATCGCACCGTTGGCCATTTTAACAAGTAAAAAGATTTCGATATTGAAAATAACTGAAAGAGAAAATTTAAATTTAAAGTTAATTAAAAAAAAAAAAACAGCAACTTTAATTTTCAAACTTTGATATTTTACGGTTCAAGTGTTAAATATATTTTACGTTTTATTTACCAAAACAAAAACAAAAAATGATGTTTGCTTTTGTGCAAATTGTCCTTTTATCATGGAGACACAAAATGTTAGTGCAAGAACACTTAATCATGCAAATTAGAAGTGAAATTTTTTTTTTGCTTATTATTATATTTTTGTTCAGGACAAATGAATCGTCATGGAAATTTGTTTACTTGTTACTTTTTCAGCTAATATAAACAAAAAGTTTGTTCTTTAATTAAAAAAGTTTATGTTTATTTTTAAATTATTTTTTTTATATTTTACACTCTTGACATTTTTTTTTCTTCAACAATTCACGTTCTTTTTAAATGTTACAAGCTTTTTTTTTTTTTTTTTGAAGTTCAATTTTTATTAAAAAAAAAAATTTTATGTCTGTCATTGCTACAAAAATTCGATATCCTCTTCTACAATGTAATTCTCACATACTTTTTTTTATGTGTAATAATTTTCGACAATCATGCACCAGTAACGCCATGTCTTTTTTTTATATATTCTGTACATACATATCTGTCATTTATAAAATAAAATAATGTGCAGGAAAAAAAAAAATAGAAATGGAAAATATTTGTCAAAAAAAAATAAAAAAAATTGTAACAACTTTAAAAATTTAAATTTTAACAAAAAATTTTTTTAACAACTTTTTGGTCAAATTCCATTATAAATGGAAATACTATTTAGTTGAAGTAGCATATAAGTGATTTGTATATAAATTTTCCAAACCATAAATAGTCATGATAAATATAAATTGTCTACTATTTGTTATAAATGTCAAAAGAATTAGGCAAATGTCAAAATTAAGAAATTAAAAAAATGTCAATTGATGTATTTTAAAATTTTTAAATTATAATTTTTGAAATTAATGAGGTACTCAAGTCTTTCTTAAATTCGAACATAAAAACTTAACCATCATGTGGCAACTACTGTCTGTATTAGTGTTAACGTTCCAATAGCATTTTATTAAATTTCTAATAGTACTGATAGGATCCAAAATCTCTGGGCGAAATTTACCAATTCGGTTAAATTATAATTTAGCACTGAAGCTTTCACTGTATAAACTAAAATTGTATACAAAAGTTATAACAGAAGGAAATATAACTATACAAAATTAACCCCAATTTTATATAACTTCTAATGAATTGCAATTTATTTTCTATTCGAAATTTTCACTAATTTAATTTGGAATTGCATTTATAACCAAAAAGCATAAATTTAAAAAAGAAAAAAAGAACAGTTTTACATGACATGGAATGTGTTGAATTGAACGATGATGCAACACACACACTTTATATATGATATGCAATGTATAATGTGCATTGTAAGAGCACTTAAGTTCTTACTATTTCATAACCCAAAAAAAATAAATTTATAAAATAAAATAGGAAAAATGAAAAATAAAATGGAGAAGATAAAAATTCTATTGAAATCTGTGAACTTTTATAAAGGAATGCCATGCAGTGTGCCAAGTAAGGTAAAATTGTGTACGTACAGCATCAAAAAACAAAAAAATTATTGGATTATAATTTTCATTTTCTTAGAATACTTTTCAAGTTCTTGTCAAATTTCACACAGAAATTATATTCAACGAAAAAAATTATACATATATTTTCATATAAATTTTCCAACAAGAAAAACTAAAAATTTACCAAGTTTTCACTTTATCTTAACACAAATTTTTATTTTACAATTACACTGTGGCAGATAAAAAATTATTATTGACGCATTATGTATTAACATTTCCAAAGTTTTCTTTATATGAAATGAGAATTTTCACAATTTTCCTTTTTTTTATATATAAAAGCAAGAAAAAAAAGGAAAATGTGTGCATTTTAAATTCAAATGAAATTATGAAAAATAAAATTTATATACTTTTTTTTCTAACTCTTGTCTGTTATTCAAAACTAGATAAAAAAATTATATATGTACTTGAAATTTTTTGCACAACGAAGAAAAATTTTTTTTGCGGAAATTTTTATCTGAAAATTAAATATTTGAAATATTTTTTGAAGAAAATTATTTAATTTAGTAATTTTTTTTTAAAATTATATGAAGAAAAAGAATTAATATAAGGACATTTCTAAATCGGGAGATTTTAAATTTGATAGAATAAATTTGAATTATATTTTTAAATAATCTGGACATTTTAAATCTAATTTGAATTTCTAATTTAGATTTCTAACTGAGATTTCTGATGTTTGACTAACAACAAAAATATTTATATTTATTTTACTCATATTTTCATTAATGAGTTAAATATAAAGGTGACCACAAAAAATATTGCCAAATATAGAACAATTCTTCTTCTTAAATACTTGCTAGATTTGGAAATGTAGATTTTTTGGGAAATGCTAGATAAAGACTGAATAAATTACGAAATTGTTGGACGAAAAAATTTCACTTAATTAGTACCATGTAAGAAAACTATCAACTTTATAGACAATCTGACATGTTAGGGTCAAAAATGCATTTCAAATTTTATTTATTGCCAAATTAACTGCTAGTAAGTATTTAGAATTCCCTTAATAAAATTGATTAGCACATTTAATTTTGATGCACTCTGCAATTTTCAAGAAAAAAACTAATTTGATTAATTCTAATTTTAGTAAATTATTAAATTAAGTTTAAATCGAATTTATTTCATAATATAAAAATAAACTATTAAATTAATTATTAGTATCTTGTTTTCTCGACGAGTCCAACTTAAACCAATTTTCTTAATCATTACATAAATGTAAAATCATGAAAATTTCTTTGTAAAAATAATTTTTTTAATAATTTTCTTACATCCTTCCTCAAAGGAACGCGAAAAAATTTCTAATATTTTTTAATAATTTTTTAAAAACCTTATTCTTTGTCAAATAAACATGGAAATTAAATAGTTAGACTCTTTTTTCAGTAATATCCTTAAAAATTTTAAATCATTTTTCATACATATAAGTTTTTAGGTTAAATTTTTATTTTTACAATTCAAATTGATTGTTCCTTAAATCGAATTATCTTTTTCCAATTCAGATTTGTTTTAGAATCGAAAAATTCAAATTTCTTCTATTTGATTTTAAAATTTTCGAATTACCGAAATTTACATTTTTTGGTTCATGTTAAATTGAAGAAATACCCAATTTGAATTATAAAAAGACCAATTTAACATTCAAATACTATAAAATACTTAAATAACATATTGTACACCACAATAAAAAAAAAATATGTGTCAACATTTTAAGTATACCAGAAAAATTCAAATAAAATTTACTTTAACTATTTTTGCAATTTGTGAATATTACGCGCGGTTATAAAAGATTTTTTTTTCTAATATAAAATAATATATAAAAGCGATACGTGGAACACTTATGATTTTGAACATATTTGTTATTATCCAACTCCAACCACAAAATAAAAATAATAACAAAAAAAAAAATTTTAGAACAATAAAATGGAGAAAAAGCAAAACTAGTTCAATTTTAAATGTATATTGTATTGCATATCGTACAAGGATTTAATATATATTTTGTCGTATAGTATGAAAATTTGCAATATAAACTTGAATATTAATTTTTTGTTATGCAAAATTGGAAAATTTCTAATATAATTTTTGTGTGTGGGAAAAAAGTGCATTTATATATTTTCGATTATCGATTAAAATATTTGAATGAAAAATACATAAAAATGTTTAGTTTTTTTTTTTTTTTTTTGTGAAATTGAGAAGCTGGATTTGCATTGTCAGACTATTTTGTAGAAGATTTATAATCGAATTTGTAGAATTATATAGAATTTAGAGTATTATCAATGTAGAATTTTATAAATCGTAGAAAAAGAGAAGAGATTTAATGTTGGTTTAAAATTATACAGAAGAAAATAATATAAGAAATTTGTTTAAAAAAAATTGATAAATGATTTCCACCAATAAACGATATTTAGTTTAGTTTATAATTTAGTTTTTAATTTTTAAGATATAGAAAGAGAGAGTATCAAGATTGAGATAGAGAGTATAATTAAATTATGTCTATGATATCCAGCGTTGCCAGAACTGAGAGCCAACATTATGTCTCGAGCAGAATCAACGCAGAATACATACGCAGCCAACATAAGAAAAAAAATGGTCGACCACAATGAAAAGTAGTGTTGCTGCGTTATGTAAATTTGACAGATATTTGTTTTGCTATTTTTTAATGAAATTTTTGATTTTGTTTTAGCTGGTGTTGATTTTTTCCCAATAAATACTAGTAAATTGCAACATCAATTAGATATTTCAACTTACCACTTACTCCTAGCTCTTTGCCAATGGTGTTCCAAATTCTACATTTCACTGATACATTTTTGTATCCCCCAGCGCTCTTTTGGTACAAAACTGGATACTTTTGCACTTCACCAATTAATTTTTCCTCAAAACTCATTATTTTTTTTTTAATTTACACGCTTAATAAATTTCTAACCCGCAATCATCAAAAATAAATTTGAAATGATAATATTTATGACATTCACCGGCGTTACCTGCGAAAAAAGTTAAAAGTTGGTTAACTTTTTTTTCGATTCTGCGACGAGGCTGCGTAGGCTGCGTTTGTTATAATCGGTTTCATATGTTTTCATACATTTTAACTTTATTGACATATCTTATGTAGACTGCGTTATGTATTCTGCGTTGATTCTGCTCGGGGTTTTATGCCATTTTCTCAAAAATAATATGCCAAGTGGCATAAATACATAAAAAACCAATTTCAAGAATAATTTTGAAGTAAAAACCCATTTCAACGAAATTTCTACTCATTTGTTATAAATAACATTATAATATAATGTTATTTATAACAAATTCATTTATTAGAAAACAATAAAATTAAAAATAATAGAATAAGACTTTTTCTTGTTTACATATAAAAATAATAAATATATTAGTTAATTTAAAAATATATATGTAATTAAATTACTATGCATTTCATACTTTATTATGCATTTCATACAATATGCCAAGTTAATGCCAAATAGGAAAAATACTATGCCACTTTAATGCCAGCTTAATTTTTCAAACAAATTATGCATTTCATACTTTTGAAATGCCACTTCTGCATTAAATTATGCCACGATGGCAACGCTGATAATATCGCTAGTTACAGTAACTGAAAAATTTGTATTTTTTTGCCCAATTATCAAATTAAATTAGTCTTTTTAGAATTAAAATTAATCTATTCCTAAATATCAATTACAAAAAGTTCATACTTTTCCAAAATTTGCATTTTTTTTTTTGGAATAAGTCGAATTTGATTTGTAAGAAGAACTTTTTGACCTTAAAATAATTGAATTATATTTGCCCTTAACTAGAGAGCACATGATTATTTATAGAAATTTTAGTATTTTAATCGTGAAAATTTAATATGTGCGTCACATTATATCTTAAACATCTTACTAAATAACTAATATTAGTAATATTTACTAAAATAATTGAAATTTTCTAAATTTAATTATAAATTATTATTTCAGTTTTATACCTAACTAAAAAACTGTAAATAACAATTAAGCGTAGCTAATATAAAGTCTTATAGAATTAATATTATTATTATTGTTGGATTAATTGCTATACACAATTTATATTTTAAATTTATAATAAAATTAATTAAAAAATTATATATTTACTTTTTTAAGCTTTTTTTCCATAACAAAAAATTTCCATAAATTAAAATTGAAATTTATGTAAATGAAATTCAATTAGTATGAAAAGATTTAATTAAATTAAAATTGATAAACATACAAGCAGAAAGAGAAATCCAATATTTATGCAATTAAAATTTAAATTTAAACGTTAATAATATTACTTAATATTTTAATATTAAATTATTGAAATTTTAATCAGAAAAAATTTAATTTCTTTTAATAAAAATTTCATATTATTTTTCAATAATATTTACATTATTTTTCATATTTTTTAATTATATATATAATTAATGTAATTTGAAATCACGACAGTATTTTACTTCAAATTTAGTCAAAATGTTCCAACACAAACAATAAACTGATACTTCAGTGATGATGTGGGATCTTTCTTGCGAATATTGTGGTGCTCACAATTGATTAAATTAAAATAATTAATAATAATTGCGAAACAAGAACATATTTTCTAGAAAGGATATCATATTTACTAATAAGGATCAAATAAATTCAGAATAATGTAGCTCGGCTCGAATAACTATATAAACTGATCGCCAATTATGGCTATAATATCACTCGTTACAGTAACTCAAAATTTGTCCTTTTTTTGCACAGGTATATGAAGTGTTATCCGAATAATTTAACTTGTTAGTTTTTAACTTTATATAAAATTTAATGTGGTTATAAATTTGAATATATACATTCATATATAGCCATTGAAACTAAATAACTCGCAGAATTACATTAAAATTAAAGAATTTTTATTTCAACCAATAATTTTTTTTTGATTTAATTTCAAAATGCAAAGAATTTTGGTAGTGCTATTTAATACATATAAGTAGATATGATTTCAGATTATATTAAAATTCAAGATTAGCAAATTCATGTTCAAAAATTTTTCTGAAAAAATGATTTTAAAATCTTGATTATAATATAAATTTTTCACTGATTCAAATTTCATCATTGAAACATTTCAGTTTCACTGATGGTAAACAAGATAATCAACATTTAATTACTTCCCCCTGATAACGTGTCTTCGTATAAAAAATTGAAATAATAATTATAAATAAATAAAAAAAAAAAATAATTCCTAATTGTAGTCAACTATCCTGTATCCAAAATATTATTTAAAAAGAAATGAAAAATCACTCCCTCATCACTTCAAACACAAAAAAATGATAAAAACACTTCATTATTTTTACCAAGAAAACATCTTTTCTATAGCTTAAAAATAAAAAAAAATACTTTTCCATCATCAAAATGGAAAACAAAACTTATTGAATTCCAAAACAAGAATGGATACGAAACAAAAATTTGATCTGTGTATTTTTCTTTCTTAGGAAAATATTTGGGAAAAATATAATTCTATTTTGTATTTAAAGATAAAAAAAAAAATCTTGAATAAGGATCAATAAGTTTACAATATGACTTTATATTGTTATTTTCTGTTTTTATAAATCCAAAAAATATTATAGCACGAAGCAGCAGTTCATTTTCTAAACTCCCAAGTACCAAAAGCACTGTTTTTTTTTTGTTTGCTAAGTCAAAGTAAAAGAATTAAAATGAAGAAGAGAAAAATTACTAAAAACCAAAAAAAAAAAAAAAAAGAAAAAGAAAAGAAAGAAAAATAAAATTTCCAAAATAAGGATGGCAGGATAATATTGAATATAAAAATTCGACAATAGCAAAAACAGATATTAATATATAGTAAATAGGATTATTATTTTTATATCTATACATATATATAAAGAAACTAAAAAGGACTTAATAGTCCTTGCTTATACTCTCTCAAGTTATCCTGTATTTTATGTATCCAAAAATATATATATATATATTATGATTTTGTTTGTTTCAAATATATAACTATAAATGTATACGAGTATGTATATTAAATTAATGCTTGAATTCAATGGCTACACTAATGTTTCACAAAAAAGTTTCTTTCACAATTTTTATATTTATATATATGTATGTCTGTATGTATTATATACCATTAAAAGCATTCTCATTCTACTGCCAAAATAACTAAAATGTCAAATTCTGCAGAAATGTCCTTAAAATATATAAATAGATAGTGAAAAAAAATATAAAATATCAATACTACGTTAATGGTATTTATTTGTGGAGAAAAACAAAATAAAAACCATAATATATATATATATACAAATATGTATGTATATATATATATTTTCATTGAGTTATATTTTTGTTTGTATTAATTTTAATATTCCCAGACCCAAAAACAAAAACTTCAGATATTATAAAAAAAAATTGTTGAAAAAAATATATAATAATTTAAAGCTTTAAAGTCGAAATTTTTATTAGTGATTTTTTGGCTGTATTTGACACTATAGCTATAGTATATCTACATATTATATAAAATTGAAGATGGACGAGAATTTAAACGAATGTCTTGTACAATCGTACTGATTCAATGAGAGTAATCTCTCTTGTAACTTGAATATACCAATTTATGGATCATACATGTCATCTACTAAAGCTGTACGCTATAGTCTACTACATCTGCATTAAATTTTTTGTCATAAAGTTTCCCAATAAATGTAACCTATCTACACTTCTTTTCCTTTCGTAAAAAGTTTCATATGCGAAATATATATTATTTGTTGAATTCTCTCCTAATCGATATCAGATACCTGTGTCATTTTTACAAACCCATTATTTTTCTACTATTATACAATATTCAAATATATTTTATAACCTCTATATTATTATAGATTGTGAAACTAGAGGATTACATATTCCAATCTCAAATGAAAATGATTTTTGATATAGGAACAACAGAAAATCAAAAAGTATAATATGTAATCCATCATGTTATCCTTTCAATGCATATATGTATATATAAAAAATCATTAATGTTTCAATGCTAATTTAGACCCTAAACCTTGAAAATCCCTAAAGAAAAACGAAATGATGGAAAAAAAATCAATTTTCAAAAAATTAAATGAATAAATTTCATTATTATTTTGATATTGAATTATAATACAAATGTAAGACAAAATCTAATCTCTGAAAAAGGATCAAAACTGATTTTTTTTTTATGTTAAATTTTGTCTACCTATAAGTATACCAAAAAAAAAAATTGAGGATTTAATCAGCGCACAAACAAAATCAGATCATACAAAAATATGTTCCAAAAAATTTTAAAGCATACTAACGAGTAAAAATACTGAAGGATATACTAAAGAGTGAAAAAGATTTTGAATTAAATTTTCTATTAAATTTCGGATGGCCTTCTAATCGAAGGCTCCACCGAACAGTTTAGTTAATTTAACGGAATAAATTCGTGTTTAATTTATACCGGGATTGAATATATTAAATAAAAGGACAATAAAAGGAGATAACGAGGTGATATTACTGTGAAATTGGAACAAATATGGCGTTATAAGTCATATGGATAATGTTCCAATTGAAAAATATGACTTGAAAATAATATTAGGAAATATGTGTCGCCGATTGCACTGAAAATTATCATAAAATTCCATTAATAGATGGGGTGAAAATTGTAAAAAAAAAACAATAATTAAATCACTAGCTCTTTAGCCTAGCTTAGTATCTGACATTTTAACGACCAAAATTTAAGTTTTTTCCAATTACGAACTCATTCAATTTCAATTCAACCATTTGATTTTATAATATTTTCCAAATTTATATTTTTAGACTATAAACAATTTCAGTAAAATATATTTTTCACCTTGTTTACTTTAAAACCAAAAATCAAGATTGTCATCTTCTTCTCTAAATTAGAAAAAAAAATGAAAATCAATTTTCTTTCAAATGTTCATTACATTATAAAAAATTTATTTTTTACCTGTCAATAGAATAAAAACGAAATTTCTGACAGTTTTCAAATTCACCTGAGATTAATATTTTAAAGCACCTGCAGAGGAAAAACTTTTTGGTGGTTTTCTAGGATACACAAAATAGATAAAAAAAAATGAGATTACATATTTTTTTACAATATTTTTTTGTTTTTTTTTTTTGGTTTACCAGACTAGAAAAATGAAATTGGTTTTTCCATTTTTTTTGTTTTGTTTTGTCAGGCACAATTTTTCCCATAAGAATATCAATGTCAATTGGATGTCTATCTGTTTGTGGTTATTTGATCATTTTAAAAATAACGACTTTGTTTTTTTTTTTTTTTTAATATATTTTTCTATAAGAAAAATAATATATTATTTAAATTAAATATGAAATGATATTAAATTTAAATTATTGTAATTTATTGATTGTCATTGTATATTAATTATTTTTAATTGAATGTTATTGAAAAAGATTATCAATAGATAATTACATGAAGATTATTATATTAGAAGATAATTAAAAATATTATAATTAATTTTTTTAATTTGAAAAACAAAATTACACTTGACAAGCATTAAAAAGTACTAATCATTATTAACCCCAATATATCCTATGAACTTTCTAGAGTACTTTTATTTTTGTCCCTTATGTCCCTTTTAGTTACTTTTGATTGTCATCTAAATTATTGTTTGTAAAACAAACACAATTTTCATTTGTATTTTTGGACAAATTTGAATTTAATTATATTGTTGTCAATATTTAACTTAAAGTTCTTGAGAACCTGTCAAAAAATTTAAATAATAATTAATTAAAAATGTAAAATAAATAACATATTTATGAATTTCATTATTTGTCTATAATCACTTTTAATAATCATATTATGTATTTGTAAATATTTTTGATGTAATATTATTTATTTTTAAAAACATAATTTAATTTTAGAATTGACGTATATACACATAAATGTCAAATTTGTCTATAAAAAATATAACTTTTTGTCCTGTCATAATATCTCAAATTTAATCTTAAAAAAATTCAATATTTTCCAATTATTTTATCTTTGTATAAATATAAATTTTTTGTCTTTCTGTTAAACAATTTTTTTAATTTTATAGAAAAATCATATTTCAAATGTGAAAAAGCTCAGGTAACAAATCAAAACAAAAGAAAAAAATATTTATATACGCTTTCATCTTTAAATTTCTTAGAAAAGGATATATCCTTACAAATGAATAAATGTTACCATAACCTTTCAACATATTCAAATAATTTCCGAAATAATATATATATGTACAATATATACTTGACATTGATAACTTTAATAAAGTTAATATTCTCTGTTATTATGTTTGTCTTATGGCCCACAATTTCTTATATAGGTAAACAACAAAGAAAAATTATCAAATAAAAATAATATACATATATATACAAACATAAAAATTAATCTATGGCGCTTTAGAAGATCACACAAACATATACAAAATAATAATAAAAAGGATAATAAATATTTAATACTAGAAACCAAAAACAGGATTTTTACTAAAAAAAAAAATAAAAAAGAATTATATCTCTCAATTTATATTTAAATAGAAAATTAACAATTAAAGATAGAAGTATGGAAGCCATCATTAAATTTGAAAATTGTACCTACAGAAAATATTTTTGTACAAATAATTAAATGAAATATGTATATACTTCTATTTTTGGAAAAAAGGTATTTATGCTTTTCATTTGAATAATTTAAAATTGATAACTTTCAAATGTACTATTTTTCGTTCAGACAAATTTAGGAGTTTGCCTGGCAATTCAGTAAACCTTCTAAATTTTAACAAAATATTTATTTAAAATTGTAACAAAAGGTCATAATTAGATATGATGATCAGTAAAAAAAACTTTCTAAATCGTAATTAAAATTGTAATTAAAGCTGTTCAAATTCTCCCAATAGATTGGATTTGATTTAATCGTTTAAATATATTTTGTTTAATATTGTTTCACATTTCCAAATGTGGTGACTGTTAAATTAACCTTAAACAGAATTGTAAATCCTGGTCAAAATTATCCGTAAATGGTAAATTGATGAATTTTGGTGTTGTTAATTAAGTGGTTATGGGTCATGTAGGAGGTTATCTTAAATTCAGTTCGATTAGTTAACTATAAATGAGATAAAGTGACAATTAACTCCTTGCCTTAATTTATACCACAACGAAGAATACTACAATTGTATAAATATTTATTTAAAACTAATGAATATCTTGGATTGCTTATCAATAGTTACTACTTACAGCATAATTCTCAGTACAATAAATTTGATCTGATGACATAACAAAAAATTTCATTTGTCTTCCATGACCGTCTGATAGCCGACAAAATTATATTATAGCCATTTTTTATTATATTTAACGAAATTTACTTAAAAACAAAAATAATATTAATTTTTTTTTATAAAAATCAGATTTACGATTTACTAATTAGTATTTTTAAAATTTTATATTATTATTTTACCATTCCATTTTCATTGCAATAAATTTTTTTGTTATACATTCCATACGTAAATGATATTTTAATGTTGTATTTGATGGTAAAAACAAAAATGTTATTAAAATGAAAATAATAATTTTAATTTTATAATTTTTTTCGATTGCATTTAAAACTTTTAATTTAATTTTATATAAATTTTTGTTGTGAAGTCATTTCAGAGAAACCATTTATAATGTGGTCTATCAATTTAATCAGTTTTATATGTACATATAAACATAGGTTATCCAAGGTAACATGAAATTTGACATTAATTATTATACAAACAAAAAATTATAATAAATCAGATTGGAGTTTTTGTACGTTGTTTTTTAATATTGTTATTAAAATTAAGAATAATGTCAAAAAAAAATACGCAACAAATAAATCGTTTTATTGGTTTATGTGGTTTAAAATAAGGATAATTGGATATGTAATGAAATTTTTATTTTTGATTAAATTGGATATTTATATACGTAATGGAAAATTGGATTTTATCCTTTCGTTTTTTTTTTTTTTGAATAATTGAAATATTTTCCGCAATTTATATTTTCATGTAAAATTTATTTCGAATATGAAAAAAAAAAATGATAATTTTATTTGACCATAACATTTTTCAATTTTAATTGCGCAATTTTTGATTTATATCCTTTCGTTAAACAAAACTATTTTTTAATGAAACCAAAAACAAAAAAAATCTTATAAATTATCCTGGAAATTTGAAAAAAAAAGAAATGCAATTACCAAAAAAAAAAAATCAAACTCCTAGTAAAATTAAAGTAATTAAATTGCAATTGAAATTTTCATCACTAGTTCAGACACTCTTTCTCTTTTTTTTTTTTGATGGTATGCAATTTTACTTTTCGTTGGCTATGTCCTCACCAGGAAAAACGATATAAATAATATAACGACATATTTTATAGTACAAAATATAAAAATATCGTTTATTTCACCATAAAATTAGAAAATTTATATTTCATTCTTTATAAGCTTAGATATATAAAGTTATATAGATATATAAAGAACGGTATGACAAGACAAATTAACTTTCATTTCAGGGAAAAAATATATTTTGATGTGATTTGACTATATGTACATATTATGTCATTTTTATAGTTTTATGTGAATATCCATGAAAACTGGGAATTTTTTTTTTATTAATGCAGCATTTTAGGTTTTCAAGCATATTTCCAATAAATATTATTTGGAAAAAGGTAGATTATTTTAAAAATATATCAGTTAAGTCGTCGGGTGACTAGAAAATGTATAATTAATCTTATAAATGGAAAAATTGTCTAATCACTTTCAGAATTTTGGGACTTATATAGAGTGCGTTGAGAGTATTTTTCTAATATAATGTCTATTATCGTTATTTAAAAATAAAGATTAATTCCAATTTCCTCATTTTATAGAATTTACTAATTCAAATTTTTAACATTTTTGTTTAAAGGTTAATACTTTGATCACTATTCGCTATACCTAACCAGATATCTCTTTTATTTGTTAAATCTACTCTGTAACATTATTACATATAGTTATTCAAATGGTGTCTCGGTATATTTAAGGAATTAAAAAGTTGTAAAATATATGCCACTCGGAACTATGGTGCCTTCTACTCTTTGAATTGTGTGTATAGTAAAATTTAATTTAATTTATGAACTAAACAAACTCTTTAATTTTATGTATATAGAAAATATTTTTGTCCTTTACCATATAAATACCGCTAAAAACCCATTAAAATTTGTAATTTAATATAAAATACCACCTTTTCTATATAAATATTTATGCGGAGTTGAATATATCCTGGTTATTCTGATGTATATGTATAATTTTTTACCACCAAAAAAATTTCAATTTATGTAGTACGTGTGAACAACTAACTAATAATATAAAATGAACAAAATTTAGTTATCATACATAAGTATACATAAATATATTCAAATTTGTCGAATCAAAAACCAGATCGTACATGATCTGGATATAATTTTATACAATACTATAATTTAATATTTTAACCACCATACTAAAAATTTGATATTTTACTTATAGGTCAACAAAACGTAAAATTGTTAAAGAATTTTATATATAAAAAATATATATTGTGGAAAATATAATTTCCTAAATAAATCTATATTATATATTATATTTCATTTTAATTATTAATTTTATATAGTAAATATATAAATTATAATATATTCAATTTTTTTTTTTATATTAATTAAATCATAAAATATAAACTAACAAAATTTGTTCTATTATTTTAATATTATATAGGAGTAGAATAGATAAATATTAATTAAAGATTTTCCGGATATATAGAAAATTTCCGATATTTCCGATATTTTTTAATAATTTGAATAATATATTTTATTGTTATTTCATTTTATTTTTGGTAATATAAAACAAGATTCAATTAGAAATGATTTAAATTATTTAATTAGAATTTTACGATATTAATCGAGAAATTAAATGAAAGCTTTCTATAAAGATACCCAAAAACACCATCCTTGTTATCCAAATGATTTAAAAAACTCTTTATTGATTATTTTTGCATTTTTTTTTTATTATTTACATATATCAATAAATTTACTCCTGCTGTTACAGAGATGAAATATGCAGCATGTAATAAATTTATAGAATTTTGGTTATGACAGAAATTTTACGTCATTCTGCCGGTATATCTCTATTATGTCAAAAAAGAATTATTATTACGTCAGATAGAAGAATAATGAAAAAAAAATTTATTAACAGAGATTCTACACGAATATTAGTCGGATTATCCGATTGTATATTAAATTACATTTTGCAGTTTACACAATAAAAATTTGTTTGTAATATTGATAAATGATATTTTTGACAAACTGAAACATTTAATAGCTAATTAACAATGATTAATATTAATATTAAGTTTAACTTTATATTAATAGATGGTTATATAAATTGGTTAACAGTATTTTAACAGGTACATAAAAAAATGATTACCTGCTAGATAGCAGATATTTTCCAGGAAGTTTATAATATCTTACTAACAGTCAAATGTTAAATGTACAGTTCTGATATCTTATTGACATATAAAGACTATCTTATACTTCAGTATATTGACAGCCTTCTTTCAAAGATGAAAGTATAGTCGAATTAATAACGACTAAACAGAATTATATTTAAATATTTATAACATATTCTTTACTCAAATAATTTCATTAATTAGGGTTATATATATATTTTGTTTTTGTGCACATGATTCAGAAATGATTATATCAAAAATCTCCTTCCTTCTTTATATTGAAATCAATATATTTTATTGAATTATAGAAATTAAATATCTTTCATTTTATTCTAAATATCTTTACAGTGAAAAATGTCAATCGTTTCGACCACTTACAAAATTATCTGATAATCGGTTAAATACAAATATACAAAAATCTATTACAAATATATCAACAACGCCATCTACATCTCATAATAATAATAATACGGCTGCCACTGCCACCACCAAAACAAATAATAATAACAAATTAAAATTTAATGAGTCAAAACCACCTAAAATACCACAAGATCAATTAAATTTAAAATCTAATAAAAATCAATTACAATATGATCAACAACAACAACAACAAGGATTTCATCAAAAAAATGCACAACAACAACGTCGTCGTCGCCAACATCATCATGTACGTTTCTTTGATGATTATAATTTAAATGATTATCAACGTAAAGAATATAATGATTGTTGTTGTCATTCATCAAATGAAAATTTAACTGATTCAAATGTTTATAATTCAGATAATCAACAGGAAAATTCTAGAAACGAACACCAAAATTTTAAAAGGATACGAAAATTAAAAAGTCATCGTGTTAAAGATTAGTAAAACAAACAAAAACAAAAAAAATTAAATATATTTTATGTAAAAATTTCAAAAATTCAAAAACTAAATTTTTTTTCCAAAAAAAAAATTATTTTAGAATAAAAATTAATGCGAGTTCACATATCGCCGTAAGAAATCGTAATACAAAATTACTTTAAAATAAATCCCATAAAAAATTAGGAATTAAAATTTAAATTATGTATAATAAAATTTGTATATATATAAAAAAAATTAGAATTAAAATTAAATGAAAAAAAAAAAATTCATCTAAAAAACTATAATTTAAAAACCAATAATAATAGAGACTTGTAGACTAAGAGTTGGCAATTGTTTTAATTTTGATATTTTAAATAAACGAATAACTTCTTTGAGAGTTTCCTTTTCTTCTTAACAATGCAATTAAAGATTTCAAAAATACAATAATCTAGCATCTATTTAGCCACCCTTCAGGCCTTCAATCTTTCGCTCAGAAAAAGGAAATCAAAATTATCAGCCTGTATTTTGAGAAATTTAGAATTTTTGGTATAGGTACATATTATAATTTAACTAATTTTATGAAAATAAAACTTTATATCGTAAATTTTATATAATTTTTATTGCTTTCCTTACACAACTGTCAATTGTCCATACTAGCAGCTGTCAAAATAACTTAAAGTATGACAACTATCAAACTAACACAGCAATTCTCAATATTTGGTATAAAAGTTAATTAAATGTTTTAAAGTGGTAACAGATTGAATATTATTGACAGCTGTCTAAATAGCATAATAACATCTGTCAACATAACCTAATATTTGTAAATATTAACGGAAAATTTTTTGATTGTAGTTAAAAATAACGAATTTTAAATAATATTTTTTTTAAACAATTTCTAATTTTGTATACGGAAGAACTAAAAATTTATCATTATTTGCTGTAATTTCATATAACACAAAAAAATCCTTTGAACTGCAATATTCAAATTATTGAAATTTCTAAAATAAAACGTTTGCCAAATCTCTATCTATAGATATTAATTATTTATAATACACATATAGTTAAAAATTTAAATAATTATTAAGAAAATGATATATAAATAAATATAAAATTTAAAAAAAAAATATTTATATTTAACAAAAATTTAAAATTGCTCAAAAAAAAACAAACAAAATTTATATGGAAAAGAAATAAGAATAAAATAAATAAAATTAAAATATTTAAAAAATAAAATTAAAATTATATAAAAAAAATTATATAAAAATTTAAAAACAAGACAAAAAATCAAACTGAACGAAATTATACGATTTAGTGTTTTCTTATATATATATATACAAAGAAGAAAATAACCAAATATAATTTAAGTAACGTAATTTAAACAAAAAAAAAATGAAAGTATCAAATTATTAATAAATAACTAAATTTAATTAAAAAAAAAATGTAGGAAAATTAACTAAAAAAAAATAAAAATATTTTATAATTTTTCCATCAACTCCTAATTCTATTTCTTAATTTATTTTATTTTCAAACCCGATGTTTCAAATATTTTTATATAATTGAAATTTGTGTTTAAAATGTCCTTTCTCAAATCGAATTTTGTATAAAATTTGTTTTTTCTAGCTTACCTAACAAATTTTGTTAAATAATTTAATTTATAATAGAAAATTTATCTGTGATCTTTTTATCAACATCATAATTTTTATTTTAAAGGACTAAAATATAAATAAATGTTCATAAGGTCAGTAACATATTGATAGGAAATTTTATAGAATTCATTAAAAATTTAATGTCCTTAAACAAACTAACATTTTTACAAAACCAAATCAAATATTATAGGTTTTATTAAAATTGAAATATTAATTTTTTAATCAAAAATTCTGATAAATTAAAATTTCACTATCAATCGCAACGTTGAAAATTTCAATCAACTTTGTATCAATAAATTATGCGATCTAACAAAATTCAATTAATTATTAAAAACACCCAAGATTTAATTTTCTCTGTAATTTCCAATTTCTTTCAGTTACACTTTTAATCGGACAAATTTTAATATTTTCTTTTTACCCACACTAATAAACAAAATTAAAATTTAATAAGGACCAATTTTTTAGTTATAATGGTTCACAATAAATTCTCTCTTAGATTTGCTCAAAATAAAGAAATTTCAAAAACCAAAAAAAAAAAAAAAACAACACTTGTAAATATTAGAAAGAAAATTTATTAAAAAATAATGAGAAAATAATTAATTGTAAATATATTTTAAAAAATGTCATAAATTAAATATAAAAAAAATGTCTTTAATATATAAAGGAAAATTAATAATACTAAAAAAACAAATATGATAAGCCCCTTAAAAACTAACCCCTTGATAACCCAAAAAAGGTAAACGATTTCATTTTGTAAAAACCAAAAAAAAATAATTAAATAGTTTTTTTATTTTAAAAATTCAATTTTTGTCCAGTATAAAAAAAATATTAAAATGTTCCAAATTTTAAAAAAATTCAAAAAAAATAAACAAATAAAATTTCTAACAAGACTAAAATAAAAAAAAATTATAAGTTACTAAAACAAAAAGAAGAAAATTTTAAAAATTAATTTTTCGAGACCGTCAAAATTCTATTGAATATTTTATTTAAAATTTTAAAGTTACCATTTTATCTTGTACGGATTAAACATTTAAACAATTAATTAATTTCTGGTCAATCAAATTCGTCGATTAAGCATTCTTCAAGCCCAATTAGTATTTTTGCGATTCCTTGGCAAAATGGGTAAAATTTTAATTTGGAAAATGGATAATTTGACATTTTAAAAGACCAATAATTAACCTGACTTTTCTATATTTCAATTTCAGCAACGCAAAATTTTAATGAATATTTTTTGGAAAGTTGTAAGTATGCTCGTAGTTAATTAACAAAAAATTGTCAATAAATGTGTTGATGCTAGGAAAAAAATTGGATACTCATGATACTAACCATATCGCCGATCAAATTATACGTTGACTTATTGTAATCCGAATGAATTGACCAGAAAAATTCGAGCAATAAACTATTTTAATTTGAGTTAATTTTAATTGTATTTCAAAATTATTGTCTATTTTTTTTCAAGTTAATCAATTAAATTTATAAATTCTTATTAAACTTAATTACATTTTGTACATGGAACAAAAAACCAACTGAAAAAACTACTATTAATCGAAATATGTAATCGATCATCTGAATATAAAAAATAGTATATTTAAAAATCAACTATGAAATATATAATCGAATTATTTAAAAAATGGTTTCGAAAATTTGAATAAAAACACAAAAAAAAAAAAATATAAAATTTATTATAAAAATAAATAAATCAAAATTGTAAAATCATTAATTAAATTTTAACAAAACTAAAATAAAATGTGGCGAAAATATGAAAACAAACAAAGTAAATTATACTCAAAATCAGTGATGGAAAATTGGACATTACTGAAAAGAAAACGAACTGAAAAAAGGATACATTTCTGGGAGACTTCTTTATAATTATATTGTAAAACCTATTTTCAAAATTCAGCCATTAAACCTTTATACCATTTTAAAGGAAAGTCTTAATTTTTTCAAACTATATTCGTCTTTTTTCCAAAATATATTTCATCATTTTCGAAATTAAGTTTTGAACAATTTCTTTAAAAAATCAAATTCGTCCTTTGTAGTATAAAAAATATTTAATTTTATTAAAATTAAACGAATTTGAATTGAGATCTGATAAAATTTGATTGAAATTTTGACGAATAATCATTTATAAACGACAAAAGAAACTAACTTATTTTTAAAATGATATGAATTAATAATTTCAATTAATAATCTTTGTCAACAAAATTAATAATTATGATATATTTTTTTCCATAATATCGTTACATTTATCTACTATTTTCGATGAAATTCTTACACTATGACAATTTTCCATCACTGTAACAAAAAACAAGAAACTCAAAAATAGCAAATTACACAGTAAAAAAAATATTCCTTTAAATGTATATAATCAAAAAAATATGATCAAATTAAATTTAAAATTATACAATTAAAAAAAAAAAAAATGAAAAATATATTTAAAAAAAAAAAATATTAGAGAAAATTATAAAATAATTATAAAAATTTTCCTTTTTTTTTTCAAATTTTAATTTGTTTTTTCTGTTTAGATTTTTCACAAAATAAATTTAAATTAAATTTTTTAAAAATTGAAACCAAACCAAAAATAAAAAATTAATTTAAATAAAATTACTTGTAATTAACAAAAAAATTAAACATATATATAAAAAAATTAAATTAAATAAATTTAAAAACAATGAAAATTATAAACCAAAAACAAGAAAAATTAATTAAATTTTCAATTTCTTTATTTAAAAAACAAAAAAAAAATTATGAAAAACTTTTTTATAAAAAAAAAACCAAATAACGACAAAAATACTTTAAAAATTTATAAAATTTAAAAACTCTGTTTTCCAAATTAAAAATTATATTTAAAAAAAAATATATATACATTATATATTTATTGTTTTTTGTTACTGAAAAAAAAAATGAAATTATTTAAAATATAAAATCAAAAAAAAATGAAGAAATAAAATAAAAATTTAAAGAATAAAAATGAAAAAAAAAGTTTATCATTTTTGCACAAGAATTATATATTTTTTTCTATGAAATTAAGTGATATGGAACCTGTCCTAGCAAAGGTTTGAATTATAGATAAAAGATAAGTATATTATTGTTGTTGCTTTACAGTCGATCCTTTACAGTCTTTACACAACCCCATATTATTTTCATATCTAATAAAATTTGAATTTAATAGATCCTGTTAAATTATAAAGGGTTCAAAGCATTTCTATCTATCAGAAGATCGGTTAACTTTAGTACACATCTAATTGATTACCTACGTGAAATATTACATGAAATTAATTGCTGCCTGAAGATACCAACATCATGAAACTCATTACATGGATCATTATTATATATAAGCTTATTATATATAATTACACAAATAGTTTATTTACTATAAAAAGATTATATGGTTCAGAAAATTATATTGAAATATTTTTATTCGTATAAAACTCTACGCAAAAAATTGATCTGTAGCACCATTATAAAATAATCAAGTATATACCTCAGCTAATTGAAATATGTAATTAAAATATGCTGTATGCTTCAGTTAATTCAGCATTTAAATTAAATTCCCAAACTCAATTTTGACCATATTGATATTATACAAAAAGGTTTATAATCGCTGACAAATGACAAGTAGATTTCCATTCAACAAAATAAATACATATATATATCCTTCCTTACATATATATATATATATATATAAAAATAATTGATCCTTTTTTCCTGTTTTGATTCGTACAAGTAAAATTAACGAGATTATTTCATATAATTAGATAAAAAGGTTTTTCGGGGATTATTAGTATTTTATATAAATGACAGAAATTTAAATTAAAAAATAAATGTGTAATTTCTTCCATTTGTCTAGGCAAAATGAATAATTAATATTTTAATACATATTCATTGGTAATACTACATAGTTAGTGGAATTTTTAAGAGTTTATTTCAGGAACTAAATAATTTATTGTCATTGAGTCGATTAATAACCATAAAAGCTTGAAATTTAAGTTACATATCTGATGATGAAAGTGAATACAAGTTGTTGAAATTATTTAAGAAAAAAAAGCTATGTGTCCTCCTGATGACACATAATTTTTTAAGTGGAAAAGCTTAAAAATTATGATAAATTAAAATAAAAAATAATTTCTTCGTTTATAATTTAATATTTAAAAATTTAAAACTAATTTGAATAAAATTGTAAAAATTTGGACGACAGTACAAATTCTATAGTAAAAATTTAAATTTTCGTAAAATCCTTGGTAACAAAAAATAATAATCTTCCAGGGGATCGCCAATTTGATATTTCTCACAAATATTCTAATCCAAATTATCTATAAAAGCAAAACCAACGACGACAAAATTGAATTTGTTTTAGTATTGATCCAAAATCAAATTTGTTTTTGCTTTTTAAACTGACTTGATAACACAAAAATTTTGTTGAAAATTATTATTAAGTCAATATTTGAAAATTAATTAAACCCTTAAAATATTCCATAGAAAAATATTTATACAATTCAATTTATTCTTCATAAACAAAATTAACATAAACATTTTTTATTAATGCTAATATTGCCTTTTGCCTAGTCAATTTCCATAAAAATTTACTGAATTTATTTATTTAATTTATTTTTTTAAATTCTCTTTCCGAAACATTTTTATTATAATTAAAATCTATGTATATTCATTAATTTGTACATATGTGGTGGAAAAAATAAAGGATATTTATATGTACCAAAAAAACAAAAAAAAAAAGGATTTGTACAAACATTAAATTAAGGTAAATTTTATGAAAAACCAAAAACGAAAAAAAAAACTGCTTATTTTATATCTCTTAAATCTGTCGAGTTGTACAACATTTAAATATGCATATGTATTCAGTCTGTTAAAAATTAGATATACAGTGGTAAGGACAGTTCATAAGTCCGTGGTTCGTATATACAATTTCTTTTTTGTGTAATTTATTTTATATGGTAAAAGTGTGTAACATTTAATATGAACTTATGTGCGTTTTATATATTATGATATTTTCATTTTTGATTGTTATTTTTTTTTACTTATATCCTCTATGCTATATTTTCTGTTTTTCTTTTATTTATTTGTTGTTGGAACGCATCAAAAAGGATGTGAATTTTTTGTAATTTGGTTGTGTATATAAAAAGGTTAATTGTTTTAAATGTTTGTTTAAATATTTGAAAGCATTTATTTATTAATATATGCCTAAAGTTTGAATACAAGGTGTACTGATGGGTGAAAAGGATCATTGTAAAATATTTTAGAGAATAATTTTAAATCACAAATGTTGTTAAGAATTTAATTTTGTTGTAGTATTCGCGTAGCAATAATATGTGCACCCAGAAATACGGGAATTATTATTAATAATCAAGTGGTTTAATAGTGTAGTAAAATTTTCTGCAATATAAATGTAAGTTCTGAAAGATTGCTCCCAGAGGGGTTTAATTGATAATATTCAACTATTACCATTTTTATATTATACTGATACTGTAGACAATTAGACATCATTAATGATGACAGACTTAATACCCATATAGCTCAATTCTTCAGAGTAATTTACTGAAATTTATTCGAATTTCGATACATTCATTCAATATCAACAAACCGAAATTTTGCTTCTTTGACAACCATGACGGGAACCTAAACTTAAATGAATTTTTAATGAATATTTCATCTACAAATTTTATTTCAAGACTAAATTTCCACGAGACCAAATTGCGATCACAACTTCTTCGAATTCTATAGCTTGCCACCAAATAATTTCTGTTTGGCACACATTTTAGAGACTACACTAAAATTACATTAAAAAACTAGACAATCTGTATAATCGAAATTCTACATATTTCTCTCTAAATTACGTATTGTAATACTTATTTCATTTTAAATTTAAATTATTTTTTTTCCTGCTACGTAAGATTAAAATTTTATATAATTCTAAATTAAGAAAAAAAAAATTGTTATAATTTTATAAAAATAAATCTAAGGGTTAGTTTTGGTGGTTAAACTTCGTTATAATATTTAAATTGTCTGTGAAAAAAAAATCATTTTATTTCTTTTTTTTTCGAACCAAAATGAGATAAAGATAATATTTTCTTGTTTACCAGAAAAAAAAAACAGAAAAATCAAGCAAATCTTACTATTTTTTTTTTGCCATACCTGTTGGATTTTTATAAATGTTAAATGAACTCTAAGCGCAAATATCCTTTTTTCTGTAACGTTATTATTTTTTTTTTCTTCATTTCAATTTTTTTTTTTGGAAATATATTTATGTATATTTTTATTATAATATATTAAATTCCCAAATGATCATAGTAAAAATATTATTATATATTAGTACTTAAATGTCATATGTGTAAATTTTTTGAAATTTTAATGGTACCAGTAAAAGAATACTACTTATTTAAGAGTAACTGACTTCAATATGATTTTAAGGACATTAAATTTCAATAAAGATTAAAATTTCTGAATAAAAAATTAGTGTAAATTTTTGAACTTTGACGAATAATTTTTTGAAATCAAATCGAACTGTAATAAATAAATGTAAGTTTACATTAAAATAACAGCTTCAATTATGACAACAACAAAAATTACGAAATATAAAAAAACGATGATGCAATTGAAAGGAAGATTGACGAGAAGTGGTAGAGTAACAAAAGTGTTATACAATAACCAAAACTCTTTAGTCGAATAGGAAATAATATTTCACCAAACATTACAGTCTTTAACAGGTAGAGGAACTATACATGTAAAACACTGTTATTATTATAAGTCACTGTTTATTAAGGAGAAGACTGCTGCATATTTACTTACTGTATCTCTATCAAGTATCAAGGACACCACACCATTGGCACAACTGTGTAAATATTTATAAAATCTACATCTAGAGTCGTTTCCCCAGTTGCCGGAACATTTAGCGACAATTCGAACTAGAAAAATCTTAAAAATCGTATGTTATGTGAATTGATGTGACGTTTAATGAATGAATCTAACTGAAATTTTCTGAATTTTCTGAATTTATAAAGGTTTACCAAATTTAATAATTTAAAATAACTAAAAAAGTACCAATTTTCCAGTAGTCGAACACCTATTATATTAATAAAAATAATTTAGATAATTATTAACACTATCCTAAATTTTCTCTTCATAATCTTGATTAGGTATTATATTGATGATATTGAAGGGGTGGAAAACTGTGAATTAAATTATACATATAATTAAATTAAATTTGAAAATTTACTTGATAGTGTGAACAGGTCAAATTTCTAATGAGATGGATAGACTTATTAACATATTAAGTGTCAAATTATTTAAGCCAAAAAATTATAAGAATCAAATATATATATCACAAAACAACTAATCTGGCGATATGTAATCATATTAACTAAAGGTATATACACTATTATTATATTTTTCTTCTTTTTTTTTTTTTAAACGAAAAAGATAAACATAAAAAGGATTTTCATAAATCATTTTTCACGTCCAAAATTATTATACTAAAGGAATTCAAAAAAAAAAAAAAGAGTTATCTGGGGTTTTACATGGCGTAACAGCAAATGGAAAAAAATGAGAAGAAAATTTCTATAATAATATATTAGGAAAAATGGCTACATTAAAAATATACATACATATACAGCATAATATTTCATATTTGCTATTTTGAAAATTTTCTATGTATACACTTTTTTTTTCTGAACAATCAGTTAAATAAATTAAAATAAATAAATTTTAAAGATAAGAGGCCAGCAAAAAAAAAAATTATATAGAAAAGGATGAAAATTTGATTTTTTTTTTAAATATCTTTTTTTTTCTATTTTATTACATGACATAACATATCGTTTAAAATTTTTTTTTACTCTATTTTGTTGGGGAAAATTGCTTTATTTTCCAACCAGAAAAAAAATATATATAAAAATTATGTTAATATTTTGTGGAGATGACTTTAGTTTTATTTAAAAAAAAAAAATAGAAAAAGAAATATAAAAATTTGGGTAAAATATTTTAATAATTGAAATTTTTTATATAAATTTTTTTTATTTTGTAAAAATTTTATTTTGTGAAAATCTCAGGAAAATTTCTTGTGGCTATTTTATAAAAAAAAAAATTTTTTTGAATACAAAACAATATTTAAAAAATATGTATTTGGTTTTGAAAAGTTTTTCGAAATTTTTTATATTTAGTTTCCCATAACTATCTCCAATGTTACAAGTTTTATGTGGGTAATTTATGAATAACATAGAAAAGATTTAGTAATTTATTTTAATTTTATTTATTTAAATTTAATAAGAATTTAATAATATTTTCTTGTCAAATTAATATCATAAAGGAGCAAAAATTTTCTTACTATTATATAGTTTACTTAATTAGAAGACTCTTCATGACGATGGTACGATAATATACATCATTCTGGTAAAATTTTTGTTTCTAATATACTTTGAATGATGTTAGCATCCAACTCAGATTAAAATTTTTCTATTTGTATACCAAATTTCCCTATATATTTAAATTTAAACTATAATGAAATATTTTTAGTACTGAATAAAATATTGTCGTATTTTTTTGATCTTCTTGTTATCAAGTCATAGAGAAAAATATTAATTAAAATTTTAAAATATTTTAAATATAATTTTTCAATCTTTAATATTGTAAAACTTAAAAAAAAAGAATTTGTACAAATATTAAATGAAGAAATATTTAATGAAAAACCAAAAAAGAAAAAAACAACAAAAATACGAGTATAAATAAAAAATCACATACATTATTAAATTTTCCATAAATATTTATATTTTTAAAAATTATGCTCCTTTCGTTAAATTATATTCAATAAATCAGGATACTAAGATGAATAAAGACACTTGTTTGAATTTACATTCCATATTTAGACAAACCAATTTAATTTTTAGGATTAACATATCAGACTGATATGAAGGCATCCACATCATACAATAATGATCAAACAATTCTGTTTTGTATTTTAGTTTTAAAGTATTATTAAGCTGAATTTAAACATAAATGAGGAAGACTTAATTACGATTGTACACAATATTTATACAAAATCAAATAGAATAAATATGTTATTACACAAATTCGGATAATAATTTATAATGATTGGATCAAAAAATTTCACAGATTTACACTCTACTTACACTCTAAATTTCACAGATTTACACTCTATACATGATCTAATAATATAAGGTCTGCTGGATATAATTTACACTCGCCATTTTATTTTCTTCTTAATGACGTAGATTTGCTTTGTAAAAGTTTTAAGGATAATTTAGTTGGCTGTGCTTTTATTTAATTTATTATATTTGGTGTGTTTCTTATTTAAATCTGTAGATCAACTAGATTCTTTCATATCTGAAATCAAATTAATCTGACTTATAAAAAAAATGAGAAACAGTGAGATTTTTCAGATAAAAAATGCACCAATGTTTGCCGGGAAGAATACAAATCTTGGCAGGCATGTCTGGGATTCTCAAATTGATTGATCTGAGTCAAAATTGGAAACAGTTCTAGATTTATTAGATCGATCTGAGCACAAGTAAGAAACACAGTGCATTAATTTCATATAAAATTTCTTGCCAATGACGTCATATATTTCATTGATAGAACTATCAAGCAGACCTTATATTATTAGATCATGGGTACCATATAGATGCCCACATATCATCCATACACTCCACATACATATATATGCTCAGAGTAATGTCAGTTAGACACATGACTACTATCTGTAATACTATGACCTTTCAAAATTAACTTAAAAAGTCCACTTATACAATAAAAGCATATACATATATTTTTAGCAAAAGAAAAAGATTGTAATCAATTTTTATGTATAATCAAAAATATATTTCTATTTAATTTTATATTATTAAAGTTTGTTTTGCTAATCAAGGAAAAAATAAACTTTTAGTTGGTATAAAAAAACTAATATAATAATTTTTATTTCTCATTTTTTTTTTTTAGGTTAAGGTAAAAATTAAATAATTTTCACTTTAATGAGGCCAAAAATAAACTTTTTTTTTGGACACAAAACTTTTCCATTTCATATTGTTAATTATTTTTTTTTCACATTTAATTCAAATTTTTCTTTTTTGTATTTTACTCGCTTCGCTATTCAAATTTTTTACCTCTCAATATTTCAACCATAAATTTTGTTCTACATTCAGAATTTTCAATATTATTTAATTAATCAATTTTATTTATTTGTTTCTGTTACTGTGTTTCTCTTATTTTTTTTTTCTGTTTTTGGTAATTAATTACCAACACAAAAATAATTTTTTTTTATATGTTTTACACTTTTTAATACGGCAGCATAAAAGCAAAAAGATTCATTCTTTTATATCAAGACTTTTAAAATATGGTTTCGTATTTATGTAGGAAATTCAATTAAAAAACATTTTTCATTTTCATTTTTCATGTTTTTTTTATTTCCATGAAAAATTCCATTAAAATATTGAAACAAAAAAAAAAAAACAAAATGAAAATAAGTAAATCTTTTTAATGTTGACGGAAGGAATTTTTCAATTTATGTTAAAATTTTTTTTTGTAAATTTTTGTAGAGAAATAAAACAAATATCCTTTTGTACCAATTATAAGTATGTACATATATATAAAAAAAAAATTGGATTATTATGAAAAAATAAAACGGATTTAAAATAAAAACCACATTAAGAAAAATACAGAAAAATTTGTATTTAAAATATAATTTTATGTTTTACATATTTAAAAAAAATCAAATTCATTTTACTTTTTATAGAATTAAAAATATTATTAAAATTATTTTATCGTTAACAAATTGGAAAAAAAATTGTTTAAATACTACGAGTATCCATTTAGCATCATAGAAATTGAGAAATCTATTTTGAAATTTCTATAAAAAAAACTAAAAAACTACTTACTGCAGAATTTCTGTACATTAAAATTTATTGTTTTAATTTGGAAATACATATGTATATGTACTACATTATGCTTAGCATATAATTTGCATACCAAACTGCAGAGATGATGGAATAAATTATTGCATTGAAGCACAATATTTTTTTTATGTTAGGTGACAAATTTTTGTTGTTAATCAGGCGAAAATAATCGCATTTAAAATTAAAATTAAATTTTGATTTTAGGTTAGTAAATTTCAGTTATGGTGTAATTTTTAAATTAAAATTTGTATTTATTTGAAGTCGAAAACAATCGAAAATATAGGTAAATTTTGGTAATAATCGACGAGTGTTAATCGACTAGCTATAAAGTATTGTTAGCTAGATTGAAACTAGACGAGAGACTTTATTGCATAGCTAGAAAACTAGTGAAAATAGTGTAACTAGATTACGACTGGAAAGCCTAGTTGCTTCAATCTAGTTGCTCATTCTAGTTACAATTACCATCATTCTAGCCAAATTGTAACTAAAAAATTGAGTATATATTGGAGCACTCACAAGATGGATCTGCAGATTTTTTATATGAAAAAATTAGCATTTGCAGATTTTTGCATATCAAGTGGAAATTTGAAATTAATATTAACAACTATTAATATAGAAGAAACACTAAATATAAATATTTCGTAGTAAATTTCACTCTGTGTTTCAAAGTAACCAATAACATTTACGTATAGTCTCTTCTTGCTCTTCTTTCTCTTCTTTTTGGCTCAACAGCTCGATGTGAAGTGAACCTAAGCCTACCTCTTAGAGATTTTCTCGATATTTTCTTTCAATTTAAACTTATTATTCTCTAATTATCCTTAAAAAATTAATTTTAAACAAAATTTGCGTTTAATACCAAAATCACTTTATTAATGGAAAAAGCTTTTATATTCTCTACTGTAGTAAAAACTTAAAGAAATTTAATTTAAATTTAAAATGTTATATTTAAATATTTCAGGATTTTCAATTATAAAATAGTTTCACTTTTTTAATTTTACGTCTAATATGAATTAATAAATATTAATTTTATTGCTAAATTTAATTTTACCAGAAAAAAACTCTCAAAAATTAATAAATTCAGTTTTACATTTAATAAAGAAATTTATTTTAAATAAAAAAAATTGTATTTATATACAGGTTTTGCACTCCAAATTCAACCTTTTGCAAACCAAATTCAACTTTTTGCAAATCAAATTCAACCTTTTGCAAATCAAATTCAACTTTTTGCAAATCAAATTCAACCTTTTATAAAAACATTCGAAAAATTAATTTTTACCTTAAGTTAAACAATTAATAATTAGATAATTTATAATCCAAGTAAGCAAAATAATATTTATTGATGAATCTGGATTTAATTACCATCTTCGCAGAACAAAAGCACGTTGTACAGTCAATACATCGGCCCGGGTAATTGTACCAACTATTAGAGAACGGAATGTATCCCTGATTGCAGCGATAAATACTCAGGGAATAATATTCCATGATATAATTGCACGATCTAATGTGAACTCGAATATTTTTTGTGATATCCTTCGTAGTTTAAAAATTTAGAAGAACATGATTGTAGAAGCGTGGTTAATTTTAGACAATGTTCGGCTCCACAAAAGTCTGGAAATTCGTGAGCTTGTGGCGCGGACAAGACATACTCTTGTATTTCTGCCACCATATTCACCAATGATGAATCCCATTGAAGAAGTTTTTTCTAAAATCAAATTTTATGTGCGTAATTTATTAGCTGAATGTGTAAATTCTTATAATTTAGTAGAAGTTATTGAACAAGCTGTGGCAACTATTACCCCCGAAAATTGCAAAAATTATTATACACATATGTATACATGCAGTTGCACTTGCCATTAGCCGCTGCAGGAGAATCACTGTAATCATGATTTATCTATATGTACTTAATTATTAATTAATTTATTTATTTCAAAGAAAATAAAAAAGTCTAATTATTAATTTATTTTTATAATTTGAATTTATTTGATGTTAATTGAAATTAAAATTATTTATAATCTTCATAGAACCATTTAATTCGGTTTTTTGCAAAAGGTTGAATTTGATTTGCAAAAGGTTGAATTTGATTTGCAAAAGGTTGAATTTGATTTGCAAAAAGTTGAATTTGATTTGCAAAAAGTTGAATTTGATTTGCAAAAAGTTGAATTTGGTTTGCAAAAGGTTGAATTTGGAGTGCAAAACCTGTATCAAACTGCGTCACATCCTTGTATCCTTTTATATAAAAAAAAATATCAAATACAGAAAAATCCTTATTGCTACTACAAAAAAAAAACAAAATATAAACATACAAATTTTATAAATCCCAAATTTATAATCCTATTAACTGGTTAAACCTAGATTTTTCTCTTTGTTTGTTGAAAAATTCTGATTTTTCTGGCCAATTTTCTGGCAATCCAAAATAAAAAAAAAAATATATTTTCCATTTGTTTTCTTTTTTTTTTCGCTGTCGTTATTTTTGTTGGCAAGTGAAATCTTTTTTTTTTTTTGGTAAATAGGCCGAATATTAAATGCTATGCTAAATATATAGTAAATACCTCCAAAACTACATTTATGCATTATGAATAACCCAAATAAAAATTGAATACTCTGTGATTTTATGCCACAATAATATAATCATATGAATTCTTTTTTTTTTGTTGTAGCCATATCCTTTTTGATTTTTCACTTTATTTGAAACTTTAATGGAAAAAGCTTTTATTATTTTTTATATATAGAAATTTTTTCTCCAACTCATCATACTTACACAATGAAAAAAAATTGTTTAGACTTTTAGAGTAATCTCTGTACTAACTAATTTTTTTAATATAAAATTTAAAAGATAAAACTTTCAGATTAAATTAGTAATTTTCGGTTTAAATTTAATTATTTTTTATAGATTGATGAATTGATTGATTTTTTTCACGAAGAAAATTCAAAATAGTTCAATCATTTTTTTATGGTAATCATTTTTCAGATGAAAAAACGAAAATAAGTGCAGTAAATTTATTGAATTCTTTTATATACATACATATATAAATATTTGCAATATTTTAAAATTTATTGAAAAAAGGATTCAAATATTTTGAAAAAAAATTTGAAAAAAAAATATCTGAATTTGTATTTAAAAAAGAACTAAGTTATTCTGAAAATGCGGTATACGAATATCCACTACTAAAATACTGAATAAATATATTTTTTTTATTTAAATATTATTTTTATGTATAGTCAACATTAAAATTTCATGAAAAGCTATAAAGGTTGTTGTTGTTGCTTTTTTGTTATTTGTTTATATTAAAATGATATTTAACGTATACGATATTTCTTCTAGATATTTATATTAGGTATATATTTAGGCAAAATGTTCTTATTAATTTTAATTTTGACGAATCTTACATCTTAGTACATATCGATCCCTTTCCGCAAGAATGGATTAAGCGACATTTAATATTTCTGGCGGGTGAAACAAAATCTCGCGATAGAATGATTTTATAGTTCCATATGGCACATCATACATATTTATTTTATACATTTCTTTGTTTATAGTTGGGACAGATATATCGATATCGTCATAGAGATCTTTAAAATCATTCTATCGCCTGAGACTTTGTTTCACCCGACAAAAATATTAAATGTCCCTTAATACATTCTTGCGGGAAGGCATCGATATATACATATAAATGAAATTAATTAATTTTCCATTTTCGCTTATCGCCATTTCTGACATTTGAAAATATATACCAAAGTATCCACCATTTTGTAATATATTTTATTTTGCTATTATATCCTAGAAGTGTGTCATAATTATTAATCATACCGTATAATTATGAGTAGTAATTAAGTAAGTGACAAATTTAGGACAATAATTGTGAGTAGACAAATTTTGTGGCAAATCTTGGTTAACCATATAACATATAAAAATTATGAGCCACAAATGTAAAAACTATGAGCCACAAAATGTTGACAATATACGAATAATTTTTGATGTTACAGTTTTTGATGAATACTAATCATTGACACCATTTCGCCGGGCATCCCTTCCCTCTCGTTATGAATTTAATTATAATTTTATAGTATCTAAGCATAAGATCATCTCATAATTGAGAAATAAATTATTTCAAAACTCTCCGACTATTGCCGATATTACGTATTACAAAAATCTTCAACAAGAAAAATGTCATTTGTCAAATGTCAATGAAAAATTAGATTTTCTTTCACATTTTTTTTATCCTTCGCCTTTTTATAACATTGCATGATAGAAATAATGGCAATGCTTATTTTTGAATAATCATATCAATAATTTTTGAATAAAATTATCATCAATTTTAAATAATTGGAAAACAAATTGACAAATTACTACAATTTTCCAATTTTGTCTTAAAACAAACTCCTAAAATTTAATCATACCAAGAATATATTTTTTTTTTTAAATTCGTTTCAATTTTATTATTTTAGATATGAAAGTTATTTTTTTTATTTGCAGTTCATTCCGGAATTACTTTTGTTTTAAGCTGTTGTTTATCTTGCACTTCATTTATAGCCAAAAAAAAAAACTTAAAAATAAAATTATTCTTCGCTTTTAATTTTCCTCTTAATAAAATACCACAGTGAATCTAAAGTAGAAGAAAAATACCTGCTTAATTTAAAAAACAAAACGAAAATAAAGAGAAATGTTTATTTTTCTATTTTATCCACACACCAAAATAGAAAAAAAAATGGTTACCCATTTAAAAATTTGCATTGCAAATGCAATGCTAATCAAAAATAGTCAGTAGCGTCGTAGAATTTCAATAAGAAAATATTTCATTGCATATTATGTCTTTATTGGATGGATTGATTCATTGGTAAAGAAGAATTAAAGATTAAGATTTAATTTCTCTCAAAGACCCAACATCCTAATCATTCGTTTTATTAGTCTAATTACATGTTTTACAACCATATACAATAATATAGACGAAATATTATACCCAACTGCAGTCTATAATTGCGACTACCGAGTCACTGCTACAAGCATTCGTTTAATATTTACAATTTTTGAAAGGAATTCTGATGTCGAGGCAACTTATATATTACATTTGAGAAAATGATGCAAAAAGTTATTGACTTTATTTAATTAATTACTGGGAAAATGTAAAATTTATGTTAATTCGTTCGCAAAAAACCTACTCCAATTTCAATGAAATGATAATTTAATGTTTTGATACAATTTTAGCCAAATCATTGTGTCTCTTGTTGTGCCCATTAATATATAAATGATAACTTTATTTCCCAGGAAAACTTCTTGGTAATTTAATACTTATAAATAATTTTTCATAATTATTATGCCTAAGCTCTTCAATTTCCCATTCTTACTACACCACTGACAAAATGAATAGCATTTTAAATGAGATAATGAGATAAAATTTAATAATATAAAGAAGAAGAAAAAAATTCATTTTAAACCAAAAAATTCTATTTTTAAAGTAATTTTAAAAGAAAATTTATATTTTATACCCAAAAATCGCTTTAGGGGAGTCCTAGTAACAGATGTTTATTTTTTGTTTTTAAAAATATAATTACAAGCAAATATATTTAATGAACATGAAAATGGAATATTATCCTTTAAGGTAAATTTAATAATATATATATATGTAAATATAAATTATGACTGTGTCTAATCAGGGGATAATCAGATTTATTTTTCAAAAAAAAAAAAATTAAATATTAAAGTAAAATTTATTTAAAATTAGTTTTTTCTTCGTTATTTCTACAGAATTTTATATTAATTTTTTTTATTATGGATTAAATAACGAATTAATTTGCATTTTTTTTCTTTATTTATTTTGGTTAATTTTGAAATTATGGTGTTGTAGTTTTAGTACACTTAGCTAGCTGATTAATTATTAAAAAAAATTTATATAACACATTTACTAAGCTTGAAAAGTTCCCTTTTTTGGAAAACAAACTAAAAAGTATTCATGATCTTTAAGTAGTATATTCAGTCTAAGAAGATTTTGTTTAAAACTGATTCTAAAATGAGTGTAAGAAACAATTTACGACACAAATCTATAAATTAAAAACTTCTGGAAACCAACAAATTTATGTACAGTTAATTAGATAAGATGCTTTAATTCTCTTACAACTATTTTGTTGGCTAAAGTTCATCGGCTTTCAAACTGATGTATACTTTCATATATTATGAACTTAAGCTTTTCCCTGAAACGGAAATAGTATGTAATGGTTGGGAGCCAATTAGGTATTAGTTCTGTTTAGAAATCGTCTTGCTGAATCTACTGAACTGAAACTAATAAATAAAATATGAAAGAAATAGAAAGGGCAGGTCAATAAGTTGGTATTAGTTCGTGAATCTTCCGGAGTTTCTTCTCTGTTAATTCATCAATAACAATAATTACAATAACAAAGGCTTTAGTCAATTTTACAAGGTTAGAATCAATTAAATCTGATTAAATTATTGACCGAATTCTAGAATCACTTATTGACTAAAACATTAATTGAAAAATGAATTGAAAAGTCAAATTAAGTAGCAACCCTTTGGGACTGATACTGTTTGGTTCACTGATCTAATACGTTTTAGCTTTATCTATATCTGTATCACAAGGCCATGCGAAATGGTAAATCTTACAAGAAAAATATATATACCCTATATTGTTTTGCAGGCTATGCTCCATGCCCCGCAGAAACTTATCCTTAAATATTTTATTTTTATTTTCCATTTTACCACTTAAAAAATAAAAGTTATTTTAGTGAGGAAATATTTTGTTAGTTTTTTGTAAAAATAAAATTTTTGTTACAATAAAATTCTATCTTTGAAATAATAAAAAAAACGGATTCTTTTCATTAGCCTTGGTGCGGTTATTAAATGCTTTTAGCTTTAAATGCATATACATATAAACTTTGTAGATAAAAAAAATTTACCCTATAAGAAAAAAAAAACATCCTGGAAAAAAATAATACAACATATTTCTATCCTGTATTTTATCCTTTTAAATAAAATATATGAAGAAAAAAAAAACTCATTTATTGTGATAAAAGTCAAAGACCTAAACAAAAAAATTGCAAAAAAATATAAAGTAAATTTTTTTGAAGGACCATATGGTCCTTAGAAAAAATTCTGCACAAAACTATAAAAAAAAAATTTGTAGTCTAAAACTGTGAATAGTCAGTGCAAAAAACAATTCCATTTTAAAAAAACCTATGCTATTTACTTGATTTCCTTGAAATTATGTTACTATACATCCTGGCCGTTTTCTATACAATTTTAAAATATAGAAATTTAAATAATTTCATTTAAATATTTTTTAGTTATTTTATTTTATTGCGAAATTTTAATGAATTATTAGCATTATTACTTTGAGAGAATATATTTTTGACATATATAATTTGTATGATGTTTGCATCAGTCTGATGAATTGACAACTACGCAATGTAACCTTCTTGATTGGTTTGCCTGAATGGTAGACTTAATCCCTTGATCTAAGCCCAAAAATTGTCATATTGGAATCAAGGAATTATAAAATATTGAACTCAATTTCGTTTAACAATAAATAATTACCTAATAAATTTAAAATTTATTTTAAAAATGTAATTTTTTACATGGAAATTACATTTATTTATTTATAGAACATTTTCCATTATTATAATTACATTAAAATTAATTTTAAATTATATAATTAAATAGTAAAAATTACAAAGAAACCTCTTTGAAAGCTACGAAATTATACAGAAAAAGATTAAAAAAAAATGTTTGATTGGTCTACAAAATTCAAATGTCAATTAAAAGTTAAACAAAATAAAACCACAAAAAAAACTTATACAATTGAAATTTAATTAGCTTAGTTAAAAGTTATTTTATTTATACAAATTTTAATTTCGAAGAAATTTTAAGAATAATATTTAAATTTAGATTTTACATAAATATCTAAAAGATTTTTCAATTATACATAATTCTATTAATTATATCGTCATAATTTTTGTAATGCTACAAAATTTAATAAATTTACTTTAATATACAAATTATATTTAACCTCATATTCGATATATCCTTAGCATATACTAATATCAACCTCATATTCGATATGTCCTTAACATATACTAATATCACGTACGAAAAAGGACTAAAAATAATTTTTTTTCTTATAATTCAAGTTTCTATCTAAAGCAATGCTGCATCGTAAAATATGTTTATATATTATTAATAATAGTTTTATTAACCGGCTTCGCCTGCTGGTAATTAAAAGTTGAAAATCTCACAGATGATCCTAAAATTGCAGACAAAAAGGCATGTGCATATGTCATGTTGATTCACCATTTGGAAGGAGTTCTGTTTATGACCGACAGACAAACACATATATTTTCTGTTTTGATGTTTGAGAGTTAAAATTCATGACAGTCCATTGCTTCACGCGTATGTATATCAATTAGGAACCGCCTTGAAACCAAACATAATGTAATTAGTGGATAAATGATAATTAAAATTTCTGCCCAGAATTTATGCTCATCGTAAAATAGATATTTATTGTATACCTATAATATCAATAATGATTTATCATATTAATGAACCATTAAATAGCTTTTTAAAGCTTAACTACAGTGTCTAAAAATTGGTAAATAGTCTATTCAAAATATTCTAATTAACTTTTTATAAGTAAAGGCCGACGCACAATTGGGGCTTTAATCGATAGCGTTAACTTTAACTTTTATTAACGCTAGCGGAAAAAGCCAGACTTCGCACAATTCTAGCGTAGATTTTTTTTTATATTTATCAAATTTTCATAATTTTTATGTGATTTTCCAGCAAGTTTTTGCCTCCCATAGTTAAATTTTGTTTTTTGTCAAGGTTTTGCATCCCAAAAAATTGATTTTTCACCAATTTTTTGCCTCCCAATATTAAAATAGTCTAGCGCTGGCGTTAATTTTTCAACTTGTTGAAAGCCAGCGCTGGCGTTTTTTTCGCCTAGCGTTAACTGCTGGTATTGTGCTTGCTTACATTGATTTCCACATGTTGAAACTTTTTTAAGTTAACACTATGGATTAAAGCCCCAATTGTGCGCCGGCCTTAAACTGAAAATTGATGTATATTATAAGAAAAATTAACTATAATATACCATATCTTAAATACTCCTCACCTTTTATATGACATAATGTCTTTTTCAATATCATATAATACATAAACCAATATTTAATCAGAAACAGACTTAATTATTATATAATTCACTTAGAGTCAAGCATCCTTACTAATTAATTTATTACATAATAATCATAATTTTAATTATATGCAATATTCAAAACTCACAATGCTGAAAACGAAATTATTTAATTATAAATTGGTTATATATACATATAAATATTAAAATCTATTTTCAAAATTATAATAAACCAATTAATAAATTTATTAATCAATTTTACAATATTCCAATTTAACTCTTTAACTAAATAAATATTATACAATTTTCTACATTTCAATAAGAAAATATTAATATAGAAAAATCGATTTTTAAATATATCATTTTTTATGTAGTACACAACATACAGGTACAGGTCACATAATATATAATTTTAAATGTTTTATATTATTATACCATTAAGAAAAATTACAATTTTCTCTTTTATATACAATTTATGTATATGTAAAATTTATGTAAGAAAATTATAATTATTATGCGACTAAAAACCTTCAAGAAAGCATAAAAATATTATAGAAATAAGGTGTAGGTATATACAATAATTATTAAATAACAAAATGTTTAATTTATTTTATCCTTTTTAATATCATATAAATAGAGTCCTTTTCACACACACACAAATACATTTAAAGGAAATTTTATGTATACATATATTTATAGAAAAGTTGAATATAGTAATTTATTTAAAATTTACCATAAACTTAATAAATAATTCATTTTTATGATTATCCTTATTGTAACAAATATGTATATATACAAAAATATGAAATGTAATTATTTTCCGATCTATATTTATGTTATACGAATTGCATAACAAACATAATACTATATGTATATAATGTATAATAAAAAAAATCTTATGCATACTCGTAAAATATTGTTAGTATTTGTCGGAATATAAAAATGTCAATAATAGTAATAAAAAAATATGAAATTACTTTTAAAAATTATATTTTATTATAGTAACGTACACAATGACAAGTCCTGATTATTTCCGATCACATAAAATAAATTATTTCATTCATAACAAATTAACGTAAGATTATTATAAGAAGTTTTGGTTATGATTAAAATAGATTTCTTAATTGCAAAATCACAGTTGCTTGTTTATTACTAGTTATACTCCTTGATACAAAACAATACAATAAATTGAAGGAACAAACAATATTAGAGTTTAACCAACAGTTTATCACTTGATTATATCCATAATAAATCAATGTTCATCTACTTTTCCTATCGTCTTTCTTAATCAATCTTAGAATGTTTCTCCTCACTGTTAAAATTTTCATTTCACTATAACACTTTTTTGGTATTCCTTCTGCCTAATCATTTCTGGCTTATCTAAGCCTCAATTTATACCATATTTTCACATCTAAATATATTTCTTTAATTTGGGTTATTGTAGCAAGCTTACCTTGTACCTCAGAAAATTACTGCAGTTTCAAAATGCCAATTTATTGTATTTTCTTATTTGTCAAACTGCTCCCTTTTTCTTCCGTTAAAAAAAGGAAGATGATAACATGTTTTAATTATCTATATTTAATATTTATCAGTAGTTTCAAAATATTCTATCATTTATGAAGATCTTGTTGAATATTGACAGATAATCGGAAATAGAAAATGATCCTTATATAAATTGTATACAACAAATTTATACGAAATATTTTTGCACAATTAGCGTTGATTCTTATGTCAAAGTTAGGATGTATAATATTTTTCACTTATAAAGGACATCAAATCCCATTAAACTCCCACCTCTACGAATGTCAAACACTTCATCCACTCTTCTTCTGCAATTATGATTTAATCTCATTACTACAAAAATAATTTTAATAATTTTAATGAAATTCATCATATTTCTAATACTAAACTCGTCATTTTACTATGCATATTCGATCAAAGATATACTCAATCCCCTAAAATAACATAAAATCCATTTATCCCAAAGGAAACGTTTGTATACAATCTAATAAAAATATCATTTGAACTTTGACTGTTATAGAAAAATTATATAATTATATAATTTTTAATTTAAATTTGTAATGAGTTCAAAGTAATCGTAAATAAATTTATAATTGTATATAATAGTAAAGGATATTACTAACATCAGGGTCAAAATTATTTCATAACCATAAAATTCCAACAAAATATATTATTAAATTTTATATTATAGAAATTTGTTCCTCTTAAGTGTTTCTCCCCAAATCATAAAAATTTATTTTTATCGTTTCACTATTTTATTGTAAATATTTTTGCAAAAAAATAAAAAAACCCCACACTCCCCTCCATCAACACCACAATTACCATTTAATTTTACATTATTATTATGTAATCTTTTAACATTTTATCCCCTTTAGGTATTTTATATTAATTACAATTTATATTATTTTCTATTTTATTGTTAATTTCTTATTGCTTTTGCAACATAAATACCATTTTTTTTTTACCTGGAGATTTATAAATATAATATAAACCGTCAAAACATAACAAAGATGTAGTTATATATTTATATATATGTACGATAATATAAATATGGACTATTACTTTTACACAAATACATTCATAAATTCATATTACACATATGCTTAAATACTATATACAAGAAGAAAAAAAAAGGATATAAAAAAAAAAATGTTTATCAAAATAAATTTATATTAACCAACGTATCCCATTTATCCTTAAACAAACCCACACATATACCCAAACACATTTCATATGAAAAAGAAAAGAAAACAAAGTTAACTCATATATACTAATTTTTTTGTCTAACCCACGGAGAAAACCGCAGTTGAAATAAAGTAAAGAATTTATGAGAAGGTTTTATTATCATCCTGCATAAATAAACATCCTTTAACTTCCATCATTATATTATGGTTATATTTATATTATGTATACAACGATTACGTCGACCGATTACTTTTACATAATTTCAGACATATATGTATAGATACAAAATGTTTGTTACGACTATTTTTCAAAAAAAATAAATAAAGAATATTTTTTAAGGAGTTTTGCGTCTGTTCGTTCGTCTTATAGAAACATTAATATTTTATATTTAATTACAAATGCAATAATGAAATTTATACATTCTTCGTTAAATGGCAATATATCATAATTGCTATCTGCGTTAGATGGCGGTATTTTCACTTCGTGATAGCTGACACCTTTCTTTGTTTAGGTAAAATTCTTCTTTAGATGATGCTTTTCTATATATATTTGAAAAAATATAGTTTTTTCATCAAGAAATTTTGACCAACATTGATTAGTTATCTCCGAAATGTAGACCATACTAGACTCAAACATATAAGAGGACATAAGAATCTAGTAAAACAAAATTGGAAGAATTAATTCTGGTTAAGATAATGTTTCAGTCTCTAAAGTGACACTTAATAATAATATAATGTTAATTGATACTTCAAATTAATGATAGTCCTTCTTATTGGAAATATATCATCACTACTAAAGATTGATTAGTGATTGAAGGATTTTGGAAATATAACAAAGCCAGAAACAATATTCTATATGAATCACAAAAAAAAGCCAATAAATATGAAATTATTTTCTAGTTTTATCTCGAGGAATATTATTTTTTATATACTTTTTTGAAAAATATTCCTTAGGAAAAGTATCAACTTTTATAGAAATATCGATACATATACGTACTACAAAAAAAAACATCATTAGTGTAGTTTTATTATTATTTTACTTGAATATTTATTTTTTTTTGTTTTAGGGGTAATGGTATATAGTAAGTATATAGTATCCTTTTGCTCCTTGTATACAAAAATCCTTCTGCATAGGTAAATATAAAAGGAAATGCGAATATAATTTAAGTTATGTGAGACCATACCTCCCCCATAAGCCATAAAGGATGAATTATATAAATATACAAATATAAATAAATATGTATAAGATATTTTTGCCTACATATACATCTTAATCACAATAAAGGATCAAATGTACATCAAGTCACACAGAGAGTATACACACAGAGAGAATAAATAGATAAGACTGTTGCAAGGATGTTGTGTAATTTTTTTTTTTTACTTTTTTTAATTTTGGTTGTGTATGTCGAGATGTAACATATATATATATATGAATATATAAGATGTGGAAAAGGATATATGATGAGACTTTAAAAAAAAATGGATAGCTACAGAGATAAAATGTAATAATAATATATGTCTCGAAGCAATGGATAAAAATATAAAATATATTATATAGAATGAAATTAAATATGGTTAAAGAATCTAAAATAAAAATAGATTATTGTGTCACTGTTTTATATAATGAGAGAATTTTATATTTGAATATCTAGCTTTACAAACCTAAAACGTGTCATTGTCGTGCATTGTATACACCCATTTTCAATCATTTTTACGATTAAAATTATGAAAGAAATTCAGTGAATCAAGTACAATGTTTAAATCACTGGTTCAAGACCAAAATTTCAGTAATATTGTCTATTATACAGAAGATACGGATAAAAGTAGATAATATTCAAATTATTTGAAGGAGCAATATCTTTCCACTTATGTAGTATCAAGTATCATATATTTGTCCTGAATAAATTTAACTATACGTATCACATTTTTTAAGGGATTGAATATATAGTTGTTGTTCACCTGAACAATTTTAATAAACAGGATCATCAATTTTAACAGGACTAAAGATGAAATAATTTACTACTCTCTTCAAATCATTTTTTGAAATAGATTCTTAATTACTCACTATGTTATAACTTCTAAACAGAATCTACTAATTTTTTAAGCACCAGTTACACGAAATTAATGGACTAGACTTATGAACTTGTATATCGTAAATTTCAACAGCAAACAGATCTATTTCTTGATTAAAATAGTTAGAAAAAATATAAAACAATATTGTGTCAAAGCTTTTTTACTTCATCTTATGTATTTAAATAAGTTTAAGTAGAAAATATTCCCAATTTTTTTAAGGTGTTATTAAAAAATTCTTTCCTAAAGTTTATATTTTTTGATTTTTTTTCAAATTTTGATCATAATTACAGTCAGATTTATACTGATCACTTCCAAATTCAATTAAAAATAATATCCTAGAAATATTATTTAACCTTGTATACTTTATATACAATATTTTGGAAAATCATTTTAAATATCGCGATTATTTGTAAATATTCTAAGTATACTATATAGTATATACAAAACAAAAAAAATTCACTTACTTAACTCCCCAAAACTTCCTCGTTACATTTATATGGTTAGATCTCTAAATTGAGAAATTGTTAAAATAAAAAAAAATGAAGAATTGTGGTTTATTCCTCTGTTTTCTAATTTCATTTGATGAATGGATTTGTCTATTTTATGTCATTAGGAGACAGAAAGAAAACTCTTTTTTAAAGGATATATACATATGCATAATCAAAATTCATCAGATTAATCCTTATGGTTAAGGATAACAACGTCTAACAAAAAACTATTTATGTTATATTATAGTTTTCATGTAATTCATAATCAAAACAAAACTTGGTACTAAATTATACCGCATCAGAACAAACCGTATATAACACCATGACAGAAAAATAAAACAAAACAGAATTTTATTCTTTTTTTTATGTTATCCTTGGAATCCTTGTATCCAAATTTTTTTTAAGGAATAAAAAAAATTTATCTGCGCTTGATAGAAATTGAAATTAAGTTCATATATATATTATATTTTAGGGTTTGTATATAAAATAATAATATATGTTCAAAAAATAAAAGGTTTTAGTTCAAGGATCTTATAGGTCTATAAATTCAATATATGATAGTTAATTTACAATCTGATGTAAGTCAACTATTCGATAATTTTTAGGAGCACGAAAAAAATTTAAAAAAATCATAAAAATTATTATTTCAAGTTAATTTTGAACCATAAAACAAAATTAATTTTAGTTTTTTTTAGTCAAATATAATTAAATCATATGTAAATATTGCAAATAGAATAATAACTAAAGATGAAATTTTAAAAAATTTGTATGTCGTACTTATTCTTTCATAAATCACGATTTCGCAGACGAAATAAAAATATTACTTAAAATTTGTTTTGGATTTAAATCAGTCTTACAGATCTATAAACAATTCTAGTTGAAATGCCACTAAAAAGTAATTATTTTGGTATCAATTGTTTCCGCTAGTGGTGGTGTTTATTGTGGACAAATTTAGTTTGTTATATGTTATGGTTTAAACATATGATTTAAATCTAAAACAAACAATTTATAAATTATTTTTTATTTAATAATTAACTTACTGATGATTGATGAATAATTTCAATATAATTAAAAATGAATATCAAAATGTCTCATAGAACTGACAGTTCTTGTAAAGAATTCGTCTCGATTAAAGCGACAACTAATATTTGTCATTACCATTCACGTGAGCAATCATTCTGTGGTTCCATGGCCTGCACTATATAAGAGATCGCGATTAAAGATTAATATATGGACAAAGTAACATCTTTATCGTAATTCATTTATTTTTGGAGATACATCAAATTCCAAAATTCATCCATCGATATTATGTACATACATAAAATATTATAGATAATGTTTTATTACATAAAAAGAGAAAATATGTTAAAATATATCTAAAGGGTCTCTAAACAATTTAAATACACGACTCTTGGTAATAATGGCTGGGAGAAAGAATGTTTTTTTAATATATATATTTATATAGTATAACATTTTAATGGGATAAGCAACAGCAAAAAAAAAAATATATACATATTATAAAATACATACGATAGATATATTTTCGGTCCATTGGTTAAATGTATAATTAAATATGTATATTAGTATTTATGGCTATGGTTCTTTATGTAAGTATATATTTTTTATTCCGGTATATACTAACATAAAATTAAAATAAAATATTGTAAGGTAAAAATGTTTAAGTTTAGAGTTTAGACAAAAAAAAATGTTTCTACAGGAAATTATTCTTATAGTCATATAATGTAGATAAAAACGAGAAAAATTAAGAGGATCTTTAAATTTAAAGGATCGATTAATCCTTACAGCAAAAAAGAAAAAACCAAATATAAAAGGAATTGGAAAAATATTTTGGTATATATAATTAAGTGCTTTTAGGGACTACTTATGATTAAAGTAGAAATTTTGTTTAATATTTAATATCTAAATAGACTAATGGCATAGGCATAATATTAGTTAATATGTAAAATTTAATGATTCTTTAAAAAATATCTGAATATGTTCAATTGATACATAATATCATTTGAATAAATATGTTATTGGTTGTTACAAGTAAGTTTTTGTATACTTTTTTTAAATACTAATTTGAATTTAGAACATAATTTAACTGAAAATATAATTGAAAAACAATTTCCTTGTACCTAGAAAATTGAAGAAGGCTTCAATCATTTATTAACTATTGGATGGAAGGAGTGGCGAATACATATTTTTCCTTATTTCTTTTTTTTTTGACAACCTTTAAAATAGTTAATATTTTTCGTCCAAATTTCTACCAAACCCCAAGTAAGAAAAAAGTTTTACATTTTACCTTTACAATTTATTCATTAAGTTTAACAAATTCAAAAATATTTTATATATGTGTAAATTTTCATGACCATATATAAATTACTAATTGATCCTTTCAATTGAAAACTTGTTTAGATTGTTAATTCCATATACGAAAGATTATATCCAAAATTATATATAATTTTCTACAAACAAACAAAAAAAAAATATAGAAAATAATTTTTGATGTTTTACGTGATTTTGTCAAAGCATTAATTAAAGATCCTTTAAGAAATTTTGTAAAATTACCTTGCACAAAAAAAATATATGATATAATAATTATGGCATTTATAAAATGTTGGACAATCACAATTTTTTCGAAAAAGATAAAAAAAAAAACATAGAAATTAATACTACATTATGAAATGAAAATCATTAATTATCTAAGAGATTTTTCTTTTTTTTTTTTACTTATAATTCTATAAGACTTTCATAAACGACTTTTACACGTTCAACATTTTCTTTCAATAATTTTCTGTATTTTCTTTTAATTTTTTTTAACTCAAAAGACACGAGTGACACTCAGTTGAGTTTAAAAAATAATTTATAGTAAAATGTTGATAGAGAAATGTTGTTAGAAAAATAATGTTGATAGAACATTTTGATAAAAAAATGTTAATAGAAAATATTGAACGTGTAAAATATTGAAAGTAATTTTCTTGTATAATTATTTTTCAAAATAATTTTAAATCAAATACATTATATAAAAAAATTTATATATTCTTGGATATTTTTGTAATTTTTCTGTTAAAATAACATAAAAGATATTTAATTGTAAAACATATTTTCTCTTTTTTTAAAAAAAAAAAAACAAAGTTTTTATTTTCTGTTTGTTTTTAAAATTACATATAATATCCTTGAAGGCATTTAATCATAAAAAATATGAAAAAAAAAAAAATTTTTTTGTTTTGAAAATTTTTTGTTTACTTACTTACGTTTTTTTTTGTTTTGGTAACAACCTGAATTTCTGATGTTGAAAAAGTTTCTCTTTTTTTTTTTTGTATCATTTTTATGCAGGTTTTTCGAAAAAAAAAAACAAAATACAAAAAAATTTTTTCATATTAAATTTAACGATTTGAAAAATTTACCAATTTTCGTATTTTTTTTTTTTTTTGGTATAATAATAAAAGTTGACAAAAAAATTATTTTTATGTTTAAAAGGCCTAATGTATTTATACATATAAATTATGAAAAACTACCTACAAGGACAATGTATGCTATAATAAGTAATATCATATAAAAATAATATTTTAGTTTCCCGAATCAAATGAAATTCAAAAAGTATTAATTAAATTTTTTTTTCTTCCTTAAGTAGCAATTAAAAAGGATTAAATAATTTGATATTTAAAAAAAAAATTCTAATTTTATTATTAAAAATATTTGAAGATTTTTCAAATAATTTTTATGATTAATTTGAAATTTTAGTTTTTGAGAAATCTGGAAACGTTTAAAAGGCAAAATATATTATTTACAAAAAAATGGTCAAAAAGGATTTTCCACCAATGAAATGGTTATTTTATTTTGTTGAATATTTAATTTAATCAAATCACAATTATTTCTTCTTAAATTGTCATTAGTCTGTAATGTAAGAAAATGTACTTTCGGTAGACGACATAAATAAATGAATTATGAAGATCATAATCAATTTTTAGGAATTGTAAATATTTATAATATTTAGTTATTTCTGCACTGTTTGTTATTGATTAAACTGATCAGAAACAATTGTAATTATATCTAACTTTTCTATAAACTGATCGTTAGTCGAAGCTATAATGAATAATGATATAACTTAATTTTGTAATTAAATTTCTACTCTATATTTCGTGGTATGATAAAGTATATGTGGATAAAAAAGTCACAATTTAAGCCTACGTCAATTCTCATAAGAAAGCGTTAATTAAATTAATAAACTTGTTTCTACTGTTACAAATAGTCTTATCGATATTTGGTGTATAGGTAAAATATCTTCTAAATATTTTTAAACACACATGTTGATGTGTCAACAACGAAATAGAAGTTGTCTACTGAAAACAATATCGTAATAAATTCTAAACAAAATATTATAAATTTTACTTGTTATTATTTTATTGAAAGTAGCATAACAAATTCTAACAGATTTGTAGATAACTTGAGCCTAAAATTAGATAGAGAAAATTTCTGCATCTCCCAAAAAAAATTATGTTTGCTTTATTTAGGAAATGCGAAGTATATAATAGTAATAATAGTAAATATACCACTATTCTTCACTTCACTGCATAAGTGAATTTTCAATAAATTCGTTGTTATCAGATGGCAAAAGAAGCACCTAGCTAGTATATCCTTGAATCATTTACTTACGTAAAATAACTTACGTTTATGGTAAAATAAACTCATAGTTTAAAAGTTTAAGTTGAATCGATGATTCCAAAAAAGTCGATTAGATTAGAGTATATTATAGCAGAACTCTAAAAGCAACATTCAACATATGAAAAATTCTGCAGAAAGGTAAATTGTTTTTGAGTTTTAAAAGTACATATAGCTGATTTAACTGAGTCTGCATTGCAAAAAACCAAAAAATGAACAAGAAAAATTTAAAATTTGCCTCTAGTCTAAAATATTACACAAATAAATTGAATATAAATAACACCTTTTTAATAGTACTATGAAAATTACGATTTATTATTACGATTATTTATCAAAGCACCCAAAACAAAATCATTTTTATTCTTTTCTAAAATGAAAATATTTATTACTTAGAATTTCACTCTATAAATTTTCCTCTTTCAAAATTGTACACAAATTTTTCATCCACAAAAAAAAAAAGAAAAATTTAATAATAATAATTATAAATTTTTCATATAAAATTTTCAATATTTTTTCAAATAATTTCCCAAAAAAAAAATTTAATCAATAAAAAAATATTTTATAATAATTTATTTCGATAAATTTGAAAATAATTTTTCATTATAAATGAAAAAAAATACATTTCCATCCATAAGATCCTTTTATACGGACCCCATACTAATTTTTATCTTTTGTTGTGTTATTTTACCTCCTGTAAATTATAACATTTAATAATTTATTATAACAAATAACATTTGTGATGTGGAAAATGGGTGGTGGTTTGTGTGTGATTTCCACCCAACATTGTTTTCTCCAGTACAAAGTTTTTATTCATTTTTTTTTTATTTATCTTTAAAATTATTATTATTGTAAGAAATAAATTGTCCCTTTGATGTAGTATATATACATATACGTACAAGGATATAACCGTACAAGGATTCCAAATACCTAAATGTAAAAAAAATATTTTTTTTATAAATAAAAAAATATTTAAAGAATTTTCATTTTTCTATTTATTTTATTATAGTTTTTAAACTGATTTTGTAAAATAAATATTCAACCGCTTTCCCACCCGCAAAAATAAAGGATATGAGTATATACAGTGAAATTTATGGAATGTCAATTGTAATTACAATTGATAGGAAAAATCGGAGCAATACGAAATATATGAATTTGAAGAGAACAAAATATTTGGTTTGTAGTTTGTTTGCTTTGGATTTGGAGTCATATTTGTCCTTGATTGCGTTTTAATGACTTAATAATTTATAATGTTAAATAAATAATTTCAACTGAATATGAATTCAAATTGCAATTAAAACTAGTGGTAGCTTCTAATATACTTAGAAACACAATTAGACCATAGTTGCATCATTTAAAAGTAGAAGAAATTGATTTTAATTTAATTTATAATTATAAGCTTGACAAATAAAATTATCTCTGATTTTTAATAATTTCTTAAATGAAAAATATTTATTCAAATTTAATTGATTATTTCGAATAAATTTTTAACTGAAATTATAAAAATTCCAATTTGACTTGTTATCGTAATAATAAATTCGATACTCAATAAGAATGCACTATACAAAATTTGATTTTATTGAAATTATGATTAAGTGTTAAACAATATTGTATGCATTTACCGATGCATCTACCAGATTATTTATTAATTTTTTTTGGCAAAATGATTTTTAAATTCAAAATATGTTAATATAAAAAACTGACATTTGATCAATTAGACGAAAAACATTAAATAAGACAATAGGTTTTTACACCCATAATAATTTTTGGTGAAGAATATTGCAATAAAATGTTAGGAAAATCTCTAAAGAGGTAGGCCTAGGCCCACATCGAGCTGTTGTATCAAAAGAAGAAGAAGAAGATTTAATAATGTTACTATGCTGGCTTGTTCATGATTTCTCAGAAAAATATTCTATAACTTCGAGCCTTAAACAATTCTACTATTACACACAAGTACAGTATATACCACCATTCAAGATTTACCATTCATTACGAATTACACAATCTTTGTAATAAAAAGCATTAAAATAATTCTGCATCATTGTAAAAATATAATTTCCATTTATTTATTTTTATATCAAAATTTTTAAATGAACAAACTTTTCCTGTATAAACTTACATTACGTCGTGAATGTTTTGTAACAAACAAAAAATTCATTTGAAAAAGAAAATTATTATTAGGAGTATATGTATATTATTCGTCTCTGTGTCTGATATCCTACTGAATGGAAAAAAATATTGTAATAAGAAGAAAATTGTTTCAGTTTTTCGATATTTTCATGATTTTTTCCTTCTTTTTTTTTTGGAAAAGTATAAAATTGTTTTTCTTTCTTATTTTTTTTTTTCTTCTGATGTTGTGTATATTATGCTTTCAATATATATAGTATGTTGTTATCATAATTTTCCTTTTTATATAAATATGTATATATATACCATATATGTTTTTCTAACTGGTTTCGCTTACTTATATAAATTTTATACCTGCTGGAATATATAGAAAAGGAGAAAAGAAAGAAGAAGAAAAAAATAACAGAAAGATAAAAACAAAAATGAAAAAAAAAAGAAAACATTAAACGTAAACGTTATCGTACGTGGTATAAAGAAGTGGTAAGTATAGAGTAAAGTATTTTTATGGTATGCTTATACATATATACAAAAAAATATATATATATATATAACAAAATTTCTGAATAAAATTTTATATATAATTTTTTTATATATAAACAACAAGGATATTATTAGATATATTCTTGTTTATACATTATAAAAGAGTGATGGGATTACCGTAAAAATGGCACAAAATAACATATTTTAGATATACATATATGTTGTATATAGAAATGTAATATATATTTATGTAGCTTTTAGAGTATAAGAAATATAAAAATCCTGGATATTCTTGTTTTCATTTTTTTTTAATAAATATTAAGAATAATGATTGTTCATCAATTAATTTTTATCTTTGTAATGATTTCTTTTTTTTTCAGTTCAGTTCTATGTGGAGGTATATGTATCTTATATATAAATAAAGTATTTGATGATGAAAAATCCTTTTACGTTAAAACTTAAAATAATATTAAGATAGAAAAATATAATATTAGAAAACAGTGATGGTCAACATTTAATTGAGTAATTATTTATATTGTTGCACAATTTAGTAGACGATACTGCTGATCATGTCTTTCAACAATAATTGCCATCTGTTTTTGTGACAGTCATTAAGCAAGCCAATTGCATTTTAGAAGTATATATATTTGGTATATACATTTTGATTTTCTACTATTTACTTCGCAGTATTTTTCTTCTTTTGTAAGCTTATAATTCAAATACAAATTTATTATATGAGAAAATCATCTGACGCGTTGTCGACCTGTAACAATATTAGTAAGAAAAACATTTATTATACATTATATTAAAGGTGGGGTGTCATAATGGCGTTATGACCCATTCGAGTGAGTCTTAAGCCATCCGCTAAAAATTCGGGCATATGACTTTAAGACTCACTCAAATGGGTCATAAGGCCTTATGACATCCCACAATATTAAATTTGATTAAAAATAAATTATTGAAATTAAATTCTTTAATAATGAATTAAACCTTAACGAGATGATAAAGTAAATATTTACTGTCTGTTAGCAAAAAAAAAAAGTTATCTAATCCCTGGATATCAAATAGCAAAATCTTATTTTTATAGTTTGTATAAGAAATTCAATTTTATTTTACATAGAGTTTCTGTTATTTAACTAACAACATGAATAAAGATTTTATATGCAACATAATAAACATTAATTTTAATTATACAGAATGGAAATATAATTAATTTCCCACATATACAACAGAAAATAAAGATTTTGTTTTGTACATTATAATTCAGTTTATTTTTCAAAATTAATTATTAGGAATTGAAGGTATACAACAACGATTATGGGTAAATTAGGATTCTAATTATATAAGGATAACTTAGTTGCAGAGTCTTTTTATGTCATGAAGGTCAGTTTTTTTTTAATTTTTTGATAAACTGCGGCCACTAACCGACTAAGGTAAACTGCGGCCACTAACCGACTAAGGTCCGAATGGCATCGACAACGCTCTTATTTGAATCAGCTTCCAATGAGTACCAACCAGAACCAGTAATACGAATATACAGAAATGTAAATTTAAAACTTGGAAAACTGCTATAGTGTTCGGGTCTAACTATGTATATACTGACAACAATTGACAGAATACTAAAAAGTGATTAGCTTGTTGCTAGTATAGCTTCTTCTATACAGACTACTGAGAAAATAGAAAAATTAGGATTGTATTATTCATGATTAATTTTGTATCATTATTAGTAATGTATAGTATTGGTATATCCATGTTGCAATAATACAGTAAAACGTCTATCGTTAGAAACCAGTGATACGCCACACGAGGACATAAACTATTTAAACCAGATAATGTGGACAGTACCTACTCGACAAAATATCATAAGTTGCAAGCAAATAAAACGCAATCAATAACAGAAATTACATAAAACAATTGTTTTCCCTTATTTTAATATCAATTATTCTTTAATAATTGATTTACTTAATACTTACTTTATGTGAGAAATACTTTTTGAATCAACAATAGCCATAGTTTGTTAACTACATATATAACAAATATTGAAAATTGATTTTATATACATACATAAAAGAGAAATTCTCCAAAATTAATTTTATACCATTACTTTTATATAATCGCAAGAAATGCAGAAGAAATGAAAATATAATTTATTATATTTATATAAATGTAATAATATTTAATCAAAAGAATTTTTGGTCATTCCAAGATATCAGAAATAAAATTAATTATTAATAATAAATAAGTAAACAAAAAATGAAGTTATCATAAAAGAAAATATTTCATTTTTCTCATTTTTTTACTTATCAGTTAATTGTGTTCATAAATAATAGTGTTAAATTATAAATCACCCTGTCTTATATAAGTATTTCCGGTAAATAAAAACAATTTATCAATCTTATATACCACTTACAATTCTATTATTTATATTTTTCCGTTGTGAGTGAAGAAAATTTCGCAAGAATATCGAAAATTCTATTCTTTAATGCAAAAAAAAAACCAAAAAAATATTTTCTGAAATAAAAATGTGTACAAACTACTAAAGAAATATAATAAATTTATCTAACAACTTCTATCTTAAAATAAAGGATATATCTATCATCTTTCATCTTCATCTACATAGCAAATATTTCAGTCCTTATTCGTCATCGTCAGTGTAAATTATTAATTACATATGAAAAAAACATTCAACACATAAATACCTGCTATAATAATCAATATTTAATTTACCGAAAAATTATAAAAAAAAATTGTAATTATATTTTCCAAGCATACTATTAGGCGTTCAAAATATATAACAACTATACAAAGATATTTTCTCCAAAAATAATAAAATGACTATTTGTCACGAGATTACACAGTAACATTATAACAAAAAATATATTTAATAGAATTATTCGACAATAGATGGCAGTATAAAAGTTGTTATATTGACATTTCATTAAATTGAAATGTAGTGATGTAGTTCTTTTTGTAATCGTAAATTTGTAGATTTTATAGATATTTCACCAAAATTTTATTCAAATTATGCTTCAAAACGTAAAATAGTTCCATCTAAGAAAAGATTCACTTTATAATTGAAATTAAGTTTTTTATATTCATATTGTTCATTCTATACAGCGTCCATAATAATATTTTGAACGACATAAATATTACTTTACGCTTATTGTGTTTATGCAATTAAACATTTCAATTGGAAAACATTATAAATATAATTGGCGCCTTTACACTTTAGTACAAAAAATTCCACCAGAAAACCAAAAATTTAAAATTCTTATTCACTAATTCACACATACATTATTTTACTTTGTCCGCGGCAACACTTCTTCTATCGTTGAAGTCCGTGAAGAAAGAAAAAAAAAACAAGAATACAAAAAAAATTTTTTTTTTACATTTCAAAGTTCCTTTTTTTTTCTTTTATACAAATTTAATAATTTTCGTTTTTTAATTGCTAATTTCGGTGATAATTAAAAAAATTAAACGCTAAAAAAGTGAGATTTTCAGAAAACGTTAACGTGTAAAAACGTGGATTTTTTTTAAAGTAGAAAAAAAAAAGACATTGAATTTTTGGAAATTTTGTTGCAATTTTTGTTATTTCTACCAACAAGAAAACAGGAAAAATACGCAAAATTTGTCCTAAAAAAAAAACAAAATCAAGTGAACATTTTATTTTTATGATCTTTGAAGAAAAAAAAGTGAGTTTTTTTTTAAAGTGATATAAAAAACGATTTATCTACAATGGAGTGTGTGTAAATTCATTCATGGTACCTACAAAAAATATATTTCAATTTCATTATTATTTTCCGTCTCTTTTTAATATTATTTTTTCTTTCTTTTTTTTCTGTGATTAATAAAAAAAAATTATTATCGTATAGTTTTTTTCTCTTCGTTTGTTATTAATGTTTTCCTAATTAGATAATTTTCCAAAAAAAAAATCGCCCACACCTTAAAATTTACAAAAAAAAAATCTACGTAAAAAAATGAACAAAAACGCAAACCAATGCAATTTCAGTTTTTTGTTGCTTTGTTTTGTAAATTTGAAATATTTTTTTCTGGTTTTTATTAGAAAATTTTTTCTTTTCTGATTAAGAAAAAAAAATTGGAAAAAATATGATTTTCTTCCCACCATCGAACACACACACAACCACAGAGAAAAGGTTTTATTTTTATTTTCCAAAAAAAATGGTGCAATGTTTATTTGTGTTGGCTCGAGCGAGTGTGTGCATTTTTGTGTGTATTGGGTTTAGTTGAATTTTGAATGATTATTTTTTATTTATTTTTTTGTTTCTTTTCCTTTTCCTTTTCCACCAACAATAGTTTTTTTTTTCAGAGGGGAGTGAAGAGTGTGAAATGTCAAAACAAAAAAATATGATAAATATATTTTTCTTGAATGCTTTAATTCATGTGCGTGTGTGTATTTTCATTGTAAAACTTTTTTTCTACAAAAAAAAAATTGCATAAAAAAATACAAATTATGTCTAGGAGTGTAGGTGAATAAAAAAATGTTCCTGCTCCCTCTATAAAAACTTCTCTTTCTCACTTAATTTAATTTGTTTATATTTTTTTGTGTGGTTGTATTGTACTCTTTTTGGTACTATTATTTTTTGACAGTTCTCGCATTTCCAATGAAAATAATTAAAAAAAAAAAAAATTCATATGATTTTTATATACCTATACAAAAGAATTCTTTAAATTATAATTTCCATAAAAATTTATTGAATATATATATTTTCAAAATTATAATTTAAAAAAAAAGAATGAAAAGATTTTTTTTTTGATCTGTCAAAATTTAAATACAAGAAAAAAAATCGCAATTTGCAAAAAAGTCAAAATTAGAGTAAAAAAAATAATTTGACAGATGGTAAAAATTTTTTTTTTCGTTATTTTGAGTCGGGGGAGGAAAAGAAAATTTTCGAGAATTTTTATTTTATTCAAAATTAAATTATAAATTTTCTTTTATTGATAATTTTTTCTACGTGAAAATTTCATAAATATCGGGAAAAGAAATACAAAAACAATTAATTCTTTTTTCCAAATTGTGTAACTTTAAAAAGAAAATTGAAATGAAAAATTTACAATTTTGTGATTTTTTTGTAAACAAGTTAATAAAAAGAGCAAAACAATTTTAAAAAAAATTTCCAATTATACATTTTAAAAAGAATTAATTTAAAGTGTAAAATTTAAGTGTAAGAAAGAAATAAAATAATTTTTTTAAAAACCAAAAAATAATTAATAAATTTTTCTTTAATTTGCAATTTTATAAAAAAGTTTGTGAATAAAAATTTAAGAATTTTTAATTTTTTTTTAATAATTTTCTTTAAATTCTGTGGTTTTATATTATAAAAAAAAATGAAAAAATTAAATTAATTAAATTTAAAATCAGGTGCTTTTAATGTATAATTTTTTTTTCCTTTGCATAACAAAACATAACCTAAAAAAAGAAATTTTTTTTGGATTGTAAATTATTTTTAATTGATAAATAGAAAATTTTATATTAAATTTTTTGTGATTATTAAAATTATATATTTAATTTTTCTTATTTAAAAATAGTTTTTAATTAAAAATTGTTTTTACCTAAAATTTAAAGAAAAAAAATTCTATTTTTTATAATCAAACTAAAAAAGATAAATAAGACGCAATTTTTTGTATGTTATGTTTATTTATATTTTCGGCAAAAAAATAATAATAAATTTGTGTACATAAAAAGTTTTATTGTTGAGATTATAAAAAAATGATGATTTTGTTTTGTGTTTAGAAAAAAGAAAAAAAATAATAATCAGAAAATTTGACATGGAAAATTTTATTTGAGAAATTCAATGGTAAATTATTTTTGTAACTAATATATATACATACAGGCCGCGTTCATAAACGCAGTATGATCGCCGTACTGCAATGTATTAATTCTTTTTACTGGTATTTTGGACTATCGAGACAGTGGAAAGTTGACAAATTTAGCTTAATCAATGCTCCTTCTGTCGACTGGTTGCTGTCTCGTTGATTAAACTATCTTAAAAACGAATAAAAACATTGCAGTACTGCGATCATACTGCGTTTATGAACGGGGCCACAATTTTAACACACTTAAATATATTTTATATAGGGTGGATGTCCCAGTACTCGACATAGTTAAGGGCATTATTGTCTTTCAAATCATATAAAATCAAAACGATTTACTTTTTTGGGTTAATTTTTTTTTCACACAGTATTATGATTCATTATCTTTTTAATTAAATAGTAAAATATGCGAAATTAATGATTATAAACACATAAATCGGTAAATTACTTTAAAGCGAAAAATGACCCAGTACGCGACACATCGAAAAATGCAGTGTCCCAATTGGCGACATAGTCTTGTCCCAATACGCGATATACATAATTTTACTATTTAAGTATATAAAAATATTATTTTTGCATTCAAAAGAATTGCATTCAATGCATAAATAAATTTAATTACTAATTATAATATATTTAAGTATAATAGGAACAAATAAATTGCTTAGAAGAAAAAACTTTAACTATACTAGTTGAAGCCAAAATTATTATGAATAACGTATTAAATTTTATTTCGACCGTTTTTGAACCTAATTTCCGACCGAATTTATTTCCGATTGTTACCTTCAATATAATCTTAACCATCTGATAAAGTGTATGTCGTTTATTGCTCCAAACATTTATGACTATTTTATCTATCTTTTTTATAATTTAAAAATATAAATTATTTACTTTAAATAATAAAAAAATAATATTTAATTGATCTCTCTCGTGCACCAGTATGCGACATATATGTCGAGTACTGAGTCACCATAAGAAAATCTTGTCCCAATAGGCGACACCGCAATTTTAATTAATTAATTAACATTTTCAAAATTAATTTTACATAAAAACAAGCTAGAAACATGTATAATATGTAATTTAAAATTTAGCATACAATTTTTCTCAAATTTTAGTTAGTTAAAATTAATTTTCTTAAAACATATTCCTTAACGAATCACACAAGGAAATTATGGAAAACACTTCCGATCACGATGTTGATCAACATTAACTGAATTTAGTCACAGTAAATTAATTCCTTTAGATAAAATTAGAAGTTAATAATGTTTCTTAAGCTTTAAACTTAATTATAGTGAATAAACTTTTCACTAAAAACATTAGGAATCCTTATTTTAAAGGTTTTATCATGAAACGGTCGAGTACAGGGACATATGTCGCGTAATGGGACATTCACCCTATGTTATGTATTTACTTACTATATTTAAATTCTAATCAAATTAGGTATTTCAATTTAAATTCAAATGGTGCTATATTAAAATTTAACAATTTTAATAGTATTTTCTATTTATGAATTCTTTTCTTCTATAATTACTTTTATATAATTGCAAATTAGATTTAAGTACTTATGTTTAAGATTGATTAAGTAGTTGGATCAATCAATATTTATTTATCTAATCACTTAATCTGATCACTACAAATGGTATTTTATTTAATATTTCAATAATAATGACTGTGATTACAACAATTTAATCATTAATTTAATATTATAATCCTAAACATTTCTGTCAATTGTCAAAAATTAGTATAATTGTAGAATATTAACTCAATTCTTTTTAATGCAAATTATCTAATTAAAATAGGTATATAAATGTAAATTTGTTTTGTAATGTTAATCTGGGGCTTAGAAAACTCAAATTTTTCAGATCACTTAAAGGCAAATTTTAAGTTTCTTCTTCTTAAAAAAGACTCACAGATGTGTAATTTTTTTTAGACTCAGACTACATATTTTTTTGTTTCAAATAAAAAGGTTTTTGCTTTGTTGAAAATTTGCTTCTCATTGTTTCCAATGATAAGGAATTTACAATCTGGGTTAAAACCCTTAAATATACATATATTTATGTCAATAAAATTGGAAAATCCTATAATATTTCCTCATTAAATTCGAAAATTATCCCGTAGATTCCCCTCCTTCTCATTGTTATTAGTGGAAATCTCTATTAATCCATAAATCATTGTAAACATAATACGCATATTCTTTACCAAATTATTTCTGAATCATCCAATGGATTTTAATCCCCTATTTCTCGACCTCTATCAATGGAATCTATAAATAAAAAAATATTCATTGAAAATTAATTTTAAAAGAAAAAATTGTAAATATTTATAGTGATTTTTTTATGTTATAGTAAATAAAAAATTACGATTTAAAAAAAAATTACGATAATACGTAGAAAATTTATTTACTACAATCACTTTAATATTTACCAAATTTTCACACTATAGAAAAATTATATTTTTGGAAAATTTTATAAAAAAAAAATTAGTTGTACAGCAAAGTATCCACTTACTTAGTATCCACCTCGTTACCAGCCGAATGATAGTAAAATATCAGTAAAAAATTAAATTAAGTTTGAGTTGTAGATGGCGGTGATTTGAAAATCAACTAATTGCGAAAATTGAATAAATAAATTAAATTAAGTATTTATTGAAATAATTTAAATGGCTGTGTGAATACTTAAGTGTCCAATATCCAAAATGTGAGGAAAATGCATTTTAAGTTTCAATTGTTAATCACGTAGATGCGTACTAAGACAGGATTTTAGAGTCTTTTTAAATTTTTATAAGTTTTTATTAATAATTTAATTTTTGTATAAAACGTGCAAAATGCACATTGAAAATATTTCATACGTTTTTCTAAATAGTAAAAATTACACTCGAACTTACAAACATTAAATTCAAGTTTAAATAAAAAATAAAGAGAAAAAGCCATTTTATTATATTAATTAATAAAAGTAATTTTTTAGAAGAAAAAATTGCATATTGGACACATCTAACTATTCACACAGCAAAAAATCCGTTGACATAACCGAGTAAAATAAATTTTTATACCCACTTTTTAATACCCTAGCTGCCTAGCATATTAAAATTGCATAGTAAAAACTTGACGTTTTATTATTAACTACTAAATTCCCAATTATTTTTTTGAGGTGGATACTAATAGAAAATTCAGTAACAAAAATTTAAGCAAAATTTTTGTCTCGGGTTAAATTTTGTATGGAAATTCATGTTTTTTAAGTGGATACTAGGTGGGCATTTAGCTTAAAATAAAATTTTAATTTAGAAAATTAAATTTTCATATTTTCCTTCAAGAATTTTTAAAAATATTATAATTTAATAATTGTACCAAAAAAAAAAATTGTCAATAAATTTTATAATTTGATAATTTTATTGTTAAATTTAATTTTGATATATAATCGACACAAACATAAAAAAATATGACATAATAATAAAAAAAAATATTTTAATTTAAAGAAAAAATTTAAATTATTAATTTTATATTTTTAAAAAAGGAACTTTCTAAAATAAAAATTCTTGATTTGTAAAAATTTAGGCAATTTTTTTTTTAGTTTTGTTTCTTCAATTTTAAATATTTTTGTATATTATATATTATAATTCTTAATTTATTGAATTTTGTTGTATAATCCATTTTCAAAAAACAACAAAAATTTCTAGTTTCCACAAAACTTAATTATTTAATTAATCCGATACTTACAAACACCTTTAAGCTTTTTTTTACTCATTCTTATATATATACAATTTTAATCTTCATGTTTCTGTTTTGTACGCTTCACCATAATATCATCAAGAAGCAAAATAATATTCAATCTACTGAAACGAATATTAAATTTCATGTTATACACATTTTTACTATACTTATGTATACTTAAATATATGTCTTATAAGGAGAGTTATTAATAATATGTGGTGTAGGTCAAACAACCTGAACTTGATTGACAAGAATATTAGGTATATAGTAAAAGAAAGAAATAATAAAACATGGATACATAAATTATTTTTATTTTCGATATATACTTATATTTTCTTGATGAAATTTTTATTATATTTTAGAATAAAAAAAAGTCGATGGATACTCTTTATACGTAAAATGGTATACTAACTAAAATATAAAGTTTGTAAAACATTAATTAATAAAATGTAATTTTTCATCGTTTGTATATTTCTCGATTTTCTTATAGTTTTATATAACAACATTTGGTTTGTAAATGATCTCTATACCTTCAGATTTTAGTCTGTTACTTCAGAATTTATATTACTATTTCTTTGATTACTTATAGTGCGACCTTTTTTTTTTTAATCAACAGTCAAATTCATCTCGCCCCGAATCTAAAAGGACAAATGAGCTTAGTCATATATACCTACCAAATTTATAATTCATCCGCCATAAAATTGCAATTAATATTCCACGAATAACATTAATGAAATAAGAATGACAATTGACAGAAAATTATACATTTTTTAGGGCTTAAGTATATAAATATATAAATATTATAGTACGAATTATAAGACATGATCACAATGACTCCAACGACTGTCCTCTTATTGTGGGGGAATATTCTTAATTATCACATGATCATTTTATCACAAGATTCTAAACAATAATATATAGATTAATACTTCATCAAATTTACCTCAGGATTTTTCTACTCTCCGTATTTAGTAGGTATATATACTGCTATATTTCGTGCAGTACCTACTGTGTAAAGTATATCTATGGCCTAACACATGTTTATGGCCTAACTCATTGTCAATCAGTTTCTATGATTTTATAGTATACAAATAAGTTACCTTGACTATTTCATAGATCCTTTAATAACATTTCATTATAACTGATCAAAAATTAACTCAAATTTTGAAAAAATTACTTATACATCTGTAGTGATAGAAGCAACATTTATAATTCTTTTTCTCTTTCAATTTCTCAGCTCTTATATTATTGAACTATTACTTATAAGATTTTTAAAAACTATATAATTTTTTTCAAAAGATTATTCAAAAAGCAAAACGAGGAATAAAAACGAATCATTTTTATCAGTTTTAATTTTTTGTGTTTACTCAAAATAAAATAAATAAATAAATAAACAACAACTTTGAACCCAATTCAAATATTATTATTATTATGTCCGATTTTGTAACCAAAATTTAACTTTTTCACATTTTTTATGAAAATAAATAACGAATTTAATATTATAAAATTAATTCTCGAAAAATGCCGGCTAAGTAAATAAATATTGAAAATCTAATAGAAAATTTTATTGTTAAGTATACAATTTATAATTCGTTGGTTATGCTTTTTGATGATGCAGTTTATTTCATGTATACTTCGTTACTATATTGTTATTATAATTTATTATATATATAATCATATTTTTTGAAATATTGAAATGGTCTTTTTACGATTTCTGTTGTCTGTCATGTCAGTCCAATTATGTACATAGGCATATAGGTACATATATTTAATCAAAAAAGTTTAAATCAGTTTTTGCTATTAAATCTCAATATTAAAATGAATACTTAATTTTGATTAATTATATTGTAATTGATTTAGATTAGTTACTAGATTTTTCTTGTTAATATTTAATTAGAAAAATAAAAAAATAAGTATGCAGGAATTATGTGCTCTCTCTTTATGTGCTAATTTCGGCCCCCAACATAAAATTTTGTGCTCTTTTTTTTTTTTTTTTGGCTGAAATTAGGTCCAAGAGTAGATGGCGCCCGTAATTCATCAGAATTTCAGCTGCTTTATTATTATGTGGCGCTGCAGATTAGACAAGCTCAAAATATTTGTACACCATAGGCATAGATCTTAGAATGTTCCAAAAAAAGATTGGTAAATGAAATTTGTTATGTTATACAATATAAATTGTTACAATCAAAAAATATGATCTCATAACCATGAAACGACTGTATAATAATTCTGGTTATGCAGTTATTTTCCCGCATATCTTTTTAAAAAATTGTAAGAAACTAAGATGTTGTAGCGTGTAAAAAAGAGTTCGTTATTTTTACGATATTTCTGAAAAATCGGGTACTTACACATTTTTTTTAGTATTTAAGTAAAACTGTTTTGGTTTTTTATATATACTTAAATAATGTATATTTTTTTTTCATTGTTAAACCGGTTTTTAGGTGTCGGCTGGCTACTGGTGTTTAACGTAACAACGAAACAAAACAAAAAATGAACCAAAGCTCATAAAATTGTTATAGGTACCACGATAAATAGAGAAATGATGATGATGATGATGATGATCATCATCATCATCATCTTCACTTAGTGATTAAGTAAAATGAAGTTAAAGTGTATTATTATATAGGAAAAATATTATTTAATTTTTTTCTCTCTTTTATTTTGCTGTTTCAATTTTGGTATATTTTTGTTTTGTTATTTGAATTTCTTGTTTTTGGTTTTTTTTTGTTATAAATAGTTCGAATTGATCGCTTGTCGGTTTGTTTTTTTCTTCTGTATTAAGTATATACATAGAATTAAAAAAATCAGGTTTTTACGAAAAGATTAAATTGTGTAGGATAAGGTAAATCTTTAATTTAAGAATATTTTTGTTGTTGGTTTATATTCTTATTATAAAATGATGAACACCTGAATTTAATGGTAATTTTTTTTTAAATTTAAGAATTATGGTTATCACAAGGGATCACAAATTAAGGTTTTACTGTCACGCTACGTTGAATATCTGATGATTTGTAAAATTATGATATAATGCTGAAAATGATAATCGAAATAGCTGATTCATGTCTCGATAAAAACATAACTATATATATGAAAAATGAACAGATAGATTTTTAGTAATGGTTGAGTTTACTTACTACAGAATCTTGCATTGAATTAACCAATTGAATCTAAATCCAATAGGAACTACATAAAGTATATTTATACATGTATTAATTTGGAAAATTTTATAATTTGAAATGATACGTTGTCGTTTAACGTTAAATTTAGGCGTTTTTCATAAAATACATATAACATTAGAAGATAGAACAATTTTTGTCTATGCTCTATGATGTCTATATGTCTATGTTATCAAAAATTTATAGTCATATCAACGGCTTCTATCAATTATTATCAGATCACATTCTGGATATGTATACATATAATCTTAAGAAACTATGATTAAATAAACATTTGCTAAATATCAAAAATTGGTAGATAGTGTATTATATGTTATAGCAATAGCCTCTAAGAAAAATCAGTTTAATATTACGCCATCTAACGATAAATAGACTATAATTGTAATTATGAAAAATATCCTATCGCAGTTAACATAATCATCCTCTATAAAAGTTTTCCTTCCAACTTTTTAATTTCTCGGTTATATATACCATTAATTTAAAATTGAAATAAATATTGCAATTAATACAGAAATAATAATTAAATATTTGAATATTTATTCCATTTTTTTAAGTTTCTTTTTGAGTTTATATATATATTATTGATCAATTCTATTGGCTTTTTGAATACATATACAAATCCTTACATATTAAATATTAGTGAAAAGAAAATTTGATATATATAACTACTTTTTATATTATATTTCAAGATTATATCGTTTAAAAAACAAGTCTGAATCCTTCTCTGTAATAAATTGTGTATATGTATCCTTCTAATAACTCAAACCACAAACATAAACAGTGGAAAAAAAACTACTTGAAAAATTCATATTTTTTAGCTTAAGGCAACTTTTTTATCTTTTTTAAAAAAAAAATCTATTTTATTCATGCTATTTTGTCCGTCTATCTGTCCCCATGTTGGTAACTAACATATTTCAAAACAAATATGTATTTAGGATAATAAAAATGTAAGCATAAATTTGTGATATACAATCGTCTTAGGTTGCGGAAATCATGAAATATTTAAGAACCAAATTTAGTCAGAAGTACTTATATATTACGTTTTTTGTGTGTTTTAAATTAGAATTCTATAAAGTAAATGTGGACTAACAATCTATGGGAAAGGAAGCAAAGAATATCAGTTTCAATAATTCAAATTTCTGCTAGTATAGAGGCATCTGCATCTTTAAAATGTAATTTTTAGCCTAGATTTTCGAATTAAATTCGTTTCAGATTAAAATAAAACTGAATGTTTCAATTAATTTTTTTGCCATTAGGGAGCGCTGCTGCCTATGTAATAAATTTAATTCATTAGAAGGAGTATAGTACATTATTGTAATTAACTTAAAAACAAGTCCATGATTACGAAACTATTTCACTGTAGTTAACCTGCGCTACATTTTTTCTATTTTCTATACTGATTTGAAGTATATTATTATAAAAAAGAACATAAAAAAAATGAAAATTTCAAAAAGTCCTTAAACTAGCAAAAAACAAAAATTCTGATAAAAAAGTCAGACAAAAAAGTGTAAATGAAATGAAGAAAAATTCTTTAAGCTTTAGGGTACAAAAAGAAGAAGCAGTAAATGCATAAAATATTATTCAAACCCACTCGACATTATAAGTTCTTTTTTCTAAAGGCAATGCTTGGTGCATAAACTTTCTTATTTTTACCTTTAATTATCATTAACCATCGGTGCCGTCCCAATCATATTATCATCATCATCATCGCGTTGTCATCATAGTAAGCTTCTTGAAATATATGTATAAGTACAGATTCTTTTTTGTATATTTATAGTTGTGCTGTGCCTATATTTGAGCATTTTTTATAATATACATACTTATAATAGTCCTGAAAATATCCTCTTACTATAAGGTAGAAAACCACTACATGTCAACACTACATAAAATTTATGTATCATATTTTTGTTTTTGTACTTTGTTAACTATAAAACATAAAAAGAGAATTTTTTTATATTATTTTTTATATTATTCTCTTTGATATTATGAATATTTCCCTTCTATATAGAAGAAAATTGACCTTAAGGTCCTTAAGAAAATTTTGTTGAAAGTTCATTATATATATATACTTATTTCAATTTTTTTAAAAAGGGATTAACGAGAAAATCAAATTTTTAATAAAATGATATTTCTAGATTTTTATCATTGTTTTACTTATTCTAAAATTGTTTGTGTGTATGTCTTGACGAAGGTCCACTTTTATATTTAAATTTTCAGAAAAGGACTTTCAATAGAAAAAATTTTCTTTAATAATAATTCATAATAAAGTTTCAAACTTTGGTAATAATTTTTTATAGGACCTAAGAACATAAAAAGAAATTTCAATTCTACGTAGGAGCAAATTGAAAGTATCTGTTTTATCCTAGGATAAATTGAGGAGAGTTTGTAGCAAAGGCTAAGGTAAGATTGAGATGTGATTGTAGTAATCAAATCACAAGATGTGTTGGTCAATCTGATTGATGATCCAACTGCATTAACAGCGACATCAATGTGAATTCAGTAAGATCAATCAATTCCTTGCAAGTTATTTTATCTATGAATATAATTAAATCCGATTGTTACTTATTGAGGCAGAGTCAGTTTAGTATGACACTTAAATATTTATAATGGTTTTCAAGTTCTGTTAACTATTCAATCAATTTCTTACTATTTTGTCCCGTAATTTGATGAGACAGCTTAACTTTTATCTATCCCAACATTATGTAATCGGAAAACGATTTTGTATGATCCATTTAAATTGCAATTTACCAGATTTTTGTCCACAAACATTAATTATAAGTACCTACTTATTTTTTCGTTTATCATTTGCATTACATTTTCCAGTGTTGATAATTTTACTTTGAACAATTTTTTATTTCGTGTCTATTTTTTATCAAATTCGGTAGGATGATAATTGTGCACACAACCGAGAATCTATATTCTTTCTTATAAATGAAAATTTACGGTTGAGATGATGATGACTGAAGAGAATAATAATCCTATTAACAATTTAACAATTTTATAACAATTTTATTTTTTATTTTGAAAAAATATTTTTAAATTAATTGGTCCAATAAAAAAAAATTAAGGAGTGTTTTTTTTTAAATACATTTTTCAGTTTCATACCAAGATTTTCCTTTTTTTAAATAATTATTTCTTTTTTTTTGTGGATTTATTTACTTGTCAGTTTCAAAAAGGAAAATAAAATTTTTATAATGATTTAAACATAAAATCTTTTTTGATTGTTTTGACAATGCAGAATGTTTAGTTAATTAAACTTTAAATTGGCCAAGAAAATCTCAGTTTTTTAGATATTTAAAATTAACTTTATATAAGTATAAGTACATATAGTTAGTTATTAATTTCATATAATTATTTGAATTAGTCCTTGACTTAATCTTCACAAAGTATAAGATATACAGTTGCTCACAAAAGTATCCGGCCACTTCTTTATTCAGTAGAATTAATCTTAGACATTAAGTTTAAAATATCAGAAAATAAATAATTTTTTTTTTACATTATTTATTCTTGTAATTTATAATCCAATCATAGAAATTTCAAAATTAAATATTACTTCAGAAAAAATCGACAACCAAACAATTAAGTACATAATTCGGAAATGCAATTTTTCTCGAATGACGCACTATTTGGAAACTATTTGGTAACTAAACTTATTTTGGGGAAGTCCCCCGTATGCATACACACTTAGTGGGCGGATACTTTAGTGTGCATTTTCTTTTAGTTTGAATTTTTTTATGAGTTCGGACAGCTGTGTAAGTTCTTCTGGTAATTAATTCATTTTTTCTCATATGTTTTTCTAGTGTTATAAAGTGCATAAGTAAAGGCTTATCATAGCAAATATTAAAAAAATACTTAATGAAAATGAAGAATGAACTGAAAAACATTAAATTTTTTGTACCAAATAGGGTGACCGGATACTTTTGTGAGCAACTGTACTTTAGTGTGGTTAGTGGTTAGTCGAAGAAGTAATTAATCTTTTGCACAGGTTTTGATTTAATGTGTATTTAAAATCAGTTTATTATCAGTTCTAACAAAATATATTGAAGTTTGAATTGGAAGAGAAGTCCCTGAAAGGACATGAATATGATCTATACAGCAACGAATTTTTAGGGAACTACTTATATTTCCAAATACAGAGCAACAGTAGACAGTAGTTTAGACATGTAAAGTTAGCAGGACCTTTTTTCAATTTCATAATCGGATGTATACTATAATTTGGTACAAATAAATTGCCAAAATAAAAATGTTGTCGCTTGCGGTTTTAGCAAAAAGCCGCATGTTTTGCTAGCTTTACGTTAAGGTAGTAGTATACTTTACGTAAAGATCGCATAATATATAAGAACACAGAACATGTGGTTTATTCGCTGAAACCGCAAGCAACAAAATTTGTATTTTGGCATCAAATTAGAGCCATACTAATATGAAAAATGTCCTGTGAATTTTAAACATGTCACTTAGTACGTTTGATTTATTTACACATACGCCGATATTTCTTCATTCATACTTATATACCTAGTGTAAATTTTTACTTTTTTACTAACATAAATATGTCTTAGGGAGATTATGGAGGTACCCAAAGAACAAACTAATTCTTACCAACATAAACTTATTTCTCTCGCGTCTAGAGGTAAAGAAGAATTTATAAGACAATACAAAAAATATAGTCAAGAATGCGCAAGAGTCATCAAGTTCTAACTGCAATTGCAAACGCAGTATTGGAGGGTAATGTTGCTAGCTTGAGTATTGGAGGGTAATGTTGCTAGCTTGAAAAAATTAAGCATTTTAATTGATTATATAAATGATGCCGAAGATCGGCTGATATTGAGAGATTATTATGCTCATGCTAGTAATCCTATTAGAAATACTAATTTAGTTATCTTATCATGTAAACACCACAAAGTTAGAGCACTAGAGTATCTATTAGTCAATCATATAATAAATAATTTATCTATTGAGATTAAAAGAACTAATTTATTACCTGATGATGAAGATGAAGAATGTCATAATGCGTTTTATTATGCTATTCGTGCAGGTAACTTCGAACTTGTTGAAACACTAATTAGTAAATGGCCAGATAATTATTTTGCTAGTCATCTGGAAAAATTTGACAACATTCTTTCAAGAGCCTATGAAGAATTAAAATTAAAGAACATATTGTCAGAAAAAATTGAATTTTTTGTCGAAAATAAGTTAATAAACCTTCGTTTCTTTTCTAATACGTCAGAAAAAAGGCCTCCAGTTCATAGTCATTTTAATAATGTCAGAGGACGAATTGAATTAATACTTCAAAACATAAGCTTACTAAATAGAGAATATTAAAATGTGGAAGAAGTAGACGGAAGGTTTTTATTTGTAGCAAAGTCTATTGCACAAAATATAAGTACATATATTAAAACGGCAGTCAAAATCAACATACCCGTACATTACCTTGGTTGGAAATAGAATTTTGTTTAATCTTAGTTATATTTTATTTCACTTAAAACAACAAGAGATTAATCTATTTTATCGCTCTTTTTTGAATAAAAGAAGAATATTAAACCATTTAGTACATTTTGCAAAGAAAGTTGAAGAAGAAACATTTCTTATAGAAAGTGGTAATGTTAATAAATTTGCTGATCTCCCGAAGTTAAAGCGGGTGGAAGTTGTTGCAGAGATTATTAACAATAATCCACAATTTCAAGAGATGTATAACGATCATCAACAAATTAGGGATATTCATTCTTTAAGAGAAAATAAATTATTATATTAAGTTAGTCATATCAGTTGATGTTAAAGAAAGGGAGGGTCAGTTAGTTATTACAAGAGTTTTGCAAGTTATTGGTGAGTATTTGAAAAACACCTTAGAGTACCCTAAGCTATCCAGTACTACAAGTGAACTTTTGCTATTATCATTGCCAAAAAATACAAGAAAAATTATAATAGATTTACGTAATTCCTTATCTCATGCTTATTCACTCGCCAGGAGAACAGAAATTGAAGAAAATCATGATTCTAATTTTTTTATTGGAGTTCAAAATGATATTAAAAAAGTTGGTGGAGTGATTACCGATATTCTTTTCAACAACAGAATTAGAATGATCCGTATATTCTTAAAGAAAATGATTGATAGTGATAATTTAAACGATTTAAAAGAGTTTGGTAAAGTTCTTAGTACTGTAAAACTGGATAATATAATTTCAGGAAATTTTAGAATGATGGAACACGAGAAGCTTGAAAAGCTTATTAGAGAATTAAGCGATAATATAACCGATAAGACGAACTATGAAAAGGGCTTGTTCAATAAAATTAATGATGTAATCAATTATCCAGGTACCAAATGAAAAAATAATATAACAGATTACATTACAGGAATAGGAGCATTAATGAGCCTTAGCATTTGTTTGGCTCAAGGTAACGTTGACCAGAACTTTATTAGAGTGATGAAATTTTGTGCAAATAAAGCATTACAAAAAATGAGTTCAAAAATAGATCAATATAATATAATCTTAAAGAAATAGCTCAGTTATCAATAAAAAATTTTCATAGCATTAAGCCAAGAATAATAAAATCAAAGTATTGTTTTAAACTCTTATTTATATTTCTAAAATAATGGTCAATAATATCACTGCACTTTCATAATACTATAGCATTCTAGTATATTTAAAGTCCTCATTCTTTTTCAAAATCGTTGTTTTGGGTATTGATGATTCTCATTATTATCTTCGCAGGTAAAGCTGGCACACGAAAATTATGAAACTTTACAAATTTCGTAATCATATCCTATAGTTTGGTGCTGATTTGTTGTTACTAATAAGTTGCCAAAAAATTATTTTTTGTGCAATTTATGAGTTAGGGAAACGAATTGTATAAACCTTCAAAGCTAAATTTGAAGTTTAATGTCATTAATTGAAGAAAATTAAGCATGTTCTATTTAGCTACAGTATAAAGTTCTACTCTAAAATAAAAAAATAAAAAAATAATTATAAATTACAACTTAAACTAAACCTTTCCGGGACTATATTGTTAGACATTATACGTTTCACTTAATCCATTTGCTCTTCTGTTTAAATTAAATTACAAGCCATTATTTCAGTTAACAAAAACTATGGTATACCAATACCATTAATGCTAACAAATTAATGATCAAAAACAATATTATTCGTATTATATAATACTAAAAGGATTCGTATTAAAGCTCTTAATAATAATAAATAAAAGTAAATGGTAACAGACCAAAAATTAATACTAAATAAAGATTTATCCAAAAACCAGTTTTAATTTCACACCATTTAAAAAATTAGCATAAAAATTATAAATTATTTGCATCATAAAAAACAAGTTATGCTCATCCCAAAAAATTTGTTAAATATACTTTTTGATACATATACAGTGTTGTGCAAAACATATGCAACTGATTTTCGATTATCAGAAACTAACTAAATAAAAACTATTTTTTTTTTAACTCAATCTTTTATTTTATTCAGTTTTAGGATGAGTAATTATCTTAGAAAATAATGTATATATATAAAATAAATAAAAAAATAATGTATTTTTAATTTCATTGAAACACGGCAACCATATCTAAAATTTACTGTGCAAAACAAATGCATCTCTATAATTAATATTTTGTAGCATATCCTTTCGATTTTATAATTGCGCGACATCTACGAGGCATAGATTCAATTAAATTGTTTATAATACATAATGGGATCTTGCCCCACTCCTCTTTAAGAGAATGTATTAACTCAGTTTTTAGCACATTTCCAACGAAATTGGAAGAAATGTGTATATTAGTTTCACTCTGTCTGTCCGTCTGTCCGTCCGTTTACACAAACTTCTACATCTATTAAGATAGAGTGTAGAATTTTGACCATAGCTAGATAGTAATAAAATAATAGGGCCAGTAGAACAAAATTTTCTTCTATCTCTTTTCCCCTCTGAATTATTTCCCCTCCAATTTCGAAAATTGCCCATATTGAACATCTAATAACTTTTAAACCAATAAAAATTTTATAAGACAGGAAAATCTTTTGTCTTAATTGTGAAATTAACAAATTTTTTAAAATTTAATTCTTTGATGTATAAAAATACCGTTATCTTCATACAACTTTTTTTTAGTTTTTTTAACACCCTGTATTTCCCAAACTGCTTATTATGGAAGGCTGAAATTTATGTACCAAAGAGATATCTAAAAAATAACTAGAGTCTCTGAAGAAATTGTATCCGTATCTCCCCTCCCCTTTCCGTTGTGGCCCTTCGAAAATCAAAAAATTACATTTTTAATTTACTTGTAAAATTACAACTGCACAATATTTTTAAAAACAAATATTGAGAAAACTTTCGAAAATCATATTTCTTTAAAGTGAATTAATTAATAAATTATAATCATTTTCCTCACACTTATAATTAATCAAAATGCTTAATCATGTAAAATTTTGCAAAAAACGAACATTTTGCATATTTTTAGGAGCTATATAAATGGAATATTGGATATTATTTCATATCACATTATGTTAAATTAAAAGCAAAATTACAGAAAACTTAAATGATAAGTTTATATATATATTTTCCTGGAATAATAACCTTGGAAGGAAAAAAAATAGTAAAATCGAACAGGGACACATTTTTTACGTATGTATACCCTAAAACTGAATAAAATAAAAGTTTTTAGTTACCATATCATTTTTTACCTTTCCTTTGTATAGTACATTGAAAATACTACTAAAAAATAATATACACGTATAGGAATTCCCATTGTTTTAGAATAGCTCATAGTTCTACATGAGGCGATTTTGAGGAAATGTGCTTTTGACAAACCCGGGGTTTGTTTATCGTATTTTATTAGAACATTTTTTATTTTTAAGCCTTCGTTTAAAAATATTCCACAAATTTTCTATTGGGTTTATATTCGGAGATTGAGAAGGCAATTCCATTACTTGAACTCCATTTTTACTAAACCATGATTTTACCACCTTAGATGTGTGGTTCGGGTCATTGTCTTGTTGAAACACCCATCTAAGGGGCATTTCATATTCAGAATAAGGCAACATAATGTTTTGCAAAATATCTTTATATTGAAATCTGTCCATGATTCCATTAATTTCGTGGAGCGGACGAACTCCTTGTGCTAAAAAACACCCCCACAGCATTGCATTACCACCAAGTACACAATTTTTTTGTTGAAAATGTGTACCTTTATTTATAGTAAACTAAATAGTTAGTTCAGATGGAATGTTTACTGTGCGCAGAAATAAAGGTACACAATTTAATTGAATCTATGCCTCGCAGATGTCGCGCAATTATAAAATCGAAAGGATATGCTACAAAATATTAATTATAGTTTTCAGTTGCATTTGTTTTGCACAGTAATGCCTGGTTTAGACAATGGCGAAACTCATATTTTTTAGGCAAAATAGAACGAGATAGCATGTTCAAATTGGCCTAGCGAAAGACTGAGACAAAAATTTATAGCATCTAGTTGGCATTCAAAAAAATTATAGGAACTTTTTGATATTCCTAAAAAATATTGCTTGACAATGTAAATAATTTATTTGAAAAAAAATAATTCATCCATTTTTTTACCTAAAGCTTAGTACTCAGTTAAAAAAAAGTATGATTTTATATAGAAAATTTTACCAGGGGCAAAATTTTTTTCTTAGTTTTTGCTTTGTCATGTACACATGGTACTCAGTATGATTATATTATATTATATTATATTTACATATTTTTAATATGATATTTTGCTCACAATTTTACCAACTTTTTTTTGGAAGTGAATATCTAGCTTTGAAATAAAAAAATAAATTTGACAAAATATAATTTTGTATATATATAATATTCACGCTATCTATAGTTTTTCTATAAAATCTCATCTTTTGGACGTCCAATTATGGCACAAGACGAGAGCCGACGTCTTGTGCCATAATTGGACGTCCAATTCGAAATTAAATTTCGAAAATTGGACGTCCAAAAAAAATTTCTGGACGATATTGCTGTCTCTACCGCACTTATATATAAATATCCTTTAAAAAAATTCGCCATTAGATTTCGCCATTGTCTAAACCAGGCATAATGGTTGCCGTGTTTTCAATGAAATTAAAAATATATTATTTTTTTGTTTATTTTATATATATATACGTTATTTTCTAAGATAATTTCTCATCCTAAAACTGAATAAAATAAAAGAAAATATATACCCAGATTACAATAAAACAATGTGTAGGTATAAGTTGAAAATATTAATATCAGAATTTTATGAACATAACACCAATTTGTTTTCAGACACACTTTCCTACACTTTCTTACACTCTCCATAGTGTAGAAATTTTTTGCATTCTTTTGACTACACTTTCTACACTTTTTTTATATCGGCGCCTAGATTTTTCTAATCAATTTTGAAGGTGTAGAAAGTGGAGATGTAATTAATTTTTTTTTTAACTTTTTAAGATGGAAATAAGTATATACTATTCGTCAATTAAATAATGTTTTAATCACAAATTATGAAAAAAAGTATAACAATTTAAAATTATAAAGAATTTTGTCAGGGTGTAATCAAAGTATGTTTTTTTCATACCTTACACTTTCCTACACCACAGATTTTTGACAATTCCCACCATGGTGTAGTGTAGAAAAAAATTTTCTGAAAAGAAATTGGTATAAGATGAATAATTTCAATATAAAATCCAGTTAAAGTCAATCAAAATTTATATGTATATGTAATTTAGTTCATTCAACTCCTTTTTTTTTTAAATTTTCCTTGTTGCTGGGTGAAATCATTCAAAATCCGTAATCTACTTTTTCAGTATTTACAACACACACTCATCACAACAAAGGAGAGTAATGAGAGTACCATATTTAAATAAAAGCCTACAGTCTTTATCGTTCTTTTTTTGGTTGGGTTGGGTGTAATTGATTCGTCATCCAAATTCATTTGACTAAAAAGAAAAAGGGTTAAGTTATATTCTGTAGTGCAAAAAATGCAAACAGCAACGCAATTACACACCAAGATTATAATCAACTCAGTTAATGTGTAATTGCAGAAAATGGAAGAGTTTGTTATTATATACATAATCTTATCTGAATATCAAAAGTGACGGTTAAGGTGGTCTTCTTGATGATCATGTGTGGTTAATGAGAATTGTATTTAATCACAAAATATGCGATAAGTCAACAGCACAAGCAAAAATTTTGCACCCATTTTTTTAGTATTATTTTTTAAGAATCCTGACATTATTGAGGCGAAAGGATAAAATGAAAATATAAAAATGGGGTTGCAATTTTTTTTTTGTATAATTTTCAAATCAAGAAATATCTAGGGGAAAATATTTTGTTTTCGAAATAATTTTTTAAATAAAAGAAAAGGAGATCAAATTTTGTTATCAAGGATTTTTCTTTGTATTACCACTGACTCATTTTTTATTTGATGTTATATTAAAGATAAACATTATATAAGTAAGTCGTTATAATTGAAAGTTTTAGAAAAAAGGATAAATGAAAATATAGGTTCAATGTTCAATTGTTAAAAAATATTTTGTTATGCAATTTTCCATAATTTTTTAATAGTTTTCACAATTCTTGGATCAAGAATTGGATCAGGGAATTTTTTTAGCAATAATTTTATTCCACAAAATAAATCAATACTTATATACTTTTTTTAAAAAAAATTCTGAAAGGCATTTCAATTCGAAATTCTTTCAAACTTTGGACTAGAATTCCGTTCACATTTCTTAGCGCAATATTATTGTTTTTATGTTAATTCCGAATTAAACAGAAATCAAATAATTACAAATATATACTTTAGTCGAATTATAGACAACAAAATTGGTTAAGCAAAAACAATAATTCTGAAATTTCCCACCAAAAATTGTCATTTGGATCAATTTTGATCTGAACAACAAAATGTTGGAAATTTCTTAATTTAGCAAAAAATAAAATTAACACAATTCTGAAAAACTAAAATTTATACGAAAATTATAAAATTTTATACAAATAAATATTATAATTTAATAAAAGTCTTAAATTAAGGAGGGCTGTCATCGGTCTACTACAATAACGACTATTTGGATATTATAATAATTAGCGAAATAAAATTTTTGGAAAAAATTATTATTAAATTTACATAAAATTAGAAATTTAAATACATTTTTTTTATATATACTTATATAATTTTTTAATTCTGTAATAAAAATTTTTTTATTGTTTTTAATGAACGGCTAAATCCGTCACACATTACAGAACACCATGTGATCCATGATTTTAATTATAACTATTGATGATGCCAATTATCTTATTTAAGTAAAAAGGGAAAAATCTGTTGAATATTTTACGAGTACATAATATTATTGAAATTGATAAAAAAAAATTTGATTACTTATCTGACTTTAAAGGCAACTATTATAAACATTGTAATTGAAACATTTCAGCAGCCAAAAAAATGATTAAATAATAAAACCCATCATTTTTTCATCTGTAATTTATGTTTTATTATTTATGTTTTTTCTTCTAAATAAATAAATTTTAATTCAAATAAAATAAATATTATAATAATATATTCTAAAAATACTTATAATTACCTACTCAATAAACACAAAAATTTTATAAATTTGAAATTTAATTTATAGACTTAAGTAAACATCATTCTTTAAATTTATATAAGTAATGTGAATATTTCTATAAACATTTGAAATAATAACAAAATTTCGGTTCTGTTTAATAATGATTTACAATTTTTAAAAATTATATAAGAAAAATTAATGAAAATTATGCAATTTTTGAATAATAAATGAAATTTTTTATAAATGAAAATTATAATTATCTTAATTTTCATTAAGACAAATTAATTTTTATCTTATTTGGCATCACAATATTTCTTAGATTTGTGTGTCCCGTAAAATATTAATTTAAGTATTATAATTAATAATGTATATTATTTTACCTAAATTTTGTCCAGTTAGTTATACTTGTTCTATAGTGTAGGTAATATCTACATAAAAAGAGTAAAAGTTAGATTACCTCTTTCTTAGCCGATTTCTATATTCTTTTTTCAGTTTACATCTTATGCCCTTTGCACTTGCACTAGTAAAGTATGTACGTTAGATTTGATCATTTGAGAGAATAAGCGTACATTAGGAAGCTTTTAAATTATATCGAAATAAATAAAAATAACAAAATAATAATAATAATGTCAAATAAATAAATATTTTAAATACAAATATTTTCGAATTCATTGAAATGCTATCACATACTATACTCAACTCTTCTCTAATTTTAGTCTATTTAAGTCATTGAACAAAGCTTTTATGTACCTAAATCATTACAATCTTTATATAAGCACATAAATATAAATAAATAAAATTATACTTTCTAATAATATTCAACTTTAACCCCTTAATAAGTATAGACAATCTATAAATTGTAGTCAACAATTTTTTTTAGTTTATTATCTTATCGTCTCTTCGAAATATTTTTTATTTTTATATTTACTAAATTTATTTTGATTATTTTTTTCATTTATATTATTATAATTTTTTTACAAATAATTATTTTAAATTAAAATTAATATAATTTTATTATTATAAAATTAATTTAAAATTTCCACAACTTTATTGTAAAGTTTTAGATGTAATAAAAGTTGTCATATCTTATGAATGGAATTTATACAAATGCATTTTCTATTTTTAGTTATATATTTACATTTTATTTTCATTATTTGTTCATTTCATTTATTTTTATATACTTATAACCGTAAAAAAAAATCTGTCAATAATACACCTCCACCCCCGTCTACATATGAATTTAATAAAACTTTAATGGCAGATAAAGTTAATAAATGACCATGATATTAATTTATTGATTAAAAAGCTTGTAAAAATGTAATTTTTTATTTAAAGTATTTAGTACACACAAGAATTATCGTCTCTTCGAAATATTTTTACTAAATAGTTGGTTGGTTTGAAAGGGTGTCTCAGCAGAATATGACCTGCAGCGATTCTTGTGAAAAGCCTAAACGAACCTATATTCATGTTTAAAATCGATTTGTTCGCATTTAAGGTTACCCCAGAAAAGTTTCGTTTGTGTACTAAATACTTACTGAGTGGTAGGCACAGATATTTACCATCCATGACACATGTTAACGTACATTATACAGTACGAAAATATTGAGACTGTTGAGAAATAATGTTATTTTTATACAAATCAATATTTTACAATAAGGAATAGTACTTGTTACTTAGGTTTTATAACTGATGGATAGTGAGTCTCTATAAACAAATGCTTCGCAAGAATTACAAAATTGCACTCATCCTTAAATGGCATTTATGATCGTTTAAAAATAAGTTTATTGAGAATCGTTTGTCTTGGCGGCCTTGTCGGTTCATATAGACTTGATTTACGTTAATATTAGATGTGTGTGAAAACTGTTATTGTTTCAATTTATAATTCATAATGTATTTTTACAATTTTTATATTCTGGAAGTTTAGGATTAACACTTCAATTTTTTTAAAGAATTTAAGTTTTTATTGCCATTTATCTGGGATGTAAACCATTTTTAGTGCTTATGATAATATACAAATTAACATCTTTTAAAATTACGCTGTGTATATACCAAATTTCCCCAATGACAAATAAATAATATAATTATAATGTAAATTTAGTTCATTAATATTAAAATAATTATACTATAATAATTATTATAATATTATATAATAATTATTATATATAATAATTATATATAATGAAATTTTATAAATGATTTTCTTAAAAAAATTTTTTTGTTATATTTTTATTTAAAAATTTCTAATTATTTATTAAGCACCCGAAATAAACATAACAAAAATTTGTGCTGTATAGTTATAAGTTAGTGGTGATGGCATTTTAAAGAATTTTCAAAATAAACATATACTTATTCATAAATATAAAAATGATTATATTAAATTTTGTTGTGTGTTAGTTATATCCAAAAATATAAATTTTAGCCGATTTATTTTGTAGTTTTTTATGTGAAATATATATCTTCATTCCTCAATGATCTCGTCGAAAAAAACATTTTTTTTTACTCTAAAGTCTAAACATCATAATACACTATACATATTGTATAAAAAAATATTTATAGAGTACAGTATTGTGCATAAATTTTGAAATAGTGATACAAAAATATCTATTTTAAATTATTACTTAAATTATGCGTAGGTGTGATATCGTCATTCCTCATTTTTAGGCAGTAAACATTTTTGGTTTCTCATAAAGTTTTTTTTATATTATTATTGATGTTTAATTGAAATGATTTTGTTACTTCAAATTTCTTGTAATATTAATATTATCGCTAGTCTCATTTTCAGTCGAAGATTCAATACCATTTACTCTCAGTACTCTCCACTGACATGATAATGTCTCAATATTTATTTATAAATTTATTTTCATTTATTTTCTTTATATATAATAATTTATTTATGCTACACTTTCCTACAACCAACGCACTTCGCACAAAATTGTGTTCTTTTGATTATTTCACCTTATATTTTCTATACCTCACGATGTATTGCTTCTAGGAAAACTGTGCGCTAAGATAAATTAACAATGAGAATTATTTTATAGTGAAAGAAGCATGGTAGGGTGTAAATAAGGAAATTTGCTATTATTAAATAAGTACAGAAAGTTTAAATTAGTTATATATATATATATATATATATATATATATATATATATATATATATATTTGGTATCAAAAAATAATATTATCGTAATGAAAATATTGTAACTACATATATATACATATAAATTGTATAATAATGTAATTAACAATTTTCTGAAAATTATAGTTTTTGCACCACAACTTAGTTTTATTGACCACTACTGTATTTACTATATTTAATTTATTTTTACTATATTACGATATAAAATTTCTGTGTATTATTAATTATATTGTACATAAAATTTCTATTTTACTTCACTGATCGGATCGGTGTACAAATTTATCGTATTCGTATTGTTATTATTTTTTATGTTTTTTTAACAATTTTTTTTTTTAATTAAATTTTTATATTTTGAAATTGTCAAAGTATTCGTTATGTTATTGTTTATCATTTAAACTTGAATAGAATTATTATTTTTTTAGGTATATACAAATTTTTTTAATATTATGTAGGTATACACTTTGTATGTATATATACATCTATGATTTCCAAAACTTATACAATAACATATTTTGCGTCATCTACGCAATTTTGTTGTTTTTTTACGATTAAGTAAATTAAGTGTTTAATGTTGGAAACTGATTTTTTTTTTAAATAAATTCTCTTGTCATTTTAATTTTTTCCTTATAAAAAATAAATAATAAAAAAAAATCATAGAAAAAAAAAAAATTCAACAACACAAAAATAAGTATGCAAACAAAAATTGTTGATTAACACAACGGACAGAAATATATTAAGTCAGAAAAAATAAGTTATAAGTACATTTATCATGCTTTTAAATTAAGCTTTGATTAATATTACACATGAAGTATGGTGTTTTGTCAGTATAAAATTAAACTATTCAATTTATAAAATTGAAAAAAAGTTATTTAATGCCTTTCACAGCTTGTAAGCCAAGCTGTGAAGTACAAGTTAATTCGCCAAATGATTACATGGTTGACAGGTTGGTTTGAAATCGATCTAGTCTCCACATACCAAGGACATGCATAAAGATATTCGTGTGCACTCGGGCTACAATTATTATTTTTTTGCAGCTTGTCGTTGACTCATTCTATTTGCATATATCATTTTCATAATAATTGTAAATAGAATGAGTGAGTCAACGAGATATAATTATGTTGCATACATAATTTGAAAAGTAATTTACTATGTTAATTAAAAATAACAATAATAAATTCTAAATATTACAAATAGTGAAACTGTCTGATTGTTAAGAAAAAAATTGTGATAATCCTAGTGAAATTTTATTTGAAACAGTTTTTATAGTTAATTTTATTTTTTCATATTTCTCATTTTGTATCCTGTTTACTTTATTATTTTCTTATTTGTATAGATAAATTGTATAAATATCAAATTTAGCTTCAACCAAATTTGATTTTTTTGCCCTAATATGCAAAGGTTTGCAAAATTTTGAAACCAAATGATTTTGTAAATAAAATGAATATAAATCAAAGTCAAAAGTTCGAATTTGTTTATTTGAAAGCATAAGCTCAATCCTCCTTTTTTTCATAAAATTTTACTTGTTTAAACTCGAATTAATGATGTCTTAACTTATTTATTCAACTTTTCTTGTCGATATAAATTAAAAAAGTTTGATTATAATATTTTGAACGGAAATTATTATCTAAATAAAAATTACCTTCAAAAAATATCTTAAATAAAAATATTCTATTTGTTCACATAGGAGAGAAAAATCTAAATTCCATGATTTAATGTATTTAATGGTAAATTTTGTTTGAATTTACTTTGTTAACTGGAATATTTTTTTTAAATAATGTTTCTTATTTTTGTAGACCTCAGCTTAAAAGTTAAATGTTCCAGTATTTACATTACCTTTTCCTCCGTAACATATTATTGTAATATGGACTTTAAGTTTTTTATATTTGTATATAATGTAGTGCAAGAAATTGTAAGTATTCTTATATAGAAAGAAAGGGTTAATTTTTTTTATATTATTTTTAAATATTTTTAAATTTAATAAATAATTTTTAATAGAAAAATATGGTAAAAAATTATTATTTAATAATTAGTTGTCGTACATCATCTATACTCATACTTTGTTTAAATCGTAAATAAGTATATGTCAATATTTTTGTATAATAGAATATGTTTTTATAATTACTTACTTATTTAACCTTTTAACTCCACTTAACTACATATTTTCCTTTGACCATATTGGTGGGTTTTATTTGAATTTTAATTAATATTGTCAAAGATATATGCAATTTATTAAATAAAAATGCTTTTTTAATAGAATTTGAAATTATTCAAATGTAGAAAATTATATATCTAAATTACAGTTAAATAGTACATTTCTGGCAAATATATTCTTACCATGGTTAACTTATTTGCTACCTCTAAGTCGAGAATTAACTGAAGAAAACAGTCATTTAAGTAATGTGTTTTTAAGATTTATTTACACATACACCAAGGAGATATATCTTTATTCTTTATTCATATATACATATTGTAAATTTTCACTTTTTTACTAACATAAATATGTCTCTTAGGGAGATTATGGAGGCACATAAAGAACAAACTAATTCTTACCGGCATATACTTATTTCACTGGCGTCTAGAGGTAAAGACAACTTTATAAAAGAATACAAAAAGTATAATCAAGCAAGCGCGAGAGGACATTATCATCAAGTTCTAACTGCAATTGAAAACGCAGTATTGGAGGGTAATGTTGCTAGCTTGAAAAAATTAAGCATTTTAATTGATTATATAAATGATGCCGAAGATCGGCTGATATTGAGAGATTATTATGCTCACGCTAGTAATCCTATTAGGAATACTAATTTAGTTATCTTATCATGTAAACACAACAAAGTAAGAGTACTAGAGTATCTATTAGTCAATCATATCATAAATAATTTATCTATTGAGATTAAAAGAACTAATATATTACCAAATGATGAAGATGAAGAATGTCATAATGCGTTTTATTATGCTATTCGTGCAGGTAACTTCGAACTTGTTGAAACACTAATTAGTAAATGGCCAGATAATTATTTTGCTAGTCATTTGGAAAAATTGGATAACATTCTTTCAAGAGCCTATGAAGAATTAAAATTAAAGAACATATTATTGTCAGAAAAAATTGAATTTTTTGTCGAAAATAAGTTAATAAACCTTCGTTTCTTTTCTAATACGTCAGAAAAAAGGCCTCCAGTTCATAGTCATTTTAATAATATCAGAGGACGAATTGAATTAATACTTCAAAACATAAGCTTACTAAATAGAGAATATTCAAATGCGGAAGAAGTAGACGGAAGGTTTTTATTTATAGCAAAGTCTATTGCACAAAATATAAGTATATTAAAACGGCAGTTAAAATCAACATACCGTACATTACCTTGGGAGGAAATAGAATTTTGTTTAATTAGTTATATTTTATCTCACTTAAAACAACAAGAGATTAATCTATTTTATCGCTCTTTTTTGAATAAAAGAAGAATATTAAACCATCTAGTACATTTTGCAAAGAAAATTGAAGAAGTAATATTTCTTATAGAAAGTGGTAATGTTAATAAATTTGCTGATCTCCCGAAGTTAAAGCGGGTGGAAGTTGTTGCAGAGATTATTAACAATAATCCACAATTTCAAGAGATGTATAACGATCATCAACAAATTAGGGATATTCATTCTTTAGAGAAAATAAATTATTATATTAAGTTAGTCATATCAGTTAATGTTAAAGAAAGGGAGGGTCAATTAGTTATTACAAGAGTTTTGCAAGTTATTGGTGAGTATTTGAAAAACACCTTAGAGTCCCCTAAGCTATCCAGTACTACAAGTGAACTTTTGCTATTATCATTGCCAAAAAATACAAGAAAAATTATAATAGATTTACGTAATTCCTTATCTCATGCTTATTCACTCTCCAGGAGAACAGAAATTGAAGAAAATCATGATTCTAATTTTTTTATTGGAGTTCAAAATGATATTAAAAAAATTGGAACAGTGATTACCGACATTCTTTACGATAACAGAATTAGAATGATTCGTATAATCTTAAAAAAAATAATTGATAGTGATAATTTAAACGATTTAAAAGAGTTTGGTAAAGTTCTTAGTACTGTAAAACTGGATAATATAATTTCAGGAAATTTTAGAATGATGGAACACGAGAAGCTTGAAAAGCTTATTAGAGAATTAAGCGATAATATAACCGATAAGACGAACTATGAAAAGGGCTTGTTCAATAAAATTAATGATGTAATCAATTATCCAGGTACCAAATCAAAAAATAATATAACAGATTACATTACAGGGATAGGAACATTAATGAGCCTTAGCATTTGTTTGGCTCAAGGTAACGTTGACCAGAACTTTATTAGAGTGATGAAATTTTGTGCAAATAAAGCATTACAAAATATGAGTTCAAAAATAGATCACTATAATCTTAAAGAAATTGCTCACTTATCAATGAAAATTTTTCATAGCATTAAGCCAAGAATACAAAAGGCCGGTCTTGACAAAGTCACCAGATTAATTAGCGAAATTTTTTATATAGCTGAATTTGCTACAGGAGACATAAATTACATCGAACAGTTAAGAGCGAATATAAATGAAAGAGGTTCTTTTATTCCTAAATACGAACAGATAAAGACTGACAATATTATGGAAACTAAAGGCAAGGATCACCTTACACTAAAGTTATCTGAACTAAAAAATATTCTTTGCAATAATTTATTAAGTAACGAACCAATTGAAACAATTTCTTTATATAAGATTAATAAAAAATTGCAAGTAGTAGTAGAAATGCTTATTTTGGATATAATGTCTATTTTAAATAATCTCCTGGAAAATAACCTACTTTTGCTAGATGATTACGCTCCTTCGTTAATTGGGAAATTTTTACGTAATCATTTAGCTCATGATAATATATTAGTTGATATGTTACTATCTGAACCTTCAATAATAATTTTCTTAAACGCTAAAAAACTCACGGAAGAAAATATATTGAGAGGTAGGCAAAAAATTGGCAAGCTGGTAACTGATGATCCTTTTAAGTTGAAAGAGAAATTCGATCAGTCATTAGTTACTGCTACTAATCAGGAGAAAATGTTTATTGCTTTAGAAGAAGGAAATTTAGAAAGCTTAAAAAGTTACTTAAAAAGAGGAGCAGATGTCAACGCTAGAAATATTAACTCATGTACTACATTACATTTTGCTGCTAAGGGACCTAGTCTTGAAGTTGTAAAATTCATCCTTGATAAGAATTCAAGTCTTAATACTAATGATAACAATGGTCAAAGCCCACTGCACGTCGCTGCCGCACATGGAAGGAAAAATATCGTAGAGTTCTTCGTGAAAGAAGCAGGTTTAAATGTTGATGATGTAGATAATAATGGAACAACACCACTACATTTTGCAGCTCAAAATGGCTGTAAAGATACTGTTCAATTTCTGTTAGAATATAAGGCTAATAGGGGCAAACAAAATATGTTAGGTCTTTCACCTTTAGGCTATGCAATACAAAGCAATCATATTGACGTTGTCAAAATTTTACTGGCAAAAGATGGAAATGTTGACATTAATGAGATTGTGGGAGGTTCTACTCCATTGTATTTAAGCGCGGAGAATGGCCACTTGGAGCTAGTTAATTTTTTACTTCAAAATAAGGCAGATATTAACGCCAGAAATGATAGAGAAGGGACACCTTTACATGTAGCCTCACTCAACGGCCACATTGATGTGGTGAAAGCTTTAATTCTAAATGGAGCTGATGTTAAGGCTAGAGTTATCGATGGTTGTACACCGTTACATTATGCTGTAGAAAACGGTCACGAGAAGATATGTGCTGTGCTAGTGAAACATGGAGCTAATATAAATGCTATTGATAAAACCTATAATAATACACCTTTACACTATGCGGCAAAAGATGGGCATATGGGAATCTTTAACACTTTATTAGAAAATAAAGCTAATGCGATTGTTAACACTGCTGAAGGTATGACTCCCCTACATTTTGCAGCACGGAATGGCCACTTGGAAATAGTTACTGCCCTCCTTAAATATGATGTTAACATCAACGCTAAAGATAAAAATAATGTTACAGCATTGCATTACGCAGTAGATAATGAACATAAGGCTGTTGCTGAACTTTTAATAAAAAATAAAGCAGAAGTTAATGCCAAAGACAATAAAGATTTAACATCACTACATGTGGCGGCTCTAAAAGGTAATAAAAGTATTGTTGATCTTCTAATAAAAAATAATGCCATAGTCAACGCTCAAGACATTGACGGCAATACACCGTTATTTAAAGCTGCCATGAAAGGTAGTTTAAATGTTATTGATTTTCTGATAAAAAATAAAGCTGAAGTTAATATCAAAACCACTCGAGGCTTGACAGCTTTGCACGCAGCTGCTACAAATAACTGTTTAGATACTGTTGCTTTTCTAGTAAAAAATAAAGCTGAAGTCAACATTAAAGCTGATTATGGGCTTACACCGTTACATTTAGCTATTTTGGAGGGTCACAAAGATGTTGTGAATCTTCTGATACAAAACAAAGCCAAAATCGATGAAAAAGGTTATGGAGATAGTTCACCCTTAAGTATTGCTATTGAAGCAGGAAATAAAGAAATCGTCGAGATTTTGTTGGCCAATGGAGCTAATATTAACGTTAAGCTCAACAAACTGACACCATTGATTTCTGCAGTTAAATGTAATAACAAGGATATTGTTAAGATTCTTATAGAAAATGGAGCTAATGTTAATGAAGAAGGCAGTGAACCCTTACTATTAGCAGTAATTTCTGGCAAAAGAGATATTGTGGAACTTTTACTAAAACATAAAGCTTGTGTTAACATAAAAGATCATGAAAACGTTACACCGATACATTTGGCTGCTATGAGAGGTCATAAGGAAATTGTAAACGCTCTGATAACACGAGGAGCTGACGTTGATGCCATAACTACTAGAAACGTAACACCATTGTATCTTGCATCACAAGAAGGTTTTAAAGAGGTTGTTGAAATTTTGATTACAAATAGAGCTGATGTTAACGTTATGAGCGTGGAAGGCACTGCTCTACATATTGCTGCCGGTCATGGATATGATGATGTCGTTAAAGTCTTATTAAATAATGGAGCCCAAATTAATGTCAAAGACAGTAAGAATAGAACTGCTTTAGAGTTATCTGTTGCAAATGGTCATCTGCAAGTATTAAAAACGTTATTACAATACAATAAAGTAGATTTGAACGCGAAAGGTAACGATGATTGGACGGTGTTGCATATTGCTGCGCAGCAAAGTGATTTAGAAGTTGTAAAATATTTAATAAATGGAGGATCTGATATTAATGCTAAAAATGCCTCTGGTTCACTGCCCATACACATTGCGGCCAGAGAAGGTAATAAAGATATTGTAGAGTTCTTCCTGGCCAATGGATCCAATATTAATGACCTTGGTGCAGCTAATCAGACATTACTACACTATGCTGCCATGAAAGGTCGTTTAGATGTTGTGAAGTATTTGATAACAAAGAATGGCAACGTTAATGCCAAAGATATTAATGGCTTAAGTCCTATGCATTTTGCTGCTAATTTTAGTTACATAAATATTATTGAAGTTTTATTAAAAAATGGTGCGTTTTTTAATGATGTTGACAAATTCCATAGAAAGCCGTCAGAAATCACCAATAATAAAGATGTTATTAATTTATTAGCATCTACTGAGAAGTTGTTTCAGTCTGTACAACGTAATAGTTCATCCGAAGTTCAGCATTACATTAAAGCAGGAGCATTTGTTAATGCCAAAAATTGTGATGGTGTGACTCCTTTACATTATGCTACTTGGAAAGGTTATGATGAAATTGTTAATATTCTATTAAAAAATAAAGCTAATCCTAATGCAATTGACAGCAAGGGAATTACTCCTATGCATTATGCAGCTAAGTTTCCCCACTTAAAAATTGTCAAAGCTTTATTATCCAATGGTGGCATTTATAATGTTCTTTCTGACAATAATAAAACACCATTAGATGTTACTGTGGATATAAGTATAGCTCGCTTATTTCAGTTGGTGGACAAATCGTTCAAAAACATTAAAAATGGTAACTCTAAGGTTATTAATGATCTTAATAAGATCAAGGATATTGATACAATAAAAGCAATCATGAGTGCTCGTTCTAAAGAAAATAAAACGCTAATTGAAGATGCAGTCCACAGTAATTTTGCAAAAATTGATCAGTTGAAGCAGATATCACAGGGTGATGTAGCTGCTCAGACTTATATAGCTTCCTTGCTCTACAATCAAGGCGATTACACAAAAAGTTTAAGTATTTTGAAAAGCGTATTCGAAAAAAGAAAAGAAATACTAGGACCTGATAGTCCTGGCACTTTAGATATTGAGACACGTATAGCCGATGCATTATACAAACAAGGAGATTACCAAGAAGCTTTAAACATCTATGAAGATATTTTCCATAAACAGGAAAAATTTCTGGGTTTGAATGATAAAAATAGTCTAAGTACAAGAAGTAGGATAGGTTTAGTGTTGCATAGACAAGGGAAAGATGAAGAGGCTTCTAATATTTTTCAAGAAGTTTATCAACAACAAAAGGAAATATTAGGGCCAAATCATTCAGATACTTTAGACACACAATTTCATATGGCCCTAGTGTTCGACAGACAACAAAAATATGAAGAAGCTCTGAATATTAATATCACGGTTTTTGAAAAAAGGAAAAAAATATTAGGTGCAAATGACCCTTTAACCGTGTGTGCACAAAATAATATAGCAATGGTATTGGCTAACCAGTGTAAGCATGAAGAGGCACTGAAAATTTATAAAGAAGTTTTGGAGAAGAAGAAAGTTATTCTTGGTATTAAAAATTCTGATACCTTGAGAACGTCACATAACATTGCTACAGTACTCTTTCAACAAGATAAATATCACGAATCATTGCAGGTTTTTCAAGAAGTTTTGAAAATTCAGAAAAACGTTTTAGGAGCTAGTCATCCCGATACTTTAAATACTCAATATAACATGGCCAATGTATTTTTTAAGCAAGGCAAATATATTGGAGCATTGAAAGCCTACAAAGAATGTTTTGATCAAAGAAAAGCTGTTTTTGGATCAAGTGATCCTACTGTTTTGGATATTGAAAATAAATTAAAATTGATTAATTTAAGATTTAAATTTGAGGGCAGCAGTGAATCGGAAATTTGTCAGCATCTGCAAAAAGACATAGTCATTGCTGCTAGTGAGGGTGATAAACAAGCTGTTCAGCGTTTATTAGAATGCGGAGCTGATCCGAATGATAAGGATATTGAAGGAAGAACAGCAATACATTTCGCAGCTAGCAATGGATACATAGATGTTGTGAACATCTTACTAAAAACCGGTGCTGATGTTACTCAAATTACTAATAAAGGCAATACACCATTACACACTGCTACTTCTAAAGGTTACAAGGACATTGTTGATATATTTTTACAACATCTAAGTCCTAATAAATTAAGCAGCTTTATCAATGCTAAAACCACTGTCAGTGGTAGTACATCACTTCATGTTGCAACCAGAAATGGCTCATTAGAGGTTGTCAAATCTTTACTCAAACGTGGGGCAATTTATAATATAAAAAATAAAGAAGGTAAAACACCACTTGATCTATCTGTAGACCGAAATATAAATAATTTACTGAACTTAATTGAAGAATTGTTCAGAGATGCCAAAAACGGTAATGTCGAAATAATTAGAAAACTAAAGTTAATAAAACCAGATGAATTTGTAGCTGCAACAAATGCCCGTGATAATCAAGCTAATACATTACTGCAAGTAGCGATAGTTAATAAGCAAAAGAATATTGCTTCTAGGTTACTAGACATTTTAAAAACTCAAAAATTAAAACTCAAAGCGACAGTAATCGGATGATTGATTAAAATGAAGACAAACAAAACCTTTATCGTATCTTATTAAATTAATTAAAATATCTATTAATAAAAATAATCATAATCTATAATAATGTTTAGACAACTTTTAAAGGTATTAAAAAATACAGCAGTAATGATAATCATAAATACATATATAAAAATAAACCTTTAAAATGATCATAATATTCTATTTAAATAACTAAATACTAAATACATCTCTTTAAATAACTATATAATCAAAATAAATACGCAAATTTTGAAGAAGGAAAAGCTACAACTTAACTGTTGAGTAATTCACATTTCACAACATTTATTTCTGATTTTGCTTTAAATACTTCTGCCTTTTATTAAAGAAAAATTTATTTTTTATAAATAAAAATATTATTTTAATCTTACATTGATGGTAAAAATTAGTGTGGTAGAACCGTTGAACACTTGTTATGAAAGTATATTTGAATTTTTTTAATCCTTTTGAAGTACGATTAGGACTCACTCGATGTTCATATTTTACATAATTCTAAATCTTATAAAAGTTTTACATATCACCAATACATAATAGCTGCGTTTAAGAGGAATTGATCCAATTATAGAGCTAATATTAAAGTTGTAGATGAAAACGGAAAAATTCTATTATTTTATGGAACTGAAAACATCGGGGGACAAGTTGGGAAACTGGCTTTAACTAATGAATTAGATTTAAAAGCTCTCTACTAATTCAGAGTAATTGTTGAAATTAAAAAATACTTCCAGTTATGAAATGAAATTAACTTTCGCCACTAATTGTTTCCAGGTATGCTTAAAGACTGACATCCTTAATAAATAATTTTTTATATTTCTAGGTTTATAGGTGCTAGTGTATACTCCTGTTCTCCGAGATTAACTCCAATAATTATGTTGTGTCTTTCTTGAATAATTTCTTCTCATCTCCAAGTACCTAAGACACTCAGAGTAATTTTAATATACATATCTGATATGAAGTCCTCATTATCATAAAATCTTTCCAACAATTGTCTTTGTAATTTCTTAGCTTCACTTTCAGCTTCCTTGACTATTTCAATTTCATTTGTCTAACTAAGTAACCAAAATTGTTAAGCGTTTTTGGACATTAATTAACATTTTTGATTGTTGGAATTCTGTATTTTGTGAATTGATTATTAATTAAATGGGGCTTACAATCTAAGATTTGTTATACTACGTTTTTTAAAAGAAATAAAAACTTTGCATATAGGTTAGGTACTTATAGTTTGATAGTATTAGTATGCTGAAAGTCTGAATAACAATACCTTTTGGGTGATGTGGAAAATTGTTTTTTTTTTACTTTCCATTAATTGATTTTTTTAAGAATTATTTTTAATTAATCACATAAATCATGAATTCCGTTCGGAAGATATTCCGTCGGAGATTTCCACTCCGACGGAGAAAAAAATAGAATTATTTTTATTTATTAAATTTATTAAAAATTAAATAAATTTTTATTTAATTTTTATTTATAAATTTTAATTAAATTTTTATTTATTAAATTTATTAAAGAGACCAGGAGCAATAATTTTATAAAATTGACAGAAGTGCATTTTTCGAAATATAGGAATTATAGCTAAATTTCTGGCATTAGTTCTTAGATGATGATTATTGACAAATCTAAAATTATTAATTCACCCAATTTCATCAAAAAACACGTTTAAAACTTTATAATAATACAGGTGCCTCAAGGGAAGAATTCCAAGGGACATGAAAAGATCAAAACTTGGAGTCATACGATTGACTTTTAGCATTATTCGTATAGCATGTTTTTGCTTAATTAACAAAGGTTCGATTTTATTAAAGGTTGTACCACCCCAGCAGCAAATTCCATATTGCAATTTAGATTTAAATAATCCGTTGTAAACTAATTTTAAAATACGCAAAGGGGGGCAGTACAAACTCAGATGATATAATTGACAGACCACTTTCTTCAGATATTTTTTTAAATATATGGTATGATCAAACCTTAGAGTATATAATATCAGGAGGTGCTATAGTAACTATTATGTGTCGAACGTTTTTGTGGAGGGAAAGGGGATTATATATACAGAAATCAATACAGAACAAAATTATTTTTGACAACTCAAAATTATTTTTGACAACTCAAAATTATTTTTGACAACTATAAGACCAAAAAAACTAAAAAAAATGTCGACACAGCTTGTAGGGGCAAAATTATACTATAGCATCTCCTGATATTATATACTCTAAGGATCAAACCAGTTCAGTCTAGCATCCATAAATACACCAAGGTACTTAAAACTGTCAACACATTCAATTTTAAAACAATCATCATGACAATTAACATATTCATTAAAAAAATTTTGACAGCTACCAAATTCACAAATATTAGATAAACGAAATTTTAAACAACAAGGTGAATGGTACATTAGGGTAAATTTCTCAAAAACAGTTCCCGAAATATTAAAAAGCATGAATTTGGTTTTATTGCTTATTATTAATTTATGCTCAAAGAACCAGTGCCTCAGAATTTCCAAATCATGATTCATACTTGTAAATGTTTCAAAACACTTATTAGATGCATAAGAGAGAGAAGTGTCATCAGCAAAGCTGTAGTTTTTCCTTTAAAAGACTGTAAAAATAATGAATTAATAAAAATCAAAAACAATATAGGCCCTAATACTGAGCCCTGTGGAACTAACTTTATATTGAGAAATTGGAATGAACTGAACGAATTCTTGATTTTGACTCTTTGTTTCCGATTTTTTAGATACGATGCAAACCATTCATGCATAAAACCTCTGAATCCTGCATTATATATATTTTTTAGCAACAAAGTGTGATCTACCATATCAAAAGCTTTCGTAATGTCAATAAATAAAGCAGCAGGAATTTTAGAATTATTAATAGATTTGTAAATTTCACTGCATAATTTAGTAAAGCATCTTCGGTGGATTTCCCGTTTCTAAAGCCAAATTGAAAGTTACTACAAAAATTATTTTTTTCCAGGAACGATAGCATTCTAGATTTTATACCTTTTTCAAAAATTTTAGAAAACACTGATAAAAGCGAAATAGGTCTATAATTATTCATAGAAACACTATCACCTTTTTTATGCAAAGGAATTACTACCGCATTTTTTAGATCATCTGGAAAAATACCTTTCTGAACACTAAAATTAAAAATAAAACATAACACATCAACAACTTGATCAGAAATACTTTTTAATAATTTACTTGATATGTTATCAAAAGATGCAGCATTAGAGGTTTTAAAAGACATTAAGATTTTATAAATTTCGAATGGTGAGAAGTTATCAAAAAAAAACTTTCGGAATTAAAAAGTTCATGCTTAAGATTATTAGAATGACAAGATGCTTTATAATTGTTGTTATTAAAATTGCAATTTAAAGTACCATTTAAAAATGTATTACTAACTGTAGAAAAATAATTATTAAATAAATTAGCAACATCAGTTGGAATTGAGACATGTTCATTATTTTCATACAAAATAATATAATTTTTTAAAACATTATTATTAAGTATATCATTTATAACATGCCATTCTTTTTTAGTGTTACCAGAATTCACTGTTAGTCTAAAACTATAATAATTATTCTTACATTGCTCAATTTCAACTTTTAATTCTTTACATAACTTGTTATATAGTATCTTTTCAATCTTAAATTCCCAGGATGTTTACCAACCTGAATTCTTAACATATTTTTCTTTTGCACTTTTCTTAATAACGATAGTGACATCCAAGACTTAAGTCTTTTGTCTTTATTATTATTTACTGTGATGACTTGACTACAATTTGAAATATGCTGATGTAGTTTATTCAGAAAAAGATTAAAGGCGATTGAGGGATCAGCCGCCGAATAAACATCATCCCAGAATTCAAGATTTAATGCTGATTTTAATGCTACATAATCAATTTTTTGAAATTCATTATTAACAAAATGTTTTTCTCTACATACATTATTATTGAACTGAATGGTAATTAAAGAATGATCAGTAATTTGGAGATCCATTATGGCAGTCTTATAACCAATAAAATTATTTCAATGGAGCCTTAAAAAAATATGATCTAAACATGAACTAGTCGTGGACGTTTCACGCGTAGGACAAGATACTAAAGAATTTAACCCAAAAGAAGCTAGAACTGAAAGAAAATGATCAACATCTGGTAAATCTGCCAATATATTAATATTAAAATCACCTAAAAGTATTAAATTTTTACATGTTAGACCATCAAAGAACCCCGAAAACTCATCCAGAAAGACACCAATATTAAATTTATGTAATCTATAGACACCAACAAAACAATATTTAGAACCAGAAATATCGCAATTTAAACTAATAACGTCAGCACTAATTAATTTATTAATATTTATTTCACACTTTAAATCACTTCTATAAAATACCGCAACCCCACCAGATGCATAAGATTCATTGCAATTAGCCGCAAAAGTATAATTAGGAATTTTAAAATCCGAAATTTCATAATCAAAGATCCATATTTCTGAGAGAAATATGATATCCGGTAAATGATCTAAAGCGACAAGATGCGAGTAAAACAAATCAAAATTCTTTCTGATGCTTCTAATATTTTGACGAACCACTGAAAGCCCTGAACCCGAGTATCTGTTTGAATGATCTATACAAAAACATTTACAATTATCAGAAATAAATGAGGAATTATTGTTATTAAAATTATCATGAGGATTTAACAACACATTGTTAAAGGCTGACATGAAGTTAAGTTAAAAAATTAAATATTAGATAAATCCTCAAAGTTGTTAATTTTAATAATCACGTCTCCCTCATTTTTCCTGACTAGTATAGATGAAATTCTTATCCAAACAAATTTACATTTATTTTTTAGTTTTAACTCTTTAGCCTTTTCAAGTAAAAGTCGAGTGTAAGCAGTTAGAATGTCATTTATGTAAATATTTTTATTTGTTTTGGATAGATCACCAAACATAGAAGTATTAAGTTTAATTTTTTTTGATCGAATCCCTTCCATTATTTTTTGTTTAGTGTGTAAAGATGAAAAATTAACACACAGCACATTAACAGATGTACTGTTTTTATTTTTAAATTTCCTAATAAAACAAGAATTAATTAAGTCAGCATCAATTTTCTCTCCCACACCTTCCGAAATCAATTTAATTACACTTTCTTTAACATCAACGTCATTTGAAACAGGAATATTAACAATATCGATACTGTTTTTTTTCTGTTTTTGTTCCAAAAAGTTAATTTTTGCTTCAAGGCCATCAATTTTTTTGGAGAAAGTAATATTTTGATTACAAAGAACTGTATTGATTCAAAATTATTATGTATTACGAATTATATGTATTTACCTAATTAAAAATTTTAAAATATTTACAATGATTTTATTTATTTACATATAAATACTTTTTATGCTATATATTTTATAAAAATCACAGTTATTTTTGCCTTAATTTTTTTTTTATTTCTATTAAAATAAATTACGAAATTATAAAAATCCATATATGAGTGCGGTAAAAAAACTAAATACGTAAAGACAAATTAATAGAGGAATAATTTTAAACAAAAAATCAATATACAATTATTGTTATTGTATTTCCTATAAAATTAATCATTCATAATTTTACTACGATCGCAAAAGTTCGTCGATCTTTAACCAAAAATAAGTAAAAATACAAAATTGAAATTTGAAAAATAAATGAAATTTGTATCCTTTAAAATCCTTTGGTTTAAAAAACCCAAAAAAGGTAGTTTTGACTCATATAAAGTATATTATTTTTTCCAAAACAAAATTGAAAATAAATATAAGATTCCAAATATGAATTTCTAAATTTTTGTTAAAATAGATCAAATTAACCAGAAATATACATATATTTCCTTACCCTTTCTATCTCATACATATTTTTCCCTTTGTCTATATGCAAAGTCTTTATTCCTTTAAAAAAACAACGTAATTTTGGGTATTATTGATGATTCTCTATTTTATTTTTCGAAAATTTCTCTTATTTTATCAGAACCGTGTAAAAAAAAATCACTTAAGGGTCGAGGAGCGCCAGAAAAAAGCCCGAATCGTGACGTCACGTCATACCAATGTTTTTTTCTGAAAAAGAGCTTTTATATTCTTTGTGTGTATGCGTTTGTAATACATTATTTGATGTTTTTATAGGAATGCGGCGTTGCCATATAATGTATAATTATATGTGATGATAAAATTATCCCACAAATTTTGATTTTTGAAAACGAGTTCATATTTCATAATATAATATATCAATACCGTATATGTAATATATCTATTATTGCTTGACCAGATATTTATGGGTAACAAAATTAATTTTACTTTCCCTCTATTGAATTTACAATTATTTTTATAATATAATATGTAAATAGTATATGTATAATATTATCTGATCAGATATTATAATATTATATATGTACTAAATATAGTTATACTATATCCATATATTTATATAATATAAAATATTATATATATTATATAAAATAATTGTAAATTCTATAAAGGGAAAGTAAAATTAATTTCGTTACCCATAAATATCTGATCAGATATATTGTATTGGGGGTTATTCTACAAAAGGGCGTATTTGAATGAAAACGGTCGTATTTAATTTTTTTTAATGAAATATCAATATATGTATGTATATTATCCTTGATGAAATTATGTATGCCCATATTTTCATCTGGGATTTTCTCTAGCACCCATGGATGGATTGGGCTGATATTTGGTAAACACATTTAAATTAGTGGTCTGGATGAAATGATGAGTGGCCATATTTTCATCTGGGATTTTCTCTAGCACCCCTGGATGGATTGGGCTGATATTTGGTAAACAAATTCATTATATTGTTCAATAATTAACTATGCCAGTGCTCCTCCATTATTTCCCACAAAATATCAGAAATCACGTTTTAATCATATAACCATCTTCCAAGTAAAGCTAATGGAGGAGTTCTGGCATACTTAACAATAGATCACTATAATGAATTTGTTTACCAAATATCAGCCCAATCCATCCAGGGGTGCTAGAGAAAATCCCAGATGAAAATATGGCCACTCATCATTTCATCCAGACCACTAATTTAAATGTGTTTACCAAATATCAGCCCAATCCATCCATGGGTGCTAGAGAAAATCCCAGATGAAAATATGGCCATTCAGCATTTCATCCAGGATAATATATGTACTTATATTGATATTTCATAAAAAAAATGAAATAATATCCTTCCTGAATTTTTTTTTTAGATTTTACCTACTTTTTTTTAACTTCATTATATAAAAATTGAGTATGTACTTATATAAATTTGTAATTATTTTTACACTTTTATAAGCCTGATCCAATTTTTGAAACAAATAAAAAAACTACACCTAAATCTAAAAATCCACCTTTTCTCATACATTTTATCTGAAAAACAAAAAATATAAAGAAAAGATGTAAACTAAAACTTATGTTATTGGTAATAAATATTTTCTATATACATCCATCCATATGTTATGTACAAACAAGGTATTATTCATAAAAAAAATCAGAATTGCAAATAAAAAATAATTTGAAACACACACAAACAAAAAAAGAGCTTTCATTGACAATAAAACTGTTTAAAATTGACTTCAGCGCTCAAAGTTCCCTATCAGAGACTAGCTACACTAAATTTCACACATTTTCTTCCAAAAAATTTTTGAAAAAAAGAGGTTTTTATATAAAAATTTAATTATTAGAAAAATGATAACAAATATCAAAAATGTAAAACATACATCCGTGAAAAATATATTTAATCTTTATTCTGTAGAAAAAAAAATATCAAAATATGTAAGGATTTACTCATAAAATGGGCAATAAAATGGTCCACTTTCAGGTGCGGGGACAGGTATATGGGGGGGAAATTAAAAAAGTAAAACACCTATCTGTGAAATTAATATATTCTTGATATGTTATAAAAATTTCGTGGAAGAAAATGTTCACTGGTTTTGTATAAAATGGGCAAAACAATTCCTCTATAAAACACTAAATTGCGCTCCGCGAGCCTTAAGTGATATAGTGACGACAACGTTTACCTCTGAATATGACCAATGCTATAACTAATCTAATATTCGAAATTTATCTGTATTTACAATTCAGTGACTTGCCTCGACTCCACTGTTGCAAATCATTACATTATCTTTTATTATATGCCTTTTGGTCTCTAAAGTCTAATAAATATACTTTTAGTGAAAGTATATTTTTCATTTTGTTATAAAAATTAAATTACATAATCAAAATGAACTACAAACTCCTTAAATATTATTCGGCGCCTAGAAAAGTGTGCGCACTTTCTACACTTTCCTACACCCTCAAACTTAGTTTTATTGATCACTACTGTATTTAGTATATTTAAATTATTCTTACTATATTACGAGATAAAATTTCTGTGAATATTATTAATTATATAGTAAGTACATAAAATTAGTATTTCAACAAAATTAAATTTTTATATTTTGAAATTGTCAAAGTATTCGTTATGTTATTGTTTACCATTTAGACATCTCCCTAATACAGGACGTACGGCGTATGGCGTATATACGTCGATACGATGATACGCCAGCGTATCCCGAAATAAAACGCCACATTTATATACATTAAAAAATTTTTGATCGATGTTTCTTTTTGTTAAATTTCAAAAATGAAATTAAAAAATTTTATACGCCCGTCAAAATTGGAAATTCGAATTGTCGCGTATTTCGGGAGCTCTCATACAAAATGTATGTGCATGAAACGATTTTGACAGACGCCGTACGCCGTACGTCCTGTATTAGGGAGAGGTCTTAAATTTGAATGGAATTATTATTTTTTTAGGTAAGTATACAAATTTTTTTAATATTATGTAGGTATACACTTTGTATGTATAACATCTATGATTTGCAAAATATATACAATTACATATTTGCGTCATCTACGCAATTTTGTTGTTTTTTTACGATTAAGTAAATTAAGTATTTAATAAAGTTTAACTGATTTTTTTTTAAAATAAATTTTCTTGTCATTTTAATTTGTTCGTTATTAAAAATACAAAAAAAATTACAAAATTAAACTATTCAATTTATAAAGTTGTAAAAGTCATTTAAAGCCTTTCAGCTTGTAAGCCAATTAAATTATTTTATATAAGTTCAAGTTAATGCGCTAAATGAATACATGGTTGGCAGGTTGGTTTGAAATCGATCTAGTCTCCACATACCAAGGACATGCATAAAGATATTCGTGTGCACTCGGGCTACAATTATTATTTTTTGCAGCTTGTCGTTGACTCATTCTATTTGCATATATCATTTTCATAATAATTGTAAATAGAATGAGTGAGTCAACGAGATATAATTATGTTGCATACATAATTTGAAAAGTAATTTACTATGTTAATTAAAAATAACAATAATAAATTCTAAATATTACAAATAGTGAAACTGTCTGATTGTTAAGAAAAAAATTGTGATAATCCTAGTGAAATTTTATTTGAAACAGTTTTTATAGTTAATTTTATTTTTTCATATTTCTCATTTTGTATCCTGTTTACTTTATTATTTTCTTATTTGTATATATATAAATTGTATAAATATCAAATTTAGCTTCAACCAAATTTGATTTTTTTGCCCTAATATGCAAAGGTTTGCAAAATTTTGAAACCAAATGATTTTGTAAATAAAATGAATATAAATCAAAGTCAAAAGTTCGAATTTGTTTATTTGAAAGCATAAGCTCAATCCTCCTTTTTTTCATAAAATTTTACTTGTTTAAACTCGAATTAATGATGTCTTAACTTATTTATTCAACTTTTCTTGTCGATATAAATTAAAAAAGTTTGATTATAATATTTTGAACGGAAATTATTATCTAAATAAAAATTACCTTCAAAAAATATCTTAAATAAAAATATTCTATTTGTTCACATAGGAGTGAAAAATCTAAATTCCATGATTTAATGTATTTAATGGTAAATTTTGTTTGAATTTACTTTGTTAACTGGAATATTTTTTTTTAAATAATGTTTTTTATTTTTGTAGACCTCAGCTTAAGAGTTAAATGTTCCAGTATTTACATTACCTTTCCCTCTGTTTCTTTTTCTTTGTAACATATTATTGTAATATGGAATTTAAGTTTTTTATATTTGTATAATGTAGTGCAAGAAATTGTAAATATTCTTATATATTAAGAAAGGGTTAATTTTTCAATTTAATAAATAATTTTTAATAAAAAATTATTATTTAATAATTAGTTGTCGTACATCATCTATACTCTTACTCTGTATAAATCGTAAATAAGTTTATGTCAATATTTTTGTATAGTACAATATGTTTTTATAATTACTTATTTAACCTTTTAACTCCACTTAACTACATATTTTCCTTTGACCATATTGGTGGGTTTTATTTGAATTTTAATTAATATTGTCAAAGATATATGCAATTTATTAAATAAAAAATATTCAAATTAATAAAAGTTTGTAAATTAATATTTAAAATTTTAATTTTCAATCAAATACTTATATATTTATTATTTTATTATTATTATTATTTATTTATCGCAATTATGATATTATTATTATTTACATTTTGCTTTTAATAATTATTTTTGAGAGATCAAATACTATTGCATCTTTACAACTCAAATATTTATTATTTCTGATTGACAAAATATTGATTTAAAAATAGAAATTATTAAGGAAAAATTACAAAACCTTTTGATTGTTTAAAAAACTTAACTCCACTTAACTACTTAACTCCACTTAACTACAAATAAAAAACTATTTTAAAACTATTTAACAAGACTAATTATTGAAATTGATTTGAATTAATTGGTTAATATAATGATTTTATTAAATTAAATTCTGAAATATAGCAATTTTCAATAAATTTAAATTCTGAAAAATAGCAATTTTCAAACCACAAAAGGGGTAAGAACAATTCTATGTTGAGAGCTTGATGTAATAATCGAGTAGAAAAATATTTTGATAGATTTTTCATTATTTTCAGGGTTTTGTTTTGTGCAATTTGAATTTTTTTTATTACTAATTGCTGCATCGGCCCAAACTGGATAAGCATAAGAAAAACTAGGTCTGAAGATAGTTCTGAAAATAAGCAATTTATTTTTTATGTTGATAGATGATTTTCTATTAATTAATGGATATAGCGTTTTTATTAATATATCGTTCTTTTTTATTAAACTCTTTATGTGACATCCAAAATTAAGTTTTGGATCAAAATATATGCCTAGATATTTGGGTAATTTTTTGTAAAGTTGCAATATGTTGTCCTCGGTAAATTTTTCTTTATAAAATTTACTTTAAAAAAATATTAAATAAAACAAAAAGAGTTTTTAAAATGAATATTTATTAGGATTTCATAGGTTTGAAAAAAATTTTTTAATTTTATTTCAAAGTGTGAAATATTTATATTATTTATATACCTTCATTTTTTTTTATATGAAAATTTTGTGTCCCCAGAGCAAAAAGCTAAATTTGCGTTAAAAATATAAGTAATTTCTGGATAATTTAAAATTATTTAAACCAGCAATAACATAAAATTTATGTATCCCTTATAGAAATCCATGACTTGTTTTCAAAAAATTTATCATTTTATAGCATTTTTTTGAGAAAAACAACTTGTCCCTCATTTTTATCCACTGCGTTACTTCCACTGTGTTACCTTTTTAAATTTGAAATTAAAATCGAGTCATCCTAGAATCATATAGTTATCGGTTACTATGGGTAACACAGATGAAAAACACTTGATGGTGGGATTTAATTCGTACAGGCTTTTCAGCAAAGTTGTAATTTTGTGAACGTTCGTCGTGTGTTTAAATGTTTTGTCAACTGTGTTACTAAGTTTTATAAAAGTATTTACTATTAAATATATTATTTGCTTAGTAATTCAGGATCTAACTATAGAAAGTAACTAATGATCTCAATAATTTTTTATCAAAATATTACCATTAATAATTTAGAACTCTGTTTAGTGAAAAAATTCCACCGCGTTACTTTTCTCCTGCGTTACTATTTTGTGGTAACGCGACTGACATTATGGTAACATAGTGGAACATGTAATATATTTGTCATGGCTTTTACTTAAATATATTGTTTTCGTCAATTTGTATAGATAAAATGCCTTTAACAGCACCAGAAAAACAAAAATTGTATCGCCAGCGATTAAAGAATAATCCTGAAAAATATAATATACAAAAATAAAAGGCTAGAGCTCGTTATCATATCAGTTAAAAATTATGTTATGGTGAAATTATCATTAATTGTTAATATTTCTAATTAATGGATCATTTTTTATTTTGTTTTTTATTTTTATTTTTTTTTAGATTTAGTTTTTTATTTGTTAATTTTAGTATCTAAATAAATTAACTCAATAAATGATCCACTGTGTTACTCTTTGTCCACTATGTTATAATTTTGTCCCACAAAAAAATGGAACGTTTTATTTTTCATCTAATGACAAAATTTTATCCATATTTTATTTTCACTTTCTGAAATATACATTCAGTTTATAATATCTGTTATTTGTACACCAAAAATTTATGACCTTTAAAATATTTGTTAAATGACATTTTTTTTGAAAAAGGACTTATTTAAATTTCTTTTGGTAACAAAGTTGACATTAATGTTGAAAAATTATTAATATAATTTTGATTATTTCTTAGTTCTAGTTAACTTCGAATAGTTTTAAACTAAAGAAAAAGAAACATAATATCTATTATATAGAAAAACTTGTTTGGGTTACTTATTTTCCTTTTTCTTAGGTGGTAACGCAGTTGATATAAATTGAGACATTGTCCAACATTTTTGGGTATATTTTCTAAAATATTTGGAAAAGTGCGCTGCCAAAAGCAGAATTGTATTCTTAATAAAATAACAATAATAAAAATAACCAATATTAGTTAAAAAATCTTATTTTTTTTAAAAAAAAATTTTTTCCAATATTGCAACTTTACAAAAAATGACCCATTTAATATTCGATTTCCAAGGTATTTCAGTATTGTTACATTTAATTGGTCTTTGTGGAAGGAATTTTTGAAGTCTTTTGTTTGTGAAAAATATACAATTTGGTTTTTCAATATTAATTTTTATTTTCCATGATGTAGAATTTAACTAAAATTTTTAAATCGGTTTCTAGGGTGTTAATAATGTCATCCAAATTTAATCCAGTAGTGTATATATTTGTGTCGTATATATATTTTATATATATTTTTTTTTATATATAATAATTTTATATAAGTATACTTATACTTATGTATATATTCAATTTAATTTGAAATTTAATATAAATTTTCTATTTAATTTGTTTTATGATTGGACATGACTAAAGAAGATGAAACATTTGAAATTTAAAATTAATTTAATTTTATATAAGTATACTTTACTTATGTATATATTCAAATTTGTTTATTCAAAATTTCTTACTCAATAGTCATAGTAATTTATTAATACCCATATTATAATTTTACATATTAAGCCACCCACAGATATTTTCGCCTTAATAAATCTGTTTTGTAGTTTAATTCCAATGATTCATTTTACGGTAAACCATATCGTTCTCCTTTTGAATTGTTTTTTATTGACTGTATACAAAAACTTGATTGGCGTTACATTATTAATTTTTAATTTTTAAGTCTATTTAAAAATTAATGTTGCTTTTTTAATAGAATTTGAAATTATTCAAATGTAGAAAATTATATATCTAAATTACAGTTAAATAGTACATTTCTGGCAAATATATTCTTACCATGGTTAACTTATTTGCTACCTCTAAGTCGAGAATTAACTGAAAACAGTCACTTAAGTAATGTGTTTTTAAGATTTATTTACACATACACCAAGGAGATATATCTTTATTCTTTATTCATATACATATTGTAAATTTTCACTTTTTTACTAACATAAATATGTCTCTTAGGGAGATTATGGAGGCACATAAAGAACAAACTAATTCTTACCGGCATAAACTTATTTCACTGGCGTCTAGAGGTAAAGACAACTTTATAAAAGAATACAAAAAGTATTATCAAGCAAGCGCGAGAGGACATTATCATCAAGTTCTAACTGCAATTGAAAACGCAGTATTGGAGGGTAATGTTGGTAGCTTGACAAAATTAAGCATTTTAATTGATTATATAAATGATGCCGAAGATCGGCTGATATTGAGAGATTATTATGCTCACGCTAGTAATCCTATTAGGAATACTAATTTAGTTATCTTATCATGTAAACACAACAAAGTAAGAGTACTAGAGTATCTATTAGTCAATCATATCATAAATAATTTATCTATTGAGATTAAAAGAACTAATATATTACCAGATGATGAAGATGAAGAATGTCATAATGCGTTTTATTATGCTATTCGTGAAGGTAACTTCGAACTTGTTGAAACACTAATTAGTAAATGGCCAGATAATTATTTTGCTAGTCATTTGGAAAAATTGGATAACATTCTTTCAAGAGCCTATGAAGAATTAAAATTAAAGAACATATTATTGTCAGAAAAAATTGAAGTTTTTGTCGAAAATAAGTTAATAAACCTTCGTTTCTTTTCTAATACGTCAGAAAAAAGGCCTCCAGTTCATAGTCATTTTAATAATGTCAGAGGACGAATTGAATTAATACTTCAAAACATAAGCTTACTAAATAGAGAATATTCAAATGCGGAAGAAGTAGACGGAAGGTTTTTATTTATAGCAAAGTCTATTGCACAAAATATAAGTATATTAAAACGGCAGTTAAAATCAACATACCGTACATTACCTTGGGAGGAAATAGAATTTTGTTTAATTAGTTATATTTTATCTCACTTAAAACAACAAGAGATGAATCTATTTTATCGCTGTATTTTGAATAAAAGAAGAATATTAAACCATCTAGAACATTTTGCAAAGAAAATTGAAGAAGAAATATTTCTTATAGAAAGTGGTAATGTTAATAACTTTGCTGATCTCCCGAAGTTAAAGCGGGAAGAAGTTGTTGCAGAGATTATTAACAATAATCCACAATTTCAAGAGATGTATAACGATCATCAACAAATTAGGGATATTCATTCTTTAGAGAAAATAAATTATTATATTAATTTAGTCATATCAGTTGATGTTAAAGAAAGGGAGGGTCAATTAGTTATTACAAGAGTTTTGCAACTTATTGGTGAGTATTTGAAAAACACCTTAGAGTCCCCTAAGCTATCCAGTACTACAAGTGAACTTTTGCTATTATCATTGCCAAAAAATACAAGAAAAATTATAATAGATTTACGTAATTCCTTATCTCATGCTTATTCACTCTCCAGGAGAACAGAAATTGAAGAAAATCATGATTCTAATTTTTTTATTGGAGTTCAAAATGATATTAAAAAAATTGGAACAGTGATTACCGACATTCTTTACGATAACAGAATTAGAATGATCCGTATATTCTTAAAGAAAATGATTGATAGTGATAATTTAAACGATTTAAAGGAGTTTAGTAAAGTTCTTAGTACTGTAAAACTGGATAATATAACTTCTGGTAATTTTAGAATTATGGAACACGAGAAGCTTGAAAAGCTTATTAGAGAATTAAGCGAGAATATTACCGATAAGACAAACTATGAAAAGGGCTTGTTCAATAAAATTAATGATGTAATCAATTATCCAGGTACCAAATCCAAAAATAATATAACTGATTACATTACAGGAATAGGAGCATTAATGAGCCTTAGCATTTCTTTGGCTCAAGTTAACGTTGACCAGAACCTTATTAGAGGGAAGAAATTTTTTGCAAATAAAGCATTAGAAAATATGAGTTCAAATATAGATCAATATAATCTTAAAGAAATTGCTCAGTTATCAATGAAAATTTTTCATAGCATTGAGCCAAGAATACAAAAGGCCGGTCTTGACAAAGTCTCCAGATTAATTTGCGAAATTTTTTATATAGCTGAATTTGCTACAGGAGACATAAATTACATCGAACAGTTAAGAGCGAATTTAAATGAAAGAGGTTCTTTTATTCCTAAATACGAAAAGATAAAGACTGACAATATTATGGAAACTAAAGGCAAGGATCACCTTACACTAAAGTTATCTGAACTAAAAAATATTCTTAGCAATAATTATTTATTAAGTAACGAACCAATTGAAACAATTTCTTTATATAAGATTAATAAAAAATTGCAAGTAGTAGTAGAAATGCTTATTTTGGATATAATGTCTATTTTAAATAATCTCCTGGAAAATAACCTACTTTTGCTAGATGATTACGCTCCTTCGTTAATTGGGAAATTTTTACGTAATCATTTAGCTCATGATAATATATTAGTTGATATGTTACTATCTGAACCTTCAATAGCAATTTTCTTAAACGCTAAAATATTTACGGAAGAAAATATATTGAGAGGTAGGCAAAAAATTGGTAAGCTGGTAACTGATGATCCTTTTAAGTTGAAAGAGAAATTCGATCAGTCGTTAAATACTGTTATTAATCAGGAAAGAATGTTTATTGCTTTAGAAGAAGGAAATTTAGAAAGCTTAAAAAGTTACTTAAAAAAAGGAGCAGATGTCAACGCTAGAAGTATTAACTCATGTACTACATTACATTTTGCTGCTAAGGGACCTAGTCTTGAAGTTGTAAAATTCATCCTCGATAAGAATTCAAGTCTTAATACTAATGATAACAATGGTCAAAGCCCACTGCACGTCGCTGCCGCACATGGAAGGAAAAATATCGTAGAGTTCTTCGTGAAAGAAGCAGGTTTAAATGTTGATGATGTAGATAATAATGGAACAACACCACTACATTTTGCAGCTCAAAATGGCTGTAAAAATACTGTTCAATTTCTGTTAGAATATAAGGCTAATAGGGGCAAACAAAATATGTTAGGTTTTTCACCTTTAGGCTATGCAATACAAAGCAATCATATTGACGTTGTCAAAATTTTACTGGCAAAAGATGAAAATGTTGACATTAATGAGAATGCAAGAGGTTGTACTCCATTGTATTTAAGCGCGCAGAAGGGACACTTGGAGCTAGTTAATTTTTTAATTCAAAATAAGGCAGATATTAACGCCAAAAATGACAGAGACGCGACACCTTTACATGTAGCCTCACTCAACGGCCACCTTGATGTGGTGAAAGCTTTAATTCTAAATGGAGCTGATGTTAAGGCTAGAGTTATCGATGGTTGTACACCGTTACATTATGCTGTAGAAAACGGTCACGAGAAGATATGTGCTGTGCTAGTGAAACATGGAGCTAATGTAAATGCTATTGATAAAACCTATAATAATACACCTTTACACTATGCGGCAACAGATGGGCATATGGGAATCGTTAAGACTTTATTAGAAAATAAAGCTAATGCGATTGTTAACACTGCTGAAGGTATGACTCCTCTACATTTTGCAGCACAGAATGGCCACTTGGAAATAGTTACTGCTCTCCTTAAACATGGTGTTAACATTAACGCTAAAGATAAAAATAATGTTACAGCATTGCAATCCGCAGTATGTAATGAACATAAGGCTGTTGCTGAACTTTTAATAAAAAATAAAGCAGAAGTTAATGCCAAAGACAATAAAGATTTAACATCACTACATGTGGCGGCTCTAAAAGGTAATCAAAGTATTGTTGATCTTCTAATAAAAAATAATGCCATAGTCAACGCTCAAGACATTGACGGTAATACACCGTTATTTAAAGCTGCCATGAAAGGTAGTTTAAATGTTATTGATTTTCTGATAAAAAATAAAGCTGAAGTTAATATGAAAACCACTCGAGGCTTGACAGCTTTGCACGCAGCTGCTACAAATAACTGTTTAGATACTGTTGCTTTTCTAGTAAAAAATAAAGCTGAAGTCAACATTAAAGCTGATTATGGACTTACACCGTTACATTTCGCTATTTTGGAGGGTCACAAAGATGTTATGAATCTTCTGATACAAAACAAAGCCAAAATCGATGAAAAAGGTTATGGAGATAGTTCACCCTTAAAAATCGCTATTGAAGCAGGTAATAAAGAAATCGTCGAGATTTTGCTAGCCAATGGAGCTAATATTAACGTTAAGCTCAACAAACTGACACCATTGATTTCTGCAGTTAAATGTAATAACAAGGAAATTGTTAAGATTCTTATAGAAAATGGAGCTAATGTTAATGAAGAAGGCAGTGAACCCTTACCATTAGCAATAATGGATGGCAAAAGAGATATTGTGGAACTTTTACTAAAACATAAAGCTTGTGTTAACATAAAAGATCATGAAAACGTTACACCGATACATTTGGCTGCTATGAGAGGTCATAAGGAAATTGTAAACGCTCTGATAACACGAGGAGCTGACGTTGATGCCATAACTACTAGAAACGTAACACCATTGTATCTTGCATCACAAGAAGGTTTTAAAGAGGTTGTTGAAATTTTGATTACAAATAGAGCTGATGTTAACGTTATGAGCGTGGAAGGGACTGCTCTACATATGGCTGCCGGTCATGGATATGATGATGTCGTTAAAGTCTTATTAAATAATGGAGCCCAAATTAACGCCAAAGACAGTAAAAATAGAACTGCTTTAGAGCTATCTGTTGCAAATGGTCATGTGCAAGTATTAAAAACATTATTAAAATACAAGAAAGTAGATTTGAACGCGAAAGGTAACGATGATTGGACGGTGTTGCATATTGCTGCGCAGCAAAGTGATTTAGAAGTTGTAAAATATTTAATAAATGGAGGATCTGATATTAATGCTAAAAATGCCTCTGGTTCACTGCCCATACACATTGCGGCCAGAGAAGGTAATAAAGATATTGTAGAGTTCTTCCTGGCCAATGGATCCAATATTAATGACCTTGGTGCAGCTAATCAGACATTACTACACTATGCTGCCATGAAAGGTCGTTTAGATGTTGTGAAGTATTTGATAACAAAGAATGGCAACGTTAATGCCAAAGATATTAATGGCTTAAGTCCTATGCATTTTGCTGCTAATTTTAGTTATATAAACATTATTGAAGTTTTATTAAAAAATGGTGCGTTTTTTAATGATGTTGACAAATTCCATAGAAAGCCGTCAGAAATCACCAATAATAAAGATGTTATTAATTTATTAGCATCTACTGAGAAGTTGTTTCAGTCTGTACAACGTAATAGTTCATCCGAAGTTCAGCATTACATTAAAGCAGGAGCATTTGTTAATGCCAAAAATTGTGATGGTGTGACTCCTTTACATTATGCTACTTGGAAAGGTTATGATGAAATTGTTAATATTCTATTAAAAAATAAAGCTAATCCTAATGCAATTGACAGCAAGGGAATTACTCCTATGCATTATGCAGCTAAGTTTCCCCACTTAAAAATTGTCAAAGCTTTATTATCCAATGGTGGCATTTATAATGTTCTTTCTGACAATAATAAAACACCATTAGATGTTACTGTGGATATAAGTATAGCTCGCTTATTTCAGTTGGTGGACAAATCGTTCAAAAACATTAAAAATGGTAACTCTAAGGTTATTAATGATCTTAATAAGATCAAGGATATTGATACAATAAAAGCAATCATGAGTGCTCGTTCTAAAGAAAATAAAACGCTAATTGAAGATGCAGTCCACAGTAATTTTGCAAAAATTGATCAGTTGAAGCAGATATCACAGGGTGATGTAGCTGCTCAGACTTATATAGCTTCCTTGCTCTACAATCAAGGCGATTACACAAAAAGTTTAAGTATTTTGAAAAGCGTATTGGAAAAAAGAAAAGAAATACTAGGACCTGATAGTCCTGGCACTTTAGATATTGAGACACGTATAGCCGATGCATTATACAAACAAGGAGATTACCAAGAAGCTTTAAACATCTATGAAGATATTTTCCATAAAAAGGAAAAATTTCTGGGTTTGAATGATAAAAATAGTCTAAGTACAAGAAGTAGGATAGGTTTAGTGTTGCATAGACAAGGGAAAGATGAAGAGGCTTCTAATATTTTTCAAGAAGTTTATCAACAACAAAAGGAAATATTAGGGCCAAATCATTCAGATACTTTAGACACACAATTTCATATGGCCCTAGTGTTCGACAGACAACAAAAATATGAAGAAGCTCTGAATATTAATATCACGGTTTTTGAAAAAAGGAAAAAAATATTAGGTGCAAATGACCCTTTAACCGTGCGTGCACAAAATAATATAGCAATGGTATTGGCTAACCAGTGTAAGCATGAAGAGGCACTGAAAATTTATAAAGAAGTTTTGGAGAAGAAGAAAGTTATTCTTGGTATTAAAAATTCTGATACCTTGAGAACGTCACATAACATTGCTACAGTACTCTTTCAACAAGATAAATATCACGAATCATTGCAGGTTTTTCAAGAAGTTTTGAAAATTCAGAAAAACGTTTTAGGAGCTAGTCATCCCGATACTTTAAATACTCAATATAACATGGCCAATGTATTTTTTAAGCAAGGCAAATATATTGGAGCATTGAAAGTCTACAAAGAATGTTTTGAGCAAAGAAAAGCTGTTTTTGGATCAAATAATCCTACTGTTTTGGATATTGAAAATAAATTAGAATTGATTAATTTAAGTTTTAAATCTGAGGGCAGCAATGAATCGGAAATTTGTCAGCATCTGCAAAAAGACATAATCATTGCTGCTAGTGAGGGTGATAAACAAACTGTTCAGCGTTTATTAGAATGCGGAGCTGATCCGAATGATAAGGATATTGAAGGAAGAACAGCAATACATTTCGCAGCTAGCAATGGATACATAGATGTTGTGAACATCTTACTAAAAACCGGTGCTGATGTTACTCAAGTTACTAATAAAGGCAATACACCATTACACACTGCTACTTCTAAAGGTTACAAGGACATTGTTGATATATTTTTACAACATCTAAGTCCTAATAAATTAAGCAGCTTTATCAATGCTAAAACCACTGTCAGTGGTAGTACATCACTTCATGTTGCAACCAGAAATGGCTCATTAGAGGTTGTCAAATCTTTACTCAAACGTGGGGCAATTTATAATATAAAAAATAAAGAAGGTAAAACACCACTTGATCTATCTGTAGACCGAAATATAAATAATTTACTGAACTTAATTGAAGAATTGTTCAGAGATGCCAAAAACGGTAATGTCGAAATAATTAGAAAACTAAAGTTAATAAAACCAGATGAATTTGTAGCTGCAACAAATGCCCGTAATAATCAAGCTAATACATTACTGCAAGTAGCGATAGTTAATAAGCAAAAGAATATTGCTTCTAGGTTACTAGACATTTTAAAAACTCAAAAATTAAAACTCAAAGCGACAGTAATCGGATGATTGATTAAAATGAAGACAAACAAAACATTTATCGTATCTTATTAAATTAATTAGAAATATCTATTAATAAAAATAATCATAATCTATAATAATGTTTAGACAACTTTTAAAGGTATTAAAAAATACAGCAATAATGATAATCATAAATACATATATAAAAATAAACCTTTAAAATGATCATAATATTCTATTTAAATAACTAAATACTAAATACATCTCTTTAAATAACTATATAATCAAAATAAATACGCAAATTTTGAAGAAGGACAACTTAACTTAACTGTTGAGTAATACACATTTCACAACATTTATTTCCGATTTTTTTTAAATACTCCTGGCTTTTATTATTTTTTATTAAAGAATAATTTATTTTTGATAAATGAAAATATTATTTTAATCCGGAGGTTCTTACATTGATGGTAAAAATTAGTGTGGTAGAACCGTTGAACTTTTTGTTATGAAAGTATATTTGAATTTTTTTAATCCTTTTGAAGTACGATTAGGACTCACTCGATGTTCATATTTTACATAATTCTAAATCTTATAAAAGTTTTACATACATATACATAATACATAATAGCAGCGTTTAAGAGGAATTGATCCAACTATAGAGGTAATATTAAAGCTGTAGATGAAAACATCGGGTGACAAGTTGGAAAACTGGCTTAAACTAATGGATCTGATTTAAAAGATATCTACCAATTCAGAGTAATTGTTGAAATTAAAAAATACTTCCAGTTATGAAATTAAATTAACTTTCGCCACTAATTGTTTCCAGGTATGCTTAAAGACTGACATCCTTAATAAATAATTTTTTATATTTCTAGGTTTATAGGTGCTAGTGTATACTCCTGTTCTCGGAGAACTCCAATAATTATGTTGTATCTTTCTTGTATAATTTCTTCTAACTCCAAGTACATAAGACACTCAGAGTAATTTTAATATATCTGATATGAAGTCCTCATTATCATAAAATCTTTCCAACAATTGTTTTTGTAATTTCTTAGCTTCACTTTCAGCTCCCTTGACTATTTCAATTTCATTTGTCTAAGTAACCAAAATTGTTATATATATAATATATTATATACGGCTTTGCTATAAGTATATGCAAAGTTTTTATTCCTTTAAAAAAAACGTAATTTTGGGTATTATTGATGATTCTCTATTTTATTTTTCGAAAATTTCTCTTCTTTTATCAGAACCGTGTAAAAAAAAATCACTTAAGTGATACAGTGACGGCAACGTTTACCTCTGAATATGACCAATGCTATAACTAATCTAATCTTCGAAATTTACCTGTATTTACAATTCAGTGACTTGTCTCGACTCCACTGTTCCAAATCATTACATTTTCTTTTATTATAATGGCTTTTGGTCTCGAAAGCCTAATAAATATACTTTTAATGACAGTATATTTTTCATTTTGTTATAAAAATGAAATTACACAATCAAAATCAACTACAAACTCCTTAAATATTATTCCAACTTCTTCGAAATTTTATCTTAAAAAAAAAAGGATAATAAATTTAATAAATGGTTGAGTGAAGTAGGGGCTAACTTTAATAGTAAAGAGATTTACCAACTAAGTAACTAACTAAAATAATTTTTTATTGTAATTGAAACTTTGATGATGAGTCACAATTAATTTTCAATGGGATGCAGAAATAAAATTTAATAGCTAATGCAGAAATTTATTATTTTATGATGTTTTTAGCACATTTCCAACCAAATTGGAAGAAATGTGTATATTAGTTTCACTCTGTCTGTCCGTCTGTCCGTCTGTCCGTCTGTCCGTCCGTCCGTTTACACAAACTTCTACATCTATTAAGATAGAGTATTAAAATTTTGACCATAGATAGATAGTAATAAAATAATAGGTCCAGTAGAACAAATTTTCTTCTATCTCTTTTCCCCTCTGAGTTATTCCCCCTTCAAGTTCGAAAATTGCCCATATTGAACATCTAATAACTTTTAAAGCAATATAAATTTTTGAGGTCTGTAAAAGCTATAAGATAGGAAAATCTTTTATCTTAATTGTGAAATTAAAAAATTTTTTAAAATTTAATTTTTTGATGTATAAAAATACCGTTATCTTCATACACCTTTTTTTAGTTTTTTTAACACCCTGTATTTCCCAAACTGCTTATTATGGAAGGCTGAAATTTATGTACCAAAGAGATATCTAAAAAATAACTAGAGTCTCTGAAGAAATTGTATCCGTATCTCCCCTCCCCTTTCCGTTGTGGCCCTTCGAAATTCAAAAAATTACATTTTTAATTTACTTGTATAATTATAACCGCGCAATATTTTTAAAAACAAATAATGAGAAAACTTTCGAAAATCATATTTCTTTAAAGTGCATTAATTAATAAATTATAGTCATTTGCCTCACACTAATAATTAATCAAAATGCACAATCATATAAAATTTTGCAAAAAATGAATATTTTGCATATTTTTAGGAGCTATATAAATGGAATATTGGATATTATTTCATATCACATTATGTTAAATTAAAAGCAAAATTACAGAAAACTTAAATGATAAGTTTATATATATATTTTCCTGGAATAATAACCTTGGAAGGAAAAAAAATTAGTAAAATCGAACAGGGACACATTTTTTACGTATGTATAACCATATCATTTGTTACCTTTCCTTTGTATAGTACATTGAAAATACTACTAAAAAATAATATACACGTATAGGAATTCCCATTGTTTTAGAATAGCTCATAGTTCTACATGAGGCGATTTTGAGGAAATGTGCTTTTGACAAACCCGGGGTTTGTTTATCGTATTTTTTTTGTTATATTGTAACGTTTCTATTACTATACTATTATCTTTTATTATGTTGTACGATCCTATACATATATATGTTTAATAATAAATAAAATATGAATTAAATATTAAGTACATATGCATACATACCTATACCACCTGCTCAACCTTTAAAATATTATTATAAGCTTTTATTATGCTAACTTCTTTATAGTTTTTAAAAGACAAAGAAAAATTATTAAAGATTTATATATACATACATATAAGTATTTGAGTAAATTCACGCAATCTTTACGCATGGCCATAGCTTTATAATTATGAAAAACATCAATAAAAATTACCTTATAACTGCAACATAAATAATAATGCAGTTTTTTTATATTATCAAGAATGATGATGATGATAGTCAAGTTAGTCATATAAATTTTTAAAAAGCATTAGTCACCCATAAGATTCTTTTTGGTTTCTTATCAGACTTGACTTTTTTTTTTCTTTATGAAGTCCATTGCTTTTCGTCTTGCCTTGCCACTACAAAAATCATAATTATACAAGGTGAGTTATAGAAATTTATATTATACATATATATGTACGGACTAATGCTGTGTTTTATGTTTATTATAATAGGGTTGGTGATTAATTTAATATGAATTCGCTTCAATGATTATTTGAGATACGTAATTCTCTGTAAATAAAAAGCAATTCATCTATGATTATTTTTATTGAATTTTTATTAATTCAATGATACCGCGAAAATTTAAGTTTCCTACACAATTTAATCGAAATAATCTGAGATGTAACAATAAGTGGATCCTTACTTGATAAATGTAGGAACATTTTTATGTAACATTCCACAGGTTTGTACATTTTCGCCGTGTCCGAAATTCTTTTCAACTATGCGTAGGATAAATTAGTGTGCAAACTTATTCACTTGATTTATATACACGCTATTGAAATTACGCAAGCGAGATGAACATTTCGAACATTAAAATTCATATTTCAGATCCGTCTATAATAAGTATTTTGATTGGTATGGCATTTTTCATCTACTAATATTTTATTTCTACCCATATAAATCTGAAGTTTTCTTACTGATCTTTATATTTACACTTAGCATAATTACGCTACAGTTTATAATATTGACACATACTTAAGTATACATATATCTAAAGAAAAACATGTCATTTTATAATGTGATAAATCATGTTAACTTACATCTGTTATCATGCCAGTGAATCACATTGTAGTTCAATTAATTATATACATTTTTACTCTTTTTTTTTTGCATAAATTATATTTACTTACATGTATACTATATGCAATTTCTTTGTTTGTTTTCATAGTACACGCGTGTACATAAATTATGATTTATATGTTTTTATGAGGAGAAAATATAAATTTAACATCTCTATTCATTTTATATATGTATACGTAAATAATAATGATAATAGAATAATAAAAGTGTTTTTCGCTTTTTATAAGAACATATAATAATCTTTTATTATAAAATTTTGCGGCTGAAAAACGTATAAGATTTTATGTTATTATTATTTAAATGGGTTTATATTTTTTATATTTTGTCGCTTTGTGGCCACAACTGGGCTAAAACTTTATGCTTAGTTACTATGTACATAAATATATAATACTAAATTAATGAATTAATATATGGGAGTGTTTGTTGTAAAAAAACTCTCGTATTTAAAATTTAAAATACAACAAACAGAAAAATAAAATTGTTTTGAAAAAAGTCAAGTGAAATTTTTATATTTTAAATTCGTTTCTTTTCTCTGAACATTTAAATTTCTTTGGAACAAAAATTGCATCTATACGTACTAGATGAACGTCTCAGAAGAATTAATTAAATATGAACCAAAAAACAAAACAAATGATCAATACCAACAAAATTAATTGTGGTGGTATGATATGATTTTGAAGAACCACTGCATCACCCCATCCAATATACATATATGATGTACATAATATTATGCTAGCTGTTGGATTCTGTTCTGTAGATGACAAGAAAGAAGGCCTCAATTTTTATTATCGTTTCAATATTCAGTCAAAAACTGTTTACTGTGTGTGCAAGACACTTGAGAATTTCAATGGAAATAAACAAAGTAAAAAAAAAAATTTGTAAATTGTTCGGGTACATCGATAAGTTTAAACTTTTAAATATTATATATACATAGTATTATATTAATTTAGATTATTTCAAATTTTCAAATCCCATCAGTACTTGTTATAAGGTTTTGGGCATGGTGTACAAAATATTTATGCCATATTCGTTAGCACATCAATTAATTTTAATACTCCAATGTTTGCATATACATATACGTTTTTATAGTATTTTCACCAGCGTGAAATAAATCAAGAAAAAAATACCATAAAAAATACCATATTATCAGGCCAAGAAAAAAATAACATAAAAACGAAGACATTCAAGTACTGCAATTAATTGACATTAACGATTACAACATCCATAATTTCTAATGGTGCCCGGACTTATTGCCATAGCCTAAAACGCCAAATGACAATATGGGACAAATTTGAGACAATTTGCATGTGGCGTTATGCGTCAATTGCTTTGCATGTGGCGTTATGCGTCAATTGCTTTGCATGTGGCGTTATCCTTATTAGACTTTGATATAATTATAAATAACTACGGTATACATCATTTTTGTATTGGCTATTTTCTGATAGGTAAATTTATTCGTCAATAATAATTTCGTTCTTAGTGGAATTTGATTGATGGCTGAACCCCCAATTAAAATATTATAGGCCTAAATTTTTTTATTATCGTTTCAATACTAAGACAAATATTTTATCAGCACGGACCGGTCTTATTATTTTTAAGGGAATAAAACCAAACAGAGTAGATTCACTTTTTAGATAAAGATAATAATTATTAATTTAATTCGATGTGTTACCACAAATTTGATAAGTCACATTATATAACCATTTTGTATACCTTTCACAGTCGTACATTATTCTCTAACCTCTGCTATCTTTGATTAAATGTCATTATAGAAATCAACTTTCAAAGTATAGTTTATAAAAAATTAATCATTTCAATTCGGGAATCTAATAAAATTCTCATAAAATTGCGCAAGACATTAAAATTCTAAAGAAACATCATTGAATAATATCACAGTTTTTTATATAAATAACGAGTAAGCAGGAGGAGTATAAGTAGTTTTTTTTTATTATGTTATTATTGGTAGAGCATAATCATCAGAATGTCAGCATGTAGCTTTACAGTATAAAAAAAACACTTTTACATAATATAAAAACTACAAAAATAAATAAAAAAGGAGCATTGCAAAAACAAACAAATTTATATGAATATAAATTTTTATTTCCCAAAATCGCGTCATAATACTTTTTACCCCTTTTACCTTAAAATCTTCATAATATATTTTTTACCCTTTTCATATTTTTTTTTTGTTTCTTTTGCCAATGTATTGCGAAATGTACTTCAGAAAATCTCGCAATAATGGCCTGTTTTATTTGTATTTAGAGGCTCCCCCATTTTTTAAAAAATTCATTTTTTTCTTATCAATCTCTTTTTCTGTTTTTAGTTTTTGCTATTTTTCGTTCGTAGTTGTGTAGTGAACGATGCAGTGAGATTTTGAAGTTGGATGTTTATTGTTCAAATTTGTAAAAAAAAGAAGGAATCTTATTTAAAAGGAGGAGTTGGGTTGGGATGTAAATGAAACTTTTAAATTACATATATGTATATTAATAGATGTTGAGTTACGTTATATTTAGATTCTTTTATTTGCGCGCCTTCTATTTCTCGTGGAACATTGCAAATGAATGCAAAAATTTCCATAAAAAATATATTTAATTTTAAGGTGGGTTTGTTGTCAATTATTTCAGTCATTGATGGATTTTTTTTGTTATGTAAATGATTTACAGTAAATCTAATACGAATATTAAAGTCACAATATTTTAAATTGAAATCAGAGCTGAGAAGATTAGTCTGCAATTCAATAATTACTTATTCATTTTAATAGATAATTTTTCCAATAAATCCTTTCTGGTTCCTACTTGTATTTTTGAAATGATTAAATTTGATTACAAATTCCCTTGAAAAAATTTTCATCATTCAAATGCAAAGTTTTTTATGAAGAATTTTCTCTTCCTTATAAAACTAGGATCATATGTAATTTCCGATTTATCTTATATAAATATTAACATTAAACCACCCAATGTAAAATCATTCGTAAAGGGAAATTAGATATTGCAAAAAGGTCTATAATGGTCCCAACAAATCAACCCCAAAGTACACTTTTCTACATCCTCTATATTTATATGTAAAAAGTGTAGGTCTCAAAAGAAAGAAATTGCCATTAATTTGAGAATATAAGAAATAAAATATTATATAATTTCTTATTGTAATGGTAAAACATAGACAGACGACTAGACATTACTAAATTTTATTTTCCTTAAATATTTATTTAAAATTGAATATGCTAAAAGAGAAAAAAAAATAACAAATCTCATTTTTTGTTAAAACATAAAAATCTAAATATTTGTGAAATATAAAATTTTTATACTTAATACATTTTTTTCTTCTTCAGTTATCATAGTTTTAGTTTTGCTGTTGGTATGAGAAGAGAAAATTATTTTCTATTATAATAAATTCTTATAGTGCTGCAAGCCTGCAAGTGCACATTAATCGAAAAAGAAATATTGTTTTCTCTGGAAATTTGATGCTCTGGTTTTTCCATCCAATATTGTCAAGAAAATTATTTATATTTAATAAAACCCAAAATTAATTTTTTGTAATCCAATGTTAGAAAGAAAAAAGTATATAAATTGTTAATCAAAATAATTGATACTTTATCATTCATGTAATGTCAATTATTTTGTACTTGCTGTAATGTCATATTATAGTAAATGGTTAGGGGTTAGGGTCAAATTAATTATCTTAAATTATTGATTTGAGTGAAAAAAATCATTTGTTCTTCCTATGATCCTTTGACTACCAATTCTTTTAATATGCATCACAATTTAGTATACTATTTCTTTATTAACATATTTAATTTGAAATGCTTAATTTATGAATTTATTTTCTAAGTAATTATTATGGTCTTTTCCTGATTTCTTCTGTCTGCATGTCCACACTATCAGTAAACATTCACTATAGGGTAGTACACACATTTGTCGAGCAATCAAAACGATAAAAATAATTAGTTGTGTCAAATCTGTAACTAAATGCAGTTCATACCCATATACTGAAAATTAGCCAATAATCTAAGTTTATCTCATATATAACTGAACTTAATTTAAATGGTCTAATCTGACATATAATCATTCAAAAGTTATAAGTATATTTTTTTAAATATAAAAAATTAAATTATTACAAATTAAAAACGTACTCAAGAAGTTTTTGAAACTAATTAGCATCTCCAATATAAAAAAAATGTTCACTATCATTAAAATGTATTTTGTTGTTTTTCAGTAAATTGAAATAGAGAATGATGACAAAATTGATTTTTTATTGATGGTATATACATATACTACTTATTTTATGTTTGTAATCAATTACCCAAAAAAATTCAAATTTCATTACTTTTAAGTATTTATTTTTTTCATTTCAATTTTAATTATTGTAATTATTCGTAATATTTGAAAAGAACTTCACTCCAACAAAAATTTATTATACCTAATCTATATATGTACATACATATATGTAATTTACTTTATTTTGGTTTTCACTCATTCTCTCTTATATTGTTGCTGTTAAACGTGCTAAACAATTTGCTTGCCAGTTGTTTTAATTCTGTTTCTGTGCTGTTGTATTGCTGCTTGTGCTGCTGCTGGCTGATGTTCTGTGATCCTGAAAGAGTATTGAAATTTTGTGTACGTATTTGTCTGTCTTCTTGGTTGTGTAAATGTGTTGTTATTTCGTGTGCATGTGCACATGCACAAATGTGTATGGTTAAACTTGGATTAATTCAAAAAAAAAATCATCAGTATTGTTGTTGCTGTTGGTTTGGGGCGATTTTTTTTTTTTTATACAAAACGAACTAAATACAATTTCCAAGTTCATTGGCCTCAAATAAATAAACAATTGGGAACAAGTATATTTCATAATTTTATGTAATCGACGAGAATTTAATCATTAATCACAAATTGTCGTTTATAGAGTCGTCAATCCTTTTTTTTTATATAATAAATTTTTTACCAAAGAATAATTTTTTTTTTTTTGATCGAAATTATTTACTTTTAATATTTTTATTTGTTTATATAAAAATAAATTCTGTGTGTTATCTCATATAATTTTCGAAAGGCAAAAATAATAACAACAGTAACGAAAAATTATTATATATATTTTAGTTGGAGGGAAAACAATTTTTTCACGATAAAATTTGTTTATTTATATTACCATCACCTAATTATATAATGTTTTAATTTCATTGTCGTTGTTATATGTCCCCAAATCGTCTAGTAATAAAAAAAACGATTTTAATTAATTAAATATTTAATAATAATAAAAGAAAAATGAAGTGTAAAAAATTGTAAATTAAAAATTTTATAAAGAAAAATCATAAGAATTTCTTGGTTTGTCACAATTTTTATCACAAGTTTGTCACATATATAAATTTAGTTTTTAGATTAGATTTGTTTGTTTATCTTTAAAGTTTTGATTTTTGAAATTATAAATTGATTGAAAAATTTAAATTTATGTATATAATTTTTTCTAATTTAAAGAAAAGATAATGTGTCAAAATTTTTATTATAAATTTTTGAAAAAAAAAAAATGTTATTTTTGATAAAGTTTTTATCGGTAATTTTTTTTTTTTTTTAAATTGTTTTCTTTAATATAATTCAATTCAAAATCTGTTTTTGTTTCAATTATTTTTACCGAATAGAATTTTTTGGATTATATACTATAATTATTAAATTTTGTGATAATATATATATTAAAAACTTGTTTATTCAAAAATTATATATATTCTAAAAATTTAAGACAGTTAAATAATATAATTCAATTTTTTTATATCAAAGTTCATTAAAAGAATAATCTTTAATATAGTATACAATATATAAATTGTAATTGTGGTTCAATTTAGTTACAAAATATTTTATTAAATTTTACTGAATTAAAATTATTTAATATTTTGTTTAAAATTATAAATTTTTTATTGCAATGTTATTAAAATTTAAAATAATATATAAATATATTCCCTCTAATATACTATAAAATTATCACCAAATCATTTATTCTTATAATGATTTGGTCAGAATTCAATTTAAATTTTTTTGACCAAGATTGGCTAATAAAAACCAAAACAAGCTTAATATTTTGATCAAAAATAATTCTGAACAAATTATACTACGAAAAGTTTAGATTAATTTTGGTCAAAAATTGTAAAATTAAAATTATAATTTTGTTTAAATTATCAAAAATTAATTATAAATAATTTGAAGAAAATACATAAACTTTTTTTGTTAATTTGTTGATAATTTGAAGAAAATACATAAATTTTTGTTGTTAATTTGATGCATGATTGGATGAAAAATTACTTTAATTATGGACCAAAAACTGTTTTAATATACATAATTGATTGGAATTACAATCAAAAAATTCGGTCATTCAAATATTCCATTGGAAAATTGAATATAATTAATTAAAAAATCTATTTTTTTGAAATTTTTTACAATATTTTTTCTTGTTTATAATTTTTTAATTATAATTAATTTTTTATATTTAAATTTTAGATTCCTGCCTCTGTAATAAGCAGTGTTGGTACTGTTAATTATCATAATACAATTGCAACAGTTGTTGCTAGTGGTGGTGGTGGTGGTATTAATAATCACCAACAACAACAAAGACAAATTTATGTTGTATCAACGCCAAAAACAACAAAATTACATGCAACAAAAACAAATATTGGTATTAATAATAATACCAACAAAAATAATCATATGCATGAAATTGATGATATTGGACGTATTGTTGTAACAACAACTTCAACAATAACAACATCATCATCATCATCTTTATCATCAATGAAAATGTTAATACCACAACAAGTAACAGTGGCAAATGCTACATCTGTTGCTAGTCAACAGCATCAACAAAATCAACAACATCATCAACAACAGCCACCGCCACGCTTACATCCAAAAAAACGTAAATTTGATCCAGCTGAGCTAGAAGAAATGGATTGTCCAAAATCATCATCATCTGGTACACATTATCAAAATACACAATATATTACAACACAAGCTGTTAGTAATATTAGTGGTACAACAATAGTAACATCATGTAAAAATGGTGGTAATGGAAATGGTTTATTAACAACAAATGATACAAATTGGCAATCAATTGAACGTGGATCATCTTTAACATCATCTACAAATATTGAAACAGGTTATGCAATAAGAACAATACCAGCATCAACAAGTAGTGATAGTATTAGTTCGAATCATAATCAAATTTTAGTACAAAATAATCGTCAACAACATCAAGAAAGTCCTGAAAAAAAATTTATTATTGCCAGTTCACAAAATAGTTATAAGGTTCATCATAGTAATAGTAATAATAATAATAATAATCATGGCAGTGGCAATATTAGTGGTGCTAATTTTTATTCACCGGCACCAAATAATAATAATTTAAATTCAGTTAGTTCATCGTTAATTGATTTAAGTGAATGGACAAATACAAGAGTTTTAGCTAAATTAAATAATTATTATGTGCCCGGTATTATAAAACAAATAGAATCTAATTCAATTTCTGTTGAATTTGATCCACCTGATAGTTGTACACAAATCTATGATGATGTATTTGGTACTGGTAAATTTTATATTATATCAGATGCAAGTCCACCAGCAGCAGAGGTAAATAAAAATTAATTATTTTTATAAATTTTTTGAAATTTTATTAAATTCTACTAAAAATTAAATAATTTAAATTATTGTCGTAATTAAATTTAACATTTTTGATTAATTAAATTATAATACCTGATTAAATTTATTTTACATTTTTTTTTTTTAGATTAATATTAATACTCGTGTTTGTGTACGGACACAAATTGAAGGTCGTAATAGTTGTGTATTTGTTGATGGTATAATAACAGAAGTTAATTTAATAACAAAACAATTTTCTGTACAAATGATGGGTAATATAAGTACACAAAAAATTCATAGAACAGTTAAACGTGCTGATTTACGTTTATTACAACCACCATGGTGGGATGAATTAAATGAAGTAAATTCACCATCATCAACACCAATGAAATCTACAATACAACAACAACAACATGATATAAATAATGCTGCCAATAATAGTAATAATATTAATAATAATTATAATAGTGGTCCACATCGAACCACAACAAATCATAGAATTGCTGTTAAATCACATCATACTCTTTCAAATAGCCAAGATACAAATATTATTTATAATAATAAAGATCAATTAAAACATAATTCTGTATATATCCATCATCGTTATGATAGTAATTTAACAGCTGGTAATAATAATAATAGTAGTGGATCATCTGGTGTACCATTACAAATTCATCATGTACTTCCTACATTACAAACAACAACAACAAATAATAATAATAATGATAATTTTCATTATCGTAATACAGCTACGTCACCATTACAATTATCAACAACAATAACAACAACAGCATCAACAAATGATTCAAATCAACATAATAATAATAATTGTGGACAAATACCAGAAATAATTGTATCACAAAATATTACAAATAATTCAAATCATCATCACCATCATCATCATCATAATCAGCATACAAATAGTCCATCAGATGAAATCCATCGTCGACATCATCATCATCGTAGCTATGATGATTATGAATCAGATGATGAATTAAAACGTGTTGGTTATGGTATTGGTGATGGTGACGTTGAAAAATTATCAGGTAGCAGTAAACGTAGTAGTATGCAAAGTCGTGGTAGTACATCAAGTTTATTAGATCAAAGACTAACACCTAGATCTCATCCTGCAACTCCAAGGTAAAAGAATTTTAATCAAATTACAAAAATCGATTAATATTTAATTTTTATATTTCTTTTTTTTTTTTTTTGTTACAGATCTCAAGCGGCAACACCGCATCGTTTTAAAAAAGGAGATGTAGTACAATCAGAATCTGGTGTTCGCAAAAAATTCAATGGTAAACAATGGAGACGTTTATGTTCAAATCAATCATGCTCAAAAGAATCTCAAAGACGTGGTTATTGTTCACGTCATTTGAATCAAAAAGGTGGTAGTACATTGAGATCATCGGGACCAGGTCGATATCCTAGGTAAAATTAATATATAAATATTTGAAATTTTTCTTATAATTATTATTTATATTATTTTAATATAATAGTGATATTGGTAGTCGGTCTAGTAGTAAAACTCAAGTAGACGAAGAAACATCTAGAGATTCAGAAACATCACCAAATATACGTGTTGCTGGTCGATTTGATCAAGAAGAAACTGATGTTGCTAATATGTTGGGTATGTAAATTCAATTTAATTTCGGCTTATCATATTTCTATTAAAGGTTACTATAATTTTCGGGTCGAAAAATCTAAAAAAAAAAATTAGTTTGTTGATTTCAAATTAATTTGAATATAGTACATAAAAATTTGTAAATTAAAGGTCATTATATTATTTACGGGGAGACTAAAATGATTTGAAAGATTTCATTTCAGAGTTCATAAAAATAAATGCCCAAAAAATGATTGCTAAAATTGAGAATTATTGATGGAAATTTCTCTTAATCTGCACTGTCTACAATTTTTGATATTGAGATTATAGAAAAATGTAAGATAACTCTAATGTTTTACTTTCTGGCATATAAAAAAGCAATTAAAAATAAAGTTTAGTACAAAATTTCATTTGCTTAACAAAAATTAATTATAAAATTATACTATAAAAAAAATTATATTTGAAAATTTTTGAAATTTCTTTTTTTTTTTGCTGTTTTCTTGTATTTATCAAATTATAAAATCTTGTTATTAGATAAAAGAAATAATCTTTTAATATTCTTTTAAACTTTACACTTGTATTATGAAAATGATGAACGGTCTATTAAATTTTTCTACCTGGAATACTGAAAATACAAAAAAAAAATGGGAAACATTTTACAAAAACAAAAAAATCAAGAAAAATATTATCATCTACCTCTTCAAAAAAAAAAAATAATAATAATAATAAACCATATACACAAAAAAAAAAACTCCGATGACCCCTAGAGTACGGCCAATGATACACTCTATTACAAAAAATTTTTGTCTTGATGTCAGTTCGTGATTTCTTTCTTTTGTATTATTTTAGTTGTGTTAACTCGCTTATAGTTAATCTAACAATAGCTGAAATTTTTTTTGTTGTTGTTACACTTTTGTTATGAACATCATCTGGTGGACTGTGGACCACTTCAAAAAAAAAAAAACACAAAAATTTCCAACAAAAGAACAACTGAAAATCGAGAGAGAGAGGGAGCGTTTAGAGAGAATTTAATTATATTCCAAGAAATTTTTATTACAAAAACTGATTCTTTATAATATTTAATTTTTTTTTACAAGAACAAATCAAGAATTTGTCTATTTCAAAAATCATTTTTTACTTTTTTTTTTGTATTCAGGCTCTCGAATTGAAAAAAATTATTTCCAGTGTCAAAATGTTTGTGTTTAAGCTTACAACTTAAAGTGAAATTAGAGTTTAGTTTTTCAAATTAAAATTAGATTAGTAAATTAAGAAAAAATATTTAATAAAATAAAATAATGACGACTTCTTTTGATCTTGATTCAGGAAGAAGATTATATCTTCAATGTTTATGTACGAAATTCCAATATTAATTAAAAAATTCAATATACATATATAACTTTGTTTATTTTTTTAAATTATTACTAACTATATTATATATATTTTTTTGTAGTATCATTGAGTAGTTCACGATCAGCAACACCATCATTTTCATCACCAACAAATCATGGTAATTCACCAATGAATACAACACAATCACCAGTTACAGTATCAACACGTAATTTTTTTACACCAATTGGTGCACCACCAAATATTACAACTGCCCATAATAATAATAATATTAATAACAATAATAATTCAATTGAAAGTGGTGGAGGTGTTGGTATTGTTAAATGGAAAACATCACCAAGTCCAGTTTTATATAATGTTGGTTCACATGTTATTCGGCCAGAATCTGTTCGACCACAACAAAGTAATAATATAGCAGTTGGACACCATCAACAACAGCAGCAACAATTACCACCACCATTACCAGCTATACCAACTACAATTATGTCACAGCAACAATTAACACCAGCAGTTGTATCATTGCCAGGACCAGTAGCACCACCTCCACCACCGTTACCAATTCAACAACAAATAACACAAATTGTATCAGTATCAGCTGCAGGTTCGCAACAACAAATACCGCCAACTGGTCATGCAACAAGTGTTATAAGAATTTCACCAGCTGCTTCAAATAATTCTAATAATAGTAATTATCAATCGTTTCATCCAGTTATTGTTGAACCAACACAATTAATACCAGTTTTACCGCAACATACACAAACAGCAGCAACAACACAATCAACATCTTCACTTGTTAACAATGAAAAATTTTCTATTCCAAAAAACGGTAATATTAGAAAATTAAAATTATTATATAACAAAATAATTAATTTTTCTTTATTTTTTTTAAGGAATTAATCCGGGGTCGATATTTCAATGGCACACACTACTGCCAGTTATAAATTCCCCCGCAAGTACAAAAATTCAACAGCAACAACATTTTATAAATCCATCAGCAACACATTTACAATATAATAAACAACAGCAACTTTTGCAACAACAACGACAGCAGCATCAACAAATGACACCACCGCCATCAGATCAATCACAAACTAAAGATGATTGTGATGAACCAGATGATGATGATGTATTTGAGCCAACTCCTCATCAACAAACCACAGTACAAGATCATCATCATCATCAACAACAACAACAACAGCATCATCAACAAAATTATCGTCCAACAATTTATAGTACAAACACGGGTGGAAGTGTTAGTAGTAGTACTAGTAGTGGTAATGCAGCTGGTTATAATGTATCATTTAAAGAAAATGGTATATCATCATCAACTGATAATGATACTATTAATAATTCAATATCAGATGATAATGTTGCTGAAAATTTATCAATTAATGCAAATAATAATAGTGGTAATAATGGTGGTCCAGGTAGTGCTAATAATATTATTGCAAATCATTTTACAATTATTGAATCAACTGAAGCAGCAGCAGCTGCTGCTGAAGCAGCTTTAACAAAACGTCGTACACAATCTTTAAGTGCATTACAAAGTAAAGAAAAAGATCCAATGAGTCCAGCAACAAAGGTATATAATAATTCCATTATTATCAATTTTCGTTATTTAATTTTTAATAATTTGTTAGACTAAAATTCGTCGTCCGATGAATGCTTTTATGATATTTTCAAAAAAACATCGTAAATTAGTACATAAAAAACATCCAAATCAAGATAATCGTACAGTAAGTAAAATATTAGGTGAATGGTGGTATGCATTAAAACCAGAAGAAAAGGCTAAATATCATGAATTAGCTGGTGCTGTTAAAGATGCCCATTTTAAAGCACATCCTGAATGGAAATGGTGTTCAAAGGACCGACGAAAATCATCTAGTTCAACAAAAGAATCAAGAGAACGTACTGATTCTGTAGATGGTGCTGATTCATTAGATGAAAAAAGTCCAAAAACACCAGGTGAAATATTAGCATGTGGTGGTCCAGATATAATACCAATAACAATTGCTGCATATAATACAACATCCGATGAAACAATAGATACTATTAAAGAAGAGACTCGTATGAAAATTGATGATACTGGCGGATCTGATGATGAACAAGTAATATTAAAATTACATATTTTCATATTTTTATTAATTTTTGTTATAAATCAATTTATTTTCTATTCGTTTTTATAGATGGTAATTTGGGAAGATAATCAAAATTCATTTGAACAAAAATCATCAGAACAACAAATTAATCCAGTTGAAATTGATTTGAAATGTGGTGAAAAAGTAACAGATTCAGATGTTGAAGATGCAATTATAGAAACAAGCAATAATTCAAATATTGATAAGGTATTTAAAAAAAAATTTAATTATATAAGAGAAAATAATTATAATTAAAAAAAATGGTTTTTTCTAGACAAATGATGAAGATAAAAAAATATCTTCAGATAATAATAATAGTCAATTTAATACAAATTTGTGTAGTAAAAATAATAATAAAACATTATCTAATAATACAACAAATTCTGATGATAATAATAAAAATATTGATAGAGATATAACATTTAAACCGAAACCAATTAAAGCATCACAACGTCATAGTGAAAGTAATATGTTAAATTATCAACAAATGCCAATGTATCCAACATATATGAGTCCGAAAAATCCAATTGGTGTAATACCATTTCAACCAACTGGTATATTTATATATACTATATTTGTACTATTATTTAATTATTTGATTTTTTTTTTTGTAGGTGGTGCATTTAAAACAATGCCAGCCAGTCCAAAAAGTACAAAAACAATTGGTAATTCAACAAATAATTGTAATGAATTAAATTCATCATGTACAACTACATTAATTAAACAAGAACAACAGGATAATAGTAATCAACAGCAACAACAACAACAACAAGATTCAACAAAATTATTACAACAAATTAAACAAGAACAACAATCACCATTTAGTTCAAATAATGCACCACAAGTTTTTACATTTAATATGCCAATGTTAAAAACATTTAATACAAATGAAAATATACAAAATTCATCTGGTGGTGGTAGTAGTAGTGATGTTAATAGTGGATATAATAATAATCAACAACAACAATTTTTACAACAACAACAACATTCAGAATCACAACAACAACAACAAGGTAAATTATTAACATCATCACCTTCTAGTGGAAGAATGCTGATTAGTGGTAATGGTAATAATAATAATAATAATGATTGTGTTGTTGGTAGTGGTGATCAAATACTAAATTCTTCTTCATCTTCTTCGCTATCATTATTTAAATCTATTAATCAAGTGCATGTGAATAATAATAATAATCCGAATTTAATAATTAAAAACAATTCTTTTATTAATACTAATAAAAATTCAATAACAACAAATACTAATAATATTTTAAATACTAATAATAATAATAATAATCATCCACCAACTGTAATTACATCAACAAATAATTATCAATTAAATAATGCAATTACAACATCATCTACAAAATTATTAATTGTAAATAATTGTAATAATAATAATAATAATAATTCACGAATATATCATCAACAAAATAATAATAATAATAACAATCATAATAATCATAATCAATTATCATCATCAATGACAATTGAAATGACAACAAAAAATTTAGAAAATATTGACAATGATAATAATAATGTTATTATTGACGATAATACGGAAATGGACGTTTTTATGCCATTAACATCATCATCAACATTATTATGTAAAAAATTATCATCTGCATGTTCATCATCATCATCATCATCATCATCATCATCAACATCATCATCATCATCAACACAAATTTTATATGATGCTATAGTATTTGATGCATTAAATGATGACGAAGATGATATTATTATTAAAGAAAATAATATTAATAATGATAATATAATTAAAGACGAAGAGAATATTATAAATAATGATTTAATAACAATAACAAATAATAATAATAATGATGAAAATTGTAATATAAAAAAATTAACATCATCAACTATATTAATAAAATCATCATTATCAGCATCATTATCATCATCTGTATATGAACAAAAGAAATATAATAAAAAAAATTCAACAACAATATCATCAATTAATAAAAATAATATAAATTCTACTATAAAAACAAATAATAATAATAATAATAATTCTTCTTCCTCTTCTTGTTATTCTCCTTTTATTTCTACTAATGCTTCAAACATTAATAATTCTTTTATTAATAATGTTAATACTAACAATAATAATACAACTAACACAATTTATAATTCATCAACAACAACAGGTACAATATTAACAACAACAACAACTAATAAAATTATTGATGGTGGTGGTGAAATAAAAAATTTTTTATTATGTGATAAAAATATAAAAAATATTAATAATATTAATAATACACAAAATCATACAAAAATTATGAATAATTATCCAAAACAATCAATACTTATGATTAATTCAGCGACTATGATTAATTCAGCAACAACACCATCAATTGGTCAACAACAACAGCAAGTGCAACAGATCCCTTTAATAACAGCAACAACAACAACACCAGCAATTATATCATCAAGTGGTTCGGTAACAACAACAATTGGTGGTATAACAACAACAGCAACACAATTATTAACAACAAATCAATTTGGTCAAAAACAAATAATGTTGGCAATAAATAATGGAAATCAACAGGTTTGTGTATATATTCATTAATAATTCACGAATATATCAAAAAAATCTATAAAATTAATTAATTTGTAGCTTGCATTTTTACCAATGACAACAACATCTTCTGGTCCAAATGATGATAAAAAATATTTAATAAATACACGTCAATTACATTCATCAACAAATGATAAACAACAACAACATACAAATAATCCATTAAATTCACCAATTCTTGCTGTACATCAATTTTCATCTAATGGTGGTGGTGGTACACAATCAATTGTTAAAACACCAACATCTGTATCAGCATCAACAGGAGCATCTGTGCAATATGTTATCAAAAAAGGTAACAACAACAATAACAACATTTTGGTGCACAATTTTTTTAGTGGTAAAAATATTTTAGTTGACTTATTTTAAAAAAAGAATAATATGAGATTAGATAACATAATTTTTGCATTATATTTTTTTAATTTAATTTTTTTTTGTTTTAAATAATCGTAGAAAAACCAATTGATTCACCACTATATAAAAATTTACCAGCTACACCAAAATCATCATTAATTGATTTACAAAATCAACCGGAAAGTGGTTATTGTGATGGCGGTGGTAATCATCAATTAGATGTTGATTGTGATGGTAATGAAGAGAAAACATTTGTATTAGCACCAACTCCAGCACAATTGGGTAAAGCACCATTACAAAGACGTCAAAATTTAAGTAAGTATATAAATTTTATTTTCAAATTAATTTAAAAGATTTCATCCTAAACAAAACTTGAAAATTTTAACATTGACTTAAATTTGATTTTTATTCTATTATTATTGTTTCATTATTTTAATTTAATATTTTTGTAGTGGCAAAATGTGACATATCTAATTATAATACAACCACATCAAATAATATTACTACTCCTTCAGTTGCTGAAATTGATTCACCACCACCATCATCATCATCAGCAGCAATTTTAAATACTAGCAATACAATGACAGCAATATCATCAACAACTGTTAATACATTATCATCATCAGGTTTACCGACACCGACATCAGCAATATCGACAACCGATGATAATAGTTTACAGTCACCAACATCAATGAAAAAATCATTTTTCAAAAAATCAAAAAGTACAGATGAAATGGACAAGTAAGTAGTGTTGTCGAAAATAAATATTAATGATTTTTTTCTTTTCAATTAAATATTTTTCGTTGTAATTAATTTTTAATTTTTTTTTTTTTTATTTTTTTTTTTTTTTTTATGGATAATTCTTTTTTTTTTCATTGTCGTTTATATTATGTACAATATAAATTTTGTTGTTTATGTACTAATTATAAAATATGACATAGAAAAAGTTATCCTTTTTCTCGTCCTTCTAGTGTATTAAAACAAGTTGATTTTGAGAAAAAATATCAAGCATTACCACAATTTAAACCAGAAGATTGTCAATCACCAAGTGCTATATCAGTGCCATCATCACCCCGTGTATACGGAACAAATTATCGTAAAAAGAATGCAATACAAAAAATGCGTAATTATTGAAATTAATTTTTAAAATTAAATTCGAAAATAAATTGCGTTCTTTTTTTTTTTAATTTCTTATTTAACAGAAAGTGAAGAAGAACAACAATCGGACCTTGACAGTGCAATACCAACATCAACACCAACAGCAACAACATTTCCACAAAGATTTTTTGGGCCAAATTTTGATATTGAACAATTTAAAGGTAAAATAAAAAAATGTAAATTTTTAATTAAATTTTTATACTTAACATAATATATATTTTTTAGCTAATGATAATAATGAATCAGATCAAACTGGACGATCACCACGTACACCACAAACACCATTAACAACACAAAGTGGACGACAAGATGCAAACGAAAAAGGACATCGTAAATTATTAGAACAACGACGTCAATTAGTTTTAAAATTATTACATGAACATGGAATGTTTCCGTCAGCACAGGCAACAATTAATTTTCAAGTAATGTTTTTTTTTTTGTCAATTCAATTCCTATTTGAAATTTATTTAAAATATAATTTTAATTACAAATATAATATTTTTTAGGCACAACATAAAGATATATTTCCACGACGTCAAGATTTACAATTAAAAATTCGTGAAGTTAGACAAAAATGTTATGGTCAACCAGGTTTCACACCACAATCAGCTGGTCCAGCAACACCAATTGAAATATCATCAGGTAGTAAATATTATTTAAATAATCAATAATATAAATCAATAATTTATTAAATTTTATTATTATTGAAAAGGTTATTCAGGGGAACAACAACAAACACAACAAAATAATAATAATTTTCCACAACAATAAAACAAAAATTGTAATTAATTTACTATAATTACCATAATTTGTTTAAAAGAAAATTAATTAGTAAAAAAAAAAGTCAGCAATATTTAAAATTAATCAACTTTCATAACAGAAAAATAAAAGTGAAAATTAAACTGGCGGATAATTAAAATTTTAGGTGAAAAAAAGAAATCATTATTAAATGCCAAGATGAGTTAAACAAAACAAAAAAATATGGAATAAATAAAGTTTATCGTAAAAAATAGATGAAAAAAAAAATAACAAACTGAAAAAAGAAATAATAATTAAATATATAAAAAAATATTAAACAAGAAAATTTGAAAAAAAAAAAAAACGATCATTATTTTTTGGTAGTAATTAAGAATTAAAATATTACACAACACACACACAAAACAGTAAAACATAAATTTAGTTTTTACAATTTTTATTTTCGTTCTAATAAAAAAAACACAGATAAAATTAACATAAAATTATCAAAATAATAACATAATTTTCATGTTTTTTTGTTTATGAAAATAATTAATTAAAAAAAATATTAATTTTTTTTAAATAAATTACAATAGCAATATAATTATTATGTTAGTTTTATATTAGATATTAGATTACTTTTTTTTTCAAATTTCATTTAAAAGTTTTTCGATTTTAATATTTTTGTTAATAAACAAAAAAAAAAAACAAAAGTTTAAAAAAAAAAATGAAATAAAATGCACAAAAAATAATTAAAAAAAATATAAATACAATTATATAATCAAATAGGAAAAATATATCAAGAAAAATTTATGAATATTATTTAAAATATTATTAAAAAAAAAATGTATTCATTAATATAATATAAAAAAAATAGCATAAAACATGAAATTAAAATATTACTAAAACATATAAAAAAAAATTATTATATATATAAAAAAAAACAGGTAAAGTTTTTTTTTTTAAAAAAAATTGATTAAATTTTAAATAATTTGTTTTTATAAAGAAATATTTAAAATTTAAATTTTAATTAACTTCTCTCTCTTCTCTATTTTATTAATACTATTATTATTAATTATTTAAAATATCTGTGAATAATTTATATAAGTAAAGTAAATCACATTATTTTTTACACAACATTATTTATGTTTCTGTTCTTTCCTTTTTAATAAATTAATTAAAATTCTTTTCTTTTTTTTTAATTAGTATTTTAATCAATTTAAAAAATTTAATTTTCTCAATGTGATTAGCAAATATATATATATACATATATATATAGAAAATAAAAATATATTGTACGTTAAATTTAGAATTTAAAAAATAAATGAATTTTTTTGCACGAAAAAAAATATGAGATTATTATAAAAATTGTAATCAAGTTTTAAGATATTTTGTGTTTGTTTATACATAAAATAATTGATGTGTGTTAATTAAAAATAAATATGATATTTCTACGAAATTTTAAAATTATTAGATATATGGAAAATAAGAGTTTTGTTAAACAAACTTTTTTATTATAAAGTCGTTTTATTTAAAAAAAAATATGGTTATTGGTTTTGCCAAGACGTTAATTTTGAACATTTCCAAAATAAAAATGTATTCATATTAATCTTTGTTAATAATTTTACTTAGAAAGTTGTAATAAATTTGAAAATTTACTTTAAAATTAAAAAAAAAAAAAATATTTTATTTAATATTTAACATTTTATATTTTGAAATTAAATTATTTAAAATCCTGAAATAAGTAATTAGCATTTTTCAAATTGTTTTTGAATTTTTTTTTAAAATTATGATAATATTTAACGTATTTTGAAAATTAAAGTTCTGGGCATAACAAAATTATTTCTAAAAATTGAGAATATTTCAAATTTCAAATAAAGTTTTTTAACAAAAATTAAATTTTAAACACAAAATCAAAAAATTTTTAAACATAAAATATTTTTTAGACTTGATGAAGATTTTTATTTTAACTCTCTTTTATGTTCTCTTAATTAAATATTAAAAAAAAAAAAAACAATGAGAAAAATTTTTAAACAATAAAGATTTTTCCAATTTTTTTTATTTAAAAAAAAAAATTTTAACTTGGATATTTTTTTTAAGATCTTGTGTCATTTGTTTTTTATTTTAAAAAAAATTTTTATTATTATTATTTTAAATTAAAAAAAATTTCCTTTAAATTTTGGAAATTTTTTTTATTATTTGTTTTATTATTTTTTTAAATTTTAATTTAATTTTCAAATTAGAAAAATTTGAAAATGAGGAAAAAAATTAATTTTTTTTTTAAAAAAAGAATTTTATTATAAGAAAATTATATAAATATTATATTTGAAATTTTAAAAATTTGTTTAAAAAAATAAATAAATATTTTTTATTATTATTATTAAAATTATTAATTATTATTAAAAAAAAAATATTGTAAATAGAAGTATTTTTTTTTATATAATTAAAATACGATATTTTAAAAAATTTGTTGTAACAATAAGTTTGGAAAAAAAATATATATATTATTATCATTATTATTATATAAAGTAGATTTTTATTTTGATACCGTATTTTCATTTCCTTTTTTTTAGTTTTGTAATTACAAGATTAGATAAATTTTAAAGGTGACAATTAAAATTATTGATCCTGAAATAATTTTAATTGAAAAAAGCATCAGAATTTTAAAATTTCAGAAAAAAAAAACTGTCAATATTCCCAATTTCTATTCAGCAATAATTAAAAGAATTTCTACAAAAGAAGGCAAAAAAATATAAATGCTAAAATTTCTCTAATGTTACAAATTAGTAGGTTTTTGGTAAATTAATTAATCATTTTAAAGCAAAATGAATTTCTAACTCATAAAAATTAATGTAAGTAAAAATATATCTGAAAAAAAAAAAATTAAATTTGGAAAGGTTTCATCAATAAATTTTATATAAACGTAGAAGCAAAGCCGTATATAATATAAAAATATTCAAAATTTCAAAAAGACTTAAAAAACTGAAAACATTAGGACGCCAATATTAGTTCCCGTGGTGAATATAATATCTTTGTTATGAAAGTTATTATATATTATATTATATACGGCTTTGGTAGAAGGGAATTTTATTAAAATTATAATTTACAAAAGTAGAAATGATGAAAATTATTAAATTTTACTTAATAAATTAACAATCCCAAATAATTCAATTACGTATTGAATTATGTATTAGAATAATTTTGAATTGCTATCAGAATTCAATAAAATTGAATAAATCAAACTTACTACGAAATTTCAATTTATTATATTCATTTAAATATAAAAATTTCAAATTTCTTAAAAAATTACCAGTTAAACAAAACTGATAGCCTCAGGATTGTTAAACAATTTTCAATTACTTTGTATAATTTAATTAAATATTTAAAAATAATAATAATGAATTTAAATAAATAGTTAACTTGCGAAGACAACCTCCACTTTCAGATATAAAATATTTTACAATAATAGAAATTTTATATTGAACATTACAATTTTTCATAATTATAATTTCCTAATTAAACAATTCTATCTAATTTTGGTTTATATTTATTATTTTATTTCTATTAATTTATATTTTTCATTTTATTCTTATATAAAATTTTATATTTTTAGCTATAAAAGAAAAAAAATTGTGCCAATTTTAACACTTTTTAAATAAAGCATTGCATAAATTAAGTATAATACGAAAATTAAAATAAATGAATTAAGTATATGTTTTTAATATAATGAATATTTCAAATAAAATTAAATAATCAGCAACAGCAGCAAAAAAATATATATAAATAATAATCCAAAACCAGAAAACTAATCAGCTTTTTCAACAAACGAAATATAATTTTAAATAAATCCACAATAAACTCAGCTTAAAAAGTAGTTTTTGACCTAAAATACATTTAATAAGAAGAAAAAAAAATATGACAATTTATTAAAAAAAATATTAAAAATATAACAAAAAAAAATAGTATAACCAAAATTAATTATTCAGAAACATTTATAAAACAAATAGAAAAAAATTATAATTTCTACACAATTTTTAATAAATTAAAAAAAAAATATTTCTCACTTTTAGTATGAAGTTCAAGTGAAATGAAATTTCACTGCGAGTATCCATTAACTCACCTTTTTTTTACATTATTCACTTTATAATTCAAAATCGAACTGCGAACCCCACACTGCGAAATAAAAAAAAACTCAATTTTTCACTTGGATTGTATTAATTTTCTATGAAAAATTTCATTTTACTTTGAACTACAAAATTAAATTTGTGAATATAAATATTAAAAAGAAAAATTGCTTTCTTAAATTTCAAATTTCCTCACAGATGATTTTTTTTTAATGTAAGATTATTGATAATTTCTACAACATTTTTTTTTACTATTTTTCTGAACAAATTAAAAATATAAATATAAAATTTTCAATTTAATCCTTTTTTGGTATCTCAATCCTTTAATCCCCTTAAAATTAAAGTACTTTGAAAAAAATTAAATAATTAAATATAAATAATAACGTAAACAAAAATTTTGGCATTCAAAAATTTTCATCATATAAATTTCAAATTAACACTAAAACCATTTTTGGCAAAAAAAAACTTTTTAAACACAAAAAAAATGTAAAAAATCAAATCACAAACATTTCGGACTTACAAATAACAAAACTTTTCGGACTCAAAATTCTAAAAATAAAACGAAACAAAAATAATTAAAAAAAAAAATATCTTGTATAAAAAATCATCTTAAGTGCTTTTACGTGAAAAAAGAAGTTATTTTTTACTAAAAAAAATATATATATAAATAAATATATTTAATAAAAATTCTAAAAAATAATTTAATTTTTTTTAGAATTTTAAAGTAAAAAAAAAAAAATTACAAAATGAAATGAAAATGAGATCAATTATTAAATGTAGTTTTTTAACAAAAATATAAAATAACAAAAAAAAATTCACGTGTCTTTTTATCATTTTTAAAATTTTTCACTTTTCCCATTTTTACCATTAACCTTAAAATTAAAAAAACAAAACAAAAATTTTTATTAAAAACAAATTATATATAATAAAAAGCAAATTTTTTATCATAAAATAAAAATATATAAATAATTTTTTTTTTTTTTTTAATTTAAATAGAAGTTTTTGAATAATTATTCAATAAAATATTTATATAATTAAAATATTTATATAAAATAAAATAATGAAAACAAAAAAATATACTATAAAATAAATATATTTCTAAAAAACTTTATAACAAAAAATTTTAAAGTTTTGCAAAAACAAAAAAAATTTATAAAAATCAAATAAATAAAATAATATATTTTTTAACATGAAATATATTATAAAAAAAAATATTTTAAAAATAAAATCATCGACGTAAAGATAACAAAAACACAAAAAACTTTAATTAGTTTTGAAAATAATCACTTAGATAAATTCAGCAGGTTAGTAAGAAGTGACTGAATTGTGAGCTCTCAATTACTTTCTCTCATTTGAATTTATTATTTAATTTTAGTTTTTGATTTAATCCTTGTAAATTTTATTTCATTTATTTAAATTTAAAATAATTGTTGCTTATTATTTTTTAGTTTATATAGATGGTACGAAACGAATAATAAATTGAGTTTTAAACATGAAATTGTAAAGCTTAAAGTGAAATTTGTGCTTTTACTCAAGTAATTTTGAAAATTTCGAGAGAATAAGTATTCTTATTTCGAGAGAATAAGTATTCTTACAAAAATATTAAATTTAATGGAATTCTTTAATTTAAAAAAAATTAGAATGAGTAAATTTATTTGAGCAAAGTTTGGGTATATCAGATATTTTAGTACATACTCCATGATATTTGATTTTCGAAAAATCGTAGTAATCATTGATTTTTTTATAATTCTAAAGTGCCAGTCACAGTGATTTCGTCATCGAAAATTTCAAATTTTGACAGCCCCATATATTTTATATGGTATGCCGGATTGCAAGTCACAATGAACGTGTCGAAACGAATTCATTCGACTTTTCGAATATATATATAATATATGATTTATTTAAACTCTTTAGTTAAAAATATTTTAACTTTGCCGGATGGGTCGAATGACATAACCTATAAATTATATATTTGAAATTTAAATTTTTTGAATTATTATGGGGGAGTTTATTGAAAATGTTAAGAAGCATCCAGTATTGTATAATAAATGCAGAAAATATTTATTTTAATACATAAAATAGAGATTAAACATATTTTTTTTATATAAACGGAACGAATACATTGTGACTATAATTTCTTTTCGAAACGAAAGGTTCTTTTCGATTCGAACGTGCCGTTCGAATCGAAATCACTGTGACTGGCACTTAATACGTTATCAAAAGTTGAATATCCACTCAAAAAATACAAGTTGAGTTAATTATCCACCCATAAATTACAAGTTGAGTTAATTATCCACTCAAAAATTATAAGTTGAGTTAAATATCCACTCAAAAATTAATTACAAGTTGAGTTGAATATTTGATAAAATCTATGGAGAATAAAGCATAATGTATAATTTTAATTCTACCATTTTTTTTTGTTAATTTTGATAGTTAAAATTCCACCTAATTTACAAAATATAATTTTAATAGTTAAAAAATGTTATTAAATATTTTTGTTAAACCCAATTTTTTAATGTAATATTAATTTTAAAATAATGAAAATTAAATAATTATTATAATTAAAGAGTAAAAAGACGATTTTCTATTACAAATAAAATTTTTAAAAAGAATTAAATATTATAATTTTTATTTAATTTTTACCTTGTATTTTCTATATGTTATCATAGTTATAAATAATTCTAAAATAAATAAATAATAATTGAATGTTAATTAGAAGAAAAAAAATCATTTAAAAAAAAAAAAATTATTTCAATTTAAATGTAATTAAAAATTTAATTAAAAAAAATACAAAAAAAAAACAATTTGTGTGTAAGTTTTAGATGCAATTAATACAAAATAAAATTATTCTTATATGAATTATTATTATATAAAAAAAATACAAAAAACAAAACACGTAATTAAAATATCTTATAAACAAAATGACAAAAAAAAAGAGTTAATATTAAAAAAAAAAGTAAATAAAAATGAAATTTTAAAATATATAAAAAAAAATAATTAATAAGATTTAAAAAGTTATTTATCAAAATGTATGAAAACAAAAATTAAAATAAAATAAAAATTGTTTAAATTGTAACTAAATTAATTTTTAAATTAATTGCCATTTTTGTTTAATAGATTTTCGGATAAAAATTATAATTTTTTATGCCTGATTTGAAACTCCAAATTAGATGCCTTTGTAATGTTGAGTAAATTACCTAAAATTATAGAATATTTATATAAAATAATCCGATTTTTTACCCTTTCTAATTTGTACATAATTCCATTGTAGATACAAACTGGATATAACATTTATCGTTTATATTAAATTGAACAGTCCTATATTATAGCAATTGGTAGCGTGGCTTTGTTAAATATAAAAATGTTACATACTAAAAACATAGTTAATAGCTATGTTTTTAGTATGTAACATCGCGCTCAATAAGCTTAAAATTTTTACCTCAAAATCTTCAAGTTATATATAACCTTTTGCACAGACAATTAAATTATTCGAAATTTATATAAATTAAACCCAAATTGTTTTTTATTCTATTTACTGCTTATATTTATTTTTATATTTGTTTTTTTTGTTTGTTGGTTTTTTTTTTTATAATAATTTTTTTTCCTTTTAAATATTATAAGTAATTAGTTTTTTTTTTCAATTGTTTATTTTGTTTATATAATAAGTAATATTTTTTTTGAATATTTTATTTAAAAACATTTTGGAATTTGAACGAGCAAAATAATCATTTTTTTTAGATATTTTCCTCACACAATTATGTAATTAATTTTAATAATAATTTCTTTTTATTAAATTTATGGTATTTTAAATATTCGAAACATTTGTTTGTTTGTATTTATTTTTCATTTTTTTTTTCTTTAAAGTGTTTCAAATTTATTTATTTTAAGAACAATGAAATTCTTACGTTCTAAGATTGAGAAATTCTTAAATTTTTTTATATTTTTTTAATTTTAATAGTTTCTTCTTCTTTTTAAATATATATATATATTTTAATATTGATTTATCATATTTCTTATCATCTACAGAAAAATACAAAATTTTCATATAAGAATGTAAAACTAAAAAAAAAAAAAATTCAAAATTTGTATTAATAAAAAACATAAATTACGACAATAATATTTAGAAAAGTTAAAAAAAAAAAAAGAGAAACATATTAAAAGCTCCAAAACTAATAATTATTAAATGTAAAATTCCCAGCACTCTTTAATGTCGTTAATTTTGTTGTACCTTTTAATTTCCGAACCGATCGAATAGGCAACTCCTAAGGTTGTCCTGTAGGTATAGTTGGCGGCAGAACAGCTGATGTTGGTACAACAGTTGGTGGTAATGGTGCTTGTTGATGTTGTTGTGGAATTGTTGGTGGTAATTGTTGTGTAGCTGCAATACCACCACTAGAAATATTTCCAGGTTGTTGTTGTTGTTGTTGTTGTACTGATGGTGGTAACAATGAAGTATTTTGAATATCAGTTGGATTACCAATTGTTGTAGGTGGACCAGATGGTGGTGAAGGTTCTAAAATATTATTTTTTTAAATATAAATTTTATATGTAATACAATTTTTGATTTTTTCTTTAAACAAACTGATAAATTTCATAATAGAAATAATAATTTTTTTTAATAAAACAAAATAAATTTATCTTACCACTAGTTCCTTGTGGCTGTTGTTGTGCTGAATTTGGTGCTGGTGGTTGTAAAGTAGTAGTTGTTGTATTTGTACCAGTTGGTCCTTGTTGAGAACCTAAACCACCAGCTGGAACAGCTTGTGATGCTGCATTTGGTGGTAATATACCACCTGGAACTGATGATGGACCACTTAAATTTGATTGTGATTGTGATGGTATAGAACCAGATCCACTGCTACCACTACCAGAATTAATTGGACCACCACCATGTTGCCATTGAACTTGTTGTTCTTGTTGTAAACGATGATGAGCTTGTTGACGTGCACGAAATTCAGCTGCTTTTAATTGTTCTAAATGGAATTGTTGTCGTTCGGTAATTAATTGTTGTCGTTGATATTCTAAACCTTCACGTTCACGTTCCATTGTTGTTTCTAATTCTTCAAAATGTCGTAATTTAATTTCTAACTTTTTCATTTGCGTTTCAACTAATAATGCTACTAATGATTTAATTTTACGTTCTTCTAATGCAGCTAAATGTTTAGCTTTAACAGCAGCTGATGCTAATGCAGCAGCAGCAGCTGTTTGTAAATTATTTTCATTAAATAATTGTTTACGTGCAATTGTACCACCAGTTTCACCATTTTCTTTTGAACCATTTGTTGTCTCAGTACTACCAGCATTTGATTGTGATGATTCAGTTGATGATTCCTCAGTTTTAATATCTTTTATTGATGTATCATCTTCAGTTTTAATTTCAGGATTTTTTTCTGTAGTAGTTAAATTATTATCGTTTGTTTTATTTTCTACTGTAGTAGATTTATCATCATTTTTATCTTATATTTAATAATTTTTTTTTGTATTACGAAACAAAAAATTAAGCCAATATTTTAATAAAAAGAAGGAAAAAAAAACAGAAGAAAAAAAAATTTGGAAAAGTTATAACCAAAAATAAGAATTGAATAAGAAATTGAAATAATAATATTTGTTAAAGAATTTTTTTTTTTTTTTTTCAAATTACCACCATCTTTTTGTGAAATATCTTTCATTTCTTCATCTTGATGAGCACGAGCAGCAGCTGCAGCAGCAGCTAATGCAGCCGATTTTTCTTCTTCTTCACGATCAGCACCAGTTCCAGCTATTCCACTATTTACTAAACCAGCATATGGATCAAATTTACCACCTGTAGTAGATTTCTCAACATTTTTAAAATGTGCGTCCATTATTGAAGATGGTACTTCATCCTAAAAATGATATTTTTTTTTAAATAAATTTAAGTTAAATTAATTTTTTTTATATTATTTTCAAATTTTACCTTAATTGCTGCAAATTCTTCCATTGCTGCTTTTGCTGCTGCAGCAGCAACTCTTGGATCAACAACAGATGCTAAAAATGCAACAGTTGACATAATTGGATTACCAGATTTACTAAATGGTATTGGTTGATAAGCTAATGGTCCTAAAAATCCACCATCATCTTCTAAATATGGATCTTCAATTGGTAAACGTAAGAAATGTAATATACATTCATCTTGTGTTCTTGTACCAACATGTTCACATACTTTATTCCAATCATCTTTATACATTTCTAAACCTTCTAATAACAATAAGGTTTCTTGATCTGTCCATTCTCTTGCCATACTAGCTGCTGTACGATTTCTTAATGCAGCTGGTTTTTTGGCATATTGATCTAGTTTTAAACCAAATTGTCCACCAGTTTCAATACCAGCTTCTAATTTTATTGGTATCGTATTTGGAACAATTAATTGTTGACCTTGTCCTGTTAAAGGTGGTAATACACCTGGTACAGTAGCTGGAATTGGAACAGATGATGGTGTATTAGATGATTGTTGACCTGGCATTATTGCTGATAATGTAGTTCCAGTTGTACTAGGAGTACTGTTAGGTGGAATTGTTGATCCAGTTGTAGTTGGTGGTACTGTATTAGTTTCATTTTCCTTATTATCTTTTGGTTTTTTATCTAAATCAAATAATGCTTTAGCGGCTGATGGTTGTGGAGTTTTTTGTGGATTAACTGGTTGTAAACCAGATGGTGTATCACTTAATATATGAAAATGTGATGTTGGTGGTGGACCCATTGGTGTTGGGCGAAGTTCAGCATCAATTTGATAATTTATTAAACCCCATTGTTCAAGGAATGCATGTACACGCATTATTGCACATACATCACCAGCTAAATTACGACGACATGCTGTTGATGTTAAATATTCCGTTGGATTTAAACGATACGTATCAATCATAAAATTACGATATGCCATATAAATTTCTGGTGTTTTTGATTTATTTTTACCATTAAAAAATTCGGGCATAGCGCGTTTTTCAATAACATGTATTGAATTATAATCAAACCAAGCTGAATATGATGGTACAATAATATGATGTGTTTGTTCAGTAACATTATCTTCCATATCTTCTTTTGGTGTAAATTCTTGGGTATTACTATTGTCACTAGTTTTACCAGTTTGTGAATCTTCACCACCAGCACCGGCCATTTCTTCATCTAAATCAGTTACGGTGCCACCTTTAAATATAAAGAAATAATTTATTATTTTTAATAAAAATTTAATTTTTTGTTTCTTTTTACCTTTAATTGGGAGCATATCATTATCTCGAGCTTTTGATGGTGGTGCTGGACTTGCTGATGATATACCACTTGTTGGTGGTGCTTTACTAACTTCAGTAATATTAGTTTCTGGTTGTGGATCATCCATATCTCTTGTTAAATCTTCATCATCATCTGCACCATCGCCACTACGTGACTTTTTGGCAAATACAGCTGGTGAACGTTTTCGTTTACCAGTTTTTGGTGGCGGAGATGGTGATCGACGTCGTTTTTGTTGTTTACCAGTTGTTTTCTTTTTATCCTCAACATTTGTCATTAAATCTTCAACAGATAAACGTAATTTGTGCATTTTTTTTTTACCATTTTCATCAACTTCATAATCTTCTTCAACCATCCATTCATTATATTGTTCTAAATCTAATATCCATGATGCTGATACACGGGTACGCTCACCCGGTGACATTGGATAATCTGGTATATTATCTGGTATATCAAATGTATTTGGTACCCATGAATCATATGATTCTGGGAAACAATACCAATGTAACATAATATTATTACCACGTTTAAATGATGGTCGGGCATATTCATCTGGATGTGGATCAACAAGTGGATATACAACATGTGTTGCATCTTCTTCATCTGGTACAATTTCAACACGACGTGCCGTTAATATATCTTTAATTTTATTTGCCAATGGTTTATCTAATTCTGGTCTTATATAAATTTCTGGTAATCGTAATAATTCCGCTTCAATTAATGCTGCTTCAATATCCATTATCATTTGTATATTTGGATCTTTTCTCGATGTATTTTTACCAATAGTAAAATCAAATTTTTTACCTCTTTGTTCAGTACGAAAACGATACATTGATGCAAATATAACACATAAACCGCCACCAGGTTTAAAATCCAAAAAGTGACGCATCTACAATTAAAAAAAATTATTAATAATTTATTATATTATTATTGCAAATTAAACTACTGGTATACGAGTTGTTGGTGGTTCTTGAGCATTTTTACCCAATTTAGCCTCTTGATATTGCAAAAATTGTATTATTAATTGGGATAAAGATTCTTTTGTAATTGGTTCAGTGCTACAAGCAATTGCCTAAAAAAAAATTAGTAGGTATATCCAATTAGAAAAATCAATTAGTTTTTTTTTTCTTTATAATAAAATTTAAAATGCCGCCATCGTTAAAATAGATTTGCTTGACAGCCAAAATGTATATATACAAAAAAAAAGTACAACAAAGCGGCCATTGTCGTTTACCTTTTTGCAATTTTTTGTTAACCATAGACGAACTGTTTCAAAACCTTGTAAACTTTCTGATGACTGAAAATAATCCAGATTTGGACCACCATCCTTTTTGGGACCTAGTGTCACCATTATGAACTTTAGAAATTAATTTATAAATTTATGTAAATTTTCTGTAGTGAATTTTATTTTTTGGAACTTTTCTTTAGCTCTTTTTGACGCACGTCAAACCGGAGGAAATATAACTATTTGAAGTTTTTCGTTTTCTTTGTTGCGCTATTGGATGGCGTTAGTGTAGAAAATATGGCGTCTCGCCGGTAATCGGTTTTAAATAGGGTTGGGATTTTCTAATGATATTTCATACCTATATCATTTTTTTTAATATTTCACATTTTCGCCTTGAGTATAAATTGTATTATAAATTATTATAAAAGTTTTGTTTATATTAGAAAATATAATTTAATTTTATTACATCAAATGAAAAATAACGCAACGGAATGCAAACACATATGGTGTGTTTCTTATTTACGCTCAGATCGATCTGTTCAATCTGATTAATCTGAAACTGTTTCTTATTTCTGCTCAGATCAATCTGATCGATCTGATGGCAGTTTCTTATTTCAATTCCAGATTACCTAGTCCTAGTTAGATTGATTTTTTTTTATCAGAATTTTTTCAGATATTTCAGGTACATTGTGGCGTTTTTTTATCTAAAAAAAAAATCTGTTAATACTACTGTGTAACAATCTAAATTGGCCCTGTGCCTGATTGGTTAATAAATGAACTAAATAAAAAAATAAAAAATAAAAAATGTAATTGTTTATCACTATAGTATAGACAGATTAATCTGACGGCCTTTTCAGATTGGCAAGAATCTACCGTCACGGGTTTTCGGCGGTTGTGTAAATCCGCCTTTAAACTATATAAAATCAATACAGTTCATTAATGGACATCAAAATTTATCACCTTATCAATTACCTTGTTTCCATGACGAGTTCAACTCGAGTTGAACTCGAGTTAGCGTGCATGGAAACAGGGGTTGAGTTGAGTTGAGTTGGAATGGAACGAATAATTGATGGTTCCATTTCAACCCCATTTCAACTCAACCCAACTCAACTCTGTACATGGAAACTAGGTAAATATTTCTATGCACAAATTATTTACAACATCGTATTTTTTCGTTTAAAAAAAATTATAAATTAATTGGAATACGAAACTTTAACTGCATTGGGAATTATGTTCGCGATTTCGTGATGCAAGGCGTTTACGAATCGTGTGACGGAGCATACATATTCATATAAATTATTGCACAATTACATGTTAATGCTTTTCTAACTTATAAATAAGATTAATTAATTACAAATATATCTAATAATTATAAAAGGAATAAAAATAAATTATATATTTTGAAATGTTCAATTTATGTACCGCGATAAGTAAATGATAATTTTTTACTGGGTTTACTATCAATTTTTGACAGTCAATTTAACCGCGCCATCTTTCTTTTTGGAACTTCCGTTGTGTGGCTCTTTCGGTCGGCCATTCTTTTTGATCGGTTTGCAATCATGACTGGTTTAACAAATAGAGTAAGTTTCGTTTTTTGTATAAAAAATATTAATTAAAATGTTGTGAATTATGGAAAAATCACAGAATAATAATTATTAGTGTGCTATAATAAAGGAGTTTTGTTCAAAACCAACTTATAAGTAATGAAATATTCAAATTAAAAAAGTGTTTCCCATTTGACATTTACACGTGCTGAAATTTATATGAATTTAAAATTTTTTTTAAATATTAAACTAAAATTATCACTAAAGTTGTCTAATTAAAAAAAATCTACTTAAAATTTAATAAAGTTTTAATCATAAATTTAATTATTTTGTGATTTCCTTTTTCTCAACTTAGAAAACCATAACCTCAACAATATTTTTGAATGGTGTAAACTTTAATCGAATTTTTTATAACAATTATTTTTTTTAATTTTATTTTTAGGCCATTGTAATTGATGGTCGTGGCCATTTAGTTGGTCGTTTAGCATCTGTTGTAGCTAAATACTTGCTACAGGGTGGCAAAGTTGCAGTTGTAAGATGTGAAGAATTAAATTTGTCTGGACATTTTTACAGAAATAAAATAAAATATTTATCATATTTGAAGAAACGTTGTAATGTAAACCCAGCTCGTGGTCCATTCCACTTCCGTGCACCATGCAGAATTTTCTACAAAGCAGTTAGAGGTGAGTCTAATTATAAGACTACATGCTTTTTTAAAATAAATTTGTACCATTGTGATGACCAATATTTACCTACATTATTTGAATGAAAAAACATGTAACATACTTTTTACTGACTTACATGCCTCTATAAAAATATTATGTTAAAAAATTATTTTACAAAAAATTGAATCTCTTGTAATTTATTTTTAGGTATGATCCCACATAAAACAAAACGCGGTCAAGCTGCACTTAGTCGTTTGAGAGTATTTGATGGTATTCCAGCACCATTTGATCAGAAACGTCGTGTTTGTGTACCAATTGCTATGCGTATAACCACATTGAGATCAGATCGTAAATATTGTAAAGTTGGACGTTTATCACATGAAGTTGGATGGCATTATCAAGATGTTGTTAAAAATTTGGAAAGGAAACGTAAATCAAAACTTCGTGTTACATTAAAACATAATAAGATTATGAAAAAATTGACTGTTCAAGCTAGAGAAAATATTACTAAAGCTGCTGAACCATTCAATAAAATTATCAAATCATATGGATACGAATAAAGTAATTTCCATATTTTATAATTAAAAATAAAAAAAAAATTAAAACAAATTTTTTATATTTATTTTTGTCTTATAATTTCGATTTTTCTACAATTTTTGGAATAAGCTTCCAGCCACATTAGAGATTTAATTTGCTATAATTTCATGGTTGGAGAAGAACTTTAAAAGAACTAAAAAGTCGTCCTATAATCTGGTTGCATTGATTATCTTATAAAATAAAATAGTTTTGTTTGGTAAATTTCAATCATTTTATTCAAAAAAGAGAAATTTAATAATTTTATCTTCCGATTATACTAATTAAAATAAAAAGTCATACGTTCTAATCTTATCCTTTCTTTTATTATGTCCATTTTAATTTATTATTAATTCTATTAAATCATTAGTAAATATAAATAAGAGAAAAGGATTTATGGCCTTTTTTTGAAATTATTAATAATTCTACGAAAATACAATAAATTATTTATTAAAAAAAAAAATTAAGTAGAACTTATACTACTACTTGTACCATTATTAAATGATTCTTGTTCTGATGTCGATGCAGTTGTTTCAATTGATGATTCTCTATCATTATTTTGTTCACAATTATCTGTAGTTTTAATTGATGTTTGATTATTGTCATTATTACTATCTTCTTCATCTTCACTAACAACGGTTTTATATACATTACTTTCATCAAATTGTGAAAAATATTTAAAAGCTTTCATAACAGCTATTGGAGGTATATTATGGAGCGGATGTGTTGGTACTAATTCATTATCTGGATGTCCTAATAAATATGGATCCATTTGCATTTCAAAATGTTGTGATATAGAAATACCACTTAAAGTATAACAAGTATGATATGGATCGGATGGTCTAGAAATAAAAATTTGATGAAAATAATTTTATATTAAAAATAAAAAACTTACTTTCCAGGTTTATCAATTAAGCCACCATTTGGTCGTTGACAACACAATAAAATGTATTCCTGTAAAGCTGATCTGTCAAAAAGACAACCTTTTAAAAGATTAGATAAATCTGAATCTAAAATGAAGATATATAATTTTTTTTAATGAAAAATATAATTTTTTTTTTAAATTTATTTCTATTTCTACCATGCTTGCATAAAATAGCTTGAGCAATTGGTATTATAGCTCCTACCCAAAATGAATAGCATCCATCAACTAATTTATTTGTTCTACCTTGGAAGCCGCCTTCAAAACGCATTTGACGAAATAATGCCCATTTCTATAAAATAATTAAATAAATCATTATTTACTTTACATGTATGTACTTAAATATAAATTTATTACTCACCAAAATCTCTTCAATGTTACATTTTTCTGTACATCCTAACATTGCCATTCCAGCTATACCACAAAATGTATAACCACCATGTGCTTCTAAATCTGGTGCACCACCAAATCCACCTTCATATGTTTGACAAGATGCTATCCAATCACCCGTACCTTCAAATAATTTCTCTTCATCCTCTAATGAAAAATTACATAATTTTGCACATGATATGGCACAATATGCACCCCTAACATCTACTTCACCACCAACATGCAACCGAAATGCACCATCTGATTCACGAACTGACCAAAAAAATTCTTTTAATTTATCACGATCAATGGCATCTAATGCTTTTGGTGTTCCAATAATACATAAACTATTAACGGCACCATATGTTGTTGCTAAATGTGAATATTGTCCAGGACCACCACCAAAACCACCTGTATCATCATTACGACATTTAATTAAAAAATTTACTGCTTTGTCAAGTAAATTATCATCAAACTGATAATGTAATAAATTTGCTGAATTTAATATCCAATAAATTAACCATGGTCGACTACTATCCAAACATTCAAATGATGTTGTTAATCGTTGAAAATGTTGCTTTAAATATGATATATGTTGATCATATAAAATTCGTGCTAATTGTGGATCTAAACATTGAAGTTGTTGAAATCTATCAAAACATTTTTCAATCGACGTTTCGGTTTTAATCTATATAAAAAAATTGTGGTTAGAATTTACAATAGGATTGTTTACTTAAAAAAAATTACTTGTTCAAATGATGTTGTTGAAGATACTTTTTCATCATTAAATTTATCCTTTTTTAATTTAGAATAATTACGGAAATTTGCTTTATTATCGTCCATAATAAATTTTAAATGTTTTTATCATATTTCTTTATAAAAAAAAAACAGTTGAGAAGAAAATTATAAAATGATTGATAATGTTGTTAAATTTGGCAATACATTTTGCGGTTATGTAGTTTTAATATTTTGTAGCAAAGGAATTGAATTTGCTACATTTTTGTAGTTTGCAACTATTTCTATTAGATATTATGTCATTAACTGATAGATGTCACTAGTATGAATTAACTTTTTATATACTTCATCATAGATGGCGCAATTTATAATTTTACTACATTAAATTATTTAAATTTATATAGATGGCGCAGATAAATTTGCGCTAAAATATTTAAAAAATATAAATTAAAATATTTTATTAATTTATAATAAAATGATTAATTATAATACAATACGATTAATTGTTATAATTTTATATTTTAATATTACAATAATTTATGGTTCATTGAAAATTAGTAAAATTGAAATGCGTCCACCAAAAGAAAAAGATATTGGATTAATATTTGGTTAATTTTTTATTAAATTTTCTTATATTTGAATTTGAATTTTGATAATATTTTTAATAGATATTGTAATTGTAAATTCTGTAAATAGAGATAAGTCTACACTTGATTTACGTGTTCGTGGTGAAAAATGCTGTTTAGAATTAATGGCAGAAAATGAAACATTTTCTACGGTATGAAAAATAAATAAATTATTAATCAAATTTATATATAAAAAAAGTATTTGTATATTTTTTAAGGGTCCAAAATTATTTGGTGGATATTTTGGTAAAATTGAACCAGGTAAAAGTGTAACAGTTAGTGCAATATGGCCAACATCAGTAAGATTTTTTTTTAATTATAAAGAAAACTATGAATTTTTAATTATTAATTTTATAGATTTTATTTAACCGAAAGGGTAATTGTGATGTAACAATTTCATCATCATTAAATTCATCAATTAGTAATGCAATTTCTGATAAAATATATTTTGATACAAATATTAGTGCTAAAAAAATTCCAGCTATAATGAAATGTATGAAAATATTATTGCCAATTATTATTAACTTCTTATTCTAGATTTTCTTGTTTTTTCTTTAAATTTTTAGTATTTGTTAATAAACGTAATATTTCGGATTGTTATACAATTGATTTAAATCCATTTCAAAATTGTACACCAATGGACTGTGAAGAAAAATATTTTGGTCAAAGAAATTATTACAATGAACAAAAAAAATTATGTGAAATTGTACCAAAATGTGTAGGTGAAAATATTGTAAGTAAAATAGTTGTATGAGAAAACGAAATATTTTAACTACAAATATTGATTATCGGAATAAATACATTTAGATTTAATATTATAGAAACAGAATGTACAATAATAGTTTTAAATTTATAGGTATACTCGTAGAAACGATATTTTCAGTCAAATCTATTTTTGTACATGTTTTCCACAGGTTTTCTACAGGTCTTCCACAGATTATAAATGAAATCTTCCTGTAATAGATAACATTACGTTTCTCACATATCATAACGATAATATTTAAATTAATTTTTAAATAATTTAATTTTTCAGATATATAATTATATAAATAATGAATGTGTTGATATTAATAAATTAGTAACAGATGAAGATATTGAATTATTTAAATCTGGTAAAATTAGTAATAAAATATGGGATTTGAAAAGAGAAACAATTGATGAGAATGCAGTTAATATATTTATTTTATTTATTTTTGAATTACTTCAATTTAAATATTAAATAATAAAAATGATTTTTTTAGGCTGGATATACGGAATCAGAATTTCAAAATCCAACATTAGATGGTATTAGATGGTGGACTGCTATTGATGCTCTTATAATTGTAAAATAGAACAAGAGTATATTTTAAAATTTATATATTTAAACTAATAAATCTATCTTATATTATACAGGCAACAGCATCATTAATATTTTATTTATCAATATGCTTTTGTATATTTTTATTTTTTAATTTAATAGCAAATCGAAGTAAAAAAAATAAAAATCTATCATTTAAAAAATTATCATCAAAACCATGGAAATCATCGAAAGTATCAGAATCGAAATCATCATTAAAAGAATCAAAATTATCCTCAAAATCAAGTGATAGAAGCAAATATGATTGATATTTTTATAAATATTTTCTAAATTACTTTAAATTTATTAATTTATTATTTTTTAAATTTTTTCATTAATAAATTTTAAAAAAATTTATTTCTTTTAATTTAATTTTCTAAAAAAATAATTAGGAAAATGAAAATGTATTGTAATTGTAGTGTAGAATTGCATAAATATTTAGGATTAGGTGGATATTAAATCGATTATTTGATATTGACATGAGAATTAGTCAAATCATATTGCATATATTTAGGATTAAAAAAAAATTATATTGCATTTTTTTCGATTAATTATGCTATTTTAATGTTATACATTATTTTCCGGAATTTTTTGAATTAGTGTATCTTAAATCAGTTATCCTTTTTAAGCATTTCATTATATCCATAATAATTCAAGTGTCATTTATCTGTGTTATATTTAGTAATGTTTTACTATACCAAAGATTATATTTAGAATTTAGTGTATAGTATTTAATAAATCAATTGAAAATAGTAATTTTACTTTAAATGAATTTTGATAATTACATCATTTTTGTATTTTGTTTGTGAAAACATTTTCAAAGAAAATGGCCTTCAGTGGTTGTCTTAAATTTGTATATATATATTAAGGCTGATTCGATTTAGCTCAGTAATTTTATAGGTGACATAGATGATTTATAGCACTGGGACTGCTGCTGCACTGTTTCATAATTTATAAAAAATTTGTCACAAAATTTATTCAAATTTAATTTAAAAATATTTTAAAATTAAATCTTTAATTACTAACATAAACACAAAAAATAAATTAGTAATTTTACTTATTCACGATGTCCGTTTAAATATTTTTTTTTAGTTCTTTTAGCAAAATAGCAAAGGTAAATTAATATACCTATAAAATCGTTAATGCAATTAAATTTCCATTGTTTTTCATTTCAATTTTTTTCTGTAAAATTTAATTACACATAATTATTATATTGTGACTGCAACACAAAAAAAAATATTAACATGATGTTATGCGCCATTTTTATGTTTGTTTCCATATTGTTTTTTTTTTTAGTAAATTTTCTTTTTGTAAAAAAAATGTAAATAAACTAATTACTTTTACAACAAAAATCAGTTAAGATATAAAAATATTATTTTTTTTTTTTGCATATATGAAATTATTAGAATATAACGTCATTTTGACTGCAATTATAATTATGTTTATTTTATTTCAGTTAGGTGATGTTTTTATGTAAAACAAAGTAAAAACCAATTTTTTTTTTATTTGAATTGCAATTATAATTTTTTTTTATATGTACTAGAAAAATTTTACATTCTTTAAAATAAACATAAAATATGTTTTAAATATTAATTTTCATAAAAACATTAATTTACAATGTTATTTGCATATTATTATTCGAAGAAGGGGTCCGGTCATTGGTTATTCGATAATTTAGTATACCATCAAATTTGTGACGATACTGATTCAAGTTTTTTTTAAGGATATCTAATGTGTATTTTCATTTTTTCCCGTTTTCTATATATGTTTTAAATAATCGACTTTTAAATATCCGAGTAAAGGACATTTTTTTGGATATACCTACATAAAATGATCAATCCAATGTCATGGAGTCTCTGATGGTGTAAAACTTCAAAACATGGAAATTTTGATGGTGTAAAACTTCAAAACATATGGAAATTTTCTTTCTGCATATTGAAATTTTATTTATCAAAATTTAATTTTCAACCATAATTTAAATGGAAAATTTAATTTATTTTCTTTTAAGTACAATAATTGGACCGGAAAATATAAATTCATACTAAATTTAATAATTAAATTTAATACATAAATTAAAAATATATGTTTTTTAAAATACTTAATTGTCGATTAATACTTATTATAATCATAAATTAATTTATAAATTATAATATAAGATAGTTTTATGAAAATGTTCATAATGTTTTTATACTCTTGAAAAATTATGTTAAATTTTTGTAGAAAATAAAAAATAAACTTTTTTTTTTCGCCATCATCAATAAGTAATCATGATAACTATATGTAGTATATTTAATACAAAGGTGTTGTCTCTTCTAAATCATTCAGATCAGCGGGTGATTTTTCTTTTAAAACATGACTTAAAAAATTTTCAAAAATTTTCAAAAAGAAAACAGCAAATTGAGAGAGAATTATCACATGCTATGAATTTTATATAATAAATATACACATATATATGTAATATCAAAAATCTATGCTTAAGCTTCAACAATATTTATTATGAATCACAAATTATAATCATCTTTATGACAGCAACCAACCATGGTGATGGTTGTATAGTAGTAGTAGACGTGTACTACATGTGAGTATATTATCCCATATATGGAATCATAATAATAATTTTCTTTATAATTTTTATGGTTTTGTTTTAATCTTTAAATATATTTTTTTTTTTAGTTTTAATTAAAATAACTTTTTTTATAAAATGTCAAAACTTGAAATAAAATTTTTAAGTTATTATAAAATAAAAACAGAAATTTGTAAATAAATTTTACCACACTACAAATTTTCATTTATATTTTACGATAATTTATTATAATATAAAATGAAATATTTTTTTAGTATTGGAGAATTTGATGGTGTAACTTGTAACAGATTACAGTCCAATTTGATAAATTTTCAATTTGAGGATTATTTAAAATCGTTAAAAATAGAACAGCGTAATTATTTTTTGACTATTAATTGATACATTTAGGTGAGTTAATTTTCATTTTTAGTTACACTAACAGTTTCCTAACAGTTTACTAACAGAGAGGTAAATATAATATTAAAGTCTTAAATTTATTAGAAATTTCTTCTTTACAATTTGTTATTTAGAATGCTATGGTATATATACTAGCAAAAATATAACTTCAATTACTCTAAATTTGTCAATCCAAATAGTAAGTTGAATAACAATTGAAGAAAGTATAATTTAAAATACAAATTACAAGTTTTCAGTTTAAAATGATATCCTAAAAATAGCACACATCAGAAAAATAAGTAAATCTTATAATTATAGTATATAATTTTGATTTTGTTATCCCAATTATAGAAATTCTTCCATTTTTCCATTTTTGTCGGTTAATTTTTTTTTATTTTTGCGGATATCCTTTTATAAATGAAATATTAAATTTTATTATGTGTGAGAAATACAATAAATCATAATAAAACTTGACAGCTGGCGCCTATATCAATCATATTTATATACAATTTATAATTATTATGTTTTGTATAGTATAGCATCAAAGTAAATAATTAAATGATATTTTTTGACCATCAGTTTGTTCCATCAAAACTGTTACAATATAATATGTAAGGTACAAAAATTTAGCAAACAAGAAATATAGAAAGAAGAATGATAATTTAACATTAAAAAAAAAATATTTATTTCTATATTTTTGTAAAAGTATTTTCCATGAATTTTGCAAAATTATCTTACCAAGTTACCGACATTTTTATTTTTCAGAAATATATTTTTCATTCATAAGAAAATCATAATGTAAAATTAATTAAGAATTAAGTGATCTACTATAGGTCATTCATAAAGTAATTAACTAAAGGTAGAAGAAGATTATTCTTTTGGAATTGCGTAGATAGAGAACACACATATATTTCCAGCCACTCAATTTTAACTGATAAAAGAAATTTCATTTATCTTACATTTTCTTTGATAAAAGCATTTAATCATTAAAAATTTACAAACCAATTTGTTATGAAAGGAACATGAATAAAATAATTTGCTTCTGGATAGCTTAATTCTATTTTAGATTTATATGTAAACCAGACCAATGCGAATTCAAAGAATTATTGCTTTTTACACTGTCGAACAGAATTGAATTATTGAAAATTTTACTCATTTCGCAATCTCTTGAAGTTTGGAATATTGATTTTATAATTTAGTGATGTGAAATTACAGAATTCTGTTAAATATTTTGTCGTACATATTGGTTTGAATTTTAGGATGGAATTGCTATAGATATGACTGGCTGATCTATACTGGCTCGAAATTCATCAATCCAAAGAATAAGTGTATTTCAAACTTCAAAGTATAATAATATATAATTAAATTCAATTTCATCACAGAAATTTTAGTATCAGGAAATTTAAATTCATGGTAGTATAACAAAACTTCAATTTCTGACTTATAAGATTTAACAGAATTAAAAATTATTTTATATTTGAATTGAAATATAAAATAGATAATCTCACCATCATAACGAAATATGTAAAAATATAGTTTGGTGTATAAAATTGAGTAAATTAATATAAGAAAAATGTCAAAAAATTATGCAATTTTTATTTTACTTTCAAATCGACTTTTGCTACTTGAATTTACCAATTTTAATTTTTTTTTGCTAAATTCAAGTAGCCAGATTTATATAAAAAATATTTTTATTAAAAAAAAGATTTGAAATTTTGATTATTTTATTAAAAGCACCGTTTTTAAGACTATATAGAAAATATATATTTTTTTAACTTCCCACGCATAAATTTTCCATATGAAGAAACATAAAAAAGTCCGTAATAATATTTTAAGCTAGATTTAAATAAGATATTTATATTGAAAATTGGTATATTTTCTCGAATAAATAAACGACAAGTTGTAATATACATATGTATTTTTATGTAATGGAATGGTTAAAATTATACAGGATATCCCAGTGTAGCGCTCAACTGTGGGTAAGGTTAGTCTATCTGAAATTTTCGTTTCATATTAATGCATCTCTTAAATTCGAGTATCTAAAATCGAAGAACATAGCAATAAAATTTGACAACATAATATACAGAAACTGGGGAACATCATTAAGTACGAATATTTATGTTTTGACAAAACATTAGTATATGTAGGTTTAATTCATATTAGATAATTTACTTTTTTTTATAAATATTTTGAATTTTACTAATAATAATTTAAATATTTTCACCGTATATTGGAGACAATCTGTACTTAATCTTTTATTTTATTTAAACTATTAAAAGAATAAAATGGAAAAAAAAAATCTAGAAATAAGATATCAAAAATATTTTTAAGTTCTATAAATTCTTGCTATAAGAATATTGAAGAAAAATTATGTGTATATACCTAAGTAAAATAAGTAAAATACATTTAACATTCAGCAGAATTATTGCAATATGCAATAGACATTTCCTTATATTTATTGATGTTGGCGTGACAATATATTTTCATATTTTATATTGAGCCGAAGAGGAGAAAATTTATGGTATAAATTTACAAATCAATATGAAAATTTTCTCTTGTAAATGTCGTATTACTTCTTATAAGCTATAGAAAATGTTTGAAAAGTAAACATAAATGGAAAACTATTTACACAATTTTAGAAAAAAATATGTTTATATAATATAAAGTGTGAATTGTAATACTAATAGTCTATTTACACTATACATATTATAGTGTATATTTTTTCGATTCAATGGCGGACACCTATTATACAACAGAGTAGTTCTAATGCATTTTTAATGCAATGAACATGTGATTGTCTTATCCGTGGAAGAGTTATTAAGCCAAAATACTGATAAATTTACTCTGCATAGAACTTGTTTAATTTTGACATTATATTCAAAAATTTATAATAAGGAAATGAAACCAAATTCATTTTTCATAAAAATTCATAATTTTAGAAAAAAAATTCAAAATTTAAAAATTATAATTGGTAAATTAAAATATTACATCACAGAAGATAAATTAATTTAATCATTTCATTTTCAATCATTTTAATTTAATCAAGATTTAGAAAATAGTGAAATTTCCGTAGATGAATATTAATTTTACATATTTAACTGCTGAAATATATTTTATTCTTCAGGACAAGGAAATACGACAGGCAATTTTGCAACGATAAATCATACATAATGATTTACGATATTTATTTGTATATCATTTGGGGCTGATATGGTTAAGTAAGTATAGTGCGAATAGACTATAATAAATATATGTGCAAACTATGAGAATATGGTTCAAATTTGAAAAAAATGTTTCTTGATTCAACGAGTAACAAAAAGAGTATGAATCAAAGTGATTATATAAGTAACCTGTCCTACTTGCTTGCTACCAAAGATACGGTGCTGTAATACTGAATATCATTTCAAAAAGTAATGTAAAATTGGTAAAAGCATTAAAATTTATATTCATAAGTAATAACAAAACAGTATTTCAATATTTATAAGCATATAATAACGATACGAGTATAATAAATCTACATACTAAAACATGCTAATAAAATTTAAATAAAATTCTTTTTCTTCTGCTAGTATATACCTCTATATACCATGCCACGTCAAAAGTAATTATATAAGTAAGAAAAATTATATTTCAAAAATAATAATAAATGAAAATAAAATAATTTTACTTTGTAATATTTAAAATTTTATGTATAAACTTTTAATTTTTACCTTCATAAAAAAAAATTACAACTTTAACAACTTCCATATACGAATATAATTGTTTTTCTAGTTTTTAGTTTGTTAAAAACTAATTTTTTTTGTTTTAAAAAGTAACAATTTCTTAAGGTACTTAAATTAGGACGCCATTTTTTTTCCTGTTACTTTGCTTTCTTACCCACATTTAAATCATATTTTCATACTATATACTTTAACAATTTATAAATATTACTTTATGTAAGTTTACCTTCAATTACTGTAATAAAAAAACTAACAACAATTTTTTTTTACTTGTAGTATATATTATAAAAATTGTTATCAGTTCTATACAATCTGCCGCCAATAGTTTTAACTATGCAATTACGAATAAACCAATTTGATTTTGTTTTGTTTTTTTTTTATTTTGTATGTTGCTGGTTTTTATGTTGTTCACATTTTAGATTATATACTTTGACTAATTTCATAGTATGAAATGTGTTAAACTTGCACTTGCACATAAGACTATGTATAGCATAATAATAAATAGCATAATTTTTTTGCATAAATATGCAAATATGTATTAAAAACTATGATGAATTAAAATGGGAAAATTTGTAGGGTGGAATTATATTTATCATCATTAAATATTCATAAATTTATTGTAATTTTATATTTTTTTTTTTTGTTAAAACTTTTAAAAATTAAAATAATCAAAATAATGGACAAAAATAATTAGAGTTAAAGTTATCAATTATTTTAGATTAAAAATAAAATATATATAATTTTTATTTATGTAAATTTTTTTTAATTGTATATTAAAGTTAATTCGCCTTCGGGCGAATTTTTGGGTTTTAACGAAATATAGAATTTAGTTTTAAAAAGAATAAAAGAAAAGAAAGACAATTTGTTTAAAATGGTTACGACCCAGAAAACGAAAGGAATTCTCATTGTTTAATCATGGGCAAGGTTAAAGGTACATTTGACCTCTAGTATCGAAATGAAGGTTAATGGATGAAATATTCTGAAGAAAAGGAAGAAACACCTTATCATTTGCATCCGGCAGAACGGAATCGACTTGTAAATTTCAAAAATATTTATATATAATTGTAAAGGATGCTTCTGAAATATATAGTAAACTGGAATTCATATAATTAAGCAGATTTTATGTATACGAAATAATTTACCCTATCTATGGCATATACTTTTTGATTTTATAAACCTTTCTTGAAGTAATCTTTTCAGGACTACCACCAAATGATATACGGCTTTGCTACCATCATTGATTAATTATTAATTTCTTCATCTTCGTCTTCTCTTTATTGGCATAGCTTTATGATGACGAACCTAAACCTATACCGTATATATATATATTTTCTAACAATTCATCTGATTCTCGAAAAACCAATTTTACCATTTTATATTTTATATTAAATTAACGAATTTTCTTATCGAAGCTCAATAAAAATTTTCCAGCATCGAATAAATAACATGCTCTTATTCCGTATGGTTTTAATTAGTAAACTGTACCATATCCCTATCCCGAAAGTACTGCACTATATCCAAAGTAAGAATTATAAATACAGAAAATTCGTATACCAAATAAATTGTACTCTATTAATTACATAAAATAAAAAATTATTTTTATTAAATTTGTTTGCGCCAATTAAAATACAATAACATTGTATTTCACTGTAATATAAATTTCAACACCTTCCATACCACAATAAACTTTAAATAAACTTTAATTAAGAAATTAAACAATAATTATTATTACTAACAATAACAATATTTACATTTTATTATAATATAATTAATAAAATAATTATTTTATTACAAAATTGTACACAAGTTGTAAAATTATAGTTAATTTGAAAATGATTCATAAAATTTTTGTAATTTTGTTGCAAATTTTACTAATAAAATTTAAACACTTAGGTAATGTGGTAGTACAGAAATATTTCCGCAGAATATGCGAGTATATGGTAGATAAACTGTCAAACAGTTCCCATTATATTAGAGTGCAATCCCAAAGGTTACTATTTTTAAACCGCTGCATTCAAATAAATTTTGAAAATGATTCATTTAGCCTTGGTATAGCGTCGGAATTCTAATCCAATAAATGTCTAAAATGAGTCTAAACGGGCATAATTGGTATATACCATTAAAATTTAATCTAATAAAACTAAAATATTTCGTTTTCCAAAAAAATTTGAATATTTCAATTTCCAATTATGATGTTTTAAAATTTCCAGCTGTCATTTTTGTTTACCAAAATATAATTAAACCTTGTCAATGACCGTGTAAAGACATTGAAAAACAAAAGTTAAATTTTTGGCTAATTGCTTTTAAAAAATGTGTGTATATATACAATTTAGTAATTCATATATACAAATGATTTGTATTTAAATTTCGGTTTTTTACTTAAGAGACAGGTGAAAATTTGTTTTTTTTTCGGTTAATGGACCTGTTTTTATTTTTTTGCAAAATAAATTTTAATTTACAAGTCAAAATTTTATCGTATTTTCCACTTTTGGTCATAAATTTAATAACAATGACGATCGTAAATTTTATTTTGATTAAACATTAAAATATTATTTTAAATGAATTTATTTGCGTTAATAACTTAATAAAATTTACTATTTAATTTTTTCAACTTTTAAATGAAATTTATTTAATGAAACAGAAAAGAGCAAACATTTTTAAGACTATGGATGGGCTTTTTAAGTTAAGTAAGAATATTAAAGACAATTCCAATATTATAAATTAAGTTACTTATATAAAAATATAAAAAGAAATGCTAACAGAATTGTTTTTATTCAAATTTCCTTCATTGACGAATTTTAAATTTAAGATAAGTAAACTTTATATTCGATTTGAGTCATTACTTATTTCTGAAAACTTTGTATTTAACTATTTATAATGAAATTAAATTTATAATATTATCCTTTCTGTATAATTTTGCTACAAATACGCGATTACTGACATCTACAATCGATTTTCTGAGGATACCAGACTAGGAATTTGAATAACATTATTCTGATGGTAAAGTAAATTATTTTTAGAATTATCAGAATTTATAAAACAATAATGAAATGTCAATCCTTTTAAGGACACAGGGTAAATTTTTAACTTGTAAATATATTTATAATTTCAAAATTTATTATATATCAATATCAAATAAATAAATATTATCAATAAAAAATTATAGTGTAAAAATGAATTTGTCTTAACTGAAAATCGAAACATATTAAAGGTTGACTATACTTAATTGTTATCTTTCAAAAGACATCAGATAATTAGAGTTGTCTCTGCCCCATCAATATTTCATAAAATTGTCTCTATTAATATATACACACAGCACCGTTTTACCACCATTCCCAATTTAACAATGAGTCCGAGTCCTTGGGCAAATTTTATAATAATATGAAAAATATATAGGTATACATATAATTTTTTCGCTAACGGGTATAAAGGACATTCTTGTTTTCTCAAAAAAAAAAAAAGGAAAAATTATTTAATAATTAAATTGACAACTATTTAGTCGCGCAGTTCCTTTGACATTTATTTGTCAAGTAAGGATATTTAGACATCACATGGCATATATTGAATAATAATTATAGGAAGAATATTTTTTTTTTATAAATTTATGATTACACAAAGTCTGACGACTAAAAATAAATACGATTATATCAGATGGTCAATTGTAGTAGGTATAAAACAAAAGCTTCATTAATTAAAACGAAATTTTTTTTTTGATGGAATGAAAATGATAACAAATGTTTGGCGTAGTGATGGACATACAATAAAAACAGGTGAAATTTTTAACAAGAATTAATAAGTAGTTTTGGAAATATAATAAGAATTGGGTATATAGAAAAGGAGTGGTTGGAAAATTATCAAAAATTATTGTTTATGTTTATAAATATTCAATTAATTGATAAGAAACTTTGAACTAAAACAAGGTTTTTTTTTTTAATTTTTATTTATAAATATGTTATTTAGCGAAAAACTCATTAATTTTGTTTTATCAAAATTTAATCATTAACTTTTGAACTTAAGGGGGAAAATATTAATATAATAATAATTATTATAATTTTATATTAAATTTAAAAATTATGGAAAACATATAAATTTTATTAAATTTAATCAAGGATTAAATATCTTTGAAACATTTTTATTATTAAGGATATATATAATACAACAATTATAGGTAAAAGTCAAAATTTATTGAAATTATTAAAATTGTAATTTTTGTATGTAATTTGGAAAAGTATTAATTAAAAATTAAGTATGCAAACACGAATAAACCAATGTGGAAAATACATGCCAAAATTTTTTTGTGTAGTTTCTTAGCAACTGAACATTATTGAAATAGTAAGAATTGAGTAAACGATATTATTAAGGAAGAAAAGTTTCATATGAAAATAGAAAGAAATATGTAAATTATCTTATCAATGGTAATATAAGTTTAATCGCTTCGATATCATTAAATGGTCATCTATGTTTGTTAGAAAATAATTACTTAATTTACGGAAATATGTCCAAAACTAGCAGCATATAGCGGCGTATATTTATATAATATTGTCTACTATATAGTCTACTCTATATAGGAAATATCCATTAAAACTTTGCCTATCAGGACCAATAGAAGTACTGTCTACCGGAAGTGGGATATATTTTTCATAATATTACTATACAAAAAAAAATAATTAGTTATATTTTCGTGAGTTCATAATTATTTAATTATTATAGAAGTCTATAAAATGTTATATCACTTAGTATAGAGATTCTACCCAAAAATTCAATTATGGTAAAGACAAGTAAGTTTAATTAAAGTACAAACAATTTTTTTTTACAATTTTTTGGTGTGTACTTGTGTTATCTTGTGTTATAAAAATATATCTAACTTACAGACAGTACGTCTATAAAATTTTCTGCAGAACAGAACATTCCAACTCTTAAATGAAAGGTTTATAATATCTTACTCAACTATAGGAAAATAATAGTCTTTTAAAACAGATTTTCATGGCTAGAATATTTGCTAAATTTAAACTAAACTTTAAATTTTCACATTGCAAAATTTGAAAACTAAATTTTCACATTGTAATTTTGCAGATCGATAAGCTTTACATGCCGGTAAGAGACCCAGGTTACCAAAATCTGTTCAATTTTCCCAATATTTATAGCAAATTTTTATTATTTTTATTATTAGTCCATACATACTACATTTCGTTGTACTTAAAGCAATCATTTTAAGTACAACGAAATGTAGTAATGTATATGGACTAATAAACTACCGAATTTTTTTACATTATAGAAATATTAACACTTTTTCAAATTTCAATAAAATAAAACTAGAAATTAAATGAATTTTGTAGTTCATTTCAAAATTGGTAAATTAAATTTACTTATTTATTTATTTATTTTTAGTAAAATTTCATAATATTTTTGTGTGTTCAAAATTAATATTAAAAGTATAATATTTATTATGCTAGTCATTTCTTTTCCTTTTTTTTTGGATTGCGTGATAAATTAAATATAAAACTCCGCCTTGGCAACATATCAACAATAAATATTATGGAGTTTTACGTTTAATGCTTTATTTTATTCCGAAAATAATTTTAATGAAAATTGCAATTCGGAGAAATACTATAATGGCTTCCAAAAATAAAAACCCCAAAAATTTAATAATGTGTGATAAAATAAGAGAAAATATATTTTTTTTAGATATATATATAGAAATTAATAATAATTATATAATTCTTTGGTAAAGTAAACGGATGTAATTTTATTTTACGTATAGAAAAATTTTAAATTTATTTAGAAATCTAAAATTTTACTATTGTTTTAAAAATCTTTTTCATAATAAAATTTCATAATTTTGATATAAATTAAAGTTAATAGTTCATCACTTTTGCTTGAAAATAAATAGCTTAAAATTATGAAAATATTTCAAATTGTCTTTATATAGTTTTTTTCATATATTTGATTTGTTGAAAACCTTTAATTATGTACGATTATCTCTAAAATTATGAAATTTTATTATAAACAATTTAAACTGAAAAAAAAAACAATAACAACACAATTTTATATAAAAATTAACTACAGAGGTAAAATATAAATTTTAGAATATACCAAAATTTTTATTAAAATTTCAACAAACATTTATGATTGACAGGTAAAATACAAATTTACAAATTTCTAATTATTTATTTTTTTCAGAGTAGATGATCAATTTCTAAGGTTCAATGTTTCATTTATATCTACCACTGACTCATAACAAAGAAAATGTCAATCTTCTTCAAAATGGTAAACGTTTGATCTTTGAATTTAAACCGAACTAAATTTGAAGCATTAAATCTAAAAGTAATAATTAGAAATATTATATATGTAGTCGGATAGGTGAACCAAAAGGAACACTACAAATCCGTTTTGTATAATGTGTCACAAATTTGATGATCCAAAATAATAATAATAGACAATAGATTACACAAGTTTTACATGATCCAAAAAGGACTAATTTTTTTCTTTTTTTATACTTAACGAAAACATTGTAATCCTCGTAACCGATTTAATAAATTTTTTGTTTGGTTCTTCTGATCCTTTTTTTCGGTCAAACTATAATATAATAATAAAATTTTAAAAGCTATGCACAGTATGATGTCTTCAACAATATATGTCCACTTGTTGAGTCTAATTTACATGACAGGATCAACTGCGAGAATATATGAAAGCGGCGGTAATTTTTAATAATATTATTTTTTTTTTTTAGGGCTGCGTGAGGAGTTTCTGTAAATTTTATATTATGTATATGTAATAATAATGTTTTTTTTTAAAAGAAATTTATACTGGACCAGAAGAAATGGGCGCCTCACTATAGGAATTCTTAGAGATTGCCTTTACGAAAAAGGAATTGAAATCTTTGGTATGGTGTTTGCGTCAATATTTTGGTTTTATTTTATAAGTAAAATGTGACTTAAATCAGTATTTATGGTAAAATTATATTTATTGCATGATTTAAGTTTCTTTATATCCATAGAATTTTATGTTTTTAAATTATGTGCATGAAATTAATTCGCAAAATTCTTATAAATATTTATTTATTTATTTATTTTTTTTAAAAAAAGGAAAATATTTTTGATATTAGAGAAGACAAACTCACCAGAGGGTAATTTAAATATGAAGCAGTACAAGAAAAAGGTTAGGAATTTGGGTAAATATTTTGTTGGAAATTTTGTATTATAATGGTATAAACAATTCCTTAAACCATTGAAGGAATTAGTATTTTTCAAATTAGTATATTTACGGAAAAAATATAGTAATCTAATTTGTGATTTTAAAAAATTAATAATTGTCCTTAGTCTTAAATATATTTACTCGAAATGAAGTAAATGCTTTTATAATTTTATTTGCAAAATAAATTTTATTTTGGATAGAGAAATTATATAGTAAATGCATGAAAAATTGCAATGCTTATTTTCAAAAAGGATGGTATTATAATTTATTTGGCTTTGTGTAAAAGTTACAGACTGACATTTATTTACTAAAATTTAAGTTTTCTTGCTATGAAATTTAATAGTATTACAAAAAAATTTATAAAAGTCTGTAAAAGGGAGCAAGAAAGACGGTATACTAGTTTCCATAATAAATTTATATCTATGTATTATACTAAAAATCTGAATTGTATAAATCCTGTAACACTAGGTGTCATAATTATACATAAATGTGACCGAAAAAAGTGTCGTTGCTTATCGGATGTTTAGTCTTCATTTGTGCATATATTAAATTTTTAAAAGTGAAATTAAAACACCAATCGGTATCGCACAAATATATATACATTCTGAGAAACCCGAGAAACCAAACATTGGAAAATTCAATGTCCATAGTTTTGCTAAATTAACTGATGTGAAAAAATATATAAACTCATTAAACAGGATAATTTTTAATTATTAAAAAAGATTAAATTTTAGATTTATAAATTAATTTAAAAAAAATTTAAATTTATAAATTAAATTTTAAAAAAATTAGATACGAAATGACCAGAACTTTTTCTATACATATAATTTGAAAGTGCGAAATTAATTCAATCATTATTATTAGGCGCATTATTTTAAAATCGTGACGAAGCTGGATGTAAATATATGTAATTTTTGTAAATATATGTAATTTTTCTGAGACACTCTATGGATAGAAATTGAAATGTAAACGATAATATTTAAATATAAATTTAAATTTGAAAAAAATAGGTGCAAAAATTAATATAATTATAGAGATTAATTATTTCAATTAATTGTCTAACGGAAAATAAAGTGTAGATTTAGAATTCTATAGACGGGCTTGTATTAAGTAATAGTAAAAGTTTTAGTTTTTACAAAATAGAAATTATATTTAAAATTCTGTTGTTTGAAGGAGCAACATATAGTCCTTAATTGATCGTAGTTCCAACTTTTATCACATTTCTGATTAATATTTTCAACTTTTCATGTACAATTAATCAGTTTAAATGACATGTCTAAAAAATAGTTTTATTATGCCAGTATTAACATTAATTAACACTATCATATCTGCAATACCGTCGCTCAATGATGAAAAATATTAAAACTCATAAAAATAATAAATTCAATATTTCAAATTATCGAAATTAATTTTCCTACATAGTAATAATTTATGGACAAAAATATTCGAAATTGACTATGGGGAATTAAATTTAACGATAAGGAAAAATTACAATTACTTACCTAAAGGCGGCCATTAAAAAATATAAGATTATTTATAGTTTTTTTTTACCTTAATCTTTACTAACACATTACAATTTTGAGTTAATAATAAACCCCTAGCCAAATGTACATTTTAAAGCGCATGTATCCTTGCTCAAATATTCAACTCATGATACAATTTTTTATATAAATTGTTGGTCTTATCTTTATATACAACATTTGATTGGGTATGGAAACATTTGTAACTCCTCCTTATGTTAATAAAAAATTATAATTTCTGATTAATTCCATTAAAATATTTTCAACATTGAATGGAAAATAGTATGGACATAAACCGATTTTATAAATGTATGAGGAGAGACAATAAAAACTGGAATATTTCAAATTTTTGTGAGAGCAATATAGAAAAGAATATCTGTATCTTGCTTAGAAAGAAGATCATTATTTGATTTTCATGATCTTCTCCCTAGGATAAGAAAGATTACAAAGAAGATAATGAAAATGAAAAAGTGATCTTCTTTGCAAGATACATATATTCTTCTATTTCCATATAAGGTTTGCATAATCAAAAACGTTCATTGTCGCAGTACATTGACAATCCAAAATGAAGATGCTTTACAACCTACTATGTAACAAAAAAATGTTAAATTATCAAAATATAATGTGATTACTCGGAATAGACTTTTTCCAAATATGGAGTAAAATATATAAATATATAATAAAATATGCTATCCTTCTGAAAATTAGAATATGTACAGTCAGTTGACTGCAAAAATATGAGTGAAAGGCAAAATTAACACCAGTAGAAAATTCTATTTTTATCTAATTTTAATACATTAATTTGATAAATAATGTGACTTGATCAAGTTTCCTAACAGAGAAGTAATAGTTAAATAGAAATTTTGCCCTGCAATTCAACGCAGAATGTAAGTTAAGTAAGTTATGTAATAAATAGAAAGATCAAATTTTGTGTACAAGATTGATTAATTATAATGCAAAACTTATATAAATAATATAAAATTCCCAAGGATCGCTACAAGGTAAATAAATATTTTCCATCCAATATATATGAAATAACTTTTATCTTCTTTAAATATAAATTTTATTTATTTTATTTTCAATTATAAAACAATTTTGATTTATTTCTATAATAATAAATAAATAGTAATAATATAAATATATTTCTTAATAATTTTTATTCCGTTACCATCTTAATCCAAAATCACGACAAAAGCATTACAAATATTATATTTAATTCTAATAATCTTGAAAAATTGATCAGACAAATTGGCTCTTTGCGTAAAAACATTTTAAATGAAAACTTTGCGTATACCAAAACTAAAACCAAAAATTTAGCCTTTTCTAGCAAAAATAATAGAAGGAAACTAACAAAAATATTTACTTAACAAAGACTAAAAAAATTTATTAGATTTCTATCTAATAAAATAAAATTTTTATTTCTCGTCTATGAATTTGTAGTTGTACCTAGTCTACTCTACCGTCTATGAATCGATCTTTTATTATCAGAGAAACTTCTGCGTATTATAAAACCAAAATGGATAGAAAAACAATACCTCGTAAATTATTATACAATTTTTCTCCTGGATTTTTCTTTAGTTTCTATTAGGTTTTACTTTGTATCTGATGAAATTATGTTGTAATCTTTTTTTGTTAAAGAAAAAATGATGTGAGTTGTTTTATTAGTGGATCAGTTGAATGGTCATCGCGATTTATATAAGGAAGAAAAATTTATAAAAATTAGTATTTTATTGTTGGCATGATCAATTAACGATATTACGATTCAATTTTGTGGATTAAATATTATTGAAAAGTAAATAACAAAACCGTGGGGGTATAGAGTTCAATTTCAGATCTGCAGAATCAATTTTGCGAGTTATTTGAATTGCGTTAAACAAAAACAATGTGAGTTATTCTTAATTTGGAAATTGAATTATCTTAGAGTTATTAATCAGTATATTTATTTACATTCCTTGAGTTCAAATTTTGATCTAATATAATGTCTTGTTCAATAAATAATTGTCATTGTATGATTATTTCATCTTCTACTGATGGCGATAATCGAGTCTCGAAGATGCATAGCGTAAATTTAGAGCCACAAGCCACAAGTCAAAGCCAAATCAATCTTGAAAAATTGTAAGACCTTTGGATTTTCGTATACTTCAAATTAGATTTTAGAAAAGTTTACTATACTCGTAGTACTCTAAGTGCATTATGTTAATTTTATATAGTAATTTGAATTTTTCGAAAAATTAAAATGATTCTAATCGTATGATTGAAAATTTTGCTATATCTTTTTAAAATTATCCACTATGTTAAATTTGACCCATATTATATTTATCTATTTAGCTAAATTCTAGTACAAGACTAGACTGGGCCAAAGTACTACAACAACAAAAATTACATTTCTTTTAACTGTCGATATTTTATTGAAATCCTAAAAAACAATAAAACTTTGTTTAAAGAAAAATATTAACTGGCGTGACTCTTCTACAAAAATTACTATTTTGCTCAGCATGCAAACAAAATCATAGCCGCAGAATAACAAAAAACCCTTCAGGACATTGTGTACCATGCATGTTTGATTATTTCTTTTTACGCGTGTAAAAAGTGTTAAAAAAAACTCATGAATGAAATTGAAGAGCCACGTAATTTTCATTTGTTTTTTACTGTTGATTTGTTATAAAAATATTTGTATATATAAATACATATTTAAACTTTTATTTTGTATTTAAATTGTACATGAAAATTACAAAAATTTTAAAATATATAAAAATCACGCACGATTCCGTTTCTGTATTTGATATAGATATTGTCTCCTATATATCTATAATATAGAATTGTTTGTTATTGGATTAAATTGAAAAGGAAATCATTATTTAAATATTTATGTATATAAATTTTACAAGTATTTATAACACTTTTCAAAGTGATGACTTGCAAATAGTTTATTAATTTTTTATTGAATTCAATAATATAGAGAAATTTATGACAAGGCGGTTATGAAAGTTACACGCATTATGAATGATTAATGAAAAATCGTTATGTACCGATTTTTCATTAATCATTCATTTACATTAGTTTACATTAGTTTAATAGTTATTTTAATTTTTATAATGTAGAGTTTATCTCAAAATTACATCAATTATAAAACATTATTTAAACATATGTAAGTCTTCCATGTGTTGAGATTATCCATCATTTGTTTGTCAGTATAACTATCCTTGAATCCTTGATATATACTGAAACTCATGAGACTATATAATTTCGTTATTTGGTACTACAATTTTGTATGACTTTTTAACACTTTAAGGACGCGTCGGGTATTAATACTTTTTTGTACTCTGAATCAAAATTCTGCTTTGCTTTGAAAAGTGCCATTGGATGAAAAAAAAAATTGATTTCATGTTAATTATTGTACTACAAGTTACACAAGTTTGTTATTTTTTACATTTTTATACAATATTGCAAAAATATGCCCGTCTTTTATGTGTGGCGCAGTAATTTTCTACCCGTCTCTAAAGTGAACATTAAAGTACCAATGATTCAAAATTGAATTTAATTGTCTCGTCCTTCAATTTCACTAAAAAGCTTATATTAGTAATTTAGTGCTGCAAATCATTATTGTAAATATTTAGAATAAATTCTGTATAAATTTGATGTGGAACTATCTATACTTTTGTACTTAATTCAATTCATTAATAAAAGTAATGATGAAAATTTTATAATTCAATCAAATTATGTAACTAATTTGGTTTTTGTATCAAATGTCTTGTAAGTAAACAAAACATAATTCGTGTAATTTGTATTATGGGTGCTGCGTTACAGCAAAATCATTGTAAATAAATCAATTTCTCATGTATGGCTAGATAAGAGCTATGCTATTGTTTTTTACTCCTAATAATTGTCCTTTTTAGAAAATTAAAATCTTACACCACTTATTAAAACCCATAAAGACATTACTAATAATCCATCCTCTAATTTCATTATATAATTTACATATTTTTCATTCTAAAATGTCTTTTTCCCTTTTCATTCAACTTTCAAAAAATTCGACCTACCAATTTCTGTACAAATGGAAAATAAATTTTCAAAAAAAAATTTTAAATGTCATGTTTCAATGCAATTTCATTTTTATGTTTATTACATTTTTCATACATTTATTTAACATTTTAATATCTCCTTTTACACATTAAACAATCATTTAAGTTTATTCACAAAAAAAAATCAAAACGAAATAAATTTTCAAATTAATTTAAATTATTCCAATAACAATTTAAATTCATTGCCTACAATTTATTTATCAATCAAAAATTAATTCAACAAGTTTTGTATACGTCTGGTATCCATATATGTATGTAAATACATAAATTGTTTTGATTTAGTGAAGTTGGAATTGGAATTGGAGTATTATACCTGGTAATTTTAACAAATAAAAAAAAAATAATTCATTTCATTTTAATTTGTGGTTATTTTGTGCGTTAAAGGATCATAATGAATTCAAAGAAACATTTGTATAATAAAAGAAATAAAAACATTACGAAATTGTTTTGGTTTTTTTTTATTGGTATTAAAATGATATCAACAATTTTTCTTTTGGTTTCTTTTTTTATATACATGTTTCAAATTAAAACTGTAACTGAATCGTGAGCTGTCGTAACACCAGCAGCAAATGATATTTCCAATATTTAATAATAAATCATTATGAATGTAGCGCTCTTTGATTATTAGTGATGATTTTCTAGCAAATTTGCGCCTTTCAGATAATAAAAATTTATGATTTTTCTAATTTTAGTTAGTGTTGCCATTTTAAAAGGTAATTTGATTTTTTTTTAATTTATATTTAAGTTAAAAGTACACAAAATTGTCAACATTCAAAATAATATTCTTTCCGCTGTGGTCCTTTCATTTGTTCTGATGTCATTGAATCATTCTTCTAAGGCTCAGCAAGCTAATATAGGTCTAGTAGGCTGACCTTGCAAATGTTTCTCTCACATTCTGTAGCAATTTAGTACGGATTCAGAAAAAGAGTTTTCGGATTTATTATATGGATTCCTACCGATAAGTTTCCTTATAGTTTTACTATATTTTATTGGTTTACTTTTATATACTTTATTATTGGCTGAGTCAGAACGATAGCAATACCTAGATGTCGTGAATCAAAGTATAGCTATCTGAAAGACATTAAAAACAATAAAACAAAATAAGCCCGAAGACTTATAAACAAATAAGCCCGAAAACTTAAGTAAATTTTTGGAAGTGAATTTCATCGGAACTCTTTTCAATATTTTATACGAAAGAATTCTGAAGAAGAGGTGGTAACACTTTTCACAGGTCAAAGATATTAATTTACCTGTAGTTTTTGTTTCGTAACACTTACACAAATTCCAACCCTAAATATCCAAACAGTATCAATTACAAATATTCAGGAATATTTGTCCTCTCGTTATTGCCATTATTTTTTTGATTGTGCGAATTATGTACTTGCAGCATAAATATATACAACATAATGGTTTTTCTTGCTTTTGCATTATCTTTTCGTATATGTTATATATATTTTTGTGTATATCTGTGCCACGATACGATTGCCAACTATATACTTTAGATTTGAATTTGAAAAAAATGCAGCATCTCTTTTACAGTTGAATAAAATTGTTGCCTCGGGGATAAATTAATGTTGTGAAATTGATCTGTAAACATATATTATTTCTCTGTTTATACTTTTGCCAAATATAAAACGAAAATTTGTTTGGACTTCTATTATGAATTTCATCGGAACTCTTTTCAATATTTTATACGAAATTCTACTTGATGTATAGACGAATGCTAATCGGTCGATTGTATCTTTTTTTTTTAAAGAAATAATTAAGTTTTGGGCAAACCTATTTGAATTAAAATCTCACTCAAAGATTAATCATTCCACTGTAAATATCTTGATTTCGATTCGACAATATTTCGGAACGAAATTCGAATAGTAATCATTAACATATCCCCAAAACGATGATATAGGTACGCAATAACACTTTATATAATAATATTTTGAGTAATGTTTATTGATGATACTACAACCAAATTCTTTCTATACCAGTGTATATTAAAAAGAATTACTTTTTTTGTACAATGTTAAAATCCAAAACTAGTAATTTCATTTCTTTTTTCAAGAAAAAAAATTTCTATCAAATATGAAGACATAAAATTTAAAGAGTTTTTGATAGAAAAAAATTGTTGATTTAAAATTGCATATATCAAAACAAGAAAATTATAAATACGGTTTACATAATATGTAAAAAAAAATTATGCTCTTGTTATGATATAAACATTAAAAATTCTGCATAACTTTCCGTATTGATGATGGCTTTTCCATAATACTGGAAACCAAGAGTATATAATTCAATATTATAAATGTTTTTTTCCGGTTAAAAAGGGTTTAATTATATCAAAAAACAAAATTGTGTAATAAATTTTCCATATTTTTTTTTTTAAATTTGGTTTTTTGGTAACAAAAAATATGGTGGAGGTCATATTCGGTGCATATTTAGTTGACTTTGTACTTATCCCAAAAGCAAAATTCTTGTTTCTTTTATAATATAAATGGAATAACCCGCGCACAAATGTAATTTAATTTTTAAATATTATGGAAATGATTTTGTTAAGTTGGGACAATTATCTAATTAGTGTAATTATTATTCCATATCAGTATAGTAATGACATATTAAAGTATATTTAAGGCAGATATTTTACTTTTTAGGGGATGTGTTTTGGAGAGTAGTTGAAAAATTTGGAATATCTTCCTATACTTCTATCAAAATTGGTAATTTAATTAAGGTTTTACTCAAATTTTAACTTCGATAATTCCACTTTTGTTTGACGTAGACATAAATGTTTGAAAAATTCCATTTAAGTTTTTTTTACATTTTCATTTATTAATAATAATTTTTTTCGATAATATACTAAATCTTCAGCATTTAACTGATTCCGGCTATTTGTATTAATTAATTTTTTTTTTAACTTATATAAGATTTGACTAAGTTTTTATATCTTACCGCTATCTTGAATTTATGGAAAGAGATCAACAATGAAATTAATTTTGAACAAAGTTTTTTTTTCTTTATAAACAATAATTATTTCTGAGTTCTGACTATATATTTGTATAATAAAATTCAATGGTAAAATGTCCATTTAAGATGATTTATTACACTTCCCACAATATATTATAATAATCAATCTTTGTTTAAAATCTACATTAGATAATTAAGTGTCAAAAGATACCGCATAAAATTATGTACATAATGTATAAAGAATTTTATTAAATAAAAACGTTTAATATTATATTATTGTCCCCATAAGTAATATAGACTTTCCAGAGAATTTCGAATGTTTTGTAAATATGAAACTATATGTACATTAAATAGGGTAAATTTTATGATATTATCTATACGATTTATTATTTTGATTAGTAATTCTATCTCCGTTTTGCTAATGAACGACAACTAATTTCGCGTGGTTTTAGTTTATTTTTAACCTCTTATTTTTAAGTTTGGTTTTACTTTATTTTGAATACTCCGAAGGATATGCAGAGGCTAAAGTTTTGAGTAGTACCTAAAATGATGTTCTGTCATGAGAGTCAGGTGATTTTTGTTAATCACTAAATTACAAACTACATATAACTAATCAAAGAAATACAATTTTGAAGAATGAATTAAGACTATATGCCCACTATTGACTAATTTACCCTATTTTGAGTCTATGAGCATTAATAGACAATAATGAAAATTGTAAAAACTCAATTTAATTAATTATTTATATTTCTTTTAGATTTTGATCTACAAAATTTTTTTGATATTCTAAAAAAAAAATAGCAAATAAATTGAAAAATGTTGATTCAATTTTAGAATCACTGATGAATCTTCTGAAAGCTCCTTTGCTGTAATTTTACTAAGTTAATTTTCATATTCAAGGTTTAATTTTCTTATAAATCAAAAACTAATTTTTTTTCTTATATTATCCGTCGACAAATTTTTTATTCCTCTGTTTTTTTTTTTAAACCACATTTAATTGGTTCATTTTGATTGGTTCATATAAGTATATTCAACATTAAAAAAACGTTAATATTGAAATATTATTATAAAATTGCCATTTACAAACCAATTTAAATCAAATTATTTTTAAAATTATATTTAAATAAAAAGTAAAAAAAATTATTTTAATACAAAAAATTACAAAACAAATTATGTAAATTAATTTATGTTTAAATAAAAAAAAACTATATGATGGTCAATTAAAGAATATATATAAGAAAAAGGTCGACTTTGCAATTGAAAATCCCTAATTTCAAAATTAGCCTCATCTTATCTTGTCAATCATCGAAAAATTTAATTTTCTGAAAATATTTCGTATAAATAAAAAAAATTTGTGAATGTCGGTTAATTCCATGTCGATATTTTATAAGATACAAAAAAATAAAATGATTGAATATAATTATGGACCAATTTAATATATAAATAATCTTTTCGTATATATTTTTTATTTTTGAAAACCAATTAAATAAGGAATAATATTTTTTTCGTTATTTGTGTACCAATCAAACTGAAGATTGACAGCTTATAATGAAACTGAGCCACATATATAAAATTGTATATTATGGTTTATTGGAAAACAGATATTTTAATGGAAATATAGTGTAGCTGTAGACTGTAGACCATAATTTTAACGAGGTTAAATGTAAAAGTATTCCCCTTAGATAGATTTAGGTTCAAAATTTTTCTTTAAATGCAATCCGAAAGGGAGGCGAGAGATAATATTCGAATTAATGAAATAATTTGAGCTAAAGAAAAACATTTCAATTTGGAGACAAAAGCTAAAAAGTGGATCCAATGATTAGTTTAGAGCTTTTACCATCCAAATGATCGATCAAAAATGTACTATGAAATAGAACGTACAAGAACAAAAATTTATATTATAAATTGAACTGGCGACATAAATTTTTGCAGTCAGAAAAAATCAGCAACAAAATTGTGGTATAATCATGGTGAATGGAATTCCTTTTGTTACACCAGGAAAAAGTGCAATTAAAATTGAAAAATCTATAGAAATTTTTAAGGATTAAAATTAAAACGAGAATATTAGTTTCTTTCATTTTTATTTAATATTCAGCAAACGTCCTTTATTTACATATTCTTTGATATTTTTATTATATTAATGCAATTAAATATATTTTTATTCATAATTTGTTTGTTTTTCATTCTCTCAAAAATTGTTAAATTTGTTTAAAAAAAAAATTTATATAATTATTTTATATAAATTTAACAACGTTTAGTTTTACATTTACATTTATGAAAATTAGAATATTTAGCATGTACACCAAGTTCTTCTTCAATACGTAATAATTGATTATATTTAGCTAAACGTTCTGAACGACATGGTGCACCAGTTTTAATTTGACCAGTACATAAACCAACAACTAAATCAGCAATAAATGTATCTTCAGTTTCACCAGAACGATGTGATACCATTGTATTCCAACCAGCTTTTTTAGCTAAATTATGGGCTTTTATTGATTCTGTAACAGTACCAATTTGATTTAATTTTAATAATAAACAACTACATGCTTTTCTATCAACAGCCATTTGAATACGTTTTGGATTTGTTACAGTTAAATCATCACCAACAATTTGTATATCAACAGCACTTGTTAAATTTATCCATGCATTCCAATCATCTTGATCAAATGGATCTTCAATACTTACAATTGGGAAATTTTTTGCAAAATCAATATACAAATCACCTAATTTTTCTGGACTAATATGTTGACCGGGATCACTAGCTGAATTTTTAAAATCTAAATCATATTTGCCATCTTTATAAAATTCGGATGCAGCACAATCCATACCAATTTCAATTTTACCAGTGTAACCAGCTTTAGCAATTGCATCTTGTATTAATAATAATGGTTCTTTATTATTAAGAATATTTGGTGCAAAACCACCTTCATCACCAACACTATCGGCACCATATTTTTTTTTTATTATATTTTTTAAATGTTGATATGTTTCAGAACCCATTTTCATAGCTTCGGTAAATGTTTTAGCACCAGTTGGTAATATCATAAATTCTTGCATTGCTAATTTATTATTTGAATGTTTACCACCATTTATAACATTAAATGCTGGCACAGGTAAACGTATTTTTTTATTACCAGCTAAATCAGCAATATGCCTATATAATGGTACACCTTTACGTGCTGCACCAGCTTTACATACAGCCATTGATATTGCTAATATTGCATTTGCACCTAATTTACCTTTATTTTCAGTACCATCTAATTTAATTAGAAAATTATCAATTTCTTGCTGTTGGGTAACATCAAATCGTGCTCTTAATAATTCTGGTGTAATACATTTATTAATATTATCAACAGCTTTACGTACACCTTTACCAAGGTAATTATTTTTATCCTCATCACGTAATTCAACAGCTTCATAGATACCAGTTGATGCACCAGATGGTACTGCTGAACGATACATACCTAAACATGTATATAAATCGACTTCTACCGTTGGATAACCACGTGAATCAAATATTTGACGTGCAATAATCGATTTTATTATAGACATTTTTCTATTTTATTATCGTAAATTTTAAAATTTCAAATTTTTTAATATTTCGAAAATGAATAATTTTGTTTATAAAAAAAAAATAATTGACGAAAATATTTTTATTTTAGTTATGAATTTAATGGTTTAACTTAGAATTTACAATAATTAAAGCTGGTATACGAAAAATTTTTTTTATATATATATTATATAAAATGCCGAAAAAGAAAATTAATTTATGAAAATAATTAATTATTTGAAATTTTATTCGGCAGTAAAGTAAATGATAATTGATTAAAAAAATAAATTAAAATAATAAATAAATATTTTCATGTACAATGTGTAAATCATTAATCTAAAGTAAAATTATCAAATATTTGACAAAATTAATTTTCTATTTAATGACGTTATTTCCTCCACAAAAATATTTAAAAAATTTTATACTATCCAATTCATGTTAACCAAATATTCACTCAAACGTACTTGCAAGTATATCCTGTAATTTGAATGTTTATATTTTAGTTATTAATATCAAAAATTTCATAAATTTCCATTAAATTAAAAATATATAATTTCAATAACTTAATTTCATTAATTGTAACCATTTTGTGGGAAAATGTTGTTGAAGTAATGAAACTATGTATAATGATGATCGTTGTCCTTAAGAATTCTAATTCAATCTTTCCATATATATGAATACTTGAAACGATTATTGACAATATAAAGAATTTAGGATATATTGAATTTTGTAATCTATACATTAAAATTTTAGAAATTATAAATTTTAATACATAGTGAAAAATGTCTATTTATTATAGTCACCTAAAATTTGATTATAAATACAAATGTTAATTAAAATAGAAAATTTAGAAGGCTTACGCTACAAAATCTTCCATCACAGAATATTATAAATTTATGTGTACATAATTTACTTCTCTTTCATGGAATTTAAAACATAAAACTCACTTTTAATATAATCTAATCTAATCTATTTAGCTATCTCTATCTCTACTTACATTTTTATTATTATCGAATTTATCTCTAATACTAATAATTCCAGTACATTTAGCAATTCCAATAATTTTCGTAAATGGAATGGAAATAATATAATTTCGAATAATCGATAAATTTATTTTTAATAGGAAAATTATTTTTCTTTTTTTTTTGTTGTAGCTTCAGTTTTCCAACGAGAATATTTTCAAGCATGTTAGAAGATCATTGAAATATTCAAGAGAAATAGTGAAAATATAACAAAAAGCAATTAATTTGAATGTTTATATATTGTAAAATAAGGAAACATAAATTAAGTTACTCTCTGGACCTCAATTATTTAAGACTGAAGTTAGAAGGAAACTGAAATTGGAAAAATCTTAAATATAATATAATAGTCGTGCTTTTTTTTAGCAAATATTTTATCTAATTTTCATAAATTTGTGATAGAATTAACGTTTAGAATATTTTTGGTAAACCATTGAAATAGACAAATTTAATTAAATCGAATTGCGAAAATATTCGAATTTAAAACTGAAAAGTATACATATTTTCACTTAAATGTTATACAAACAAAATTTCATCTAGCAGAATAATATATATTATATACGGCTTTGATTGAAAAGCTTAATCATAAGGAGAATTTCCATTTCATTGAAGTTCTAGTTCTAGTTAGATAAGTTTGACTGCGCAAACAATTTCAAACTTAAAATTACAATTAAATGCTGACTAATTCAATTAATTAAAAGAAGGAAAATAAAAATTTAAGTTTTTTTTTAAATATTTATTATTAAATTTAGATTTATTCATAATTTTTTTTTTAATAACAATTTTAATAATTCGATTATTTATTTCTATATACACAAAAATACACTTTTTCGACAATTCATTTCAGACATCATTTTACATCAAAGATCAAACAAATATAAATTTATGTGTCTCTAAAATTTTATATTTTTAAATATTTGTATGCAAAGAAATGCAAAAAAAAAAATAATATAAATACATAGGAAAATTGGTTGACACATTTGAATTTTTATACATACACGAAAATTTATCGATAAAACATTTCTAAATTATTTCATTTAACTATAGATATTTTTTGTGCACTTCCAAAATCAAATTTTAAGTAAAATTTTAAATGTAAATTTAGAAAGAATATATATAAAAGTTTTAATGGAACACTTCAAAATTTCCTTTTTCTAACATTCAAATAAATTGAAGAAATTTCATCTATTACAACTTCACCTACTTTTGAAATTTACACCTGATGTTTTACAGGAAAAAAAATGATATAGATATAATACCTAAATTTTTTTTGTAACTTAAAGAAATCTTCTTTCATTTTCGTGCATGGAAATCTTATAGTTTAATTTAGATTTTCATCATAATAACAAATAAATAAAAAAAAAAGTGAACTGAACGACATCGTGTCAAACGCAATCACTTTTCTGTGACGTCACTCACGCTATTTTCTAACACACATTATTATTATTATTATAATGGTCTCGCACTAGCTTTTTGTACGATATAATCATTATCATCCCCAGGTATGCTAAACTATATATATTACATAAATTTACTCTTGGACAAAATCAGCTGTTTTTTTTTCTGTATTTGATGATTTTAGATAATTTGTATTTGTCGTGTTTAGTTTTTTTAAAAATCAGTTTTTTTTCCGTGATTATTTGTAATGGTAGAACTTCAAAATCTTTTCGTTTTTTGTTGTTGTCTAAAATTTATTGGATATATTTCATGTCTTCTGGAAAATATTTACACTATAAAGTATGTAATGAGAAAACGCACCTTCCAGTGTTACGTCATAAACTTTTGGATTTATTAGAAACATAAATTTTTTTTTTGAATGAAATTAAAATGAAATTGATGACGTTTTTTTTTTAATTTTTACTAAACATAAACACTAATGTAAATTTTTAGTGGTATAACGCAATTAATGTAGAAATTTTAGCATGCTTTATGATAATTTTTATGTAACAAATAAATACAATTTAGTAATTTCTGATATAATGGATTTGAAAAGTTAGGATAGGACATTTAAATGTTAAATTATATAGTACAAAAATTTAATTAAAAAATTATTAGTAGTCTTTAATTTTGGTAATTTGTAATTAATAATTAATTTTTACTCTTACCACTCTTACTCTTTTAATGAAATTTTAAAAATATAATATACATTACTCAGTTTAATGTTAAACAAAATTTTGTGGTCACAAATCTCTACAAAACTACACAATGTTGCGTAACAGGAGTATTATAATTTATCGTTTAACAGTGGGGACAATTAAAAATAATTCTGTATTATTTATGTGTTCAATTAGTGTTCTGTAATTGCTGTTGGTAGCTATTTCCACAACTACATTGAACTTTAGAGCCCTTACTATTATATATTTAGGAAAATAGATTTGATAGTTTTGCCCACATAGTCAATTTGGAGACCGTATGGATAATATCATCTGTGAATCGTTTCTTATAATGCCAAACCTCAGATATATATCAGAAATATATGAATATGAGTACTTTTACTATATGGCAAACAATTAGAAAAGTTTTATTATATATACTAAAAATCAATTATACCTTCCAAATTTTCAATAAATTTTAATGACGTCATATCGCTTATATAATGAAATGATATCTGAAATATTAAAGAATATAAAAAATAGTAACCAAAAAAGGTTACTAGGTCAAAAATTGCATGGCCTAAATACCTTTATGCGAAATAATATTTACACTTTTACACATGTATGTATTATTATTGATCACGTCACGGCATTGCGTGACATTTTAAATTTTTCATTATTATGTTATATAGTGAAAATCCCAATCGTTTTAGTTCCTGAACGTCCATCTAATATTACTATATAATAAAAAAAGATTTGTAATTACATTTAAGGTTTTCAATTAATAAACTAGAAAAATTAATTTATATTATTTTATGGATGAGTATAAGGAAAATTCTATAAAATATTAACAGACACGCTTATATACGCGGCCATTCTATATTGAATTTATAAACGATTTTCCAATTGTGAAAATTTGATTTAATTTTATGTTTTAATCTACTTTCAAGTACTCATATATTTTTCAAAAGCCTTTTTAATAATTTTCTTCATTTTCTTTTCAGTTTTCATGTCTTCATTTTCTATTTTCTTATGGATTTAATAATTTAATTTTGTTTAAAACATTTTCAAGCATCAAGAGCTGAAAAATTCTTTATCAAAAAAATGAAGGTTCAAATTTTTTCACTTGGAATGAACGAAATAGTTTGGAAAAGACTGAGTAAAAATCAATTTGGATAAATTATTTTTGAATATTTTATTTTTATATTTTATGTCTTACAGATCCGTATTCTGAACATATTTGCCTTTGAAATATTAAGTTTTGTCGCAATGACCTAAGAAAACATCGCCATTTTTAGAAAATTCAAAATTACCAATTGAAAATTAGGGATATATCCAGAAAAATGTACAATAGACATTCATGTCATCACTATAAATTGAAAAATTCCAATAACTTACGATTTATTTAAATTCATTTTGACAGTACAGCTTTTTAAATTAGAATTCGTTATCTTATACTTCTATATAAATAATCTCCTATCTATGAGAATTTTTTGACATACCTTGTAGTCTTTTGATGCGGAAACACTTTTATCATTGATAGAACAAAAAAACCATCTGATTTAGATATTTCGTTCATTATCTAAATCAGGTGCAAGTTATTTTATATGATCTTTTCATGGCAATTTCAATAGTTGACCACCAAAGTGTTAAGCTTGAAAATTCATAAAAGTTTTCTTGTAAATACTTAGAAAATATTTAAAAATTTCTATAATTCATCAGGACATCGAAAATGAAATTATCATCCTTTTTAGGTTTCTAATGTAGAATTAATTATGATAGATAAATCAAAATATTTTCATTTTTAGTCATTAAATTCTCATTAGTTCTATCTTTATGCCCATAAATTAATAATTTAATTGTTCAACTCCTTAAAGGACTTTAATTAATAATTAATTATTTAAATTAATAATTTAATTATTAATTAACTTTGACATTAATTAATAATTAATTATTTAAATTAATAATTTAATTGTTCAACTCCTTAAAGAACTTTGTCTCCTGTGAGTAATGACGTTCTCTCCCTAGTCTAATAACTTAATACATCAGAAAATTCTCATTTGGAATAATAATTGGAATGTAATAAATATATTTAATTATTATATTAAATATTCATAAATAAAAATAAATTAGAAAGTTTTACATTTTTATTTCAAAATCATAATCTAAAAAATAAATAATTATTTTATCATTTTTTTTTATCATAAAATTTTTCGTAGCATAATTTATACCACCACAATATTCTATACCCGGCTAAAAGTAATAAATAATATTTAACAATTGAAATGTTCAGGACTTTTAGAATGACTTCGTTTATGTATTTTTTTATATTGATAATTTGAAAAAAATATGTAAAAAAAATTATTCAAGTAATATTCAAGATTACATATTTAATTTATTTGATTAAATATAATAAAAAATTTCATAATCTTTTTATATATTTATATTTAGAATAATAAAGACATAATTCATTAATGATTTATTTGATATAAATGCAAGAGAAATGATTAAAAATATAATAAATGATTAGCATATTAAATCACGCGCAGTCTTAAGAGTAAAAGGAAATAAAAAATTATGAAAAACAAAAGCATAATTACATATATAAATACATATAAACTTGATAGAATGTAGGAATATTAACGAAAATCATTTTATTTTTATTCAATTATAGAAGCCTTTAAAATAAATCTCTTTTGAAATTTAATTATCAAAAATATATGCAAAATTATAAATATTAATTTTTACATAGAAAATTGTGAGAATTTGTCTATTTTGTGATAAATTAATAATTAATTCTAACCTTAACATTTTTTCATTGGCTGCTGGTAATGTGATAAGTGATACTAACTAATTTAATATTTTATTACCTGATCTCTGGGTATAGAATTTGTTTCATAGAAAATTAGTATATGGTCACATAGTAGTCAGTAATTATTATATAGATGCTAATTACTTTTGTGGGTATAGTTATATTATGTGTCACATAATATTACACAATTAATAGTCTCCTGACACATCGAGACATAATTCTTCATCTTCATTAATCAGTATTAGATTAGAGCCCATATTAATTTCTGTGATGTGAGTTCCAGACAAATTTTATAAGTTGGTCGTGATTTGAAATATTGGTTGTTGAACTCTACTATAATAAGACTACAATCAAAAGCTATAAAGAGTTCTAAAATTTCCCTCAGAATTAGATAAATTCCCAACGTCCAGAAATAAATGAACTAATTAAGAGTTTGTAATTAAATTGGAATTTTATTGTCGATTTCTTGACGATTCTGCAAATTTTAGGCTAATTTTATATAAAATTATATTATTTTTCATAAATAATATTCAACCTAATTATTAAATTTCAATTAGAAATTATAAAATTTCAAAAAGTTTTCTGCTAAATTTGAATATTCCACCTTAATTTTGATCCTTTTCCTTCATATCTGGTATTTCTAGTTAATTTTGTAAAAATTTTGTAAATAATTTCTGTTTACCAAAATTTAAAGACAGCTGAAAAAATGCATTATTTACATATATAAAATAAAACTCAAAATATAAACAATCAGTTAATTGAGTTTCAAAACTAATTTTCAATAATTTCCAATTACATATTCCACATACCTCAATTTAAAGTATAAAGGTAACAACTCAAAAAAAGAAAAAAGAAAATTTCTTTAAAGTGTTTTAAATTAGTTGACTGAAACCTCAATTAAAATCATTGCACCTGCAAATTGAACCACAATTGTTATAAATTTCGTTTATATATTAAACGCAATAATGTAATTTTGGTAAGGATAAGGACACAAGTTCAAATTTATCGATCGTTTTTTAAACTTTTGTATTTAAATTTAGTAACAGTTGAAATCTCTTTAAAAAAAAATCTTTAATTCAGTGATTCACTGATTCATCATCATTTAAAAAGCTAATAAAGAAAAATTTAAATTATAAAATTATCATTTTTTTTTCTCAAATGAAAATTAGTTAAATATTTTATCTAATAAATTTATTATTAAAAAGAATTTAAAATATTTTATTTAAAAACCAATTAATTTAATAAATTCTTTTTCTCAGTTTCATGGTAAACCAAAAAAAACATTTTCGTTTTTATCATATACCAATTTAACATTTTCCTCTTCTCCTTTTTTTAAACTTTTTTTTTACTTATACAATATTCTTAAAGTTTTTCTTTATGATCTTCTCGCACCATCTAAAATTGCTCATTAACATTTTGTTTAACTATCACCTGTGAAAATCAGTTCAATTGCTTCTGCATTTATTTATTTATTTAACCTTTTTTTTGTTATATTTCTTCAATTTTGTTGAAGAACCAAAACCGAGAAAAAAACACTAATCTTCACTTGGGAACACTTTTAAAAAAAATTCCACAATTTATGAAGTGCTAATGGTAAATAAAAAAAAAATTGTCTCTTGTGAATGGTAAATCTTTCAGTCAGCTCCAGAATAAGTATAAAACTTTGCCATTATTTTTTTTTTGTTAAGAGCTTCTGGAGTTTTTTTTGTGACTAAACAAATGTTTTTGGTCGAATATCTTTTTTAACAAGTATCTTATTTTTGCAAAGACAAAACCAAAAAAAAAGAAGGAAAAATTTAATTTTATATCAGATTTTAGTATAAAAAAAATTTTATGCCTTGTTTACTTAAAATTTATTTTTCTTCTTCAAACAAAAACAGAAAAAGGTTTTAACTCGACGATTTTTGAACTTCTCATTTGAGCCTCAACTGCAAAAAAAAAAAACCCTTTGTAAAAAAAAAAAAGATTTATGTCAAACATTAAAAACGTTTAACCTGCACATCCTGTTAACGAAAATATACCTGATAAAAATATGCGGACGTACGGAGTATATGAGATGGAAAAAAAGTGTTAAAGTAAATATTAATTGGCTACTGGATAGAGTCGCAATGTCTCTAAAATTTTGAAGGATACTAAAAGGGGATTTACGTACTATAAGATTTAATGAAGGAGACAGTTTTTAATTGATTTTTTTTTTATTATTTGTAAAAAAAAAGAAAGAATTAAATTAAATTTTATTTTATTGTTTTCTTTCCAACTTTTCCAAGTTTTTTTTTAATGAAAATTATTTTTATAGACTGTGAAAAATGCAATTTAAAAAATTTTTTAATTAAAATTTAATGAAAATAATGTGTAAATTGAGAATTTATTTGGTATACATTTTTGTCTAATAAATTGTTTGTAAGAGAATTGTAGGAAATTACATATTTTCTTTCAAAAAACGGAGCTAGAGCAGATCTAGATTATAGAGCAGATCTAGACATATTTAGATTTTGTATGAAATATAATATTGGGATTTTTTTTTTATTGCATTGTGCTTTTGGTTTTTGGTTATTATTTGTAGGTTCTAGCAATATCAAACTCTACTAATTTAGGTTTTATAATCTAGTAATCAAGTAACTAAGTAATCAGAAATATAGAATCAAATGACTATCGTTTTATCGTTGAATTCCGTTGAATTCTATACGAAAAATCCGGAAATCTTCGAATGGAAATCATGTAAATTGAATTATATACATAAAAAATGATGCTGAACAAACAGAAACATGCCAAAATATGTAAAATCCAAAGCAAATTTGTTGCTATAATTTTCTCCGCAGTGCAATATCTTTATATTCTAGTAATCTATGATACTATCAAGAAAATTTCTAAAATACTTTCCAGTTTCATTTTTATCAAATTTCTACACACAATCTCTACATATGTAAATGATTATGACTAATGTAATGAAGTCTTTTATTGCTGTTAATTAATGTCATAAAAATATATATACACACAGCGTGACATGAAACGGAAAATGATACTCATAAATTATCTCGACAACAACAAAAATATATTATATTCTTATTAATAAAAACATTTAAATGTCAATTATTTATTCACGAATTTATATTAAAAAAAAAACAAATTATGACGCGATGCCAATTAATAAAATTTGCACCTGTCTTGTAAATTATCATTGTGCTGCAAAAATTTTCAAATTAAATTATTATAATTCTCAACCCAACAATTTATTTATGTTTGTTGATTAAAAGATATATGTATACAAAAGGATAAAAAAAATGTGCAGCAGTTGATGTTATATTAAAAAAATATATGAAATATTATTTATTAATTTTTCTGTATTTTATAATTAAATATTTGCATATAGTAATTAAGAAAAGTTTAATTAATCAAAACCTGAAACTTGAACAAATTGCTTTAATAAAAACGCCATCTATAAGTCAAAAATTTAATGGCAAACAATTATAATTGATTATAATTAATTTTAAAATCATGTTAATTAAATTTAATTGATAATAAATACATTTTTTTATTACATATTTGTAAATTATATCTAAAACCTTTGTCAATGTCCAATTTTGATATTTTATAATTATATAATTATAATTCTCCGACAAGTGGTAACAAAAATCTGTGTTTTTTTTTTTTAGAAATTCAAAATTAGCTATGGCAGATTAAGAAAAAAAAAGGTGCTATTCTATTTGGGGTTCAACAAAAAATTATGATTTAAAGGGAACCGATGCAAAAGCAAAAAAAAAAATAAAAAAATTATGAACTCCTCAAAAGTAAATTTTTGTATACCATTGAAAAAATTTTTAAATAAAAATTCGATGACGATTCTGAGCATATTTTTGAATGACAGATAAAATGTTACCCAATCGTCAAGTTCCTTTTGTACATAATTTTAAATGGAATAATTTTTTTATGTAGTATTGTTGGCAGTTCATGTTTTTCTGTGACCTTCAGGGGTAATAAAATTACAACAATAATGTCAATATTTTTGGAAATACAAATGAGCTATATACAAAATTAATTATTGTTATGCTTATGTATAGATGTAGCATAAAATTTCTGTAATATTCATCAATAATATGGAGTTTCTTTGACCAGGAGACAAGATAAGAATCTGTTCAATCTTTAACGTAAATCAGATTCAGACTATCAGCATATCGTCGTATGGGAAATGAAAATGTTGTAACTTGAAAATGGAATTCTTAAATTTAACCTTTTGAATAAAAACATCATTATATCAAACTACCAAATAAGATATATCTTAATTATTTATCTTCCTGCATCATTACTTTCTGAATGATCTATCTAACATTTCGCATCTGAAATGTTGAATATCCCAATTTTTATATGTACATTAAATATGTCACGTCATATTGTAATTAATTATTTAAAAAAATTTATAAATTTCAGTAATTTATTTTTAAATATTTTTTATTTTAATATATATTTTTAAAAGTGTTAAATATTGGGGAAAAATATCAACGCGGTCAGTTTCAAATAATTAAAATATTTCGTGAGGAATTAAACAAACGCTACAAGTCGGTTTTTAACACTGCGAAAAAAAAAATGTTGATTAATGAATTTATAATTTGTGAAAAATAAATTCACCAGAAAAATATATGTAATTAAAAATATATTAAGTAATAATGAAAATGGATCAATTAGAATCATAAAAACAGCATTCATTGATAAAATATAAACCAGACAGTAGTAAATTTACGATTTAGACAGTTTAAGTTTTTTAAGGAATATCAATTTCTGATATTATTGTTATCCTTCGATTATCTTGAATATCAGAAATTGACATTTTCTAAAAAATTTTTAATATTGTAATTAATTTATTTGCAAATTTTTGAGTAAAAATGGTTTAATTTTTAGAAATGAAACTAAAAAATGAAATTACAATTCAATAAAATGAAATTATCCCAAATTGATAAAAAATGTAGTCCTCATTAATAAAATTTCATGTGTAATTTTAAATAAAATGAAAGTGAAATTTATTTTAGTATAAATATAAAGCAAAGTTTATAATTTTCAAAAAAAGTTGACATTTATTCAATATTTTCACTTAATTTTTATAAAAACATGATAAAAAATATTTATAAAAAATAAATTTTATGCTAAAATGTTGAAATAATAAATATTTTATTTATAAATTCTTTAAATATTTTTATATTTCGTGAAATAATTTTTTTTTATAATATTAATTTTCCTTGTGTAACACTACTGTATGATTATTTATATGAAAAATATTTAAAAACACTATAAAAAGTTAAATATGACATTAATGGATGTCCAAATTTGACATTTTGCACGCGAAAACTAATAAAAATTTTAAAATATTTTACAATTTTTATTTACTTATAATGACCAAATGTTATTTATAAAATATCTAATGTAACTATATAACTAATAGCTCAGTAATAATTGTGATTCTTGGAAAATTTCAAATAAGTTCAGGTTTTTAGACATTTACTCTTTATAAATGTCACAATAACTGCATGATTTTTTGTGACAATTTTAATTAAGTGCAATAAAACTATTTTAAATTATGCAAGTGAAATTAAAAACGTAAATGCAATACAAAATCTGGAACAATTTTTTTCCTTAAAAGTTTCATATTTAAAGTATAATGAAGAAAATTTAAAGGCATATTTAAACCTTTATTAAATTATTATCAAAATTTAAAGTTGAATTACTTATTTATGGATTAAAATCAGATTTTCTATTCAAAAGTAATTTCATTCACACAAAAACCAAAAAATACTTATGAATAAATTTAGGTAAATTTACAAAAAATATTTAAAATTGATTCATTAATTTTTTTAGTATATTTTGTTTTTCAATTAATAAAATCTTTGTGACAAGTTATCGGCTTTTTCTTATATATTATAATTTATCATTTAATTTTATGCAAATTTTTTTTTACTAAAATAAACAAGGTATGAAAAGATAAAATCAAAAATGAAAAAAAGGATTGCCAAAAAAAAAAAATGTAAGAATTTTTGTATACCATGGGGAAATTGAACTTAATGCCCTGAAACTAAAATAATATTTTTGATCAAACGATTTTGTATAACATTTTAAAATAACTTAATTATTGTGGAACAAAAAAAAACTGCTTTAATTTTTGCCCAACAAGATTCGGTCATCTGATAAAAGATTTATAATATCATTAGAGACTTTAATATTGAAATGAATTATTTTTGTTGATCTTGGAATTTATTAATTAATTCAATGTTTCTGTGACGATGGTATATAGTGAAACTTCGTAAAGGATTAAAATTAGAGACAGAGAGAATAATATAGAACTGATTCAGAAATTATTTATTGCTATTAGATTTAAACCAGTTGATGTTTAGTACACCATTTTTGCTATTTTTGAAAATTGATTGAATGGTAAATGCTATTAGCTTATTGGAGTAAATAAATTAGACGCACTCTGGTGAAATTTATAGTTAGAGATCTTTTTTAAATTTATTAATTATTTTTGCGCAACAGAACGTCTTTAATGCTGCACGTGTATCTAAGTCGGAAAATTGAATTCTACTATGGAATGGAGCCAAGAGTAGAAGTAACGATGAATTTTACATGAAAAAAAAATCGAATTTGATTCGGTTAGACGAACTTTGTCATGCAAAAAGAAGAAATATAACTTCGAAAACTTTACTATAATGAAATTTCTTCATTATAGCTCTAAAAAAATTGTAATACAAAATTTGGTCACTCAAACTTTGCAATTAAATTTAAAATTTCTAATTATATTCATCATATTAAAAAAAACTTATTCATATGCTAAAAATTAATATTTTTTTAAATTTTAAATTTTACCAAATTAAAACCAGGCGGCGGGCTACTACGTAAGAAATTCTCATCATATGATTAATTATTTAAATAAAAATTTTGTTATTAAAATTATTATAAAATAAATTAAACTTTATTTTATATATATATATTATTTTATTCATAAAAAAAATTTCAATTATATTTTATCAAAATATATCTAAAATAATTTACACTTATATAACATAAAAATTAATTAATTTAATCTATGGATATCGAAAACATACACCAGCATATTTAGCATCAGAACCAAGTTTTTCTTCAATACGTAATAATTGATTATATTTAGCTAAACGTTCTGAACGACATGGTGCACCAGTTTTAATTTGACCAGTACTTAAACCAACAACTAAATCAGCAATAAATGTATCTTCAGTTTCACCAGAACGATGTGATACCATTGTACTCCAATTATTTTCTTTAGCTAATAAATGGGCATTAATTGATTCAGTTATTGTACCAATTTGATTTATTTTTAATAATAAACTATTTGCTGATTTACAATCAATTGCTTTTTGTATACGTACTGGATTTGTTACTGTTAAATCATCAGCAACAATTTGTATATCAGTTTTAGATAATAAATGTGCCCATGCATTCCAATGATCTTGTTCAAATGGATCTTCAATACTAACAATTGGAAATTCTTCAATATATTTTAAATATAAATCTGCTAAACTTTTATAATTTAATAATTTGCCAGATTTTGAATCTTTTGATTTATTTTTAAAATCTAAATCATATTTATTTTTTGTATAAAATTCGGATGCAGCAACATCCATACCAATATCTATTTTACCAGTATAACCAGCTTTTGCAATAGCACTTTGTATTAAATTTAATGCATCTTTATTATTTTGTATATTTGGTGCAAAACCACCTTCATCACCAACACCAGTACCTTCTAAACCATATTTTTTAACAATAACTTTTGATAAATGATGATAAACTTCTGAGCCCATTTTCATAGCTTCGGTAAATGTTTTAGCACCAGTTGGTAATATCATAAATTCTTGCATTGCTAATTTATTACCAGCATGACTACCACCATTTATAACATTAAAAGCTGGTACTGGTAATATTAATTTTTTAACACCAGCTAAATTTGCAATATGCTGATATAATGGTATACCTAATTTACGTGCACCAGCACAACAAATTGCCATTGATACACCTAATATCGCATTTGCACCAAAATTTGATTTATTTGGTGTACCATCTAATTGACACATACAATTATCAATTTCTACTTGATCGGTAACATTTAAATTTAGTTTCATTAATTCAGGACCAATACATTTATTTATATTACCAATAGCTCTTAATACACTTTTACCATGATAGCTTTTATCCTTATCACGTAATTCTAATGCTTCATGTTTACCAGTTGATGCACCAGATGGTACAGCACAACGACATAAACCACATTCAGTTGTTAAATCAACTTCAACAGTTGGATTACCACGTGAATCAAAAATTTGACGGGCAAATAATGATTTAATTGTTGACATTTTTTTTATTTTTTTTTATTTAATAATTTATTAATTTAATTATTTATTAATTCGGAGTTTTTTTTTTTTTTGAATTTTAATGAAATTTTAATTATGAAAAAATATATAGGTATAAAGAAATTTGGATAATTTGTTTTTTGAAAATAAAAATAAAATAATTATATTTTTTTTTTTTTTGATAATATTTTTATACATAGGCAAATTGATTGAAGAGGAAATGATAATTATGTTTATAAGAAATATAAAAAAAAATTATATTAGTAAAATTAATTATTTTTATTGTATAACATAAATTATATCATTCCAAACGGACATGGTCCTTTTCATGCCAAAGAAATTGTGTTCTAAAGCGTCTCATGTTTTCTGATTTTACAGTGACCTGTTAATAACCATGTTAGTATATCCACACCTTAACTTTGTTCTTAAAGGATTTTTATTAGACCTTAAATAATAAACAGATTTTAAGTTAAGATAAATCGTTTTTAGGATATGTCAAAGGTTTTATAATTTGATAAATAAACCTTATTTAAGATTGTAGCCATCGGCCTGTAATCCTAGAAGAATTAAATTTATATTAAAATTATTAATTTTAATTAACTTATTTTTTTTTTTTTTGTTCAATAATAAATGAATTTTTATTTACTATAATTACAGCTATAACTTGTACAATTTAATTTCTTATTTCATTCCTATTTAGCAAAAAGTACCTAATTAATCAACTGGTTGCTGGTATAAAATTAAGTACATCTCATAAATGAATTAGTAGATTTAAAAAATTTTTAATTTTTTTTAATTTTTTAGCTTTAGATATTTAAAAAAAAAACAATTACTCCTAATATATAAGAAAGTTTAAAAATGAAAAGTATAGTTTTAAATTATGTACATAATTACAATTTTTTAAAGTTTAAATTTTTAATTTTAAATATTTAATAATATGTTATGATTATTTTTGTCTAGTAGCGTTGTTGATATCTAACGTCAAACACAGTGTTCAAATAAATTAAAGTTTTCTTTTATATATTTCGTTACAGTGCTGATAAATTTTGTGTAGGACACATTGTTTTTGATCTGATTTGGCAGTTTTTCATACACCCTGAATGCACTAGCAATTATCCCTCTCTGGTGTTTAGTCGTACGTGACCGTGCAGGGTGGAGATTGCTGGCAGATCTAGTGTTGTGATCGTGGTTTGGAGTATGATTGTCCAATTCAATGTTGTTTTTTATTTTGTTGCTTTTTACTTTATAAATCAATTTGGCTTTCGACAGAATAATTAATTCAAATATACTTAGCTTTTTTGTATGATTATACACTGTATTAGATGGCGTAAAATGATGCAAGCCATATAATGTTTTAATTGATTTTTTTAGTGCTACTGCCACTTGGTTTAAGAGAGTTCTGGTGCCTTGTGACCATGATGTTAGATTATAATTTACATGTGATACAACATGTGCATTATAAATTAAATTAGCCACTATTTCTGTAAATTTGATGTTAGTTCTTTTTAGTGCTCCTGTTAGAGATGATATTTTTTTTATAACATTGTCTACATGATTCTCCCACGTGAGCTTCTCATCAATGATCATTCCTAGATACTTATAGCAAAGCCGTATATATATACGGCTTTGCTTATAGTTGGACACTTTTTCCAATGCTGTTCTATCAATTGTTATAGCTGGATTTATTTCCGGCCTGTTCTTCATGGTAAAAATCATAAACTTTGTCTTAGCTTTATTCATAGTTAGTTTGTTACTTTGTACCCATTTATGAAATGTTTGTAAATCACTATTAACAATGGATTCTAATTCAGTATTTGATTTGGCTTCGTACAGTAAGCACGTGTCATCAGCAAATATACTATACTTCGCTTTTAAATTTGCTTTGACTATGTTCTGAATGTACATTAGATATCAAGTTGGTCCTAGTACTCATCCCTGAGGCACACCGCATTTTAGTATTTCTGGATCGCTCAACTTTGACCCTATTCGTGTCCAAACCTTTCTATTCATAATGTAGCTTTTCATCAGCTGATTAGCTACTCCTCTAATGCCAAGTTCTTCCAGCTTATCCAATAACAAATCGTGATCAACCGTATCGAATGCTTTATTAAAATCCACAAAGATAGCACAAACGTACTTTTTGTTGTCTAACGCGTCTAATATGTTACCTATTGTTTCTATCATTGCAGATTCAGTACTACTTGATTGTTGAAACCCAAATTGGTTTTGATCGAAGCCACCATTTTTATTTAAAAAACTGACCAATCTTACATTTATGGCTTTTTCGTAGATTTTCGCTACTGTATTTATAAGAGCAATCGGACGATAGTTATTTGGTTCGACTTTATCTCCATTTTTGTGCACTGGAATGATTACTGATTCTTTTAATATAGTTGGAAAATCTCCATTCTCAAAACTTTGGTTTAGATACTTTGAAATCAAAGGAGATATTAGCGGAGATAGTAATTTTAATTCTTTGACAGTAATTCCATATATGCCAGGCGCAGTATTTTGCTTTAGCGAATGTATTATTTGCTGTATTTCAATTGCTGTAGTTGGTTGGAGGAATATTGATTCATTAACCCTGCAATTTGAGATATAATCAAGCTCAGCTGGTAATTGTTCTTTCAGTTTTTGTCCAATTTCTACAAAGTAGTTGTTCATTTTATTTGCGATTTTTTTCTGGTCAGTTAAAATTTCATCATTGGATTTTATTTTGTTGATAGATTGTTTATTTTTAGAACCGTAACTGTTGTAGATAGTATTATTAACACATAGCCATAGTTTTCTGCTATTTGAGCCAGCATTAATGACGTCATTATTGAACTTAGCTTGTTTAACATTTCTAATTAATATATTTACATGATTTTTTAATTTTACAAATTTCGCTCTGATGGTGTCATCTGTTGGATGTTTATTTAGGTGCTTATACAGCTTATTTCTCATGGCTATTTTGTTTAGAATTTCATTTGTCATCCAGTTGTGCTGTCGAACTCGAATCTTTTTTATTGTTGTATTGATACTTTTTGTTTCATTTATCATGTTCATTAATTCTTCCAAATTGTTGTTTTCTTTTTCCATAACTTTTCAAATTTCACTATATATACATTTTGAAGAAGTCCTAATTGTTATCCAGTAATCGGAAACTATGATCCATTTACTAGGTAAAATTATGTTTAATAATCCATGTAAAAATAGGAACCTCCTCTTTCGAATTTAGAATTCTTACCCTTTCTAACCAATTTGCTGAAATAAGTTAGTCTTTGTTTTCTATACTTCCATTTTTCGTATTTATTTTTTGGAAATCAGAGCGAGTTTGGAAATTTTTGTATTATTTCCAGTTCCAGATTAGACCCTCTTATACAGTTTAAATATTATAGTAATATTGTGAAATGATTTTACTATGTATAGTAGATGGCTCAGTTTGTATAATTCCATTCTCTCTCTTACACACAATCACATGATTTTTACTTGACTTTTATTCGAAATTGGAAATTTTTTACTTGCGATTGTTTATATACCAAATATAAATATACAATATAAATTTGACAGTGTAGTAGTAAATTTAAATTTTAATAATATAGTTTTTTTATATATGATTATTTTGTTTTACTCTTTGTTTAGTTAATTTTGAGCCTTCAAAAGGAGTAATTCCTAATCTGATAGTATATTAAGTAAATAATTAATAATTGTTATTAAAACTGATTACGAAAATATAGATTTTAATTTGTGAATTTTGAAATAAACACTATTTATTATACTATTTATACATACACTATTTTTTGGATTAAATTTTAGTTAATTGATATAATTTTACTTGAATTTTTTCAATACAATTATACCTATTATCGGTAAAATTAATTTAGCTTGCGATAACATCAGTATCACAAATAAGGTTGTTGATTGGAAGACTTTATTGTGTTGTGGACGAATATTAGAATATTTTTTACCTATTATACAAGTAAAACGGTATTAAGATATTGGAATAATTGTTGTGTTATAAATAAAAATTCGGACTACATATAATTTCTATATTAAAATAGTCCATAATATGTTCCAAACAATTTGGTATTCATAATTTGGTTAAATAATTTCAAAATATTTACCACGACCTGAAAGTTAATAAGAATTTATAATTTCTATTTCAATTTTAGTCAGTCAGTGACAGAAATTCTTAAATTCCGAAATATTTACGATATTTTATCCATTGATGGAACAATTAAAATTAATTTATTTTAATCAAAATTCAATAGTTTTCAAAAAAATTAATAAATTTATAAGGTAATGTAATAACTGACTCGAAAAAATCTATATAACACTGTTAACTGTAGCCTATCTATACTGTTGCAATTATACTATGTTGTCAGTAATAATTTTATAGCTAAGAAAAACTTGTCACATTATCGATTAAACATTCGTAAATTTATTACTTTTGACTGAATAAAAATATTTTATTATCTAAAATTTGACAAAAAATAATAATATTTTACGATAAATAAAAAGTATTTAGTAAAATAATTTAATTTAATTTAATTATGTTGTACATAATTTTGTCTTAAAAAACAATTTTTAATTTTTCAGACAGAATATATCTAAGCAATTTAATCAATTGGCTTAACAACAACAAAAAATTATGAAAAATTTAATCATGGAACCATAAAAAACATTGAAGAAGGAAATGTCTAAAAATTATGATATATTTGTAATTATTTTTTTCTGAACGATCATATTGCACTTAAAATATCACATATATAAAAGTCAAATTGTAAATTAATTTCATAAATATTTATATTTATTAGTTCGGTTTCTTTTTTTGTATTTCTTTGATTTTAATTAATTACATTTATTTCAAAAAAATTTTATATGAAAATCAGTGAAATAAAAATCCGTGAATTAATTATTTTATTGCAAATTATAACAATCATAAAATTTTATTTTGAATTTATTTTATGAAAATAAGAAACAAGAAAATTTTAATTAACACAATCTTAACTAACAATAAAGATAAAAAAAATAATAATTTAGTTGACGAGGTTAATACAGAAAGTTCTCCCAATGACCAGATGGTATTTTTTTAATTATTTACCAAAAAAATTACCAAAATACCAGGTTAACATAAATCTCAGTATTCAGGAAATAATTCTTATTGACCAAAATTCAATTTCTATGAGTTCCAAATTTTTCGTACTCCGGCTTACTTCCCGAATTCTGAGACTTATGTTACCCTGATATTTTTAAATGATTTTTGGGCGTCACTAAGTCAGTCCAAAAAATTCTGCTAGTTTTTGGAAACTTCATTGTCACATAAAAATTGAGTATATTGGAGCACTCAGAATATAGATCCGTGATTACAGACTTTCCCTTTCAAAGTTTTGTTCAATTTTCTCAACAAAAATTAAGTTTTTTTTAAAAATGTTTGGATATTTGCATTTTAAAACTAATTTTCCTTCAAAATGATACCAAATTTATTAACGATTTAAGAAAATGTAATTACCTGAAAGAAATGAAATCTTAAATGAAAGTACATTTTCTGAAATTAAATTTTTCAAATACCAATAATTTTAATAATATTTTTTATCAAGGTCGTGTTGATCAAAAATATCATATGTTTTTTTTTAATAAAATTAATGAAATTATTATTTTATTATAATATAGAAGTAATTTAATTAAAAGTCAATGTCCTATATTTTTTTGTTAAAAAACTATAATATTATTTTTTGAACATGTTGGCACGACATTGCGTGACACTTTTATCTTGGTCAGGTATAGTTTTTTTCCTTATCCGCACTGATTTGTCGATTTTTTTTACTATAAGAAACTCAATTTGGAATTGTAAATGGAAATCAAATTTACTATTAGAAAATATTTATTATATATTTGATTTCTAAATTATTCAAATATTTAAAATAATTTAAATATATTACATAAAAAAGAGAGTTATGAATTTTTTATTACTCTACAATTTTACTTTCATTATTTCAATTCAATAATTGGACAGAAACGTTAATGATTAGGGAAGACAATAAGAATTTTAAGTATACCAAGGCAGAATATTTCATGGAAATACATAAATTTTCTTATATATTTTTTTAAATTTCAGATTTGATGTCTGGCTTAAACTATACTCAATGTTCATGATTAACTGGAGACTGTTATTAGTAAATGTTTAGTTTTAATATTTAGAATTGAATCTTTTTGAAATGTTAAAAGTACAGAAATTGTTTTTATCATAACACTGAATTAATTAATCATTGAATATTAAAGTGTTTTAAGTTTCCCAACATGCAATATCAATAATCATTCAATCATTATATCTTCAATTAATGATTTAATTTATAACCGTGATCTTCATCTACCTAAAACGCCCACAGTCAGACATAAAATCTGATTTGAGTTCAGAAGCATTTATAGCCATCAAAGTCTACCAACGCATTATTACTTATAGCAACCACATAAAAATGAAAGCACATAAAATCTGATTTGAGGATTGGTGGAAATATACAAAAATTGTTGATTCCTAAGTAATCACTGAGTCATTATTGTTCTGATTTGTAATTAATGAAATTGTAAAATAATTAATTTAAAATAAATCAGAAAGTTTGATAAATTTAATTGAATTATTACTTAAATAATTGATTTTTTTATATTGTAGTATAATTAATATTTTATTTACTGAGATTACCAGTTGGACAAACTTATAGGCTATGCATTTTTCTAGTTTACAGAAATTTGTTTCAATAATGTTTCGGAAATTTTGAAATCATTATATTATAGAAACTTAAGCGAATTGAAGGAAAATGTAAATTATTAATAATAATAAGAAATGATGAACAATTTTCGTAATGAATCCCAATTTACTATAATTAATTTATAATAATTTATTCATAAATTTAATATTTCAAAAAACAAACAAACTGATACAATCATTTTATTTTGCCAGCCAATTTAAATTGCTCAGTATTGTAACAATTTTTTAAATGGCCATACAAATTTACAACAGCGACATTTTCTTTTTTGCACTTTGAATCAGAAAATTGCAATTTTTTAGGGTGCTTTTACGAATACATATATAGAAATAAAAATATTATTTTTTTTTATGATTTTATCTACAAAATTATTTTGCTATATAATTTTTGTTCATATACAAAAAAATTAAAAAAATGTCCGCCGATTCGACAACGTCCGCCCGATAATAATTGAGATAAGGAAACAATACAAAAACCTTGTTTTTTTTCTGTGCATACACTATTGTTGTCGTCGTCCAGCTAAATAATAGACCAATATAATTACCCATAATTATGATTTCTGTGTAGTTTCCATATAAATAACAGCAAAAACCAATTAAATTACATTTTATTATGCGCCATTTTTTTACTATAGTTAATTTAAAATTCTAAAATTTCATTTTAGGTAAATCATTTTAATTTTTGTTTTGCAAATAAATATGGAATTTTTTTTTATTAGTTATTTTATAATCGTTTTTTTTGTTGTTGTTCAAAATTCGTCCTTAAATTTTTTTTTATATGCAAATATTTTTTTTTTGTGTTAACAATAAAGGAATTTTTTTTATTTATTTTTAATAAATAATTGCAGTAAAATTAGATTTATAATTTTTTGAAATTAAACTTTGCATGTTTAAAATAGAAAATTTGTAGACTACAAGAAAATTTTATACTTAAAATAATGAGATTGCGAAAGCTTCAGGGACATTTTCAAGTTAAGAATTAATTGTGCCAACTCGGATAAACTTTAAGAAATATTTTAAATACGTAATAAAATCATAAATTTCAGAAGTTATTTCTATTATTATTATAAGTTGATTTTTGTCGGAGAAATTGAGCAAAATTAAAAATGAAAAAGTCTGTAATTACTGATCCCATCTTCTAGTCCACTATATTAATTTTTTAAATTTGCAATAAAGTTTCTAATAGATATGAAAATAGAGATTATAATAGGTGGATCCGAAATCCTCACTTGATAAATGTACATTTCTATGTAACATTTCTTTTTCGCCCTAATGTACATTTTTACCGTGTCCGAAATACTTTTAAAATTATGTGTCCGAAATGCAATATTTGATGTAACATTTTAGTTTTCCCGATAGCAAATAAATAAGTATATATGAAAAAAAATGCGTGTAATTATATTCAGAATATCGGTTTTTACTAGCAGGGCTAATTTTTTTTTGACGTTTGTTGACGTTTGTTGTGTCAGCAATCATAAGTAATAAAAAAAGTGTTTGTAAACAAAAATTTTTAAATATAAAATTAAATTAAAATGAATACGGACGTCGAAATAGAAATATTAAATTCATTCGAAGTTTTACTAATGTTTTTTAATAATCTACAATATACATTACATTACATTATTAAAATAATAATAATGTATGTTAAAATACAAAAAATTATGTATTATATCAAAAAATAAATATTTATAATTATACTTACATAATTTTTCCATTTTTTGCCCTTATTCCGACAGTCGTATTTGCTGGCGAAAGATACGACTACAAAAATTTTGTATCACGAGAGTCGTATCAATACGAAATTAATCATATTGATACGAAACAGCCACAAAATCTAGTATTCTTGGAGGCGTACGACTTGAATTTATTTGTCAAAAAACTATAATTTTTGTCGTAAGCAATTTTGCAATTGACTAGAACGAAAATGTAGTATTTTATTATTAATATCAAGTATAAATAAAAAATATAAAAAATAAAATAAATAAAAAAAAATAAAATCATTGAATCATTGAAAAAATAATTAAAAAAAAAAAAATCAAATCATTGAAAGTCAAATCAAGTATAAATAAAATATAAAAAATGTTTAATCTAATATTTAATTTGGTATATAAAACATACATACATTTAATGGTCGGCTAAGTTCCTAAATTCTGAGATTTATGTTAACCTGATATTTTAATCAAATTTTTGGTAAATAAATTAAATAATTTTCGGCGTCAGTCGTTCAAATAATTCCGCTCAATTTCACATTTTAAGAAAACGTGGATTTACTTTCTGCATCTGGCATTTTACCTTATATTTTCATGAATATATGAAATTGAAAAATTTTGTGAACTTCCAAAAAATATTTTTAAATAAATTTTCGGAACAAAATTTTTTTAACAAATTTCCAATTTTAGGATTACGGATTTATTTTATTTTCTAGTTTCTTGCCTTAGAATCTTAATAGGATGATTAAATATTACATCTTATAAAATGTCCACTTAACAAGAAATAGTAAGACTATAACAAAATCAGATCAGTCTCTAATGAACAGACGTATGTGATTACGACTTTATACGACGTAAACAATTATACTTACAGAAGGCTAGGAGTGAATCATAAAACCTGGATTTTTCAAATTTTTTTATTAACCCAAAATAATAATTTGAAGTTGACTCATACACTTATGTATGTCTTTCGATATTCAATTTACTTTTACAACCATTTTATCTACGTACGAGCAATAACTCAGGGCAACTTCTTGAGACCTTTGGACATCTTTGAATATTGACATAGAATGTTTGAAAGTAATTTTCTTTAATAAAACATTTTGCACACATTTTTTATTATATGTATTTCTACTTGGTAAGAGGTTTATGAATATACAATGTAAAATATTTTATATTTTTGACAACTAAAAGTCATGTAGAAAATATTCAAACAAGAAATTCAATTTTTTTTTTGTTTTATTGAAACATTTACAGGAAGTTTTTATATCTTTACATATTAGGCCATAATTTTATTCTTATTTTAAAAATATTGCATAAAATTTTATGCACAAAATATTTTGTATTTTAATTATTATTTGGTTATAATAAACACGACACAAACCATCGTCGTAATTAAAAGACCATATACAAAGGTGTTGTCGGTTTTAAATCATTCAGATCAGCGGGTGAGTTTGTTGCAAACATGGTTAAGGAATTTCAAAAAGTTTAAGAAACTCAAAACAACAAAATGAAAAGAAAATATTTTTTTAAAAAAAATTCTCTTAATTATAAAAACTTGATTTTGTTTTGTATCTTTATGTAGAGTAGACTTGTAATTTAATTTGAGCTTGTGAGGCCTTTGACTTTGAAATAGTTAGAAAATGTGACACTGATCAAACATTAAATTCAATAAATTATAGTAGAAATTCAAAAATATTTCGAAATTGAAATACATCTCACAAAGAAATCTAGTCTAGTTCATAAAATATTTTGAATTGAACTACTAGAGTTTCTCTGGAATATATTTTTAAAAATATTGAAAAGTATATTGCGCGTACTTTAGGGAACTCACTAGCCAGGAAAGAACTCCTAGAATTATAATTGTATTGAAGAATTAATTATAATTATTTAATTAGATTTTTAAAATAATAAACGGCAATCGATTTTTGCACAAAATTCAAATTAATCTTAATAGACTATACTGATTATATACTATATAATCTTTCTATAGTATACTCTTGACAGACTCATGTAATCTAACTAATAATTATCCTATTCCTCTTTTTTCATAATTTTTGATATTTCTCAGTAATTATTAATAAAAAAAAACTAATTTAACGACTTTAAAGCACGTCTTAGATTAATTTAATTTTCTTCTAATCTTATTTTAAAAAATATATATTTAAAATTACAATTTAACTTCATTTAATGTAGTCATAAAAATAATCTTTAATAAGTCGTTAAATAATTAATTTCCTCAAAATTTATATGTACTTTAAATTATTTACATAATTTTCATATAAAAATATTTTTAAACAAAACAGAAAGGGTTAGGTATAGTTGAAATCATAAATCAATGTTATTTCTAATAAGTTTAGACACTATTTTTGTGCCTGTTCTAACCAAAAGTTTAATATTTTAGTCTACTAATTTACATTTACTACAAACTCGTATATACATATCAAAAAAACTACCAGTAATTATGTAAAATTTATGTTGATTTTAAACTTTAAAATTATTGGCGGCAGATTGAATAAAGCTGATAAGAAAATTTATGTTTACGTGGTTAGACTGTTTTATTTTATGTATACAAAAGTATATAATTTAAGAAATACACTTTACTTGCAACCAAGGTCTAAAAAATATACTCTGTAATATTAATGTGGGTGTAACTAAAATAATTGCAAAATTTTGTTGAAAAAACAACTTATATATATGAAATGTGAATGTAATCGAAGAGGAATATTTCATTGTGTTAAAAGAAAATTGCTGTATAAGTGCATCATTGGTAAAGTAAATAATAGAAGGAAGTAGAGAATTAAAAAGATCTAAAATACTAGTAAAAAAATTGGTTTGATCTAACTAACCCAACTAAATTATATAAAAAGTCTAAAGACTAAAGAGGTTAGAATTCATGTTCCAATATCTGACAGCAATGTTTCCAAGATTTGCTGTCAGTTGATGTTGGAACATAGAATTTGCAAGATCAACCTCTATGTGTCTGTATATTATACATAGTAATTCGTCGATTTAATCAGAGATAATATTTTGTGGAAAATTGTGATAATATGAAATGAAATTTTAAATCTCGTTTAAACCTCGCGTTAACTCAATTTTTCCAGATACAACAAATCGTTTCTTATTTTATAAAAATCCATTCAGACGGATCATATTACTGCAATACAATGTACAATAATTAAAATTATTACTCTATAAATTTGATATTATTTGCTATATCATAAATGGCACTATATAAAAATTCACCTTCACGGCTTCTTATATCAACATTTTTATATACCATTAATTATTTATATACTCGTATATAATTGCAAAAAAAAAAAGGTTAATTGTCCAAAATAAAATGTGTGCTCATCAATGTCAAAAATAATGAAAACAGATCCGTCATAAATTAATGAAAACATTGTATTTTACATTTTTCTATAATTAAAAATGCAAATAAAAAAATTCATTTTTGTAAAAAATAAAGATGATGCCAATTAACACTGCAAAATGAAAACCCACCTGTCATTTTTTCGGTTGTTTTTGATAAATAATTCCAGAAGTTTGTAAAACTTCTGCATTTTAAAAGCCGATCATTTGCAAAAACAACTTTTTTTTTCTTTAATCACTTTATAAGTTTTTTTTTTTGCAAAAGTTAAACGTGTGCCAGCAATTAAATTGTTTTCCCTCTAAATGCATCACGTTTTACTATACTACCAGGAATTGAAAGAATGTCCATCATTTTTGTAAATTGAAATTCATCTGATGCCCGCTTAATTAATAATTAGTATATAGTCAGTTATATCATTGTTTCTTTTTGGTTTTGTAAAAAAATAAAATAAAGACCGCAGCTTTGATATGCAAATTTGTTGGGTCAAATCCATTTATTTTAGTTTTAAAAAAATTTTGGGTGAGTAAAATTGATCTGAATTTCACATTAGTAGTAATTTTTGGATATAAATGAGTTATAAGAGTGGAGAAAGTTGAATTATATAGTATATAACATTAAAATATATACACGATTAATTGATCTGCATATGGAGTTGATGATTTATATTAATTATGTAATTTCATACCCTCTGTTTTATAGATATTAATAGAATGATTTGGATGTGAACATTAAAATTAAAATTATTTCATGTATTTAGTTAACGTTATTATTTTTAAGAATATATAATTGAGAAGTTCCAACAGGGAAATAGTGTTGCCCAAGGACTAAAAAATTATATACATAGTTCGTTGCATCGAAAGTTATTCCTTTTATTTCAGTGAATTGCAGTCTGTAGTATTGTTCAGATTTTCTTAACACTGACAGATCCATTATTAAAGTTTAGTGTCTCAGATGAGCTTAAAATTTGTTAACAAATTTTTGGAGATATTTTGTGATTGCAATTGTGACAGATAAGAAATTGCTAAAATATGATCTGACAGTTTACTATGAAACATTTGCTTAGAAAAAGATTAGACAACAGTTTACAATATCAAATCTACAAAAACTATGAAACACTTTAAAGCCAATATTATAGTATCCTGACATACCAACCATAACAATTTAATTAAAATGAAGAAACATCATCAGATAAAGAAATAGAAAAATTAAATTTAATGAAGAAACAATTTTCGTGTTTACTTAAAAATTTATCTGTAAATTTATTTTCTCTCTGCATTCACTTCCAGTGGTCATCCACAATTAATTACCACATCTTCTTGTTGTAAATCACCGGATTTAAATTAAATAATTAAATAATTTTCAGTTTAAAGTCAAAATCCAAAGACCGTTTCCTTTTTAACACAAGAATTATTAGTCTTTAGCTTTCTAAATTATTGTATATTATTACATCTATTTTGTAATCTGGGATATTTAGAAAAATTTCTTGTCCATAAAAACAACAAAAAACTACAAATTATTTATACTTGCTTATATATTTCTTTTTTGATATTTCGTATTTCTAATGAGAGGAAATGAAAGCCATTTTGGCTATTTTATTTTAGTAATGAAAATTTATATTTCTTATTTTGTTGCGTGATAAGCAAAAGATAAAACTCCGCCTCAACCACAAAAAAAAAAAAATTAAAAACCACAAAAATTTTCTTCGTCTAATTTTTATTATGGAATTATTTATTTTTGGAAAATAATAATAATGGCTTCCCAACAAAAATAAATAAATTAGTAAAATTGGTTTTGTTTTTATAAAACTTAAATTGGTTTATGAAATTTTTTGTTGTGAGAAAATTGTAAATTTTGAAATTTTGAAAAGATTTAAGTATTGGATTTAAATTTGAGATCAGTGCTGGCAACATTAATTTGTAATAATAGAGATTATTGGTATTCAAAAGTGGACTTGATTGAAACTTACGAAATCTGAACAGAAAATTTAATATATTTTATTCCCGCTCTCATGAAATTAATCTCAAAATTGTTAGAGAGTTAGAATAGAAAAATCGAATATTTTTTTTTTTAAATTGTCTTCTAAATCTAAACTAATATATTACCCCACCCCAATTGATTATGATGTCAGTGAAATATATGATCCAAATCAATTTTTTGTAATAATCAATTAACTAAATTAATATCTATATACAATCTTGCAATATGGTTACAAATTCAAATCATTTTTTAAATTTAATAATTTCAACATAAATTTCAATTAATTTTTTTTGGTTAAGAAATTAAATAACTGTTTTAAGATGTTTTGTCGACATTTTGTTTATGCTAATCTACGCAAAACAAATCAATTATTCTAGCAGTTGTTTAATACAAATATTCCCATAAATTATCAAAAAAGAAGGCGCACAAATATAAACTTTAAAAAATAAGATTGACACTTTCTTTGTGCGGTTTTTATTTCATTTTTTGTAACCTAACCAAAAATCCATTGAACCATTTCAACCATATCAGAAGAACAAAAATTATGAAACAATTTTGTATATTAAAAAGGAACTCGACAATTAAGGTATGGGGTATTTTAGTTGTCAATCAAAAATATGGACACAATCGGCATCAAAGTGTAGATACAAATTATAAGAAAAAATTATTATTATATAAATTTATTATAAAAAAGTTAATATATGTATTTTGGCTGTTATATAAATTAAACAGAATATTTTTTTGAATCAAAATTATTAAAATTTTGTGGGTTTTAAACAAAGAAGACCACCCAAGACCAAACCTAATCAAAATAATCAACAAATTTTATACAAAAAAATGTTCAGTTGAATTCAAAAGCTAATCATCAATTTCTGATTTTGTCCTAAATTTTAAAAAAATTATCTTTAATTAATCAGTAAAAATAACGTCAAACAATAAATAACAATTATATAATTGAGATAAAAATCATTTTGGATAAAATAAACTAATAATTATAGTCGTTAGTTTTATACTATATATTAATTATATAATTTTTCATTTGTTTAATTTTCAAATAATTATTATTTTTTATATTTTAAATTTATTTATCATCAATTATTAATAATTTTTTATAAATGTGAAAAAAATATGGTTGAAATTATTTAAATGATATCAAAATTTTATTAACACAATTTTTTTTGAAGGTTATTTTTTCTCATCCGGTCAAAAAAAAAACCAATATGGAAATTATAATCACGAGATGAAATTTAATTGTAAAAATACTTATATAGAAAAAGTGTGAAAATGTAAAATATGGTGGTATCATCACATCAGTCGGTTTCGTGACGCACAATTAAAATTAGTGACGGCAAATTGAACATATAACTAGAGCATATATACATAATATGATTGATGAACTCTGATAGGAATAACCCAATAAACATGTTTTTGTTAATTAAATATGTGATATTTTTTTTTATAATTTAAATGTAATAATAATTGCGCAAAATGAAGCAGCAAAATTAAATTTATTTTGAGTAGTTTTTTAACGCTTCAAATCCATAATTGTCTATATTGAACACTCTTCGAAAATTCGTAACTAAATTTCCACAAAAAATTTACGAATTTATTAAAGAATTTCTTATTAATCTCTTTTTATTAGCAGCCATATTTAAATATTTATATATACTGAAAATTATATTGTTATTATAACTATATATGTATATTCAAAATTAAATATTTTTCTGAATTACATACCTCAACCAAATTTTATGTTTGATTATGTAAATAAAGATCTGCATTATTTTTTATTTATTCACATTTATCCTTGAACTGAACATGTATATACGAGTATAACTTTGCATTGATTATATTCGCCCAAGCCCAACCCCTTTTTGCATAGGAACATTAACTCCTCCTCTTTTTTATACCAATATTTTATGCTTTTACAAACACTTTTATGCTGCTATTTTCCAGACAATTTTTATGTTTTAATATTACTGTGGTAAGCGAAGACACAAACCTATGGGAATATTCTCTAACATTCCAAAAACTGAATTGAGAAACCTGGTTTAGAGCATATAAAAGAGCACATTAGGCTGATTTGTAATGTACATGTACACAAATGATCAGACCAGAGAATTACGTAAAAAATTATTTTCGAAGAAAATTGTTTATAAAATTATGCTTGTAAAATTTTCATAATTTTACTTTTTGGATAATATTTTAATTGTAGTTTAATTGATAATTAAAGCTTCTTCTATAATTGGAAAAGGATGTTCGCTAAAGAAGTTGAAGAAGGAGAAGAAGAGATCAAGAAAGTTATACTATTAATAAAATTTAATTAAGTCCTGCAAGTTAAGTCCTGCAGTTTTCAGTTTAATTAGTCTTGCCATGGAAACTAAATTAAAAATAAATGTTTTAAGAACTGGTTAAATGTTTCTTATAAATTTTCTGAATTCGTGTAATTCATTCAAAACAATAGTCGAAATTTGACCAGACAACTATAAATTATGATTAAAAGTAATCTAAAATTTAATATTCTTCCTTGTTTACATAATAAATTATATTTTCTTCCTCAAATTTCCAAAATTATCATGTCCAAAATATAAACAATCTAAATTACAATTTACTCGTCTAGCTAAACAAGACTTGAAATCCAAATCTTTATTTACTTTACAATATATATTTTTAAGTAATTTCAAATCCAATGAAAATTTTATATTATTATCTCTTGAAATTAATCAGACAAAATGCCTTTTTGCGTAAACTTTATAATAAAAAATTCACAGAGAAACAAGAAAAAAAAAAATGATTTCATCATTTCGAACTATTGCCCAGGCAAGTGCTGCTTAATGTATAGGGAAAAAAATTTTCCAATTCAAAAATTTCCCATTGAATATTTTATTTAACTAAAGTGCAATTTTTTTATTAGATTTTAATCAAAAAAATTTTTATATTTTTTTCGTTTACACACTGGAAAAGTCTTCAATTTCTTCTTTTTTTTTTAAACTGTGCTGTTTTTCTGTGGCTTCTATATTTTTGAACTAGTCTTCAGCAAAAAAGAACAAACAATGCCTCGTAAATAATTTTTTCTTTTACAATTTTTCAATTTGATATTATCTAATAACTTTCTATATATATAAATTATTTAATGTGAATTTACTGAGCCTATTTTGAACGATCTTCAAAATTTTATGTAATATAGAATGTACCAAGTTAATAGTTCAAAGTCTTTCTTCAATTCTAGACTCTATGACGACTATATAGGAAAATATAGAATTATATGATCAATTTGTTATGATTTTTGACCGAAGTTTTTTTTGTAAATAATATAGATTTTAATTTTGTTAACTGGCTGAGGTTGTACCATAAATATTATTGGTATAAGATCAATTAACGATATCAAATTAACCTGTAACATTTCGAAAATTTAGATAAAAAAATATGCTGTTTTTATAGGCATACTAGAAAGAATAATAATAAAAGTAAACAAACTTTAATATTAGAGGCAAAAGTTCATCATAATTTTAGATTAGGGGATGGTTAATATTTTATTATATAAATATTTAGTTTTTGGTTTTAATAGACTGTAATTTAAAGAATTGAAATGGTCATTAAGGAATCTAATTTGAGATTATTTGGGTTTTTTTATAATCATTAAAGAAATTAGATGAATTTGATAATTGCAGGATACTCAATATTGTAATCTAATCCATAACTCCTGAAAGAATGCGAATGAGGTGATTTGTGGAATTTTCATTTGAACTTTAGAGTTTAGAGTAAATATTTGTCAGAATGAACTTTAATAGATTCCTTTCAAATCAATAGACATTATTCAGTAATTTAAATCAATAAAAATATACCGAAATTTATGGAGATAATTACGCTTTCAGTTAAGATTTAATTCTATGGTCTCCTTGACCGAAATTTATGGGCACAATTCTATCCTATAATAAATTTTATGAAATATGTTTATAATCCGGTTTTAGATTACAATAGAAAGTATATTTTGAAACTAATATTATTTGCAGCTACGTTTAGTTAAGAAAATGTTGTTATTGCTCACAAGGTGGCGCTGCAGCTATAGAAATTTTGAAAACTTTGTTTAAATGTAAAAAGAAATATTTTCGAAGAAATTTAAATTAATTTGCTATTACATCCGCGACACTTTATTAAATTATATATATTATTGAGTGTTAGAAATGTGCAACAGCCTACAACTAAATTTGTTGCAACGTTTTTCAGTTAGTAAAATTGATTGCACAAAATAATAAACAAAAAAAAAAAAAGGAAATATTTCAGTTTTTCATTTGTAACGTTTCTCTATACCTTCTAGGTATACAAATGTAAAATATTTCCTCATCATTCTCTGATTTATACAAAGTTTTAGTTTTATTAGAGCAGATTTTCAATTTTGTTTGCTATATATATAGCATAGAGAGAAATACGATTTATTTTTGTTGTTATTATTCTATATTCTTGCATTTAAATATATCCCGCAGGGCTATTAAATGATTTTGAAATTTTCAAATATTTTTTTTTACCATCCTATCGATTTTATAATATCTGATGAGCAAAATATTACCAGAAGAAATATATATTTTCTGCATATAAAATGCATCATTAAAAGCAGAAAAACTGTAATGATTTTAAGTTAGTTATATATTTTTTTGGTCATATTAAAGATTTTGCCAGGCATTTGGTATCCAAAGAGTAGAAGGCAAATAAAATTAACAAAATTTCCCTATATAACAAAGTAGTTAGCATTCCGTGCAAGTCTATCATATAAAGACATAAAATTTAAAGAGCTTTTGATAGAAGGAAAAATTGTTTAACAAAAAATTTGGTATAAAAAGAATTTTAATCGCGCGTAAAAATGCCCTCGTTAAGAGTTTTTTATGTTAATAATTTTTGCTTCCATGGTTGTTACTTGTATAATTTTTGTTCTTGTGTAAATTAGTTCATGAAAAAGAAAGAAAGAAAAAGGACTTAATTATAACAAAATTTACATTTATGTTGCATAAAATATAAAAAGGGCCACAAAAAAGCGTAATTCTCATTCCATCGAAGTGCAAATATAAAAATCAGTTCGATGTAGGTCAGGAGGATATTTTGAGGCAGTATATTTTTTTTTGGAGATTAAAGAGCTTCATTCTGAACGAAATTTAAATTGTCAACAAAATTTGTAGGAAAAGTGAAATAATATCAATTCTCTCAAAATTATTGGAACCTTAACTATAGTTGTTATTCACCAATAAAAATTAGATCATCAGGTCAATTTCATATCTGTTTATAGAGAGAATTTGAGCAATTTTTTACGATATTCAAATGTTGTACAAAATTCAGATATTTAGGAATAATGAACCAAAATCATCTGATAATTTATAATAATTGAAAAAAATTTTCATCCTTAAAAGATGGAAATTTTAGTTTGCAGAACTATAAAAAATTGATTTATAATTAATTAATTAACATTTCCTTGAATTTCAAAATCGACATATTAATTTTATCTTATAATTGCGGCCATCACTATATACATTGGCAAATTCTCTTTCAATTACTAATTTTATACATGCTACGCGTGGTTTTAAGTATAAAGTATTCACTAAATATATATACTTACTATTTATCTTAGATTCTAAATTATACTCTAAAAACTAATAAAAATATGTAATAAATATTTGGCAATCTACCAAACATAACACCCCCCATCTTCAATGCGTTTTAACCGAAAAAAAAGATAATTGAAAAAGTTAAAATAAATTCTTTATTTTATGCAAACAAATACCATTTATTAAATCTAAAGAAAATATATAAATATTTGATTAACATGTTTTTCTAACCGTTCAAATAATGTATGACACCTCATATATTATTTTTTTGTGTGTTAGCCACTTAACTTTTGCAAATTTCAATTTCGCATAAATCCACATCAGTAAAATGAAAATATTGCACGGCATTTTTTCTAGTTTATATACAATTGTTAAAAAAAGTAAACATTTATAATATTTTTTTTTAAATATGTAATTATAATAGGGACTTGGATTATTTACAGAAAATTGCATGTACATATATACATACATAAAAGCTTTTCTTTTCACAAAAATCTTCAAATATGAAACACTTTCGCGCGATTATTATTACTATATATATGTACTATGTTGGTGAGCTACCACAAAATATAAACAACAATATAATAAATTGAAATAAAATATCCTTAAAGGAATATTAAAAAAAGAAAAGAAAATATTATGAATTCAATAAAATATGTTGCAAAATAAAACATACATTTAAAAAAAAAACTAACAATTTTCATTATATGAAAGCGCGCGGGGCGAAAATAAATGTGCGTGTTCAGTGATTTGTTTCCGTATTTTGATCACATGCACCTATTACTCCCAAACTGTAAAGAAGGAGTTATATTATATGGAAAAAAAACAACAGATTTTTTGTTGTTGGTGTTGTGTCTTATTAATTTAAATATTTATGTGACTATAAAATGGATTTGGGAAAGAGAATATCAGGTTGCAATTTCTGTCACGTTAAGTTGAAAATTAAATTGTGAATAATATAATTTAGGTGTAAATGATTTAGGTTGGTTTAGTTTAATAAAAAAAATTGTATATAACTTTATGGTTCAATTTTGTTAATAAAAATATATATAGTATAGCTTAATGATAATGTTTCATTTATTGAGATTATAATAAATTGAAATTTAAATAAAAATTAAGATTAATTTTAAGATATGAGTATTTAATTTTAAATAATAAATTAATTATACTTATCTATGCAGAAGGATAAATTATAAGAGACCAGTTGATAAGTAAAATGCTATTGGATGATACTAACAGTTACTATATGATATACATATAATGCCATAGGATGTCAGCTATGCAATGTACTAATTTTTTTAGATACAATACAGTATGTTAAAGATTAGTTATTTTATATTTTGAAGCAATGTGAAATCATAGATATATTGTAAAAATTTAAGTGGAATTTGAAATATTTTTCAGTAAAAAATACTGTTTGCATTTTAGTATATACAAATTTTTTTCAATTTCATATAAAAATTCATTAAAATACCAGGTAATCATAAATTCCAGATTCCAGATAGTAAATCCATATTTTTTAAAAATAGTTTGGCTAAGGCGAAATTGAGACGTGCTCAGGCGGAGTGACCCCCAGAAATTATTTAATTTGTTTGGTTAACATAAATCTCCAGAATTCAGTAAACTGGAGCATTCTAAGTCCCGATTTTTTCGGACAGAATTCCAAGTTACGATTTGCGTACGAAATTCCGAAATATGCAAACATATTTAGGAAATCCGTACGTTAAAATTCGAAACTCATGGAAATTGAATTTTGTACAATATGGGAATTACTTTCTGTATTCTGAGGTTGAACAGTGGGAATTACTTAGTGAAAATTTATGAAAAATACATCAGAAAGTTATTAATTTATGAGTTTTATTTTATACATATTTAGTTTATTTATTTTTTGAATTACATACATCAGTTTTAAAATAATCTTTATGATTATAATAAATACAATTATCTCTTAAAAGTATAAATTCATAATTTTCATTAATTTCAATAATTTTTATAAAATTTTGAAATTAACAAAAAAAAATCCAATAAATATAAATAGTAATACATTCTAAGAATCTATCTCTATAAATTAAGCGTAATAATCTAAAAAAAAATTGTTTTTGTTGATATGATCAAGAATGCTTTTATTATTATTAAACAAATTGACAATTTAATAATTTAAAACACTCTTGACCACACACTTTTTTCTGGTTCATTTAAAAAAAAAAAAAAACAACATTAAACGATGCCGGTACCATCAACATTAATTACTTTATTTTATATATTATTCAATATTTACAATTTATAGCGATCTTAATCTGAAATATTTTAAAAGAGATGAGTTGCTTGCCGTAATTTTTAAATTTTGTAGCAACACAAAATTTTTCGTAAATACTGTCATATATGATGATTTATTATACTTCCCACAGTATATCATAATTAATGTTCAAATCATCTCATTGTATAATTAAGAAAGACAAAGAAGAAAACCGCTCGCAAATAAAGCTATATGTAAAAAGATACTATATTCAAAGTATGAGGCTTATCTATTTTAACTTATAAGTGCGCGTATAATGAAATTATCAATAATGAACTATAGTAGAGCTTGTAGTAGGACTGATGATTTTTAGTTAATGCATTATTTATTGGGTAAATTGAAAATTTTAGATTACAGGAATTTCAACATTTTTAAAAATTTAATTTCTAAATTTTAAGCTAAAAGCTATATAAATCGAGGTTTTAAATCTAAAGAATATAATAACAACTGGGCAAAAGTTAACCTGTTTGGCATTCACAGGAAATTGGCAAAAGTTAACCTGTTTGGCATTCACAGGAAAATGATTAGCAGTTTGAAATTTTAGTTTAATAGACTAAATTTACTAATAAACATTTGGGGATTAAATAATTTGGAAATGGTATATAAATTTTCCAACATTAGTGTACCAATATATTGGAGAAAAAGCTCTCGATTTATCTATAATACTATACCTTAAATAAACCTTTGATTTATATAATTAATACTTTTCGCCAGCTATAGAGAACGTAAGCTTAATTCCTCCAGATTGATCTTCTTTCTGTAGTAATCTCACAAATATTATGAAACAGCAAGTCATCATCAACCTTCACGGTTAAATTAGAATAAATATATTATAGTCCAAGTTAATTAATGAAATGAAATTAAACTATAATTCCAAAATTTGTATTTAAAACAATGTTTTCTTTTCGTCATGTGAAATTAAAATTATTTTTTTAATTTTAATTTATTTTTTTGTTTTTAAATTATTTAAATTTTTTTTTTCACATTCTTCTTAAGTTTTCATGATGATAAAAAACCCGGTTAAAAAAAATAAAATTATACAAAAAATTTGCATATGAAATTATAAAGTTAAGCATTTAATTTTTATGTGTATACCGCATGTCCACGGTAGTTGAATTTTCAAAATTATATAAGTTACCAAAAAAAAAAACAACAAAACGAAGCATAAAATTATAAACATTTATATTTTTTTTTTTTATAAAATATTCAGCATTAAAAAATAAAGTTATGTTTAAAATTGGAATAAAAATAATATTTAAAAGAGCGACCCTTTTTATCAAATGTATATAAGCAAAAGTTGACGCAATGAAATGACCACAGGGATTAACATTATACACAAATAATAATTTTTTTCTTCTCTAAATACACTTAAATTATATATTCATATTCTTTAAAGGGGAGGAGGAGTTGAATTGTGGGGGGAACGACATATTATTAAATTATATTCCAAAAAGCATTAAAAAAAAAAAAATTTATATACAGTAGTAGTTATAAAGTCGACGATATTTTAATTTTAAATAGCCCACGTCCTCGTGATTTTGATAACAGCTTTTAAAACATTTAAAATTTTCATATAGTATAACCAGAGCCGAGAAGAAGGTTACGTTTTTATAATTTTCCTTTAATCTTTTACATATATTTATATACGTTAAATTAAAGTATTATACACCATTTATTTCGCGATGCAAATTTACCTTTTTATATATTACATAGTCGTCGTCAAGTACTCAACAATTACTTTGTTCAAGTATATTATAAAAGTAAAGGAAATTTTTATTATATATTTTCAATATATAATAATATAATATAAATGAAATTTTATAAAATTATACAATTTTCAAGCTTCAGTTAATTTGATGGAGTAGTAAAAAAATCTGAAATGGTTAAGAATCTTGTTGATAATAATTATTTTTCACATTTTGGTCAATTTTTTTGATGATGGTAAAAAACTATAATTTAATAAAGAAAATATTAATTTTAATTGTATTTTATAATATTGTAATGATCCTTTAGCGCGCTAAAATTATTAAAATTTATAAAATGAAAAAAAAAAATAAGAAGAAGAAAAATCGATATGGGAGACGGATTTGAAACGGACGCGCGCGATATATGGATCCGTATAGCAGACGATTTATATTCATGGTGGTCATCAGAAAGAATTGTATTTAAGAACAAAGTACATTTAATTTTCATAAGGCGGGAGAGGTTAATTGTGATGAAATAAATATATAACGAATTTAATATTCTATACAAAAATACAAAACTTTGTTATAGGTGTTGGAATTAAATTCATGCAGATGTTGCATGTCACTGTAACCAAGAAACATAAAAACTCCTTAGTTCTAGGTCTCATAAGGAGCAAATTTTGCAGTAAATAATAAATATATATAGATGTAAACTAGAGAGCATCTTTCATCATATTTCATCCAAAGCTTGTATTCCTTTATGTAGAGTTTTTTTAAGGTAGCTTAGGTCAATGCAAAATGATGACTAATTAATATGGGAGACGGAAAACAACATAATGTCTGGTACATTATTCTACATGAATTTAATTGCAATGTACTTTATTCTGATAATATTAATTAGTTTCTAAAATATACATAAATACATAATAGGCACTGTGGCCATAATTGACTTACTGAATTCTATAGAATTTAATAAAGTAGAAAAGTCTTTTTGTAAATCTAAAAATTATATGAAGAGGTCTAGGTGCAATTTTGATTATAGGAACCATTGCTCGACGTATTTTTATCTACTGGCAGATAGTCATAGTAGACCTTGTTTTGTTATATTTATTTTAAATTCTATGGAGGGGTGAATGTCCTTCGTTTTATAAGGCTAACAGATATCTTATAACCGAATTTTATTTGAATTGTATAGTCTAATCTTAATCGCTCCGAAAACTGAATTGCAAATTCTTTGAATTTTCAATATTTACATACAAAATTATCACAATTTTTTATTTTCATATTGCATTGGTAAACTAATTTTTATACATTTTACGTTGAAAATTGAAATTTACTAACTATAATATTTATTAAATAATTATATTATTTTTTATAGTTTAAAATTTTTTAATTCATATAATCAACATAAATTCGCATCCGAATTTTATTTCATTTTATGTATATCAAAAGAATTTTTATATATCAAGTCCAACATAAAACATATACTATAGGCTAATAACAATTTGTCAAAGTGTTTATGCTCATTTTTATGATTTAAATTTTTGCTAATAATATACTTTATATATATTTATGGTTTTTTATATAAAATTTCAATTTTTATAAATATTTTTTTTTATATGATTCAAAATATAATAGTTCTGTGAGTAAATTTACTATAATTAAATTTGTTGTGAGTATAAAAGAAAATTTAATAATGTTACCATAAAAAAAAACTGAAAAATATTTAACCCTAGGCAATAAATTTACTGGAAAATTATAAACTATAAACAGGAACTAAATAACTTTTTATGACTTCTGGATTTTTATTATCCCCATATCATCAGTAAATGGGAATTTTTTTTAAAAATTATTTTAACTTTTTACGTTAAATTATCAATTAAAATAATTCATGTAATCTTACGTATAAGCTTTATGTAGAATATAACATATAGTACTATCACTTGACTCGATTTATTTTGATACATGGACATGGAACAAGTGCGAACTAAAATATTGTAAAGACATAAATCATATATTTGGGCTATCTAGGGCCAACACTGGCGATCTGAAACATATTTATTTTATTTTAAATGTCAAATTTGTCATATATTTGTCACATGTCATGACATATATTTTGTTGTTGTAGTTTTCTTATTCCATTTTCAATTTAAAAAAAAAAATGGCACGGACCGGCTCTTTGCATTTTTTGAAAAAATTGCAAATTTCGGCTCTTTACATTTTTGGATAAAAATAACAAGGTCCGGCACTTTGGCATTTTTTTGACATTTAAAATAAAATAAATATGTTTCAGATCGCCAAATATACATAGTTGGCCCTAGATAGCCCAAATAATATGTCTGTACTATATTTTAGTTCGCACTTTTCCCATGGCCATTTATCAAAATAATCGAGTATAGTACTTTACTATATATTTCTATATAGTACAAAGATATAAGGGAAAAAATTAAGGATAATATCAGATTTTTATTATTATTTTAAATTTTTCTTATTTCTTTTCTTCGTCCCCAAGTGAGGAAAAGGACAGAATTTTGTTGTAGTATGATTTTTTTTTTGTTTTATCAATGAATAAGACCAATTAATTTTTTAAATTCATCCTTTTAACCTTTTTGTACAATTAACCATTTCAGATTTTTTGATATTGATTTTAAGTTTTTGTAGAAATTCATTTAATTCAAAATCTTCCCATTGATTTTTCATTCTTATGGAATTGGGATTTGGAAATGTTTTGAATTGTCTGATTTTTTTTCTACGTACTTTTTGATTTTTTAAAGTTGTTGTGAACGATTATAGAAAACAACTTATATTAAAAATACAATTTTATGTTATGGTATAAATGCATTTAAAGAGAGAAAAATATTTAATGTAAAGATTTTAAAATTGTTTTTGTAAAAATATGGTTCGAAAGAATTGAGTTTGTTGTATAGGCCAGCTGAAAATAATTTCCTAAAAGTTTCTTTGATATTTTGCTTTAATTTGGGTTTTATTTAGTTTCGTATGCTTCTCGAATTGTAAATTCTTCTGTAGTGAAGGAAATAATAATTACAGCTAATCCTAATGGCATATTAGTTACTCGATAGTTGCCAGCCTCAGCAGTGAATCTCACCAAGGACCACAGGTGATAGATTTCTCTTGGCTCTATGATAATTCACAACAAAAAGTCAGTTTATATACCAAATTTCAATTGAAAGATGTTCTAAATCTAAACTGTAAAAAATTTAATTAAAAAGTGCAATCAACCTACTGTGCACTCCTTTTACTTTCTTAAACTTCGATTTATTGTATAGCATTACTTTAAATAAATGTGCTAACATAAAGATTTACTTGATGGAGAATTGAAATACAGATAGAATCGTAAACTTTTTGGACATATGTTTAACACCAACAGAAAATGTTATAACTAAAAACGTTTCTGTTTTATGAACACTAAGTATATGAAGACAAAAACAGTGAGGACTACTGTAAAATTGATTAACCAAACTGATTAGGATATATATTTTTTTTTATAATTGTTTTTCCTACATGACTGGTTCACTATATATTATTTTATAATATTGATACGTAACAATGTCGTAGAGAAAATAAATATTGTGTTTAAGATTTGCTACTGTCTCACAAGAATTTTTAAAACTTATTTGATTTTTTTCTTGTATTTGTATTATTGTATAAGTAATAAGAAAAAATTGTGATCTAACAATCAGTTTTAATATTGTGAATTGTGATATTTTTATTAAATTTAATTTTGTAGTCTTAGGAATCATTAATTATTATAATTGTGTTTGGCTAACATCGAAAATAGACAATGTAAATTTAATATCATTTTCAAAAATTCAATCTTTTATCAGTCCATTTTCTAAATATTTTAAAGCACTCTCCATTTAAAATACAAAATCATATATTTTATAGCTAAGACTTCATTAAGATTATTCATTAAGATTATCAAGTATTCAATTGAATTTAAATTTTCGTGAGAATACTAGGTAATCATAAATCCCAAATTCCAGAAATTAAATCAATGTTTTTTTTAAAAATAGCTTTACTCAGGCAAAATTGTGGTTTGCTCAGGCGCATTTTTTTTGGACTAGTAACGCCCAAAATTTATTTATGTAATTTATTTACCAAAAAATTTACCAAAATACCAAGTTAACATAAATGTCTGAAATATGTCTTTTGGATAAAGAGTATTTTGAGTCCAGAATTTTTCGCACGAAATTCCGAGTTACAAATTCCTTACGGAATTCCGAAAAATCAATTATTATTGAACAATAATTTTGGAATTATACGTACGAAAACAATTGAAACTCGGAATTCCATACGGGAAATTAGGTATACTCATGGAAATTAAGTTTTGAAAACTGGGAAATACTTTCTGATATTTTAATCAAATTTGGCATTTGAAAATATTTTTTACAAAAATAAGATGGAATTTAATAAGAAAACCATAAAAGAAGCAAAATTTTTAATAATTATTTTATAATTACTATTTCTAATGAAAATTCATTTAAATATTAAGTCAATTTTTCGATAAAAATAAATACTAAATTAATTACTTTTAAATTCAGTAAAAATATTTTTGATAAATAAAATTTCAATATTATTTTGTATTTCAAATTTATTTAAAAAAAATTGTGCACGCGCCGAAATTCCATAATACAAAACCAAAAAGTCTCCAAACAGAAATTTAAAAAAAAAAAAATGTGGAAAAACGTAATAAAATCAATTAAACTTTTTACTCTGTAATCGCTACCGTGCTCATAAAGATTTTCAAAGTCTAAGCTATAATATAAATATTTGCATTTTTTCACTAATCTTATGCAAATGAAATGCAAATGTTAAACCATAATAATAAAAATAAAATATCTAAATTGGTTAACAGACCTTCATAAACATCACCACAAGACTATATTCGCTGCGTGGTGCTTAGTGAATTATTCAAGACTGGTAAAGTTTCTGACCTTTACACAAGAAAAAATTGAAATTATTTAATTACAGCAGGAGTTCGTCCTTTAGTTAGACTACAATATTCTAAAAAATAATAAATTCCTTTTTTTTTTAGTTTCTGAAATTATGAATATTTTAAGGACAACTTTGAAATTCTCATAATTTAAGGACGACTTTCGAAAATTAAATTATAATGTAAAATTGCAAAAAAAACAATTGAATAGTTTCAGCTTTGTTAAACAAATTGATTCATAAAATTGTCAGATTCCATGGAAATATTTGAATTTTGTGAATTATTATTTTGTAAAATATCCTTTTGTATCCTTTTACTATAATATTTGATATTTTCTTTCTATACCATATCATTTTTTCTTCTAGTTTTTCGAGTTATCGATTTAACAATATCATTTTTATATTTACAATAATATAATATTGTATTAGAAAAGAAGGGGGTCGTCAATTATGCAATTATGTGACGTTGATAAGTTTGTTTCGAGAAAATATTGTAGCACCTGTCATTTTATAAAATATAATAAGTAGAAAAAGAACCCTGAATAAATTATTAAGTATATACCAAAGAATTTATACATAGACAAAAGTATTGGAACAGTGTCGAATTTTAGGGTTGAAATTAGTCTGGTTTTTGTTTTCCTATAATTCATTTTTCAAATATTTCTTAATAAATTCGTAAGTTATCAATATCTCAGGTTATACGAGTACGTATTACTGACGGTATCCCATTAACATCAGCTTGAAACGAATTCCTAATTGTACTCATTTAAATTTGATTAAATTTAGCTATGATTTAAATGCCTTAGTGTTGTACAACAAACGAAATTCTTCTATAACAAATTGAAATTTTTGAACATTCAATTATTATTATCCTTCAACATGAAAATCCAGACCTGGTCATATTTTTTTTTCCTTTTTTTTACATTTTCATATATTACGAAAAAAAAAATTGAAAATTATATTATAATTTTAAGTTGATTTAATAAAAAAAATAATCCGATCGCGTTCCGGTCAATGAGCTAAAATAAAATGCATATAAAAGTTTTGGTATTTCAAATGAAATTGATACATTTTTGTATTTACTATAATTTTAATTAATATAAATACAGTTCAAAACTGAATATAAGACGATTTAATAATTTTTGACTTTTTGGATAAATTATTCAATTGTAAAAGTTTTTTTTTTTTTGTAAGATATAATTTAAAAGATAAAGTCAACAAGAATGATTTTTAACAAGTTTTTTCCATTTATATTATTGTAATCGTTATTATTTTGGAATCCTCAAAAATAAGCTAGGCATATTCACCTTTTTGTTGGTTCAGTAAAGTTTATAAATAAAGTACAGACTGTGGAATTATGTTTGTTATATGATTTTAAATCATAATTTTGAGGGGATATATATTTTAAGTAATTTTATATCAGTGCTGAATAATTACAAATTAAATGTACTGAAGGATTTCTCAGATTATTCTACTTTTTGTATATCGTCCTTTTTAGGGATTACAGGTAAATCTCATTTAATCTAAAATTATATACACTCTTCTAATACAAATTTTAGCTTCCAATAATTTCCATAAAGTATGAATAATTTCCATAAATAAAATGAGACAATTAACTGAAATTCTATAATTATTATTTTTTTACTATGAATAGTGCAATTTATAATCAAGTATTTTTCATAATTTTCATATGTGTACTCCTTAACACTTAAACTTCTATAAAAACCATAAAAAACAATATAAATTATTAATAACTTTTCCCACAATTCTTAAATGAAAAACCACAATAACAAATTTTTTTTTTTAAATCCTTTTAATACCAAAACCACAAAAGCGTCTTGATGGCGCTAAAAATTTAAAGTAAATATGAATAAATAAATAAATATCGTAATACGATTAATATAAATTCAACCTCTTTTTTTTTATAACCATATCAGGAAAAAAAACATCAAAAATTATAATTGTCCTTTTTTTGACGCATCGTAAAAACAAATCATAAGAAACAAGAAATGGTGTCAAATAACAGCAAACCAGAAAAAAAAAACTGACCTGCTGCCATATAACAAGAGATTGATTTATGGGAAAAAAAACTTAGTATATTTTGTCATTGTTTACGTTTTTTGTAATGGATATACTTGCAATTTGAAGGAGCAAGCCAAAAGTTTACGCTTCGTCTAAGTCATAAAAAAAAATTATTATAAATATTAATCTTTGCGGTCAGGTGCAATAATCTAGAAATTTTACTAGTGGTTTTTGTGGTTATTTTGGTAAGAAATTTAAAATTGTATTGTACTTTCATTGAAAAAAAAAATGTCCTTTTTTCTAGATTGAAAATAAAATTATGAAATTATATAAAGTAAAGTTTTTTTTTTGTAGAATTTTCTATAAAAGATTTTTAGTTTCTCAGACTCCAAAAGTTATATTGGTTTGGTTGGTGGTGGGTAAAGTTAAATGTATACCATAAAAAACAGAAAATATTTCTTTATGAAAATATTCTTCACTTCATAGACTCCCCACCGAGACAGACATTCGATATGTAATTAATTCTCTCTTCTTCTTATTTTTTTTTGGGATACATATTTTTTTTTTTCTTGTATTATGTGTAATCTTGAAGTTTGCAACTATTTATGTCGGCAACTACCGAATAATTTTCAAAAAAAAAAAAAAAAAGACAGAGTTTTGTTGAAATCAATACCAAAAAGCATAATAAATTATTATGAAAATTTGCATTAAATTATTTAAACATTGGACTTTTTTTATTTTATATTATGTTTGTGTCTTAAAATATGAAATGTTTGGTAAAATAAATTTTATCATAATAATAATTATGATTATTATGTGGTTATAATTTTTAGTATAAGAATGGGTAAAATTGTTTAAAGATTGGTAGTAATTTGTTGGGATATATAAATGATATAAATTGTATTTGTTTTTGCTTTTCAAACCGAAGTCGGCGAGTAAGAGAAATTACAGTCAATTCTAATAGCTCAATAATTTGGTTTGAGCTGCTTATTGGAGTTGGAGTAGTATACTTCAGAGTAGAGTTAGAGTAGTGTGTATCGTGCATGAGGCATTACAGTTCAACTTAAGGGCGAGGTTGACTAAAGTTGAATCACATTTAGTTAGTATTTAGAGTGTAAAGCTTGCTCCCATTAATTTAGTATTTATTTTGTTTGATTTAATATATCTTTCAGGGAAAAATCTAGGACATAGTAGATCCATATGGGCGCAGAGAGAGAAAGGATTCACATTTTTCACATTTTTATAACAATTCACATTTTTATATAAATATGTAAACTTAAAAAATTTATTTAAAAAATTTTCAATATGCCTAATTAATTGAAAGGAGGAAAAAAAACTATATTAAAATGTTAAATTAATTTTTTTAATATCAATTATTACGAATTAGGACTCGTAAAAAATTTCATATGTGATCGGACCACAAAAATTACGAGTTTTGTCTAATTTTAGACATTATAGTTAACATTTTTGAGTACGAAGTTATGTGAATGTGATATCATCTTTAAAATTTTGCATAAAAATAGGTGTAGGGTCAATTTTTCAAAAAATAATTCATCGACTGATTTATTTGGATTTTTTTTATCTTGGAAATATTTCCGGTTGGTGCAAAAAAAATTAAATAAAGTTAATTGTAGTTGAAATTATTTAATAAATTGAAGTTGAATTGGCTCAAAAATGATACATTATTTTCCATCCTCAGCCTGAAAAAATTTCAATACTACTTGGATATAAATAAGTCATTTCAAGATCAGTTCACCAACGTTTCATATAAACCCCAAATTTAGGTATGGTTCGGTTTTGATATTACAAATAAATTATTTAATTTAGAATCTATTCCAAAAATATTAAATATTATAATTTTATTTATCCGCAACATTTTCTGATTAAATGTTACCATTAAATCCATTTTACAATATTAATATTAATCGTTTATCTCCCATGATTTAACATTCTTTCCAAAACCAAAATGATTCAATATTACAAAACGATTTGAACATCTACAAACTCAAAAGATTGTTTTTGTTAAACCAACAAACAGAAAATTTCAGATTTGTTTTATTTATGCAAAATATAAATTTTTAATAAATTAGAAGGCAGAAGCCACTGTTTTTATGTACGAACATTTGTTATTTTGGAAAACATTTGAAATTATTTAAGATTTTACATTTCTTAAAAATATCTTTGTATTTCTGAATATTAAATCTTTTAATTCGGTTGCAACACAGCTGGACTTATTTGTGTGTTTTAAGATTATACTATAACAAAAATAAACTAAAATAATTGGCAATGATGATTGGAAAAGTTTTAGATCATTGAATACCAAACATGGATCGAAGTTTAAATTGTATTAGTGAAGAAATTGTTATAATTACGAAATTAATTGACAAAATTTAACAAATTTTTGTAAATTTATAAACATTTTAGATTGTATTTTGAACTATTGCATAGCTACAAGCTAATACCATAATTTTTTTGTAAGCTATCCGACACTTTATCGTGAAAAATTTACTTATCATAAAACTCAAAGTATAAAGTACTTCAGTATAAATAAATGGTATGCAAACTCTTTCCAATATTTTAATTTATTAAGGACATAAGCGGAGATCATGAATAGTGTTTTGCTTTTCTGCCGCTAAAATGAAATGGCAAATGTTTCTGAATTCTTAATCACTGCATATCTGGAAGTGAATATATTTTATAATGAAGTAAAAAGCATGGATAATGAAGAATTTCTTGCCTAATCGTAATTTGGAGTATTGAGTACGATTAGGCAAGAAATTCTTCACAGTTACCACCGAGAAGCCAAAAACTGTACAAATAATCATAAATATTTAATCCTCATTCATGAATTCTATGGAGATAATATAATTAGTTTTCAAAGTCAAATAAATATTAAATTTTAAATTAAATGAGTCAGATTACATATATAAACTATAAGAATTATCATTCCATTTCTATTATTCTTCAACGAGTTACAAGTGAAATATCATATTTTCTATAATAGATAACCTTGTAAATCCAAATTAATCAAGTACATTAAATAATATTTTACTTAATTTTAATAGTTATATAATTTTATTTCAAATACAATAAAAATCTATACGCAATTTAACAAATTAACATTGAAATATATAATAGAAAAAATTAAAAGATATATTTAATTAAATTAAATACATAATTTACTTCCTATTATGAATAATGTTTAATGACCGTGTAAAAAGTACTATATATAAAACTATTTAATTTACCTTGTCTCTTCTTCAATGAACTCAAAATGATGACAAATTATTAATATATAGTAAAAATAAAATGTCATCCATAACCTTCACACAGAAAATCTTTTAACCGGATAAATCATCAAGAATTTATTCTTAATACAGAAAAAAATGTAGAAGAGAGGTAGTAACACACCAGAAACGGAAGCCATCATTAAAAATAGAAGAAACTGAAAAAAAATTAAATCTAATACTTCTACCTTTTTACTTAAGAGCATAAAATTATTTTCATCACCATTTTTTCTCATCTTTCTGGTTATGTGTCAGTGTCGCCCTTACACTATATATAAAAAGTTTGGACACCCTTTTATGCTATTAGTAGACCATAATTATTTAAATCTGCAATACATGTATAAGAAATTCATTTGTAATTATCAGATTTCATTTATTTTCTTCTTTAATGAAAATTTAATGAAAAACCATATTTTTGAATTTATTTTTTAATGCTGTTTTGAGGCGGAGTTATGACCTTAACATATATTCAAGTATATTTATATATTTATGGTCTTATGAGCATATTTATGTTATTATATCTAATTTTTTTAAAATATTATGCTTCGTTCCTTATTGTGATTTTAATATGCTTTTGATATATGTTGTAAATATGAAAATTATTATTTTCATTATTTTTCTTTTCCATTATTTTTCATGGTAAATTCAAATTATTTTGAATATTTAAAATTATTAATGCAATATAACAATTTTTCTGATGATTAATGAATTTAACATTTTAGATATTAATAGAAAATTTGAGATTTATTAAATTATGCTAATGATTTTATTAATATTCTATAATATTTTTTTGTGGTTTATAGAGAATTTTTGATATGCTTTTCAGCTTCACATTCTAATTTTTAAAAATCTATAAAGTATGAATTAATCGTACATAATTATTAATAAGACTTTTATTAATCTAGAAACTTGATAATTATAAAACGCCATCAAATTCAGTGGAGCTGTTAAGAATTAACAACTATAAGATTAGTTTAAATAAAAAAAACACATATATGTAGTTTTAATTTACGCCAATTAAATGAAATTCGATATTATAAATAGTAAAAATGTGATGGGAATGGTAATTTCTGTACCTGTAGCCAATCAACTTATTTAAATTGAGCTTTTTCTTGATAGAAAATATTTTACACTTATAGAAAATAATGTAAGAAAGAGCTATAGACTGTAAACTAATATAAAAAATTGATAAGCTTCTTCAAAAAATTATGCTGCTAATTTACTGATCGATACCGTCCTTTTTTTTAAGACATCAGTGATTTTTCACAATGAAAATAAAGTTTTGCAGACATTCAGAGGAATGTTTTTGTTCACTGTCACTGTGAGTACAGCAAAAATTTGTAGATTTTCAGTAATTAATTAACAAGTAAGCAATTATTTAATCAGACTACTATACCAACTTCATGGTGCTAAGGACCATAAAAACCCTTGCCCTGCAATAAAATCTTCTCCCAGCGAGGGTGTCCTTTTCAACAAATGAAGCTTTAATCAGATTAAAAGTCCTAATTTTATGATATATTAATATACATATATCCATGATTGAACTAATTGTAACATTTTCGAAACTATTAAAGGACCCTTCATTTTTACAATGTGTAAAAAATTTGTTAATTAACACATTTTAAAATATCTCAGCATATTAACATTAGGCTCCACCTCAATAAATTTATAAAAATCTTCTATCTCATTTCCTCCATCAAAATTATCGCGCAAAAGAAATTTTGAAATACAACAATATAATATATTTCTATCTCATTCTAAAATAGTTTTTTTTTTCTATTTTCCAGTCTAGCAACATAATTCCAATTCTTTTCACATTTTACTTTTATTATTTTGTTTATCAAATCCTTTTATTTATTCAATTTTTTCCAGTTGAAAATTCCATCAGGAAATATTATTTTTCGAAATTGGAATTTTACCTGTTAAGGGTAGATACAAAATTGTTTACCTGTAAAAAAATGAAATTCTCTCTCTCATATTCACACACACACACACACACTTATAAATATTTCCTAATATGAAAATGGAATGAAAAATTTTTATTGGAAATTTACCACTGGAAAATATTCAAATACAAAAATAAACAATAAACTAATACATAAAAATGTTCCAACATTGTTTTTATTTTTCATATTGAAATTCCAGTTTTTATTTTATGTTTTTATTTTATTGTGGTTATGTTTTGCCATTTCATAAGTTGTTTTTTTTTGTTTTATTTGTTAGCTCTTTTGCTCTTTAGTTCTTATTGAGTTCTCAAAGAGGTTGTAATGTGCTGGGGTCCTTGATTTAGAGCAGAGAATTTTTTTTTTCAAATGAAATTTTCTGCAAAAATAAATTTATTAATAAAATTAAATATTTATAAAAAGAAAATAAAAATGTAAAATTTTAATTAAAGGATTAAAAAAAGGATACTCAAAAAAAGAACGGGTTTTAAAAGCTAAAATTATGTAAAAAAAAATTCTAATTAGAATTTTAATTTTACTAATTTATAAATTAAAGATTTCCTTGTCGCGGTTAAGTGAAATTTTCAAAACAAAATAATTTTAAATAATTAAATATATAAAAAAAATTTGTTTAAAATTTTTTTAATAAAATTAATTTTAAGTGTTGTGAAAAAAATTTAAAATAATAAAATTTAATTAAATAATTAAAAAATTAAATATAATAATTACCTCAGTGACACAATTTTATAGTTTAATTTAAAGAAAATAACAAAAAGGTTTTAAATATTTTAGTTTTTGTATAAATTTTTTTAAAATTAAAAAAATTTCAATTAAAATTGGAAATTTATTGGTGTTTGCCGACGGAAAACAAATTTTTTGTTTTAATAGTTTTTTGCTTTAATATTTCAAAGGATAAACAAAAGCTTAAAAATTGGAAATGTTTGTCATTGCATCTTATATTTATTTAAATTTTCTGTGAAAATTAGAAAATGTTGAACAAATTTTTGCAATTTTAAAGTTAGAATTTAAATTAATTTTGACTGTCTAATATTTTTGGTATATATTTAAGTAAAAGCCTATAGGTTTTTTGAAATTAAATTTACCTTAATCGATTTTAGACCGAAAACTAATGCAAATGCATATGTGAAGTCAATTTGGTACAATACAGTAATTTAAATAATTAAAGAATCTTTGGAATGAATGATTGAGTGAACTGTTTTGACAGATAAAGTGATCGTTTTATTTTGTTTTAACTGAAAAACGTGGTCCTCTTTATGTATATGTTTAATTTAGATTTGATTACCTACGAGTAAATTATGAAGTTTCAATTAATTGGTTAGCTATTATCTTTGTATATAGAACATAATCAAATTAAAAGTGTTGGAATGTTCCAAAATTTAGAAATCATTTTAATGATTTATTTTATTATTTAATTTCTTTCATATTTTTAAATATTAAAATTTGTTTTAACGATTTTCCATCATTCAGTTTCAAAATTAAATAAATTTTATATAAATTAACTTAAAAATCAATTAAATTTAAATAAATTCAATTATTTTTACACTTTCGGTTAAATATTGGTAAAAAAAATTAATAACTATTTTAAATTGAATAATTTCCTATATAAGCATATTATCAACAGTTCTAATATTGGTAATTCTTGGTAAAATAAAAAAAAATAATATCTAATATCTAGTATATAATATATGTAATTTAGATTCTAAAAAAAAGTTAATAGTGCTAGGAATAGTAATTATCTTACTAATTCCTATGATCAAATTTTTAATTCACTATATTTATAATATTTGCAGCGATATATTTAATTTGTATATTTAATACCTCAAATTGCTGTAATTTCAAAATTTTAATTATATATTCAATTGACAAGAATATTATTTCTAATATTAAATTTAATATTTTACTAAAAAAATCGTAATAATTTATGTAAAATGCTAAATGACTAAAAATTATAAAACAAATTTGTTAAATTTAGTAAATATTTTAGTTATTTGTAATCTATTTTTTTGCAAATATTATAAGTATTTACATTTACTTGTAGATGGGCGTTCAGTGGGTGACGAAAATATAATATTTAATTTTTTTTTAGTGATAATAGCATTTTCTTAATTATCTTATACGATTTATATAATAGGGAAGAACCATAATTTGCCATAAACACAAATAATATTTTGACATTCTTGTTATCTATGTACAAGTTCATAAATAGTTAGATTAAATAAAAAATAGCTTCAAATTATAGTAATAATATTCTTGAATGAACTGTTGTGGGAAAGTAGAGTAGAATTCACAATTTTAGTACAAAATATTCTTCACATTCACATTTACAATTTTATATCAAAATATCATAGAGAACTTCACAGGGGAATACTATATAATTATTAATTTTGTATTAAAAAATATGCTACAGTTTATAATTTCACTCTTAAACTCTACAATGTTATGGGAAAATAGACTAACATCTACAATTTTTTTAACTATTAAGTATTTCATAAAGTAAATTTTACAGGAGAATAAGCCCTAACTATAATTTATACTATTTTGTATTGCCAATATCTTATATGTATTTTAAAAATTCAATCTCAAATTTACAATTTTATTGAAGAGTAAGTAACAGAAAATTCAAAATATTCTCCAAAATAATTAATTTTCATTAATTTAAAACATGCTTAATGTAAACCTCTCCTATTTGTTTTGACAAAATTTCAAGTTATTTTACAAAACATTTAATTAACCCATTAACCCCAAACCAAAAATTCATCACAAAATCTTTAATTATTTTACCATAAATTTCAGTTCACATAATTTTCAATTTCACTGTAAAGAAAATAAAAAATAATTTAATTACAAGGAAAAAACTTTAACTAAATAAATATTTATTAATATGAAAAAATTAATTTAATATCTGTAACTAAACATAAATTAATTATGTGAAGATTAAAATGAAAAGGTTAAAAATCTATCACATATATTCACGTATATATGAAACGGTAGCATAATCACAAATTTCAACTATTATTATTAATGTTCTTTTAAGCATTATCGTCTCCAATAATTAATTTTCCAATTTTTGATAATAATCGAAATTTTCGTATACGGTATATTAATTTAGTGTCAAATGTAATCGATACTTCATACTTTTCGTATAAGTATTTGAATTTGATTGACTGTCAACAAAAATATGTTTCCTTTTTCCTTATAAAATAATAATAATAATATTGATTAATTGACTTAAATTATGTTAATCATTTTTATTAGGTTATTTTCAGGTTAATTTAATAAATTTTCTATATTGAAAATGGAAAATTTTTGTCTTATAAGAATGCGAAATGCAATAATTGGGAAAATTGAATAATTTTAAAATTAAATTTAATTTAAAAATTTTACACAATTAAAATTAGTGGAATTAAAACAATTTTTATACTAAGACAGAGATTAAAATTCTCTATCTCCGTGGTATATAATTACTTTCTAAATGATATAAAACTCTTACAATATTTCGTTTCTAAATGAAAAACACCAATAAAATTTTTAAAAAAAATTATAAATTAATTGAAATTTTCTAATTAAACAATCTTTTTTTATTAGAAAACACAAATAAATAAATCAAATTCAGTCTTCATAATTCAAATATAATTTAAATTTAAAATATAATTTTAATTAATTTATAAAAATTAACTTATAAAATTAATTTAATGCAAAGAAAAAAAAAAGTGTTATTTGTTAAAAGAAAAATTTACTTCCTTAATGGTATAAAAGTGCAAAAGAAATAAATGAAAAAATTGAAATAGAAAAGTGTGGAAATTTTTTTTCTAAATAATATAAAAGAAAATTGTAAAAAAATAAATAAATTATTTAAACCAATCATTTGTGTTACCGCCGTTGCGCATCCAAAACAAATTTTGGTGCTAACCTGGTACGGGTGTAAAGTGTTAATATTATTGTTTCTGGTCACAGAGCCGCCATGAGTCAATTAGGAACTGTATATGCAACGAAACGGAGAAGAAGAAATGGCAAAAGGCATGTACATAGTTTTTCATTAAAAAATTATTATTTATTTAAATTTATAAAATATTTTGAAATATAAATATTTTAAATAATAATTGTGGAAAATCTAATATGGGAATTTTTTAGTAGAAAACTCTCAGAATTGTAAAAAATTTTTTTTTGCAATTTGATAAATTTATTTTTATATTATGTATATGTATAAGGAAATTATGTAATTATAATTATAAAAGTTAATGTTTATATATTTTTATGAATACTTATACAATGTTAAATGTTAATTTAAAGTTTATGATGGTTTCTTTTTAATGTAATTAAGATTTGATGCTGAATTATATACCTACATATGAGCAGAAATTTCTGCAAAGTTTTTGGTATAAATTTCATTAGAGACGAAAATGGTTGAATTTTATATAGCAAATTTAAAATTATTTTCTAAAGTTTTGCTCAAATATTTCCTAAGAAAATATTAATTTTAACTTTCTACAATAAATAAATAATAAACTTTTACAATATCAATTCGACAAAATCTGTACAAAAATCTGAAATTTTCAATAAAATTTATCAGCAATTTTTTTTTAAATTCAAGTTATTTCTATAAAAATTGAAATTAATTTGAAAAACTTAACTAATTCTTGTAAATTAATACTAAAATTTTATATGAAAATATCAGATAGTTTTTTTTTTGTAATATTTTCTAATTATTGATTTTTCTAACTAAGATATTAAAAATTCAATTTAATAGTAAATTTCTAACAAAAGTACATGAAGTTTTATGTTCATTTAAATTTCTCATACACTATAAAAACTAAAATTTTCTGTAATTTCGGAATCAAAATCAATATAAGAAAAAATTATTATTTTAAAAAATATTCAAACTTAATATCAAAATCGAATTGAATGAATCCTTTAACAGTTTTTTTTTTTTATGTAAACTGCAAAAAAAAAAAATATCTAAACTATATCAATATGATTTTTTGTAAAAAAAAACAACAACAACTAAAATACATAATCGTTAAGTGTAATTTTCAATTGTTATTTTTATATAATTTTTATGATCAAAACACGCAAACATTTTCGCGCGCCGCATTACACTTAGCATATAGAATATTATTATATAGTAAATAATTTGCCTCTGGATTCCCTCGGTTAATATTTATGCGATTTTGATGAAAATATCTTGCCTAAAGGTTTTCGATAATTTTCCCCCACAATTTACAAAAACTCAGCTGGAAAATTAAATATTATTTAAGTTCATATGAAATGGCGTCAATAAGTTGAAAAGATTATATTTTAAAATTTTAAATATTTTATGTATACATAATATATACATATACATCAATAACGCTTTTTTAATAGTGATTTTTGCGCAATATGGGTCACCACCATCAGAAGATATTCATTATTTTTTTGGGTTGTCAGTTTTATTTAATGAGAAACTTGAAAGCTTTTCTAATTGTCTTGATCGAATAGTTAATTATAATTTTGAGGACGAAATAGGATTTTAGGGAAAATAATTTTAATAAATAGTTAAAACTATGGTTATGCAATGTTTAATTGCATATTATTATTTTTAGTAGTATTACTTAGAAATTTGGTGATTTGTTACCAAATTTATCATTTATTTACTTTACTTTTTTGGTCTCCAGAATTTTCGAACCAAAATTTTACTGATCGATACCAAGTTTGTCTAAAATTAAGCATTCTTCTTATTATTCTTTTTCTTTGATTCAATCGCTACTGCCATAATCCAAGAATAAGTATATGACTATTATTTGAAAAGCTGGCTCATCTCAAAAATATTCTTCATCAGAAATGAAAAAAAGTCAGAAAATTATGAGAAATTATCGTAAGTTGCGATTATAAATATGAAAAATTTCTTCAAAAAATTTAAATATTGTCCTATAGGATTTCATAAATTTTGGATACAATCATGAAAAACTTTTAGCATTTTAAACCTAAACCATAAAATTCCCGAATTTTGATTAAATTTTATCAGTAATATAAAATTGAAAACCATTTTTGTCTTATTTACCAATAATTTTCAATTAATTTAATGAACATAAAATCAAATTTTCTAGTCTCCAGTCTCGATTCCATTTAAGTAACTATATTTGCTAGTTAAGTATTAAAGTGTTTCACCCCTTAAACAATAATATGAAAAATAATAATAGTCTAATGGACATTTGACTATAAAGAAAAATATAAAACAAAACTGAGGTCATTTTTGCTTGTCCATATGGTTTTAACCCCCGTCCAACACACACGACGGTTAAATAATTTTTCTGTTATCATACAAAAAAAATAAAAACAACACCAACATTGATATTCAAGGATAATGAATTCCTGGTAAAGAAAATTTTTCAGTTTTTTTTTTTCTAATTTTGAAATTATACAAGGTTTTTTTGTTTTGTTTCAAGTCTGACAACTGACCGAAAAAAAGTGATAGATGGAAAAAAATTCATTTTAAGTCCATTAAAATTCATTTTTATGTACCCCTTTTTTTCATTACGCGGGGCGAACTCTTAGCAAAACTAATTTTTGTGCATTATGGACAAACAGAAATAATGGAAATTATTTAATATAATTCTGTTTTTGTTACATTAATTAACCTTTCACAGGAATTTTCAGAAATTAAATAAAAAATTATTTTGTATATCAGGATCAATGATCTGATCCTTTTTTTTAGACAATAAAAAAATTCTCTATACTAAAGTTTCACACTTGGTTTCATTTGAATGTTGGGGAAAAATAAAGTTAAGTACGTTGGTGTTATATGGACTTGAGTCCTTTATGATCGGTCAGAGTATCCTGTGGCTTTCAATTTCGTATTTATTTATATTTAGATTAGGTATATGACAAAAATGACAGGACCAGATGGTCAAGAAAATATTTTTATAGATTAAAATAAAAAAAAAAGAATGAAAATAGGTATAAATGGAAAATTTGACTTTTATATGATTGTTGTCCTTTTTTTATAGTATACTAAACTGGTCAAAGAGTAAAGATAATATAGTTAATTAAAATTTTTGAACTATTGTTTAGCAGTCCGAAACGATAAATTAACTAAATTCTTGGAAATATATTAATAATAATAAATATTTATATATTTTGGTATAGAATTGTTAAATGGCTTATTTTTAAAAAGCCGCTAAATTTGTATGTGTGTGTCTTTTTATGATGACCAGAGTTTTATGATTTCTTGAAAAATAAAGAGCTTATACCTAATTTTTTTTTGCAAATGCCATTTATTTTTATAGGACTATAATTAAAGTAAAATCCTTCGATAATTATAGTATATTTTGGTAAACGTGAGTCTATAAATTTGACTTGAGATGTAAGAAAATTATTAAATTATCAAACTGGGTAGAATTGAATGTATAAAAAAGGAGTTGGAAGATTGTGATTCCTCAACAAAAATGATTTAAAAATTTACATCACAAATTGACTTTTGTCACAAAAATCTACAAATCCTAAAAAATTTTAAATTTTCTTTAAAGTATTTTACAGTTTTCTTTGAAAAAACTAAATTTTCCAAAAATTATTTAATATTAATTTACCTACTTTACTAAAGGTATACCGAAAAAATAAGCTATCAGCAAAAATTGGTCGATAAAAACAATGGTTGCACATAGTTGCAAAAGAAACTATGTAAATATATAAATAAACCGCCCTCTTCTACGCCTCTTCTACTTTTACCCATATAAACATCACACTCCTCCTCCTTTTTTTCTATAAAATTTTTTTTGTTGACATTGTATATTATTAATCCTGACTAAATTTTACTAAAAAATAAATCTACTTACTTTTCCACAGAGGTCGTCGTCATTTAGAATATTTAAAAAGAAAAAAATCTAATATTGTAAATTGTATGTCTGCTTTTTAGTGCTCCTTTGCTGTGTATATGCCATTACTACTTACTATCTCTTCTATATAATTTCCTTCTTTTTATATTATTTTCTATATTTTTGCATTGCCAATTGTAAAATAAAGCGCGCGCATTACAAATAACAAAAAAAACAAAATTATGTATATTTTCCTATCTGGTATATATGTACATACATAAAAATTAAACTGCGAGTTTCTAAAAATGATTATTAAATGGAGGAATGGGACAAATATCAATGGAACCTACAAATGGAAAAACAAGAGTATATAATTTCTATACATTATATTTAAAGGTTATAAATTTTTATATTTACAAAATTTTTATAATGTGCTTTTTTTATAGAGATTATATTTTTGCTTATTATGACCGATTTAGTATATTTAAAGTTACTATACACAGGCCGAGCTAATATATTATTTAGTCGATAATAATCTTAAATGATTTTTTTTTTTATTGTATTTTGTTGTATATGATTATAAGCTTTGATGTATTGTTTTAAAGTTTTCATTAAAAAAAATAAAATTCAGTGACAATTAATTATTTTGTTATATAGCTAAATTAATCTTAAAGTGAATTTACATTATTGTAATTTGATTTTTTAGGTAAATGAGATATTTGAGTTAATTTTTTTAGCCTATTAAATTAGTAATATTGAAAAATGTAATGAAATGCTTTAAATAAGACCAATAAATTCGAAAATCCTAATGTTACTTAGTGTTTGGTTCGACATTTCACTATAATTTAATTAATTGTCCAAATTTAATTTATATACCAATCAATAATCTATAAAATTAAACCCTTGTAGTAATTTGACTAATTGAAACTATGTACCAATTATTGTTATAAGTGCGGAAATTTGAAATATGTATACCAATTATTGACACAATTTAAATATTCGACTTAAATGATATTTTCGTATTTGAAAATGTATTACAAAACTTCTTTAATTTAAAGAAAAAATTTAGTTTATTCGTGGTATTCTTAGAATTTAGTCCAATTTTTTTGTTACATGACTTAAATTTATCGCCTGATAATGTCAATTTTGTTAGTCCAAGAGTCCAACCTTAAATGTTTATTAAATAAATGATTTCCATTTAGGACCTTATTTAAAAATTAACAAAAATGTGCAATAAAATTATACAAACAAAAAATTTAAACTGTCATCTACTAAAGTCAAAAAGTATAATGACTGACTAATTGATTTTGCTGCAATATCAAAGTAAATTAACAAAAATTTGAGTTGTGTAAACATAACTTAAAATAAATATATTACTTTATTTTTCTGTATTTAGTTAATTTGTAAATATATATTTTTCCTATTATAAAATTTTTTTTGTGAGCTTTAATTGCTTTTGAAAAGAACACTGTTAAAAAAAAATTGTAATAATAATAAGGATATTGCATATATTGTTTTAAACTCGTTAACAGTCACAATCACAAGTAATATACACATATACAAATCTATATAATATATAAATCCATTTAATTTTTCAAATATGTCAAAAGGAATTGAAATTTTTTTTTGGTATAATACAAAAGTTTAATTTTCATTTGCTATTTTCATTTTTTTTTTTTTGGTTAATGGAATGAGAGTACATTTATGACTGTTGACGGTTTATTACACTATTTTTTTTTCTCTTGTATATAAAACAACCAAACAACAGAAAATTTAATATTTATAAACATTTTTTTTTTGCATTTATTTGTATAAAAATTGAAAATATTATTACACAAAAAAAAAACATGGGTTTTAGTTACAATAATCATTGAGCGTAAAAATTTTTTTTTTTCATAAAAACATTATTCTATATTATTAATAATTTTTCTTATAAAAAAAAAAAAGAAACATTTATGCATTTTATGTCGAGTGTAGAGTTATTTTATTTTATTTTTTCAACCCCGAATTGTTTTGAGACTCAACTGAATATTTTGTCCCTGATGATTGTGTTGTTTTTTAAATGTATAATTTTTTCTCTCTGTTGGTTTGTATTCTTATCCCCTAATTAGATATCAGAAATAGGTAATTAAATTTATTGTTTGTTTTCATTCAAGTTTTTAGTTAATTTAATATTTTTATTTTTTATTATATTTTTTTTTTTTTGTTATTGAAATTCATAATTTTCATATATTTTTTTTTTAAATTATAATAATAGTTTTATTTTTAGTTAAAATTTAAAATAAAAAAATTTAATAATATGCTTTGTAGTTTTCATAAAAACAAAAAATTGTGGACACTATTTTTTTTTTTAGATAGAATAATTTTTAAGTTATTTTGGTAAGAATTGCGAATATTACAAGGATTGAATTTTTGGTATTTGTGAATGGTAATATGAGTTTTAACAATTTTAATTACTATATCATAAATGAAAATACTTAAATTCCTGTCATTATTTCCACTAAAATGACAAAATTTTGGACATATAAATATTAAATTACTTAACTGTCAATTGTTGTACGTCAAATGAAAAACTCGTAGTAGAAATAGGTAAACATTTGACTAATTTAAATTATTTCAGTCAAATGAAAATATAACAATAAATATTTCTAATTTATTTTGATTTAATTGATACTGTATTTTTTAATTACTGGTCAACATAATCTTTAATATTGTCAATTACTGTCAATATTAGCTTACAAAACTGTCAGTTAAAGTTAAAAAAAAAAATTAATATTATTTTTAATAAATTCTTTAATGAAAATTGAATCCTTTTTATGACAAGTTTATGTTATTTACTACCATTATTTATTGACTCCGTTATCTAAACTTTTTAATTAATTTAGATAATTTTGATTAAACGTAGCAAGGACTTCCTAGGAAAAATAATTGACAATTATATAGCTAAGCATGAAATTGGATTTTGTGAACATGATAAAGATTATATTTGAAATCTTATTTATTGTATTTGATAACTTGAAATCTTATATGTATTTGAATTATTTTGCGTTTACATTACCGTCATTATAAGGTTGTTGTAAGTGTAAGTAAATAATTTACCACAACTAACTCATAAGTTTCGCTTGTTCAAAACTATACCAAACGGCCGGTTGTAACATCTAATTTTAAAAAATTGTGACCCAGTTTTCTTCTAAATACATAAAAAGACCAAAATTTGGTACTTGTTCTTTACTTAAATTTAGTAATTGTTCTTTACTTATATTTCATATATTAAATCAAATTGCCTATAGAATTTTAATTAATAGATGTCACTACTTATTTCTGTATTAGCAATTAGCACAATTTCTATGATGGTATACCATATTTAAAAATCAATGTTTTTAATGATTTTTGTGGTTCATTTTGAAATTCATCGTAAAATACTTAAGTACTATCACTTTAATATTAATTTTTTTTAAATAATATCTGAACATACCCCATTAATTCCCATCTTTTATGATTTCAATTTAAATATAATAAAAACAAAGTAATTTTTTTTGTTGCCTTGTTTTGCAAAAATATTTTTCAATTTTTTTATATATAATTTTTTTTTTTGATAATAATTTCAGTGCTCAGGATAATTGCACAAAAATAATTATCCTTATTTTTTATATTAATGTAGAAAATTTTCAAAAATATAAAAAAAAATTAGTAAGGATAAAAAGTTACAAAGAGGGGTTGAAAAATAATTGGTGTTTACCATACCCAGAGAGAGAGTCACTATTTTCATATTACATTTATATATGTAGAAGGGCTGTAAAAAAAATGATGGTTTGTGCATTAACCAATTTGCATAAATTTTCTTTTTTGTTGTTATAGTTTTAGGGTTTTAGTATTTATTTATTTTTTGTCAGTTTCTTTTTTTTTTTTTTATTGTTTACGGTCGTGTTTTTTGGGTGACAAAATTAATTACAGGTGTGGATATCCCCTGCGCTAAGGTGTGCCACGGTATTATGATGACGATGATGACGACAACACGACGGCTGATCTGGACAGTTGATTTTTTTATAATTATTTTTGCAAAAACTACAGAAAGAAAGAAAGAAAAAAAAAACTGTTTAATCATTAAAATTGTATAAACCAAAAAATTATAATAATAATTTATAAATGGACACCGGTTCGTTCGTTGCACTTGAAAATTTTGGATACACACACAGAAAAAAAATATAAAGAGAAATTTTTATTAATAATTTTTATATTTTTTATTAAGGAAAATTGAATTTTTTCTTGTATATTTTCATTTACGCGTAAGCAGGTGTTTAATTTAATTAAGGATATCTACTTTTTTTTTGGGCAGATAAACCAGAAAATACTGAAGTTATTAACCCTTTCGCTGTCAACTTGCAAGAATTCGGGGATTTAACAATGTTAAATTACCAAAACTGTTAACAATATTATTTGAAAAATGACTATTGGCAATTAGGTCATATTAAATCATATTTCCTGAAATATCAAATAATAAGAACCTCATCCTCACTGTGGGAAAATTACCTCAAATCTTACATAACTTTTCGACTAATTTAACTAAATTCTAACCATAATCCTCAATTAATTCATCACTTCACTATACCATAAACTTGATGTCCTAAACACAATTGAAACTACAAGCGAATTTGTAGCTGTCACAGCAATTAGAAAACACGAAATTAAATTAAGACTAAACACAATTAGGCTACAACTACGAGATACAACTACAGAATTAAGTTAATTTCTAATTTTGCAGTCGGAAGCTGTCAGAAAAATAAAAAAAAGGAAAATTTCCAAAAAAAAAAAAAAACAGTGTGCTTGGAAAGATGAATTTTAAATATAGTAAAAAAATATATATCTTGTCGCTGGTAGTCGGTATTGTGTTTACATCACTAACGTAGCCGGTAGTTGTGGTACGTAGTTGCAGTCGGTAGTTCCAATTGTGTTTAGGGCATGAGTATAATTTTAAACTCTTCTCCAGAATTTATGAACAGCTTCTTATAATTCTGTAAAATTTCTGTTAAAATTACAATTTCAATATTTCCAATTAAATAATTATCAAAACTAATTAATTTAAAGAAAATAATATTCATAATTTCATTTATCTTCGACGTAAAAGTGTTTTTACAATTAAGTATACAAAAAAAAAAAAATAGAAACAATTTTTCTTACTCGGCTCTGCATGAAACTAAAATTGTTGAAATTTTAATATTTAATAAAAAAAACTAAATAATTTAATAAACGACCTTTTATGATTCATATAAAAAATTTAGGTATATAAGAAAATATTATTTATGACTATAAATAAAACTATCACTCACCAGTTTTTACATTACATATTTTTTTTTGTTATTATTTATTATAGAAAAAATCTGTTTTTTTATTAGTAGCGACAAAATAACAAAAACGCCCAGCAAAAAATATAAAATCATATTTACGCGTTCATACAACAAACTTTGTATGTGCTACCAAAAAGTTTCTTGATTTTTAGGTAGTCTTCCCAGTTTTGGTTGTTAACCATAAAGAAAAGAAAAATAATATTAAAATTTTACATAAAAAATATATTTTCTATATAATAAAATATCTACAAGATACATAAACCCCAAACATAAATTTAAATCGCGATTTATTTACACATATAAATAAATTTTTTTACTTCTTTCGGATCAAATGGATAGAAAAAATATACACCCACATAAAGATAAATTTATGAAAAATAAAACTTTCTAGCTATGAGTATGTGTATACAATCAGAATATTGCGAATGTTTAATCGATAAATCCACCACATATTTTTTTTATTCAAACCTTTTGGCTTAGTGTAGCAATAGCAACCAGTGAAACAGTGGCGATTCTTTATTTGTAGTTAATTTTGTTGTTTTAAATAAATAGCATACAATAATTTTTTTATATGTATCTCTAAGGTATCTTTTTTTTATGTTAAATTTTTATTTTGTAAATTTTGTTTTAAAGTATAAATTTCTATCAAATTTTGATTAAAGGAAAAAAATAGACTAATTAATTTTGGAATTGATATAAATCTGTTTTATAGTTTTCAAATAAATTTTTGTATAGAACTTAATATCAATATTTTGATTGAAATCATCAATGCTTCGTTCAGTGCAGTCATCCCACTACCACCTACTGTATCCTTTTCCCATTTTTATAACCAAAGTTTTGGGAAAAACATTTTTTTTAGATTGACAAAATTTTTACTCAGCACCAAAAATAATTCATTGAAAACTACCAAAAAGGAAAATATATACTTATCCTCAATGATGGTATCAAATGAATCAAAATTATTGTGAAATCATTTGTGGTATACTAAAAAAAAATAATATTCCATACAGAATTTACTGTGCTGAGTACAAATTTTGTCGTGACATTATTTTCACCTCAAAATCTTATATCAACATAAATTCAAATAAATTGTATCCTTTCAGCAAACTCCATAATAAACTAACTTCCCCGGACTATTAATACAAAGGATATTATAAACAGGAGTTTTTTTTATACAACTACTCATCTATTTTTATGGTGTATTTAAAAAAAAAAATGTGAAACTTAATAAGAAAAAAAAAACACAACACAAAAATCTATAATAAATTTTATAACCAAACTTAAAAGAAAAAAGCATTTTTATATTATTATTTTTTTATTATAGTATTTGTAAAGTTTTTCCACTTTTATTATATAAATAATAACAAACACATAGAAATGATGTTTTTTTTTTGTGGAGCCACCACCAGAGGGTACCTACCACAAAACATAAAAATATCCCATAGTATAACATTTACAATTGCTTTTGCTTCCATACTTTATTTTCACTTCTTGTGTTGTAACGAAAATTATTACTGGGTTTTTACTTATATTTTATTTTTGGGGAAAAAAGAATTTTATGGTTACAATTTTCCTTTTTTTTTTTTTTAAATAAAAAAAGAAATATGTAATAAAAAAATTCTATTGAAATTGAAAATATCAAAAAACAAAAACCTTGTTAATTTTATGTTCTTTTGAAGCTTTTAATGTTCAGTATTTTTTTTTATGATTGTTTCTATGTTGTACAATGTTATGGGTTTGTATTTATGTTTTATATATATATATTTATACCTTTTTTTGGGGAATTTATGAATGAATGAAATACATAATCATGATTGTAGGTTGAAAAATTAACGGAAATTAATACCCAAAAAAAAGCAAGTTTGAATTTTCATAACAGATTTTTTCAAAACTTAAATTCGCTCCATTTTGTCCTAATTTGTCATAATTAAATCAATTTTGTCCTATTTATATTTTCCTACCTCTACCTGGACTATAATTATTGGTCCTTGGTCCGAGTAGCGAAATTTATTTAATTTTCCTACCAATTAAAGCTATGTTTTCCCCATAAAACTGGAATTAACGCAATTCTTACAAACGAAACTCTTCATAATCTTGTAGGAAGTACTTAGAAATAGAAGCATTTCAATAGATAGAACATTATCTACTGGCAATAAATGGTATGGTAACCTAAATTCTATATTAGAATCTAATTTTTTAAATTGTAAAACGTAAAATCCTTATTTTATTTTGTATTAAATTTTCCCTTTTACATAATAAAAAAATTAACAATAAAAATAAATAAATAAATTTCCATCAGTAAAAAAATTGGTTATACGTCATAGTTCAAAAATAGAAAATTAATAAAAAAAATATTTGCAAAATTAAAGAAAGGACAATAAATAAGAAGCAAATAAATTTGATATATAATAAAATCAAATAAATTTTGAAATATATTTTATCAATAAAAATATGATTATGAATCCTTTTAACAAACTGAAGCCATTTTAAGGGCAAGGTTTTAGTTAACTCTGCTCTATCTAGTAATTAATTCGACGTCTTTTAAATATTTGAATTTTTCCAGTTTTATATAAGAAAATATTTCTAAATTGTAAAATCATGAAGGTTTTTGAGGTCTCACTCTAGAATCTTCATTTTTCATGGTAATTACTTTCATAATTTGAGAATTATTATAAGTCTTTAGTTCCCCTCTTGTAGATTACTTCTTGCAATCTTGATATCACATATAATTGATCTCTAAATCAATATAATATTCTTATATTAGGTGCAGGATTCCATATTTTCAGATAAAATTAATCTGTTTCTAAAATAGACACGAACTTTTCGAAAAGGAAAAATTCCATCTAGTAAAAGACTAAGTCTAAATACCAAAAAACACCGATTCAAAATGTAGAATGACCAATTTAATCTTAAAATACAAAAATTGTTGGTAGTCGTTACCTCAAACATTTTCAATAAAATTTATAAACAAAACCAACCAATTTACAAAATTTATTTCACTTAAAATATAAATCAAAAACAAAATATTATAATTAAAAAATAATATCCATTATTTATTTTTATATTTGAATTGTATAAACACGTGAGACACGAAAATTTATCTTAATGCGTTTTTTTTTCATTTCGATTATCACTTAAACGACCATTGGTTAAACGCAATGTTAATATTTTCATAAAGTTGCTACTGTTGGTCCACATCAAATTGTTTCTGATCCACTTTTCTTGTCTATATATTCTGCCGCCTTTTAACATTCTTGAAAGAACAACCAAAAATCCACGCTTATCAACAAAAAATAAAAAAATTCTTTAGCTTACAAAACGTTTAAATGGTACAAAACTTTTGTGTAAAGTGAACCAGAAAAAATAAAGTCATCAACAGATAAACAAGAGCGACAAAATTTAATTTTTTTATTTCTTGAATTTCAATTAGGAAAGAGTAAAAGTTATTTTTCTAAAAAAGAAGAAGAGTAATGTCAAGCCTAAAGCAAAAGTCTTCTACAATGTCTGTAATATCGTCTGTGTATAGTCACACTGTTAAACAAGTTCTTCTTCCAGTATGTTGTATTTCTTTAAATGAATAAAAGGGACGACAAAATGTCTTGATTTAATTTTTTTTTAGATATTTATTTAAATACAAGAAAAACATGTCATACTTTATCTGTTATTGATTCCAAATTTGAATTTTATTAATTTTTGTATTGGTGTTGCTAAAGGTTCTTTATGTTTTACCTTTGGTTGTTTTTTACTCCAACTTATCACAATATTTTTCAATTAAAATTGTGTCTACACAAAAAAAGAAGAACTTGCATTTAAGTGGTTTTCATGGAAGTTTTTTACAATCCTTTATTATATGCTATTTTGTCAAGTCAGATAAATATAGACTAATTAGGTCACAACGTCTACAATATTACTCTCTCTTTTCTGTATTTTTTCGGCATCACTGAGACTTCTGTATGTTCTGAATAGCTCGTGTGATCTATTTCTTCAGTTAATCTTTAATAATGTGACTTTCTATAGTAGACTATTATGATCTAAGTCTACAATACCATACCATAGTATAACCTCATCTGGAAATGCTATATACAGTTAAGATATCTAATATTCATTCTGTGTTGTTTGTTTTTGCTGAAAATTCATGTTTGATGTTGCTGAAGGTTTTCTCTGTAGTTGGAGGTCTAGTTCTAGTATATAAATTTTGTTGTAGTTTTTCTACTATCAGAATGTTCCTTTTCCTTATATATAGTGAAATACTATTTTTAGTTATAAATCTCAAAGCATATCTACTTGCAGTTTAAAGACATACCTCGTTTATGGTCTCAATAAACTTCAGTTGAAAATATATATTTTTGTTTTAAAAGGACATCTGTATTGTTATTTTGTCAGGATATTTGGCACAAATGAAGGCCAACACAACTATTCTAAGACTATATCCAATAAGCAAGTCTTTACTATTATATGTTAATTAGCAGCATTAAATGAATTTTAGAAATTGTTAAATTCGGAAACTAAACTAAACTCGTTATCAATAAAAACAATCGTCTAGCTAGCATATACTTTTTTTTCATATTATGAATTAATTATATAATTGCTCTGAAATTTACCGAAATAAAACATTTTAGTTGAACGCCCCATATCATTGCAAACAAAAATCCCTACATTTATGAATGAAAAATAAATAGCATTTTGTTTTTTAAATGCAATAAAAGACGCGATTTCTTTTTTTTTTATTTAATTTTACAAAAGCAGCATAATTAAAGTTATTTTATGATACGATTATATATGTTATAGCTTTAAGAGATCATTAATAAATTTTTATGATTTGTAATATCTTTTAATTCTGTTTTTAATTTTTAGAACCATAATTCGTTTCATTGTGGATAATATATCTCTGTCTTCATAGTAGTAGATATTCTCCCAGATATAATATACATGTGTCGAATACTATCAAGCTATATGTCAAATGTTATCAAAGGACTATCAATATAGCCTGTTATTTCTGCATTTTACCGATTTGTAGATCTTATAACAAAACTAAAATTTGTCAATATTAAATGGACTCTTGTTTTAAGTGAATTATATAAAGTAAAATTTAACTGCAATAAAACAAAAATTTGAATGCTTTTATAATTTTATGGATATATCATAAAATCATTATTTTCAGACTTTTAACATATATGTAACTCTGCTTCAAAAATAGCCGCGAATCTAAAGAAATTTGTTCTTTAAAGTTTGTGAACAAAAATCTTTTATTTACAATCTTTACGATTTATGAGAAACGAATTAATTACAATTTTTATTTTGGAACATTTGTCTAGAAATTTTTTATAATGTCAAAATGTACAGTAAGATGGGGCAGTAAGATACATAAATTGGACAATTTTACATTCTTGTATCAAATCTTCTTGATGTCCTTCTTGAAAATTTGTCATTTAATTTATAAATTTCTAAGATTTTTATTTACAGATCAATTCTTAATCGTTATATCAACTTTCATTTCACCATAGTATTTGCTTATTATTTATTCATTCTTTAAAATTTCCTCTGAGGCCAATAATGTTGGAAACGAAATTTTTAATGAAAACTAACCTAAAGCAGTGGTGGTTTAGGCTTACTGCATGTAGATGTACTATATCTATCCTTCGGTTCATGTGGTTTCACCCGAGGGATCGATGAAATTTTAAGTTCGCTCAGCTTTATTTGAGTATCAGTAATAAATTATACAGAAATGTTAAATCAGATCCATTAACAAGTCATTGAATTGACTATCATTTAGTCGATGATCTCCTATGCTTCCAGGATATAAATTATTGAAAAAATGAAGAAAGTAACTAAAATTATTACATTTTTGCGTGAAATACAGAACTACGGAAAATTAAGATTTTCGAATAAAAAACTATATTACACAATAAACCTTTTTTCTACAAACGCAACAGCTGATCTGATTATGTTACAAAAATGTACCTAAACATAAAAAAATAATAAAGCTTTTCATTTTGAATTAAAAATATCTACAAACAAAACACAAAAATAAAATTATAGTTATAGTAAATAGAAATCTAAAAGAATTATAAAATATAATGAGACCAGCCCTTGTTAAAATAGCGTGAGTGACGTCACAAATGAAACAGAAAACTGATTGCGTTTGAAACGTTAATTTCGATGAAAATTTTTCGTACATAGCTAATATATACATATATACATATTCAAAAAAAACATATTACATATATATAGAAAAATACCTAAATTATATCCAGAGCAAAAAAAAAGAGACTACATAAGATTTTTGTTCATGCACGCGGACACGAGAAGCGGTAAAAACGTGAATTAATACAGTGTTTTTATATATATTTATATTATATTTGATATTCATGTTTTAGAAAAAATGGGTAAGGTAGGTTCATGGTCTCGTCAGATAATTGTTTAGTTAACTATATATATATACATACAAAATAGTATTTAACATACCCATCATCACTGTTTTGCCATTATGTTAGTTTGTACATGTACAAAAACAAAAATTGGGACACGAAAAGTTTAAATATTGAAGTTTTGTTTTTGGGGAGAAATCTAAGTCACCAGAACAAAAAAAAAACTGTTTTCAGACAATCACTAAATCATAAATACCAAAAGACTATAATTTAAATACGAAGTCTAATATAGAAGACTGGAAAAAATTGATTTAATTATGTACGAAAAAATCAATTTTTAAAATAGTCGGGAAGGATTTGACGGGAAAAAGGACAAAATTCAATTAGGTATGGTAATCAGACTGTGTTTCAAGTATGCAGTATTTTTTATTATGAGCGTTGCAGGCAGTGCACGATGTCTTGCGTTTTGGGTGTTAGTTGCGATTTTTGAATTCACTGCCGAGTTGTTGACGTAATTTTAGGTGGATTAAAATTTAAATTAATTAATACCAGTCAATAGTAAAATATGAATTCCAAAATTGCTACTATGGACTAATTAGATTTCGATCTTAAGAAAATTACAACAAAATATCGTAGAAACCTTTACCAGATAGGACTACTAGGCCCACATCACATTGGTCTGGTTGACCCAAAATAAGAACAAGAAATAGTGACGTACTTTTGTCTATAATTTTAGTATATTAAAACTTGTTGAACAAAATAAAATAAATGTATATAAAAAAGATTGAACCAAACCAAACCAAACCAAAAAAAGAAATATCGTGTATGGTTTAATAATTTAAACAACAAGAATTTCTATAATTTGCGTGAGTTCAATGAAATTAAAATATAGTATAAAAAAAACCAAAATAAAACGAAAACGATTTATGGAAAAATTGAGTATTCATTTCAAATGTCCATTAACATGATATTTGTATAATAGTATACTTATTAGTTAGTATTTTTTTATTATTATTTATTTATAAGGAAGTTACTTTTTATAATTCTATTTATATAAAAAAAAATAATAATAATTGTAATTACCCTTGATTTATTGCAAGTTCAATGTTAAATTTATTTGGTGGTCTACACAAAAATAAATAAAATTAACAAAATTATATTACTATTAATATGAAATATTTTGATTTCTTTCAAAATTATTTTTTTAATATTTTTCTGATCTATCAAAATTTCTGAACGAATTAATAAATTTTTGTTTTGGAGCAAGATAATAATCATTAGAAAAAAATTTAAACTACTGTGGAAAATAAAGTTCATTCAGCTCATAAAATATTTCTGGTTTGCTATATCCTACATGGAACTTTTTCAGGGTTCAACAGATTCGTCAAAAAAAAAACATTAAAATCGTTTAGTAATTAATTTAAATTTCCAAAATTTTTAAATTTAATATTAAAATTAATTAAAAATAATTATTATAATTTCGAGTAATTAATTAATTTTATTGTAAATTTCACGACAATTTAAATTTTTAACATCAGATTTCTGAAAATGCATTGGAAACATAAACTTTATTAAAATCACAACATAAAATTTTTTTCTGTAATTTTCTAACATGTGTGTTTATGGCTTTTCACTCTCTCTACCCTATTAAATTGGATTTACAAAAGGATTTAATTACCAGAAAAAAAGGGTAAATATAATAATATGAGATTAAATTGTGTTAACATGGGTTGATAATTAGTCTCAGTAATTTGTAGAAATTTAAATTGCAATAATCTGACAAAGTTGAGACTTAATAAAAACTTTACAGAAATTAAAAAAAAAATATGTTATTATGGTTTCAGTTTCGATAAGCAAACCAGATTTTGTTTCTATTGGGAAATTATTTGGATTTTCTTATTATTGATTTAAATAAATTGATTAGAATTTAACATTTTTCATTTTTATAAATAAAAATGTGAAATTTAATTAAAGAAAATGAGATTTAGTGGAATTATTAACGCCATTATAAAGATTCACGTGAGTGTAAATGAAAAACAGCGCCATTTTTTTTTTATATTACTTTCATATACTTTTGGTGTACGCAAATAATTTAACTTAAAATGATAAAAGTCCTAAAATAGAATTAAGTTTGTTTATGTTTGGATAGAATACAAAATTTAAACAGGATATTTAATATTTAGGTTTTTGATATAGAAGCAATTATTTGTATGAAATGTATCGCGCAAAAGGTTTGCTTAGCAAGTTCATATTTATTTATCGTTTCATAATTAAAGGTTTGGAAATTACGAATAATTGAACTTCATCATTTTAAAATTAAGAATATGTCATGCATCAAGATGATTACTTAATCATTTTTCAAATTTATCGTTTTAAATATGCTTATAATGTGTATGAACAGAACATTAAAACATACTGCAGTTTTGACCTCCAGTTTTTACCTATTTATCTACTTTCCTTTTATTTACTGTTTAATGATTTAAATTTAATAACCATGTGGAATAATATAACAGCCAATAATCTTACCATTTGTGACACAGGATTATCAAATTTAAGTCATCTTCGAAATATTGGAAACTGCGTCTTTAGTTAAAATTAGTTGGGGCAATCAAGGACTATTAGTTTGATATACTGTATACAACTGCAGTAGTCTATAATCTATATAGAATATAAATATATATAAATACAAAGACTTTTGGTATACTTTTGTATATTTTTATTAACAATTAACATAACCTTACTTTTTTCAAAATTTTAAAATTTTTTATCAGCACATCATTGGTAAAAGTACAAGAATTCAAGGAATTTTTTTAATTAAATTTGATAACTCGATCTACTCTTTTTTATGTTTCTGTCATTCTGTTGAAATTAAGGACCTAAAAACGCCGCCAAACTGCTAAAATTGGAGATCGCTAACGTCTACGAAGGGTTTCGAGCACATTTTAAAAGAGACCTTCGTATTGCAAACTCCAAACAAACAATCTAAAAACTATAATGACGCTCAAAAATTTTATATAAAATATATTTAAAAAAAAAAAAGTCTGATAAATTTTAATATTTCAGAGACACATAAGAAACACCTCAAAAAAGAAATATTATTTCTCTGATTTTATACCTCTGCAATTTCTTAGAAAATAATTACATAAATTTTTTTTTTCCTTTACATAAATAAAGTTTTTCTAAACGATTTGTAAATGGACTAAAATATACGTCCCCTACAACGTTTATACGTTCACTACACTACTAACACTAAAAGATATAATACTTTTCTAATTAATATGATTATTTTCTAAACTACCACCAGGTTCTTCTTTTCTATATGTTTATCAAAATTATTATTATTTTTTTTTACATAAAACATTCTTGAAAAATTATATTATTATAACTGTTAAAATGATACTTAAAAAAAGTAAAAACTTTATATAAATTTTTTTATTATAGAAAATTATGTTTTTTTTTTCTTTTCTTTTTCCTTAATAATATAATTATATATAATTCTAAAAAAAAAAAATTTATTATGTTGAATTTTTATGTGTATATTTCTTTCACATTCGAACATAACCTAAAAGATATCAGAAAAAATTATTATATTATTTTTTTTAGTTTAAAAAAAAAGAAAAAAACTAAAGAAAGGGAAGAAAAAATTATATAAAATATTTAATAACATTAAAACTATTTAAATACGAATTATAATATACCTACTCTACTACGACTACCTATACTACTAAACTAACGAAATTGGAATTTTTCAAATATATGTATATGGTAAGGAATTCCTTTTATATATTTTGTTGTTCCTATTTCACATTGCTTTGATTTTTTCTGTCGACTAACAGAAAAAAGGGAGAAAGAAAAGAAAAGAAAGAATAAGAAAAAGGAAAAATTACAGTAAAAATTATATATTTTTATATTTATTAAGGATCTTCTAGTATACTAAATTTATATAACTGTTTATTTCTAATATATTAAATCGTTCTTATAAGAATTATAGAGTGTATTTATATTTAAAAAGATAATATATTAAAATTAACGATTTAAAAATGAAAAAAAAAATGATATATACATACAGAACTTTTTTTTTTCCTTTTGGGGGTAATTCAAATTCCATTTTAATTATATTTAAAATAACAAAAAATAATAATATAATATTTTTCGAATAAAAAGAACGCGATTATTAAAATGTCTGAACTAGTAGAAATTTTTATGATTTAAAGAAGTTTTTATTTTTTATTATATAGAATTAAAATTGGCAAAATTGAAGCTTTTAGTTTTTTTTAAATAAGAAACTGATTTAATTAAATGATTTTTTTTTTTTTTTCAAAAACAAAAAATTTTTCAAGAAAATATTTTTTTTGTAATAATATAGGATTATGTAATTATACAATTTGAGAGTTTTAGAATATGAAAATTTTAAAGGAATTCTTTTGAAATTTATCCTTTATAAATAATAATTTTAAATTTTTATAATTTTTTTTTCCAAAACAATCTTGAATTTTAAATAATATTTAATTGATTTCAAATGAGATCAAATTTAATTTTTTTATTTAAATTTAGACTGAACTTTAGTCACCGTTGCAAGTTTTCATTGAAAATTCGGATTTCAGAATAAATTTTGAAGTGAATTTACACAAACTAGAAATGGTTTTTTAACGAAGAAATTATTAATTGTACTAAGAAAAGGATTCGTTTTCTTCGACTTTTTCGGGGTTGTATTCATTATTTTATTCTTATGTTATAATTATTTTGGTCGTAGAAAATCTTCATTATTTTCGGTTGTAAAGTGTTGGTTGTTGTTGGTATCTTGTCAACGCTTTTTGAATGTCTTACACCTTTAAAATATTTTTAAGCCTGGAATAGTTGTACATAACTTTATTTGCTATATCAGATAATTATTAGAATTATATGAATTTTCCTTAAAGATAAGCCACAGATACTAGAATGTATTTTAGTATCTATAATGAAACATATTAATTAATATGATCTAAAGCAAAAATCTTCCAAAAAAGATACTTGATTTTCAGATGTAATACAATTAGTACTTCCTATTACAATTGAACTGAGCCAATTTTAATCAAAAAATTGATCTGTTTTTGATGGTATCTTATTGAACTTTCCATTTATTCATAGAATATTATTCTTACTCTAAATTCCTTTCAAGGAAATACTACCAAACTGCAGACTTTTTAATCAAAATTTATTTTACATTTAAAATTAATTGTGTACATTTTTAAATTTTTTCTATATTTTAGTTCCAGATACCAATAAATTTTCCACAAAATTTCCAATAATCCCTCACAATTAAATATATAAAAATATAAAAAATTTCCTTTTTGCTTTTTCTAAAAGTCCTTAAATACCCAGAAGAAGAAGAGAAAAAAAATGAAGGAATATATAATAAATATACAATGTCAATTTATTATTATGCCAAAAAAAAACACAACCTTAAAAATATAAAAATGATTATGAGATCAAGTGGGCATGGCTAATCGATTTTACCCCATATTTTCGGTTATATTTCTATAAAAAAAAACTATTTATTGTATTATAATGCCCATATAGTATCATCGTTATTATATAACAAAAGGACGAAAAAGGAATAGAGAAGTATATATAAAAATAGCATTAGCTAAACGAGAGACCTTTTTTCCTTTATATTCTTTTTTCCTATAATCGCACCCTTAAAATTTTCCTTTTTTATGTTATTTTACCTTTCGAACAAAAAAAGAGGGCAAAAACTCATAGGATCCTTTATGGGGTCATCATATATCCTTTGGTTATAAGGGTTCAAATCAATTTACTTGTATAAAAGAACATTTTTATTTTGGGGGGTGCATCATCGATTTCGATTTTGCTACAAAATTAATGAATTTTGAATGACTTTCCATTTTCAAAATGTTTTTTTTTTTATTTGAATGTTACACATTTTTTTTTTTTGATGATCCTTGGTGAATTAAGTATTTGTTTGCGGGTTTTTTCATTTCATTTTTAGAAATTTTATGATGAATTCATTTTTGCTATAATAGAAATTAATAGATAATTATTTATTTGGAAATGATATCTAAATAATCACAAGCAATTAATGGTCATCAATTAAACAAATTTCCCAAATACAATTTTCTTTTTGTTAAATATTTGACCAGAAATAATTTTACTTTTTATTATTATAACACAAAAAAATTTTTGTGTGTGTGTTAATGGTTTTGTATTAAGTTATCTAATTGAACAATTTTTTTTTCCTCCTCTTTGTAGTTTGAAACCACCACCAAAAGACGGTGTCACGAAAAGTAATCCATCAAAAAGACATCGTGAAAGATTAAATGCTGAATTAGATCTACTTGCATCATTATTACCATTTGAACAAAATATATTAAGTAAATTAGATCGACTTAGTATATTACGATTATCTGTTAGTTATTTAAGGACAAAAAGTTATTTTCAAGGTAAGCAAAATTTTATATATATATATATATATTTATTTTTAATTGTTATAAATAATAATTAAATTAATTGTTTATGTCCAAGAAAAGTTTTTGACATTTTGTATAGTTAATAGTGAAAATTAATTGAATATAAAATATTTGAAAAAATGATATTTATAATTTATTGGTTAAAAATTATATTTAATTGAAATATTTATTGTAATTTTAGTTAAATATTTGATTAAAATGAAAACATAACTAAATTTATGTCTAATATTAAATAATTATTTTTATAATATTGTCACGAAATTTAATTTTTTTTTTTTTGATATTATACTTCAATTTGGCTTAATTATTTGTGCAAATATTTGGATATAATTGAAAGTTTTACTGAACATTTTTTTTAAGGTCAATTAAGTAAAAGAAGAATTTGATAGTCTCCAAATATTAAAATATATACAAGGAATTTTTCTTCGTATAAATATTCTTCCTTGCAGAAATATTAAAATTAGATCAAGGATATAGTCGTTTCCAAATGTCGGGCAACTGAAGATATAAAAAAAGTTCATCATTTTCAGTTTTTGGCAAAAAAAAGCTTGTTCTGTGTTCAATTAATCTAAAAAATTATAAGTTTTCAATCAATTTTCAAATTAATTTCTTTAAATTATTGGAAGATTTTCAGTATTCAAACCAAGCTGCCATCCTAAGGACAAAAAGTAATTAATAGCAAATTAATTTTTTTTAAATGTTATATTTTCTTATTTTGGATAAAGTTTAATTTGTGGCCTAAATTATTCCTTTGACCATATACGGTACAAGAGTTAGTTCTCCAAAAATACTAAAAGTTTACTCAAAATTATAAAACGAAATAAGTTTTAATTGTCTATTAGGAACTTTACAATTAAAGTTGGGAAAAATGTAGATTAATTTATGATTAAACTAAATGTTGAAGAAATATTTTATAACTTAAACTATTTAAGTAAATATTTTCAAATTATATAACTATAGTCTTCAACTCAAATTCATTTGAAAATGCACAAATTATAATATTAACATCTCTTAAAACTAAAATATTGACCAATTTATTTCTGCTTACCCAAGGATAAATATATAATTTGAGATCAGATAAATAAAATCCTTAATCAAAAACATATAAATTAATAAAATTATATACATTTTTCTTCATATCCCAATTCAATTCGATAAATGACTACAAATATTTCTATACTTAAAATTAAATTTCTGAAAATTATAAAACCGATAATCAAAAATTAACCAATTTTAACTAAATTAAAAAATCATTTATATCCTCATTTCAAAATATTTCCGAAATCACCTAAATGCACAAAAAATTTTCATACCTCACGATCTTCTTAAAAACTACAAAACGAAAACCTTTTAATTCCGAATTGAATTATTTTCTGAACCATAGAAGAACACACAAAAAAAAAAACCAGAATCTGAAAAAATCCCATCGATTCGCGTTGCTGGCGCACACCCTCATAATATATAAGTAACAAAAAAACAAATTTGTAGGCATACAAAAATATGTTGTTGTAGGTGATTCCCTCAACAACAACAAAAATGACATATGTTATACTTTAAGCCCTAAACAACCTTAAAGAATATGAATAAATCTATATAGGCATGACACTATATAGAACGAAGGATAATATACTATCACTATACCACCACCACCTTCTTTAAGCATATAAAACTCTCTCTCCACGGTATAACACCAGACAAAATTATATTTATTTATCATGTTGAACAACAGACTTTTTGGTATATATAAAATTTGTTGTTACCTGGTTTCTTTCTTTCTTTTTTTTTGGTATTTAATATCAATTCGAAAAACTATAATAATAATAATGGAAAAAAAGGAGAGTCAAGTCGAAAAAAAAACGGTGCCTTATGGTCCTTTTGTTTATATTTATAAAACAAAACAGAAAGAAATTCCCTGGTGTGCAATTTTTATTTTATAGATTAACCCCCCTTAAATTTACTTTATAAGAACAAAAAAAATGTTTGTGATAGTAAAATTAATTTTTATCCATTTAAAAATATAATTTCAATATAATTTTTGTTGTTAAAACAATTACCTATATGTATAAGAAAATCCTTTATATTAGAAAACTTTACTACAATCTACTATTATAGGATATTATATTAATTGTGATGATCCTTTTATTACTTTGTAAATAAAAATTCACCCCTTTTTTTCGAATATAGTTAATAGTCAAAATTAATGTGAATAATTTTTTTTTTTTGGTTTTTACTATCTACAAATCCTAAGGACATCAATTAAAATGACAATATTGTTAAATATTTTCCTTTACGTTTTGGTCCATTAACTTCTATTTTTCGTATATTGGTATATAAACAATAGTAAATATTTTCATCAATTTTGAGGTTAATAAAATATTATAACCAAAAACGTTGGTCAATTTGAAATGATGACAATCTTCTATGGTCAACAAAAAAAAAATGTTTTTAGTAACTTTGTCCTTAAGGATTGTTTAGTAAAAGGAAATCAATTTTACTAAAAGTTTTCTTTTTTTTATATGATGTGAAATGAATGTACAAAAATCCTGTAATACATATAGAAATAAAATTTTTTGTATAGTCCTTTTATCGCCAGGAATATAATTCGGATATTTTTTCAATGGCACGTGTCAATAAGGGATTTGAAATTGCTGTTTCTTTTTTTTTTTTTTTTGGTTTTTAACTCAAATATTTAACGTACCGGCACAATGCCAAGCAAATTGTATTTGATAGATTATAGTATTTAAAGGTAACCATATTTGAAATTATTAAATCAACAAATCGAATAGAATTTGTTTGAAAATATGATTCAGTCAATAAATTAAAGGATATTTCACAGGTAAATAAAATTTAAGGATAATATTAAGTTTCATTAAAATTTCATAGAATTCTGTTAATTTAATAGTAAAAATTATGTAAATTTTTTGAATTTTATGAATCAAATATAGTCAAAAAATTTAATCAGATTATTTTACTGGGTCCTGAAATCTTGTCACTTAGTAATTTCTGATTAAAATATTTATTAACAGTTTTAGTATTAATAAATTTAGTTGAAAATTTCATATTTCCCCGGCGCCTTGGTTCACTAGAGCTGTAAACTAAGCAAAGGAAGTAAGTTCTCTATTTCTAAAATGATAAAATATTCTTCTCAACTTTCTTAAACTCAAAAAACCAAACGAAATTGTTGCGGTTTTTGAAAATATTCAATTAAATTTTATTGAAAACTATTTTAATATAAAAATTTTCAACTTTTCCACTCATCTACAAACCAATTTTCTTTAATACAAAATCTCATAAATTTTACCTATTTGATTGGTATTCATTTAACTTTAATAAAATTATTTCCTTTAATAATTTTCTTATTCAAAAGTTTTGTATATGTAAAAAGAAATATTAAAATTAATTTAAATATTCTAATAAATTCTGTAATGCAACAGTTTATTCCTAAATTCATTTTAACCCCCTCATCCATTTGGCCACAACGAAAAAAAACATTTCTAGTTGTTGCTCTTAAATCCCCATAGAAAGTGCGAATCGATTTATAAAACTAAAAATTTTACAAATTGCATTTTAATGAAAATCTATTTTCATTTTTTTTCGTATTGTAGTTTAAATTTTAGAAGTAAAGTAAGTAAAAAAGTATATATAATGTTTTTGCATGATTGAAAGCAATAAAAATTATTGAGGTTAAAACTTAAAGAGGGAACCTTGCCATTTTTTTAAATAAAATTTAAAGTTCTTTTTAAAATACTTTTACTGTAAAAAGTAAAAAATTTTCTGTTCTAAATTTATTAATATTTTACCATGGTTTTTTTCTTTAATAAATATTCTGCAAAACCATAAAAAAATTATTATTTATCATAAAAATGAAAAAAAGGGTTATTGTACCTAGTAGACAATTTTTTTTTATGTGAAAAATTTTTTTTTATGAAAATTACAAAATTTATGTTAAAATTATTAACTCTAACCACCCCAAAAAAAACCGAAAACAATGACTAAATAATGTAAAAAATCATAATTGACACAATAAATTATTTAATTTTAGTTTTTGTTTTAAAAATATAATTAAATAAACTATAAAATTTTGCATAAATTCATGAAAATTTTATTGAAAATTGTTGTAAAAAAAGTTCCAATGAAAAAAATATTTTTAATAATTGAATTTTTAAGTTAAAAAAAATGCATTTAAATATTTTTAGTATATATAAAAATTATATTAATTATTAGTTGTTTTTAGAAAAAAACATAAATTTTCACTTAACATATTTCCCCATATTTTCCATATTATGTATAATCAACAAAACATTATTTCAAAGTAGATACACATAAAAAATTATGCAGTTTTATGATTTGTTATAATTATACTTAAATTATTTTTGATGTAAAAGAAAAACAAAAAAACAGTAATATCAATTAATTTTATAAATTTATATACTTAGTTATAATAATTAAACAAAAATTATAAATTAATAGTAAAAATTTTTTTACAGAAATATGCAGAATAGGCTAAGAAATTGTTTGTAACAGTCAGTCTTGCCCTTTAAATATTTTACTCTTAGGTGCAAATTTCAAATAAATTTTAAATTATAATTTTTTAATGACCATAAAATGGTTTCAACAAAAATTTAAAATTTAACAAAAAATAATTTTCAATTAAATTTAATTATTAAGTATCTGTCCCTGTCATCCTTCAAACATTTTCTATATATATTTTTAAAAAATGTTCCTGGATATTTAGGTAACTCTCAATTCCAGTTCATTTGTGGTCAGAAATCTGATGGACGGTGATAGTGATATATCCAAAATGTTATTGCTCGAGCTCGATTATTTAAATCTATAATACAAACTCCTAAAAATATCCCACAATTTTCTAAATTTCCTTTGGCACCAAACTCATTCATTTTCATGATTTCTTACTAAAAAATAATAATAATTAATTGATAAAAGTAAAGAAAACATATTTTTTTTTATGAATTTGAACAAGAAAATATATTATAACGTGTTATCTCTTCACAGTTGCATAATTTTGAAAATTACTAATTATTTTTATACAAAAAAAAATTTCTTAAGACAACATAAATAAAAATAAAAATCAACCTTACTATATGGAGTAGCTAAGAAGATTATGCTTTAAGACCAGATCATAGACATAATATAGAGGAGTAGGTTTGGTTCTTTAATGTAATTTTCAGTGCGATTATTATTTATTTCTTACCTTCTTGTGTACATAAAGTTTTGCAATTAAAAAATATTTATATAATATTTATTTTACCTGGTTTTTATATACATTTTAAACTGTTCTACGGACCATGAAGATTATATTCTGCAGTAAAATTGAATTTATACCCAAAGAATTTCTATAATGATGGCTTAAAATTTTATATTGTATACATTTTTTTAGTTAAAAGCTTAGGTAGTGGATGGTTATTTGATCAGGAAAAATGCAATTATAATATTTTAGTTATAAGAAATATAAAATTTCGGATTATAAGTTAGTATTTTTCTATTTGATAAATCAAACTTTAAATTTTGAAATTTCTTTTAAGAAAAATAGTAAAAAAGGCTTTAAAAATTATTTTGGTTAAAATTTGTTCAGCTAATTTTCATTGAGCGCACATTTTTATAATGAAAAATTACCCAAATTTCCTTTCCTAGGAATACAATGTCGACAAGTTTGTATAAAATGACGATAAGTTAAATCAAAATCGAATTATACTAAATTCCTTTAAACACACTGAAATTAATTTCGTTTTTTTTTCCAGAAATTGTGGACAAACATGATTTTTCGTCGTCGTTTTACAAAAATGTTCTTTCATTTTTCATTAAATATAAATTAAGATTATACTGAAACCGAATTAACATCAACACTGCCAGGTTTAACCTGAAAGAAATATATTAATGCGATATATCATTTCCAATTTATATAATTTTCATTTTCAGTTTGATTGATTTTTCTTTTAAGTTGTCAGTATTTTCATTTTCTATATTTGAAATATTTTTTTGACTAGATATTCATTCAAATTTAAGGAAACTTGAAAAAATACTTCCACTTCCATGATTTCCTAACCTATAAATATAAATAAATTATTTTAATGCCCATTTCCTTGAATACATATAAAATCATATACAGAATTTTCATATTATGAAAATATTTGCAACCATTAATAAATTTAATATAGCTAAAAGCTCATTTCTAAACTTAATTTTTATGTAAAATTATAATTTTATATATTTACAATAATTGTTAAATATTAAATTTAATTATGATTTAACAATGTCAATTTGAAAATAAAATTTAATAAAATAATCAATCAAATTTGATAAATATAAGTAATATTTATTAATAATGACTTGCTAATAATTCAATTTTTTTTATATGTAATTGCAATTTAAATACTTTTACTTAAAACAATAAAAAAAATAATCATTCATTCCTCTTATTAAAATAAATTTTCAACCTTCTCTATATACATACTTGAATGTGTGTACGTTAACATAGTATAATTATTACGATGCACGTTTATTACGTATGATTACTACAACGACAACGACGATACAAAAATGCAATTTAAATAACATGTAAACAGAAAAAAAAATACCTCGAAGGTCACTCGGTCAAGAATTGCACAAAATACAAATTGGGCCTAATTTCATATATATATGTATAAATACTATTTACTATATTATACCTTGTAGTACCTAGGAAAATTTTTATATATATATAATGTATACGTACTTACATGTAATATTGGTCACGTCACGCCATTGCGTGACACTTTAATCTTGGCAAGTCAGTCGTCCCAGTCACTTTTTGATTCTCTCTTCAAATTTAATTTATTATAAATCGTCTAATATTAAATATAGACAAACACAATAATAAATAAATAAACATATCAACAAAAAAATTTTCATTTTCATTTTTTTTCTTTTTGATTATTAATTAAATAAAATTTATAATATAATAAATTATCACAAACGAAAATCATTAAATCTTATTTTTTTTGACACATATATAGAAACAAAATTTGACATTTCTTCTTGAAAAAAACATTGAAATTTCACGCGCCACACCTTAACAAAAATCAAGAAAAAATTTCTTTTTGGAAAATTTTTAATTATAAATATATATTTTTTTTATATATCATTTTCCAGATTTTTTTGTTTTTGTGTTAATTTTTCTTTCTAACATAAAATTATTTCCTCCATTTTTTTTCTTTGAAGAAAAATAAAACAAAAAATTATTATCTTAAGTAACCGCCATTTTGTATTGGGGGTAAAAATTCCTTTAAATTAATTTTGTTTTTGTTCTCTTGAATATTTAACATTTTTTTACGCAACTTTCTTCCTTGTTTTTTTCTTCCTTAATTATTGTTTTAGGGTGGGAAACCAAATTTTAGGGTGGAAAAAAAATTTTAGGGTGGGAAATTTTGTTTTAAAAGTTGAAAAAAATTCACTGCAAAAAAAAATTTCCTTATTTAAAAATTCATTGTGTAATAGTCATGGGAAATTTTCAATTGATTTTTTTTTTCATTTGATAGGGTGGAAATAAATGAGGTGGGAATTGATATAATGGGGGGTGGAGTTGATAATCTTACCAAAAAAAATAATATAAAATTTTACCAAAAAAAAAAGAAGAATATTGTATATCAAGGATGGAATAGGAAAAGAAAAATTATTATTCTATTTTCTTGGAAATTCTTAAAAGTTTTTCTTTGAAAAGTTTTCCTTTTTTTTAAGTATAAATTTTCATTCTTTTTCTTTTGTTGTTGGTAGAATCCATTTTATATGATTGTATAGACTGTAGAGTACATTCAGACGAACACACAAATATTAATATACAGTGAGTTCCTCATGAATGTTAAACGATATCCTGTGTATATATCCTAGATTTAAGGATATAGTGAATAGTAAGAAATGTTGAAAAAAAAATTACTATGTTGTTCTAGACCTTTAAAAAGAAAATCGGATATAAATGTTGTTGTTGTTGTTTTTTGTAACGATTGAAGACGAAAAAAAAGGAAAATCTTTAATGTTACAATAAAAAAATATTATATGAAGACATGCGCGAAAATAAATTGTTATTGTAGAAGAAAATGGAGATAGAATTTTTAGTCGTTTTTTTTTAGTTATATTATTTATAGATGAGTCTGTGTTATCGTAATTTTTTTTCCAAATTTATATGTATTGGTATGCAGTTCATATTTTATACACTGTAAAAAATTCTATAGGACACTTAAAGGATTAGAATTATTTTTGAAGTCCTATAACTTTTAAAGGGAAGGATATTTCTAATTTTCTTAATTGCACTTTTTTTTTTAAAAGAATTAAGTTACTTTTTGGCCTGGAAAAACATTTACATATCGTCAGCAATTTCAGAATTTTCCAGATCATCCTCAATTACTTTAAAAATTACAGAATTTTCCATTAGTTTTAAAAATAAGTAATTATGATCAAACTACTGAAGAGTTACTCCAATTATATTAACAATGTAAATTTCGATAATCGTTGAGTAATATACTAACAGTTAGATAACAGACTTAATTTAAATTTAGATAACAGATAATTAACATTATGCTAAGAAATATATTACAGATATTGTACAGTGAATATTTAGGCTACAAATAAATACTAGTATAACTGACATTTAGATAACAGATATTTTAACAGTTTTCTAAGAGATATGTTAAATTTATTTAATAATTAAATTTTATGCTACAAAAATGAATACAAAAAATGAACTGACGCCAATCTAAAATAAAATGCACCATAAAATGATATGTATCATTAGATTTGTAGGTTACGAATATAATAATCACTGTTAAAAAAATGAAAATCTAAAATATATATTTCAGAATTAAAAATATTTAAATGATATAAATTATTGACCTCATAAACAGAGAGGAGAGTGAGTGAAGAAACAAAAATAAAATATATAGAAGAAAAAAACAAAGCAGTTCCTTATGGCGTCGTTTTTCCTGACCCTAATTAAGAAACCCAGTAAAAGAAAGAAAGAAAAAATCTACCAACCTTTATTTTTTTTTATTTTCAATATAATAAAAACTATAAAAATGAAAAAAAAAATTATAGCGAAATTAAAAGGGGAATAAAAATTCTCCTAATACTTAAATAGATATTTTTAATATTACCATTTACCTCAAAAGGTATTTACTCGTAATACAAACAACAAAAAACAGGGAAAGGGGTGCAAAAAAAATTAAAGGTTTAATAAAAGAAAAAATCCCCTAAAAACTAACTCGTAAAAAAATTTGAAAAATATTGTAATAAAAATTAAAACTGATAATTACAACTGGACTATTAGAGAACCGCATAAGGCACCAACAAAAAAGACATATTCAGCTTATGGGTAAAAACAATTTTTTTTTACTTTTTCGTAAAAAGGATGAAGGGATGAAGTTACCAAAAACACTTTCTATATATTTATGTATTTATGTACATTTACCTATGTTGGTGGTGGTCAGATGGTCAAAAAAGATAGCAAAAGTATATTAAATGTGAAATTTATATTTTGCAGACTTTTATAAATTATATACCACAAAAAGATATAATTTTTTATTTTATTTTACTTTTTTTTTGGGTAAATTATTGGATTGAGAATATAGAATAATTTTTTTTTTAAGAGGGTCATAAAATATACATAATTTATATATATCATTGTTAGTATAATAGTGTAAAGTTTAATTACAAATATTGTGGTGAGAATATTTTTCAATTTATATATAAAATATTAATTTAAAAATTCAATTTATTGGAAATATTTCGATAGTAAGTTAATTAATATACGTTAACCTTTATAGAAAACTTATTTTATAATCGAAAAGAAAAAAATTTAATCACAAAAGTTGATCAAAATATGAAAAATATATATTAAATTCTCATAGGAAAATTCTGTAAAATATTCTTGATTGTACAAATTTTCAGTGAAAATTACACTACATATTAAGATTCGATTACTTCAATTACTTTAAAAATGTATCTTAAAAAATTTACTTTAGGAAGTACTTTCGGGGCTATAATTGATTGAAAACTTGTCATTATCATTGCACTTTCATACAAAAATTTAACTTAACTGAAAACACAAATTTTAAACACTTATTTGTATACTTTCATTACGTATAAGAGAGGAGCACCGAGTTATACACTGAATGAAAAACTAGAAAATATCGAAATAACATTTTTCAAATGAAATTCAGATTCATAAATCCAACGAATCCTTTATTACTTAATTAAATTTGTTAAAGGTTTTATTCAAATTTAATTCGAAAAGGACACAAATTTAGTTTTAATAATATTTAATTTTGTTAGAAAAATGTTTTTAGTACCAAAATATTGAATTTACATCATAACTTTTACAAACTTGATTTGAATTTCAAATTTATACAGAAATTCACATTTCTTTTAATTTAGGAGACATTGATAAATGTCAGAAATTGATTATAAAAACCTATCAGTCCAAATATTCAATAACAGATCCTACTTTATAAAGAAAATCTTTGGCCTAAAAAAAACTTGATTTTAATTTCAAAGAGTGTAAGACAATATATTGACATTACTTTATTTAATAATTGCAAAAAAAAAAGGTGGATCAACAATGAAATAATAATGATTTTGACTTCAGTATTTTTTCCAGAAATCTGAATTGGAAATTATATCATTAACATTTCTGTACACTACGCTACACCTGAGTTTATCTCTTAAAAGTTTCCGTGTAGACGAATTTGTTATTTGATATATTTAATATTTTAAAATAATTTACAATAAAATATTAAATCTCAACTTGTGTGGTCGTTAAGTTTATGTTTATTAATTTCAATATCTTCCATTGAATTTAACTTTAATCATATTTTGTTGTATAGATGCGGTGATTTTAATAAATCGACTAGAAATTACAGATTTTCATAAATTTATTTTAATAAATAAAGTATGAAAAAATCTTAAATAATGAATAATTCAATTAAATGAAATAACAATAAATTATGAATTAATTAAAATAAAAAAAAATAAAAACTGGAAAAGTAGTTATGACCGGGTTCCGTTCAATAAATTCCTTTTTATGGATGAGATGGGTAAATGGAAGGCGATAAGGATATAATGTCTGTTAAATTCGGACATTAGGCTATTAATGCGACTATAGTTTGATAGTATATTAATTAGAAGATCGACTATAGGTTGATCGGGAAAAATTACAGTATTGAAGAACCTTGAGAAACGTACTCGAAAGGAAGGGACATTTATATTTAATAAATATAGAAGTTCGGGTGAGTCAATATAATTAGTTAAGAGTCTGAGAACGAATAAAACTTTGGTAATTGATCGCCTTTCAGATAAGGTATTTAGATTGATTAGCATTAGCCTTGCATCATAAGACGGCCTTTCAGATAAGGTATTTAGATTGATTAGCATTAGCCTTGCATCATTGCATCATCATAATTACATACATCCATCCAGGGAAGACCTCTCAAAGCAAATTTTAGAAACCTTCTTTAGATTGACTCAATGCGAGATATGTGTACACTATAATAGGGACACCAGTTGAAAGAATTAAAATGTTTCTGCAATAAGATTTAAGCGTAAGCTAGTTAAAAATGAAATAAATGTAAAATTTTATCTATCATAAATACTTTTACATTTTCGACATTTTCGACATTTTCGTTCTCAATTTGCTGTTAAAGGTTTTGGAATTACTGCATTCTATTTTAAACCAAAGGAAAGACCCTAATCCAATCTCTTACGCTCCTGTCACTTCAACCTTTGGTTACACTTATTACAATGAACTGATCATCTGATCTTTTGTTTCAGATAAAGCTGAATAGCTTGTCCCTTTTTGTGGTCACGAAAGTGTTAAGCTACTTAGCTACTGATGAGAAAAAAACATATTAATTTAAAAAATTCTTAGAGTCGACAATGTGAAAAAAACGTCGACAATGTAAAATTATTAGTAAAGAAAAAATGATACAAGTACGAATAGTACAACACATCTCGTTAAATTTTGAAATTATGAATTTAGCTAAAAGAAATAAAATTTTTATTAGCCTTTTATAATAAATATGAAAATTTGAAATTTCATAATTTTTACATAATTAAATATATAATTTAATGTAATATACTTTTTACTTAATTAATATTTTTATTATAACATTTTAGTAAAAATGAAAAGTTTTTTAAAAAAAAAATTGAACTCCTCCCAAAAAGTCCAAGTAGAATATAAATTATTATATGCTCCCCATTAAAATATTTTACAACATTTTCCGCACTTTTTTCTTATATATAGTTTTGTATATAATTTGTTTTGGCATAATAATTATTAAATTACTCTCTGTCACATTATAAACAACTTTGATTTAATTAAAAAACATAACAATTTTTATCATAAAATGCAATCTTTTTGCATGATTGTCATTATTATATAAAAGAAAAATTTTTTTTTGTTTTGTCCATACCACAAAGATAAAACATTTTTTTTACTCCATCTTTTTTACTCTTCATAATGTAAAAGGGCACCGTGACATTGGGTATCCGGTCATTAGGTATCCGAAAAATTGAGTCTCAGATGTCGACAATGTCGTTTAGATTTAAATGGGCCATAAATTTAGGAAACTAAATTAGAAGCTGCGTTAGTTTTAAAACATTCTGTCATTAACCACCGAATGGTAAACTAAAATATCAAATTATCTGATACCGAATGACAGGACCCCAAATTTTTCAAAGTCGTGTTTAGTTGACGTGATTTTTTCAATGTTTCCTTGTATAATTTTATTCCCTGTTTTATTTAATTAAAAAAAAAATTATTTATTAATTTTTATTGTCCTTGTAAACACAAAAAAAAAATATGTAAAATATTTTATTTTTTGTTAATTATTTTAATAAAAATTAAAATTATATTTTACGCCCATTTTCATAATTTAACTCCATTTTCTATTTTTTTTAAACAAATTCTTTGAGTTTTTATATTAACGAATAAAATATTCTCATTTTTTTGTGACAGTCATTTTAATTAATTAATTTATAGTATATTTCATAATAATTATGAAAATAATTTAATTATGATGAAAATTTGTAAAAAACAAAATAGAAAATTTCAAATTTATAGTTTAGAAATTATTCAAATATTTTTAATAAGAATTTTCTTGTATGACATACCAAATATTAATTTTAACCAAATCTTGGTAACCAAAATTGAATTTATTTCTTTTATTATGTATTTACATTTCGGAAATAAACCACAAAAAAAAAAATTTAAGAATTTCTGATACAATATTTTTAGACCAATGACCAAAGAGGCTATAGGAACAACGATATATAATATTTTTTTGGAATTAAATTACAATATAAATTATATTATACAAATATTTTATGAACAAACGATAAGACCAATTAACATATTTATTTATTTTTATTAAAGAAAACCCTTTTTGTTTTAAGAATTTTTGCTAAAAAAAAATCAATTTGCCAACTGAGGGGTTAATGACTAAATACCTAAAAATTATTGTACCAAATATTATTAAAAAAATATCTTTAAATTAAATTTGTATATTTGTATTGTATCTGTTATGATTTACCAATACTTGCGATGATGCTACTTAATTCTGAATTCTGATGATTTGTGACTAGCTAAAACAATCATTCATTTGATGGTTGCCTTTATCAGTCTAAATTATCTGATATTTGACATTCAAAAGTCTCTCAGACTAGTAGATTGTTCTATGTAGGTCCTTAGGAGATAGTTTACTTCTTTTTCAACAATATGCGCTCCAAAACTCTATAACTTATTTAGAAAACAGAAATTCCACACTACATCTACGATTTTCTACTTTCCTGAAATGAACATTTTCTGCAATTTGTAATATACCCCTTAAAATAATTTCCATAAACAACTTAAAAAATATACTTTTATTTATTTGAATTATTACTATTTTAGTAACTATAATAATAATAATAATAAAAAAAATATATATAATAATTTTACTTCAATTATTTATGATTTTTATCAGTAAAGCAATAATAAATTTCTAAGTGAAATTTATTAACATTCTCCAACTAAAAACAACCACCACCACACAATTTTTTCAATTCTCGATTTTATGTACCTTACACGTTTTTACCATGTGTTTTTTTTTTCATTTTTATTGGTTTTCCGGTAGTGGTCGCCCAAAAATGTCTCTCTGCTATATTTTTTTTTGTTCTTCTTAAGAGTGAAAAAGTTTTCCTTTCAACCACAAAAACAAAACAAACAAAAAAAAAATGGAAAATTTCAACCCTCCCATTTTTTTTATGACGACGACATCGGTAAGAATTTTTTTTTGGGAAATATTTTTTTTTGGGAAAATATACAACCCTTATTTAATTTTTATTACTGCCAAAAATTAATATTCTATATTAATTTAATTTTGAAAAATAAAACACAATCATAAATAGTCAGGATAGTAGAATATCTAAGGAAAATTCTAAGGATGATAAAGTTGCTTATCTAAGGATGATAAAGTTGCTTATCTAAGGATGATAAAGTTGCTGAAGGACTTAAATTGGATGCCACCTGGTGGGATATGTTGAAATTAGAATAAAATTAATAAAGTTTCTTATACTTTTCTTTTATTTGCAATAAAATTTAATGGCACGAATGACTGTATTCATTGGTATTTAATGAGACACTATATATGAGTGATGCTTAATGAGTTACTGATATAATGATGCCTTGAATATAAAACTAAATGCATAAATTTCAAATAATATACTAAGAAATGTCAGATTAAATAAAAATTGATCTATTACAAAAGTATATTAATTAATGTGCGAAAGAAAGCATTATGGCAAATTAATTAGGATTTCGAATGTATACTCCAATTGGTGTCATTTCGGAATCCATAGAAAAAATTATCATACTTAGGTGTAGTTTACAAGTCACAAAACGTTTATATCTAAAAAAATAATTAGTAGGATGGCATATGCAGCTAGGAGGCTACCTAAGTAATGTTTTTTTGCAAAAGTAATGTTATTTGTGACCTCTAAAAAATTTAGAAATTCCTAAGTCCACATTTAGACCTTTTATGATTAGTTTTACTTAAGGATCTCTGAAACTTAAAACAATCATTTTAGCCAAGTGGTCATAACGATTTCATTTCTACTTTCTAGTTACCAAAGTAAAATTTTATAAATTAAATAAAAAGGATCTATATGGCCGAAATTCTTTTCAATTCCTATATATTTTTTCTGTTTTTAGGAACTTGCTTCTCTTCTCTAATTATTTCTGCCGGATGCTATAAATTTTGATTATTATCTACACACAAAAAAAAAAAAAATTTACTAAAATTATTATTAATAATTTATGTATGTTTATTATTATTATTTTTATATTTTTATGGTACTTGTAACAATGTGTTTGTATCGTCCTTACGCGCCCTTTCAAATTATATATAAATAATTTTTGGTTTTATGTTGTTGGTTTTTACAACTTAGCACTATGAATTTTCTTTTTATGATTTTTATTTTTATGTTATCTTAAATTTATTCTAAATAAAAAAAAAATTCATTCCTTAACTTAAATTATGCTACTAAAACGCGTATGTAACGCGCGTATATGTAAACGCTCATAATTTATATTTATGTAAGAAAAAAACAAAATATTGCGTGTTACTTTTTAGTTACTTGATTTTTTTTTTTTACGTTTGTTTTTTAATTAGGAATTCTAAAATACCAACAACAAAAAAGTATCCTTTTAATATTTAACTAACCTTTTTTTTTTTACAATTTTCATAAAATATTTAATTTACATCAGAGTGTAATATAAATTAAAAATCACCCTGTAGTTGGTTTGATTTGTTTTTGTTTTTTTTTTTTTTTTTGGGAAAAGGACTAAAGAAAATTTTTTGTAAAAGCAAAAAAAGAATTAAAAATTGAGTAATAAATTTGAAAGGAAACAAATAAATAATATTTTTACGTATTCAAAGTGCTAAGTTAATATTATTATTATTATTTTCTTGAAGTTAATAATTATTATCATAAAAAAATTATGTTAAAGTCCTTAAAATCCTTCTTAAGGTTACACACAAGTTCTATGTTTTCGAAATAAATATAATAAACATTAATGAAATCTGACTTTAATTGGATTTTTAAGATGATTTATTATAATTAATACAAAATTATTCTTTAAATTATTCCCGATAAGAAATAATTAATAATTAATGTGGTATAGTAATAAAAATGTAACTTTGAAATTTGTTTTTTTTTTTTTTGCAAAAAAACATAAAAATTTAGTAAATTTATTATATTACAGTTTTCTTTATTTTTGTTATCCTGAAATTTAATTTGAAAATTAATTAAAATGTTATTTTTTTTATTATTAAGGTTGAATTAAGGGCAAAATTTTTATATAAATATAAATTTCTGTTTTTTTTTCAATTAAAAGAATTTCTAAAAATGTTTCATTAGATTTGGTTCATTAATTATATATGCATAAAATCGTCTTCAGTATTTACAATAAAAATTTGCTATAATTTTTACACAGGACCTAAAATTAATATTGGTGTTAATATTGGTGGTGAACACAGTCAAGATTTTCAATTGCTAGTTGATCTTTAACAATTTAAGAATATTATTCAAATAAAACGAACTCTTGTTGTGTAAAGATTTGTATTGAAATTATATTAATTAAAGACTTAACAGTCATTTAACAGTTCGATAACATTTTGCTAACATATATCTTACAGTTACCTAAATTTATCCCTTTTTTCTACAAATAAATAGTAGCTCATCTAATATTGTTTTACGTGATCGTAGTTCCTTTTTTAGAACTCCCCTACACATAGAATAAGATCCAAATTAATCAAATTGGAATCCAAATGAATCACTTAAAATTACCCTAAACTTTTGAAATGATAATATTTTTGTGTAAATTCTCTAGTTGGGATTCTATTTAATATAAATATTAAAAAAAAATACATTTTTACATTTCAGTTGTAATGCACAAAGATAAAGAAGAAAATGGTTTATTAACACACATAAATCCTCATGACAGTTATCGAAGTAGAGAATTGGGAGCTTTTGAGCACAATCTTCTAGAAGGTGATATGTTCCTCCAGGTAATTTTGACAAAAATTTATACATATAAATTTTTCATTATATCCTAAACATTAAATTACAGTTTTTCTTATAATGCTAAAATTATAGCATGTTTCATGATTTTAAAAAGTAATTAATTCTTCTTTTAGCATAAAGTTTTTTATAGTTTATTTGTTTTTTTTATTTTTGTTAAGAAAAAAAAAATTATTATTGAATTTTCTTTTTTTTTTCTTCTTAAAATTTCACACCTTGTTAACGAAAACATTGAACTATGATAATTTTATGTATATAATTAGAAAAAATTCATTGCTGTATCTCTAAATTCCTAAATTGTGGCGTAACGATAAAAGAAACAGTTTCAAAATACTATACTAATTTACAAAAATTATTTAGATTTGAATTTTAATTTATCATGAAAACAAAGTAAATATTAAATTAATAGGAGTAATAATTTTCCAAGTTTATGTTAAAATTATTTAATTTTTTTTTTATGATGCTCTAATTAGAAAAATGCATTAAATGAATTTACACCATTAAAGAGTGCATCAAAAACAAATATAATTATTATTTGAAAAAAAGAGAATTAGAAAAAATTATTGATCCATTTTAATATTTTAGATAAGAAGAAACAACAAGAACGGAAATAAACTGTTTATTTTTTTTTTAAATAGATAAATAATTAAATTTATGTTTTATGAAAATTTAAAATGCATATAGAGAAAATGTTTAAGTGCAAGAGTAGTAGATAATGTTAGGACTTAGAATTATAAATTAGAATTATTGTTAATTTGTATATTATATTTTGGCAGCCTGACTATTGGCAATCGCATTTATAAATAATTTTTTTATACTGTTCAATATTTTTACATTTTTTGATTTTCCACAAACAATTTCAGTAATTTTAATTTCATAAAATTGGACACCTTCCATGTATGTACTGCATCCACAAATAGTGAAAATCTTAATCAAAATTGTGTAATACAAACTCTTAAATTCCCTACAGCAGGGTCTCTAAAAAGTATCACCCACTGAAACAACCTCTTTCAACCCATATTTTCCATTTGGAAGCCACAGTTTCACTGAGTTTTTTTTTTCTTCAAATTTCTCCTTCTAAAATTCTACAAATTATAAGTCACCTTTAATGTAAAATCCAAAAAAAGTGGATTATTACTAAAAGAATTACCCTAAAGCAAAACCACCCCCTCAAAAAAAAACGTTAATAAATTAATGTCCAACAACCAAAATGAAAAAAGAAAAGAAAATGCCAAAATAAATGAATTATTGGCATTGAAAGTTGATAGTAGAAATTTGTGTATATAATTCATGATCATTTATTTAAGGGCTAAAAATTCAGTTATATACCACCAAAATGCAAAACCCATAAAATTCAAAGAATTATAACTCATCGTAAAATATAATCTATAAATTTCACCTTTTACATTGTTGCATTTTACTAACACCAAAAATAACAAACTTCTAACAAACTGAAAATTTCTTAGATATTATTTTTTTTTTTTTGGTTTGCGTTTTAATTGTAAATAAATCTTTTTATTTATATTATTATATGGATTTTCCACCGTCTCCGTAACGTTATAGAGAACAAAAAATTTTATTGTGTGAAATGTGCACACACGGTGCTTTTTCAGAAAATTTGAGAAGAGACTGCCTGGAAATGGTGAAATCCTAGACTGGGTATAATAAAATTTCTTATATAACTATGGGAAATTCTTTTAGTAAGAAAACTTGTACAAATTTTCATTATAATACAAACATAATTTGATTTTACACAATTGAAAAAATTATACTCAATTCGTATAATATAATCAAATAAATCTTATGACTGTTTTTCAAGGTGCAATTGCAATTATTGCATTTTGAAATGCACAAATTTTTTTCTCACTTACAAAGAAACTGTTGCATATTAGTTCTAATATATAAATTTTCTATGCCAAACGCTAAATGGGAAAAAAATATATGGGGAGGATTTAAAATTTTCTATGTATAATAAAAGTGCCCCCGAAAATTATTGTTTTTGGACTTATAACAAAATGTCACGGACAGTAACACTTTCTTCTGTACATATACGTAATAATTTGTTGTGTGGTAGATTTTTGAATGCAATTTGTTTTTTTTAGTTAACCTTTCTCCTTACACGAAAATTTTACTTTGTCACGAGACAATCACAAATCAAATTCACAATTGAAATTCGAAATTCAATTTAACTATCAAAGAAAATCAAATAAAAAAAAATGTTTACCACGTGGTAATTTTATTTGTTTGATTTATAAATTATTAAAAAAAAATTTATTAAACATGACATGATTTTGAACATGATTTTTGTTTTTTATTAACACGTAATTAGAACAGATATTAGATTTATGAAGGTAGAAATAATCTGGACTGTCTATACATCAGTGAAACAGTTTATACGACTATTTTAACTCTTTCTACAATGAAGCAATGGTAGAGTTTAGAATTTTCATAGACTATTATATAAATTTTTTCTCCATTTAAATTCCAAGACAGCTAAAGATGGTGTCTGCAGTGATTTCTGCAGCACCTGCCTTACAACTGAAAAGGTCTAAGGTACAAATTAATATTCTACCATTCACCATTATGATCAAATTAATCACATTTATGGTTTCTGTTTCAAATAATTGCAATTAAATTTCCAAAACACATTAACCGCCTCAGTAGAGTGCATCAGTTTCTGGTTAAATGCATTTCTGAAATTACATTTTAATTAATATTAAAAGATCCTTTAAAAATATTTATATTCAATAATGCGTTCTTAGTTCAACATTAATTTTAAAGTAATTTCTTTTTCCAAAAAAAAAACACCATTTTACAAAATAAAAAATGAATTTTTTTAGCCCCAAGGATTTATTATCTGTTTGGTAGCTATTTTCCTTTTATCTGAAAATAATTACAATTCTTTAGAATTTCCAAAAAACTAAAAAAAAAAAAAAAAAAAATACTAAAAAATATGATTTAAAGTAAATATCAAAATAATTGTCTCCCGATTACATTTTTTTTTTACCATTTACTGTTTTTTTTTACTTTGGTATTAAACATATTTTTTTTTTGTATAATATCTTTGGGTGTGCGGCAATTCCACAACATAATTAAATTAATATAACAATAATAATAAAAAAAAAAAAATTCTTTGATTCTTACTAATTTTTCTTATATCCATCAGAAATTTTTTTTATTATTCATTTAATTTTTTATCCAACAAGAAATTTTAAATAATTTCTACCAAAACGAAAGAAGAAAAAAAAATCAAAAAAAAAAAAAAAATTTGTTGATTCTTTTGAGTCTAATGCGATTTTAATAGCCAAAAGAAGAGTTAAATGAACCAAAAGTATAACTACAAAGAAATTATTTTTCACTCCTTACTATTTTAGTTAAATCACATTTAAACAAAAACAAATCTGTTTGCTGCAATGATGACAAGATTAAAGCCAACCTCTATTTTTTCTACAAATTTTCATTCTCCAGTTATAATTTCTAGTCTTTCATTCATAAAATAAATATATCTAAAATTCAGGTATTAATTTGTTTTTTTTTGTATACCTGCTTGCTGCTTCTGATGATATTAATATTTTAAACATTAAAAGGATGATCTGAAATAAGCTTATATCAGAAGCAATCAAGTGGCATTCAGATCACTTCTTTCTGAAAAAGAAACACATCATAAGAAACATTGAAGATATATAGTAAGGGGTTTGTAAGAAAATTTCTTGATTACCAATCATAAATTTTAAAAATTTGTTTATGATACTGAACTATTTTTACATAAAATACACGTAAATGGCGTCATAGCTTTTTGGATACGATCTGAACACAAAAATATTCGGTTTTATAGCCAAAATTATAAATCATTGAGAGTAATGTTAATTAAACGCCTTCTATGCATGACCTTGACGCCAGTTATTCAATTAAGTCACAATAGTAAAGTTGAAACTTCATGGGTGAAATATATTTTTCTCCAATGTTATGACGTCACATATGCTATAAGAAGAGTTAGATTATTAAGTGGAACGTAGTTTTTGTACAGGCCATAATCTAGCGACTTAGTTTTCGCACAAATGATAGTATATGTGACATTGGAGACAGATCTATATTTCACCCCTCAAAAGCGACTATTCTTCCCATCAGTATTTAACTAATTATTATTCGTTAAAATGGTGTTTATTTAGAATTAATAAATATTTGACTAAAATAAAAGTAAATTAGAGTTTTGGTGAACATATTCTATTCAAATCATTTAATCAAAATCATGCAATGTCACATATTCTCTTTTAAGGCGCTAAATCGTTAATTAAAGATGTCAAAAACTATAATTAACATTAAGTAAATCATACTTTTATGATCTACTTTTCTAATAAATTATTAAAAATCCTTTAGCAAAAATATTTCTTAAAGGAAACAACATAAATTCAAAATTAATCGGCATATTTAATTTTAATCCAAATTTATTTTTTTAAAACAAGCTAATTACAATTAGATTTTCAATATAATACAATTTTTTGTTTTCAAATATCTTTTTTGTATAAACTTGTTAGGTTAATTAAATTTTATATACATATTTTTGTTACAATTTATGTTCTGGTTTTCTTTTTTAAATATTATCGTATTCTTCTTGATTCATTTGATCATTGTGATAATTGACATTCATTTCCTGGTTCTATTTATTCGGTGTTTTCAGATCAAATCATTAACAACAACAAAAACAAAAATGAATGAAAATGATACCCAAAAAAAAAAAGTGAAGGCGCTTCAAACTTTTTTTTTTTTTGAACATTTAATTATTATTTCTTTTGGAATTATGATTTAAAGGTAAAATTTGATGTGTAGACATGATGTTAATTAATATTTTGAGGTTTCTTATTGTTGTTATTGTTTTTTTTTTTTTTGGTTGTTGCAAGGGTCTTTGATCGTTTTTAAATTGAATAAAAAGATAAGTTTAACAAAAATTTATATATTTATGATATTACATGGATAATTTGGTTATGATAATAGTAATAATTTTTTATAATATGTTTACATGGTTTGTTTTTTGTACATCATCATATATAATTTTCTCTTCTTTTTCCAGGCACTAAATGGATTTCTAATGATATTAACATGTGAGGGTGAAGTATTCTTTGCTACACATAGTATAGAAAGCTATTTAGGATTCCATCAGGTAAAAAAAATAAAAATATGTACATATAATAATTTTAAAATTATATTTGATTATATATATGAAATTTGTATAGGATATTATTTCGTTTATATGTTTGAAATTAGGTCATTTAATAAAATTTATGAATTTTAAATTATTTCTGACTGAAAGAAGGATATTTGTAGTGGAAATATGAAAATTTATTTATGTAATTTGTTCTGATCGTACATTCAGTTTCAGTATATCATTTATCTAACTTACATTTTCATATTATCCGCATAACGTGAACCATAAGAAACCACTTAAACTAATACTATAAACATTATATACAATTTAATTTAATACTATAACAATGGTAATATTATAACAAATTTAGAGTTATGGCTTTGCTAACACAGCATCTAATATACATATTATAATATATTATCGTATGACCTTGAAAACTCGTCTTTAATTAAACGCTTTCTGTCGAGATAATAGTGAAAATTAGTAATCATTATTGTTACTAAAAATATGTCGTGACTCGTGACCTTAACTATATGTCTATTAAAAAATTTAAGTCACAAATTTAGAGTTAAAAGCTTATCATCACTCATTAAAGTAATAATTTAAAATATTAAACATGATCTGGTAACTTAGGGAAAATGTAGCCTAAACGAATAAGATAAAAGTTCAATATTGTTTTGACATGATGAGTCGAGAAAGGTTCATTAAAATAGATTTAATTATCTGAAAAGCTTTGTTCACTTTCAATTTTGATTAAAATATTAGACAGCTATCTGGTGAAATTTTCAATATTCTTGATAATTAACTATCCTTGAAATATAATGCCTTCTTTTCACGTTTCTCTACGACTACGTTATATTTGAAATCAACTTTTTCCAAATTTCATATTCCAATTAAAAATTTTCCAAATTTAAAATTAAGGGTGAATAAATAATAATAAAAACATGTTTTTTTTAATTAACAAATTTATGCAAATTTTTATATGCAGATGCTTTTTTTTGTGTCACATTTTTTTTTTTTTTAAATTATTGCTTTTCGAAATAATTTATCAATAAAATTTTGGCAACAGCAAAAAAAAAATCAAATTGTTTTTAATTTATTATTGTTAAATTTTTCGGATTCAACATTTTCATATAATATATAAACGAAAACTGTAATTACAATAATGTTATCATACAACCAAAAATCCCAGCTTGCGGTATCCATTTTTATAATTTCGACAATTCGCGTTAAATATATATTTTGGACCACAACAGGGGGGATTATTCTCCCTTATCTTCAATATCCAAACTTAAAATAAGAAATTCAATTTAATCCACTAACCAAAAAAAAAAAGTAAATTCAATTTTTTTTCTTGGATTTTTTAATTCAAAATCTTAAAATTAATTCCCACCCCTGATGGCTATCGATTAGTAAAAGAAAACAAATATTTATTCAATATTATCATTAATTTCGATTTTTCTACTAAAAATCTCTTGAACTTGAACTCTCTCTCCCAAACTAAGAAAAATATTTTCCTGATCACACGTAAATAATAATTGCAATATAAAAAAAAAAATTGTGTTGATTTCGTTTCACCATGAGAAAAATCAAAGATAAATATAAGAATAAATAAAAATTATTAATAATAAAATTTATTAAAGATCGATAAAGCAATTAATCATAAACTGTTCATCCCAACTAAATTGAGACATAAATTTTTTTACAATAATAAACAATATTTTTTATTCGTTGTTGATTCTTCACCCATTTTAGCACTGCGTATAATAATCATGGAATGTTAAAAGAACACTAGCTACATATAATAAAAAATATGAACAAAATAATATAAAAATTACGAATTTGTGAACAAAAAACTACACAGAAGAAAAAAAAACGAATAATAAATAAAGAATCGATTTTCGACCTCCTTCTTGATTTCAGATTAATATTTAATATTATTTGTCGATACAATAATATAATAATATTTTCATATTTTTCGTATGTGAAATTGGTCAAAAGTGCAGAAATTGAGTAAAACTTTTACATTAAAAAAAAGTCTTGTACTTCTGTTTCCATAAAATGTTAAAATGTCCAACAAAAACAAAGATATTGAAATGTGGATAATCAATGTTTAAGGTATTAGTTGCTGACACAAATGATTGCGTTTATCGATGAACTTCCTTCTTTTCCAAGAAGATCTAAGTGCATGTATGGTTATATGAAATTCTCATACTCCATCCCTGCATTAATATAAATCTTCTTCTTCTGTTATGGGTACACAACATGTTCAGGGCAAAAGTCTACCTCTTAGAGGTGTCCTTGATATTCTGTTGCAATTATGGATTCCATAGCCTAAGTTCCTATGCTATGGTGAATTTATTTTCATAATTGATTTTTCGAAATTTTACTTCTGCTATATACTCATTTAAAGGTGAGTCAATTTATAACTGATGCATCGAAAAAGCGGGTGTGAATCATACTCTATATATTTAGGAAAATGTACAGTCATTTAAATTTACTTTTAAGGGATTTAGAACTAAAAAATCTGTAGTATATACTAGTATAGTTCTACACTTTATTATTTACCTTTTTAAATTTTCCAGGATGACTAAATTAAGCGCCAAGGTGCATACTTTAAATGTAAAAACTGAAACAAAAACAGAATATAAATAATAAAATAAATAAAAGATCAAATCAGTAATGAAAGTTTGTACTTCCCTAACGCTAACGAGTGTCTCAACGGAACTTAATCAGTTCTCTTATATTTCAGGCATCCAAAACAAATATACAAAAAAATTCATTCAGAAAATTTTCGATTGTTTGTTTTTGTACTGAAGATAAAAGAAGTATAAAACCAAAAAATGTAAAAAAAAAATTGAAATTTATCATTTGATCTTTCTTTGCAATTATACAACTAACCAAAAACCAAATTCTCTTTATATATTTTTTATTCCTTTTTCGTCTTGTTTCGCTCCTTATAAACCACCTTTGAATTTATGACCAAATGAATCCTAAATGACAGCTTTAAATATATAAATTAAAAGAAATCAAAATATAAAAATCCACGCCTATTTTCTTTTTTGCACTTTTGCAATATTTAATTAATTTATAAAAAAAAATCCTTAATTATTAATATCCCTTTTTTTTATCATCTAATTTCATCTTAGTCTGATATTGTTCATCAATCTGTTTATGAATTAGTTCATTCTGAAGATCGTGAAGAATTACAACGACAATTATTATGGAATTCATTATTACCAGCTGATTTATCTGGTATAACATTAGCTGAAGCATTAGCGCCAGATAAATCTATAAATTTAGAACGTAGTTTTACGGTACGTTTTCGTTGTTTATTGGATAATACTTCCGGATTCTTGAGACTGGATATACGTGGCCGTATTAAAATATTACACGGTCAAAATCGTAAGACTGAAGAGCCACCATTAGCTCTATTTGCATTTTGTACACCATTTGGTCCACCAAGTCTTCTTGAAATACCACAAAAAGAGAATATGTTTAAATCAAAGCACAAATTAGATTTATCATTGGTATCAATGGATCAAAGGTACTAAAAATATTGTTTTTACTATATTTTAAATCTGTAAAATCATTAAAAAATTTAATAATAATTTGTTAATTGTAAATTAGAGGGAAAATTGCATTAGGATATTCAGATACTGAACTTGTTAATATGGGTGGATATGATTTAGTTCATTTTGACGATTTAGGATATGTCGCAAGTGCTCATCAAGAACGTAAGTTTAAATTGATATAATTACCTCAAGCTACTTCTTCTATAATACACTTTTTTTTCTCTTTAAATAGTTTTAAAAACGGGTGCATCCGGAATGATTGCTTATAGATATCAAAAAAAGAATGGAGAATGGCAATGGCTTCAAACAAGGTAAATTAATTTTAACTAACTAATATTTTATTAAAATTAATATTAATTTTATTTATATATAGCTCACGACTTGTTTATAAAAATTCAAAACCAGATTTTGTTATATGTACACATCGTCAGTTGATGGATGAAGAAGGTCGTGATTTACTTGGTAAACGTACAATGGATTTTAAAGTTAGTTATTTGGATACAGGTTTAGCATCAACATATTTCTCAGAGGCTGATCAACTAGTCGTAGTACCAACAAGCTCACCAACATCATTACCACCACCAGTAACACCTCAACGACCAAATCGACGCTATAAAACACAATTACGTGATTTTCTATCAACATGTCGATCAAAACGTAAATTACAACAATCATCACCATTAGGACAAGTAAATAGATTAAAAAATTATTAGTGTATTTTTTTTTTATAAATAATATTATAATAATTTAGGTAACACCACCTGCTCCAGTAGTTGAATATATACCCGATCCAGCTGCTGCTGTTGCTGCAGCATATTCAAATTTAAATCCAATGTATACAACATCACCATATGGTTCAGCAGCAGACAATCTATATATTACTCCATCAGTTCATTCAACAAATTTTTATCCAGTTTCAACAGAAAATTTATTTCATCAATATCGTTTACAAGGTGTTAGTGGTTATTATCCAGATTATCATCATACATCAGCACCAGCACCATATGTAACAAATGGCTTTTTATCATATGAAGGATATGGTCTAAAAGATGATAAATGGCAAGATACTAGCAAATATTATAGTAATTATAGTAGTGGTTATGGTAGTCCGACATCATCATCTCAGGTTAATCTTTTAATGTTTATTATAGGTTTTATAAATTAATATTAATTTTTTCAATAGATTCCTATTAAAACACCGAAATCATCACCACATATTATGGAAATTGTATCATGTTCCTCTGATGGTCCATCACCGGTTAATTCTACACCAAATCATACTGGAGGTAATCCAACAGCAAATTCACAAACCGGTACACCAGTAATAACACCAAAAATTGAAAATTCACCACCTGAACATTTTGAAAGACAGACTGTATTAATGTGGGGTACAGGTGGTGAAAATAATACAGCAATACCAGTTTCAGTTGTAAATACAGCAACAAGGTCACCAATTAACACACCCTCATCGAATAACAGTGTTACAGCTGCCTCAATATATAATGAAAATCAACAACGGCATAAAATGGATGAACCACCACAACAACTTCAAGAACCAAGCCATTTAAAATGGAATGGCAATTCAACTGGAACGAAAGAGATAATTCTTGCATCAGATGGTTCTATGTATCATATACATCATCAGCATTCAAATGAAAGCGTTGATTCATCAACGCCATCAATGTATGGAAGTCATCCTCATGCACAACATCATCATCATCATATAAATACATCAAACCACAATGGTGGATCTGTTACAGATTTAGGACAACATCATCAATCAGCTGGACATGGTCGTGCAGATGTTATAATGCAGGCAAGCAGTAGTAATAATTCTCAGAATAGCAATATTGATCATCTTCAACATCATCACCATAATTCACAACATCATTCTGCCCATGTCCACCTTCACCCTCATCATAATCATCATAGTCAATCAACAGCACATCATGCACATATACCACCAACAAGTGCACATCATGCAATTACAGCATCATCAACTCCCTTAGGGAGTAGTGCGACCAGTTGCGAGGTATGGAGTCCTGCGTCATACTCGCAATATTCGCAGTATTTAAGTTATCACCATGCTTCCCAGCACCCAAGCACTCAGTGAGTGTCTTTTTTTAAATTGCGAAAAATAAAAAAAGACATTGTCTTTAATTTTTATTTTTAATTCTTTAAAATCTTTAATAATATTTTAGTATTCGTTTTTTTTTCTCTTTTTGTAATGTCATTTTAATTTTAACTTACTTTATTTTATGCTTATCTCTTTTGCACGAAATGTCTTAAAAATTTTCATATCCTTTGTGATTTTTTTTGAAATTTATTACAACAATACAATAATATTTTTTGTACTTTTCTCTAGATCGTCGTTGAACGAAATCACACCATCGGATCCATATCATATACCACACAACAACAACAGCAGCAACAACAACACCACCACCACCACCACCAACAACAACAACAGCAGCAGCAATCACATCACAACATCCTCCACCAACAGCAGCAACGTCTCATCGGATACCCATCACCCGTTAGTCCGACACCATCTTCCAAGTCCCCATCATCATCATCGATTATCGCCATCGCATCATCTCCCTCCATCATCAGTTCACCAGCAATCATCGGTTCAAACTCAATTACCGGTGGTACAATCTCAAACCTCAACTCAATCATCATTACATCCGGTACAACATCACCCAATTCCGCTGCCGCCATCATCGCTGCATCATCATCATCATCCGCATCATCCTTATCACCATCAACATGCCACATCAGTCGGCAACATATCTCCAATATCACCGCTCACCCAGCTCTCTCGTACACATCATCCCATGCGTACGATCACCCGGACGGGAGTCCTTTGTTGTCCTTCTCTGAGGTAACCAATACATTATTAAATCAATAAATTCTATTATTATTAGTTATGGGATAAGTTTAACAGAATCAATGTTGTGAAATGTTTCAATAACTGAGAAGTAGTAAGGAAGGAGTTAAAAATTAATTAACTTCTATTTTGTCTTCGTTACTGTAATCACAGAAACATTATTAAAACTTTACTATATTATATTTATATATGATAAAAACTTTGTGCAATTTAAAAACGAAATGTCCTAGATAAATATATATTTGAGAAAATTTAAATACTGTAAAAATTAACAGTCTATATTAATTTTTAAGACAATTCAAAAGTCAATAAAAAACATTTGTATATTTTAAAAATTATATTTTTTTTTATAGTTATTTAAGAATTACATTTTGTAATTTAATGTCCAGTAAATGCTTGCTATGTAAATATAATAATATAATTTAATTATAGATAATAATAATAAAAAAAATTAACGCTCTCTTTCCATGTATTAAAATTTTGTAATTTATATAAAAATTTAATAAAAATTATTGTAGTCAAAAAAATTAAAATATTTCAATAAATTTATATTATTTAATTTATAATTAAAGAAATTATTATTAATTTTTTGTATTTTATTCTTTTTCTCATATTTCAATATTAATCAAATTTTAATTTTATTTAAATTTTTCTGTGATTAAAATATATTGAAAAAAAAAACAATTTTCTCAAAAATAATTTAATTAAAAAAAAAATCATTTTCGAATCGGCAATATATTGGCTTGTGTGTAACTTATTATACCATTTATTAATAAATAAAAATTTCTTAATAAACCAAATTTGAATCGTGAAATTTACTAAATGTATAAAAAAAATAACAATTAAAATTTATGAAAACAGAGAAAATGTTTATGCACAAAAACCAATTTATAAAATTATTAAATATTTTAAAAATATAATAAAGGACTATCAAAAAAAAATTTAAATAAAAATTACATTAAAAGAATAAAAAAATTTAAATTATATTATAATAATTTAAATTATTATTTAATTATATTATATAACATTTACTATTATTATATAAATAAAATTAATATAAATGCCTATTAAAAATCCAAAGATAATATATAAAAATAAAAATAATTAAACTATATATTAAATAAATAAAAAATGAAAGCATAAAATTTTAAATAAAAAATAAAACATTTTAAGTGTTTCAAAATATAATAAAAAATATTTATGTTGTTACTTTGTTTCATTTACCTTGATTTTTTTATCCACTAGGCGTGTGGATAAAAATTATCCACAATCAATTTTATTATCCACAATTAGTTGTGAGAATAATTTAATAAATCTATTAGTAATTTCTTTGACACTTTCTTTGGGATTACTAAAGGCATACAGTCTATGCTCCGGCATACACCACAGTCCACAGTTATTCTGCCAAGGGAATGTACAGAAAGTCTTCGATAAGCGAAGCGTAATATCGAGAAAGGTGCCCCATTCAAATGACAGCAGTTTAGTGAATTTGAACAGGCTATACGTAGCAGATGTCGTTTTATTGCTTGGTACAGTTTAAGAAACATAGGAATAAGGATAGGAGAGGGATTCAAAGAGATAGTGAGAATAGTATTTAACCCTCTAGTGCGTCATGATGCAAATATGAATCAAGGCAATAAATGTTAAATAGTTTTTAAGCAAAATTTTATTTTGAGTTTTTTCCTATTTGATTCACTTCTGAATCGTTCTGTTCTGAGAACAAAATCATAATAGGAAAAAAAAACTACGGACTTATTTGTTTTGTCAGTTTTTATTTGATTTTTGTAGTGTGAGATTGTAACTGGATATGTGAAATTTGTGCAGCGATTTTTTCTGGGACTTTCAAATTTAATGTTAAGTAATGGTAAGTTGAAATTAAATGGTAAATTATTTATATAAATTCAGATTTTGTGTAATTATCCACTAAAAGAAATTATAATGTTCCACCAAACGCGTATTGATGCAAAAATGCATCAAAGGATTTTTTGCTGATTGTGTCCTTTAGAAGCAAAAAATCTGCATATTTCTAGAACAAACGTTGTTCAGTATATACTTTTGCACAATTTAAAAAGAGTATGGTTGAAATATATTTTCTTGCGCACTAGAGGGTTAAAGCTATATTCCAAAGACATTGATGCTCATGAAGGTGCTAAATCTACGTTAGACCGAGAACAATAATTTGATGCCAATGATGAAGATAAGCTAGTGTTCGAATACCAGATAAGTTTTTATGCTTCTAACTGAATTTGGAAAATGGAACTTTCAGTTGGAAAGCAAGTGCTCTAACTATTGTACTACTTAGCTCTTAGCACATAGCACAGGCAATATGAAAACATAAATTATATGAAATACAATAAAATAATTGGTCGAAAAGGGGACTTCGAGATTGGTTGTCTAAAATGGGACGAAAAGTGGTCGAAAATGGGACTTCGAGATTGCGCTTTGTCCGAGCCTATATACCGGAAATAATTTTTAAACATTAATAGCATAAAATTATCTTTAAATTAAAGCCAAAAACATGGCCATATTACCACGATTTTTATGTGTTTTATTTCATCTTTAAGTTATACACGTCTAAAAAAACACTATATTTCTGCTGAATTTTTTGACATGTAGATATAGTATTTCGTTCGTTTATTCGCGTATTTTACTACAGAGTACATAAAATACACCAAAAAATACCAACAATAACCACAAGAAATGTAGCAAAATTTAAAATAAACATTTACATAAGTCGATAATTCTTGTTAAATTTAATTTTTCCCTCCTGAAAGGCCTTATTATTTAAAATAACTTTCCCTTTGACTGTAAAATGTATCGAGAGCTTTCGTTTTGTATTTTTGTGTTTCGCTTTTGTTGCGCATCCGATTACTTTACGCATCTTACGCATTTGATTATCAAATTTTATTTCAAAGGGTAACACATTGTTGATTATTGTTTATTGGGAAAGATTGAAACATATGCTTTTGACATTTCTCATTTGATCAAAATTCTTTGTTTATTTTTATTTATATATTTACATATCTTTACATAACTGCCTTCTGTTTTCTAAAATTTAAAAAATATTTTCATATTTTTTAACATTAAAGTGTATGTATTAAAATTAATATTTTCAATTTAGCTCAAAAAAAGAATTATTGGTTTAATCAAATTCAATTTTATTTGTTTTTTTTTAATTATATTGAATGTATAATTAAATTTGATAATTTTTGTACTAACAAAACATATTGCACAACAAGACACACAAGAAATATGTGACCTTTATCAGTTTATGTTTTTTAATTTCATATCAAAATTTAATAGCCAGAGTAACTATAATTTAGTTAGTAGGAAAATAATCACTTTTGCTTATCAATTTTTTCACTAATCTCATCAAACATCAAAGTATTAAGTATACCTAATAACATAATACCTACAAATAAACATTACGAAAAGAATTTGGAAATAACTAAATTAGGTGTTTTTAAAAATAATTTTTGATTGCAGAAAAACAGTGTCTGTTCAAAAAAATGTACTTAATATTGTTAAACAGAAATTTTAAAAAAATCATGGATTTTATATAATAATTTACAATAAGATAAAATGTGAATTAATTTAAGGTAAGTCATTCAAATATTTCAAAAATAATTATAAATAGTTTGTAGAAGTTATTAATGAATAATTAAAATAATAATTTTATTTTTGTTCTATTGCAGAATTTAATTTTTTTAGTCAAATTTCTTTTTAAATTACATAAAATTTGAGAAAAATATGAACTTTAAAATTTAAATATTTTTAAGTACAATTTTTAACAACAAACACATACAATTTATTTAGTTATATATTTTTAGTATACATATGTCATCAATATAAAACTATTTTAACTCTAAACGCATGAAATTTTATAGATAATTAAAACATTCACAAAAAAAACTTGATTCAGATAACATAACTACAGGCCAAAGTGTGCTTTGCTTATTTATATCATTGAAACTATAGTAATTTTTTGTATATTTTGATTTTAAACTATAATTAATATTATACATAGAAAAAGAGTTAATAACGCTTGTATTACAACTTTTAAACACAACTCTTAAAAAAAATTAATATTATCTCGAAACTTATCTCTGCCTAAACTTGATTCAATCAAATTTTAATCAAATTCACAATAAAAAAAATTAATACTCACTCTCAAAAGCATTTTAATTATTAAATCTACAATAAAAAAAGCTTTTTTTTATATATAAAAAATTACAGCAAAAATAATATTGTGGATCATCTTCAGTCTATATTTAGGACTGTTTAATTAAATATTATTTTCAATTTTTTATACATATATCTGTAACTAAAATCATAATTAACTTCAGTATTATATAAACTTAAAAAAAACACACTGTGAATTTGTGTTTATATAAATATTTTTATTAATAATTTATTTGGTTTTAAAACATTATTATACATCATTTTCATATTTTATTAATTAATTAAAAAAAAAAGGAATTTATTGTAAAATTTTTAAATTTTAAAACACATATAATCGAAAATATTTGATTAACCAAGAACATTCTGTAAGACATATTTGTATAATGTTCATAATCTCGTAAAGTTTGAGTAGCTTTTCAATATATTTTAAATTAATATATTTTAAATCATTTCAAACATAAATAAATTCATATTATAAACATAAAATAATGTGCATATAATGTAAAGAAAATCGAAAAAAAACAAATAAATTAAATCTATAATGTTGTTGAAAGAACATTTTACATTTCACCGGACAGAATTTACTTAGTTTTGATTTTATTAAGGTGATTTAACTAAAATTTCTTTTCAGATATTTTATTACATTTGTAAAGTAAATCAATCGCAAACCCAACGATTATTGGTTTTATTAATAAATTCCAAATTAATAAATATTTATATGCTTGTACATTTTTTTATTCAAATCAGACTGATAAATTCAATTTAATATACACATTTGCAACTAATTGGTATATGTTTTTTTAGATTAGCATAAATTCATTTTCGTTTATTCTTAGGTATTTCATAGTTTTTTTTTTGTTATTACATATTAATATTTATTATAATCATTGACCCTCTCAAGTAGTCGCTCTCGTTCCTTAATTGTTATTCATTTAATAAAAGTCAAACCTTAAGTTTAGTTTGAATAGCAAATTTATTAATCATTACATATAAAAAAAATTTTTACCAATAAAAAAATATCGTTTCAGTTTAATTTGTACAATCATAGAGACAAGAAGTTCACTTTTAGTAAATTAAAGGGCTTAAAAAACAAAAAAAAAAAACAAAAAAATTATTTGGAAATTAAATTTAATAATTTAAAAAAAAAAATTAAAAAGCAAATGGGAAAATTTAATAAAATTTCATCTGGTATACAAAATTCAATTGCTGAACAATTTTATAGGTAAGTTAGAAAGAAAATTATATATAAATTAAGAAAAGCTTAAAAAAATATGTTGAAAAGGTTAAAGTCTTAGTTAATTAAAAAAAAATTATTAATAATTAAATCATTTATTTATCGAAACGAGTTTTTACTGACTTTTAAATAAAAAATTTAATTATTATTATTTTTAGAATTGGGGTTTTAGTATCCACTCATCGATGGAAAACAATTGCCGTCACAGTTCTTATATTATCAATTTGTTTTTCGGGTTTTATTCAATATCGAGTTGAAAGAGATCCTCTACAATTATGGATACCAAAAGGTTAATAATTGAATTTAAATTAATTAATTTAATAATTATATAAATAATATATATATATATATAGATTCAAAATTTTTGGATACAACAAAATGGCTTTTAAATAATCTTGAAATTGGTTTTCGAACACAAAGAGTATTAATAACTGGACCAAATATATTGGAAAAAAAAAATTTACATAAAATTTTAAAAATCCATAATGAAGTTATAAAATTATCAGCAAGATTAAGTAATGGTACAGAAGTAAATTGGAATGATATTTGTTTGAAGTGAGTAAGAAAAATATAAAAATGTTTAATATATATTCATATAATAATATAATTGAGTGACAGGAAATTATAATTAGAAAGTAGAAATTACTTAAATTGAATAGAAGAAGAAAATAAGTTTAAAAAATAATGGAAACATTTTTTTTTTCATTTTTCATTTTTAGGATACCATTTATCGGTGACGTTGAGAATAAATTAAATAGTCGAAGAAAACGACGACAATTAATACCAAATGATGATAATCAATTTTCAAATTTATTCGATGAAGCTGATTCTTTAACTGGTACACCAAAACGTGAATTTAATCCTAGTGTTGATTTACCAGTACCAATTTATTGTAAACTTATTAATGATTTACCATGGGGATGTTATGAAAAGAATTTATTAGATTTATGGAAATATGATGAGAAAAATTTTGAAAATAAAACTAGTCGTGATATAATTAGACAATTAAGAAATATAACAACAATAAGTCCGGTTAGTGGCCATGAAACAAATTATAAAGAACAATTAGGTGGTATTACAACCGATATAAATGGCAATATTATTGCAGCTAAAGGAATTTTAATTGAATGGCTTGTTAAATTAAATTTTACATCTGTTCGTACACAACGATTAGGTAATTTAGCTGGTACCGAAGATTGGATAACGGAAGAAGCATCTGTATGGGAAGAAGTTTTTATACGTAAAATTGAAGAATTAAAATTAGAATTAGAAGATGGTGATTTTGCAATATTTTATGCAGCTGGTAAAAGTTTTGGTGATATTAGTTATAGAACAATGTTTAAGGAAACTGATAAATTATCAATTGGTATAATAATGATGTTTATTTATATATTAATTGTTTTATCGAAATTTAGTTGGATTGAATTTCGGGTAAATTTCTAGAATATATATTTTTTTAAAATATAGATTAAATTATTAATTTTAATTAGTTTTTTTATTTTATTTTTTTTTTTAGTTTTCTTTGGCTGGTGTTGGACTTTTATCAGTTGGTTTAGCATTTCTTTCAGCTTGTGGTATATGTTTTTATTTGGGTATACCATATGGACCTGTACACACTTCATTACCATTTTTATTAATGGGTTTAGGTGTAGATGATATGTTTGTATTAATGGCATGTTGGCGTAAAGTACAATTTGATAATTCACCAATTGAAGAACGTATTGGTAAAATGTTAAAACATGCTGGTGCATCAATTACTGTAACATCATTAACAGATGTAATTGCTTTTGTTGTTGGTTCATTAACGGTTAGTAAAAAAAACTTAATATGACTGGTAACAAATTAAAACTTTTTTTAAATTTTATGATTAAAAAACCAATAATAAATTTCAGTAAAAAATTCCAGGTTATACCATCATTACAATCATTTTGTTTATATGCTGCTGTTGGTGTTTTTATGACATATTTATTTGCAATTACATTTTATATAGCAGTTTTTACATTAGATGAATATCGTATTGCAGGAAAACGAAATGCATTATTGCCATGTATAAAACATAGTGATGAAAAAAATTTGAAATTATGTTGTGATTTAAATTTAATGCACAAATCTTTAAAATATATTTATGGCAATTTTATATTAACAAAACTTGGAAAGGTATATGACAAATTGAAAATAATTGTAACTTTTAATATACATTATAAACATATTTTTTTTTGTAGATACTTATTATATTAATTGTAATCGGCTTGACAGCATTGAGTGGTCAAAACTTACGTAAATTAGAACAAAAATTTGATCCAAGTTGGTTTATACCAGAAAGTACATATTTACATAAATATATTTTAGAATCAAAACGTTATTTCCCAGAAACTGGTAATTTATTAATAAATTTTTAAATAAATATGATTTAATTAATCTTTGATTTTAATATTGTTTTATAGGATATCCCGGATCAATATTTATGGGAAATTTAAATTATACACAAAGTATATCACGTATTGCTGATTTAGTTAAAGAAATGGAAAATAATTCAAATTTTAATCATGTACAATCATGGGTGAAACCATTTTTTATATTTGTGAAAAAATATTATTATATTGATCTCAATAAAAATGTTATAGATGATTATAATTTTCGATTTTATTTATCGAAATTCTTACAAAGTCCACATGGTGGTAAATTTCAAGCAAATTTTCATTTTAAAAAACCATTAAAATGTGGTCAACCAATACCCGATATAATAGTAAGAAATTATTTAAATATTTGTTTAATTAATTATAAAATTTTAATTTATCGAATTTATCATGGAATTTATTAATTATTATTGATATATATTTTAGGCATCTTGGATTGATTTTCGATTTATAAAATTTGATAGTCGTAATGATTATTTACCAGCTATGAAAAATCTTGATAAATTAGTTCAATCAAAGAATTTTAGTGATAGTGGTGATGGTTTTGCTGAAGTTTGGTCAAAAGCATATGCCAATTGGATAACAGATGAGGTAATTAAAAATTATTTACATAAACAAATTATTAAGCATAAAATAAAACAAATTTTTGGTGTTTTAGATAATTGACCGGGAAGTTTACAGAAATATAATTTTAGCATTAATTTGTGTTATGTTTTGTACATATGCGGTTATAATTAATATCCAAGTTTGCCTATTAATATTCATCTGTGTCTTATTGACTTTGGTAATTTTTTTATTGATCAGATTAAACATTCAAAACATTTTCATGAATGTTGTTGTTTTTTTTTTTTAAAGGTAAATGTTGGTGGTTTTATGCAAATGTGGGGATTAACAATTGATTTAGTTTCCTGTATTGGTTTACAATTAGCAGTTGGTTTATGTGTTGATTATGCAGCACATATTGGTCATACATTTTTGATTTGTACAGATGGTGATCGGAATAAAAGAGTTTTAGATACAATTTTACATATTGGAGCTGCGGTTTTATATGGCGGTGGTTCAACATTATTATCACTTTTATTATTATCACAATCAGAGGCTTATACATTTAAGGCATTCTTTAAGGTGAAAATTTAATTTGTAATTTCTTAATTTAATTTTAACTAAAATACAATTTTTTTTTTAGATATTCTTTTTAGTTATAGTTTTTGGTTTATTCCATGGTGTTGTTTTGTTACCAGTCATATTAAGTTTAATTGGACCAAGTCCTTATAATAAATTAGAACGTACAATTGATGATGATATTAAAAAGAATTCAGAAGAATTAAAACCAATGACAATAAATAATGTAACGACAGTTATTACAAAAAGTGAAGAAAAATTAGCACAAATTGAACAAAATTAGAAATATTTTTATTATTAATAATTTTTTTTTATATATAAATAATTTATATATTGTTGATATTTAATTTTTTTAAATATTTTTTTCAGTATAATATCTTTTAGTAAATAATTAAATATATAAAGTTTGTTTTTCTATGATTTTATTTTATAATATCACGATAAGAAAATAGTTTTTTGTTTTTAATTAAATTTAAAAAAGAAAAGAAGAGTGATTTCATATTTTAAGCATAATTAAAAACAATAGTATAAATTTTATTTTATATATATATATAATTAAGAAAAACTAAAATAAATATTATTAAAAAAAGGAGAATTATAAAAAAAATTTCTTAAATAATTTATAGCAAATTTTTTCAGTTTAAAAAAAACCAAATAAATTAAGCCAAATTTTTTAATGCTTTTGAGACTTCGACAGTAGGAAATAATGAGAAATCACCTTGCGTAGCTCTATGTGGTTTACGTTCTAAATATTCATTTAAAACTTCAGCAGCCAATTGATTTGCTTTTTCCTAAAATTAATAATACAAAATTTCAGTTATTTTTAATTAATAAGAAATGTTGGGTGTAAAAAAAGATTATTACTTTGATTTCTTCTTTTGCTAATTTTTGTTTAATTTGATGATCATGCATTAATTTTTGAATATTCGGATTAGCTACTTTAGATGTTGGAAATGATGAAGATTTCATCATTGACATTACCCAGTCCTAAACATAAGAGAAAAAAAAATTAATTACATTTCTTTAAAATTAATTAATTATTTTCTTACATATTTAATTTTGGCTAATTGATTCTCTAATTCTGTAATTTTATTATCCTTTGGCTGAGGCACATAAATTGGTTCTAATTTCTTTAAACATTTCTTCATATCATTTGCTTGTAATTTTAAACGTTCATTCCGTTCCTCAAGGAATGCTCTTTTTAATAATGATAATTCTTGTGCGATATATGGTGAATTTGCAGTTATATCAAATGCTGTTGAATTCTTTAAATCTGTACCCTTCTTTGTTGAGCTTAAATTTTTAACTTTATCTCTTAATGCGCCACGTTCATTCTCTAATGAATCAATATCATTTTGTAAATGATCTAATGTTTCTTCATAATCTTTTTCTTTTTTCTTTAATAATGCTAAAGTTTCTTCATATTGTCGTGATAATTTTTCTGTATTTGTTTCATGATCATGTTGTAATACAGATAATTTCTTTTCAGCTAAATCTTTACGTATTTGCATTTCAGATAATTCATTTTGTTTCATTTTTGCTGCTAATTTTAATTGTTTTATTTCAGCTTCACGATTTTCTAATGTTGCTGTTAATGTTTTAGTTTCTTCGAGTGTTTTTTTAATAAATTGTGCCCGTAATACAATTGGTGCTATTGGTTTATTTTCTTTAGCATTTGCTATTGACATTATTTCATATTCATTATCAAGTAAATATTGTGCTAATTGTGTTAAATCTAAATGACTAGATTGAAGAACAGTTTTAAGATTTTGTGATGGTCCACGATCATCTTGTTCATAAACACGTTCACAACATGATGATAATAAATCCCATAATTTTGTATGACTTATAACACTATCAGTTTCATTTTCAATTGTAGCATTTTGTAAAACTTGTTTAGCTGTTAAATGTAGAACTTGCATTACTTTACCCAATTGTTCACTTAAACTTCGTAAATTTTGAATTGTTTTCATTGATAAACCACAACGAATTACATGAGGATCCTAGATAAAAAATTAATTGTAAAATATATGTTTAATTAGTTATATTTTCAATTAATATTATTTACCTGTGGTAATCTTCTTTTAATCAATTTTAATTGTTGTTTAGCATTTTCAATATTTTCTACAACATATTGCATTAATAGACCAGATTCACTAGTTTCATCACCACCAGCGATCATTGCTCGTATAACACCAGCATCTGTATTTATTGAATCACAAGCACCGCCAATTGATGCAATACAATCTTTAATCATTTGAGTTTCATTCATTAAATTCTCTTCACTAAGAAGTACTGAATTCATTGCATTAAAGAATGCTACACATTTTTCCAAATCTACAAAAACAAAAACAAAATATATAACTATGTAAAAATAGAATTTAAAAAAATTATAATTAATATTTACGATCAGTTTGTGAATTTTCATCCAATTGATTTGCTTTTAATAATTCAACAACTGCATCAATAATTTTCTCTTGTGCTATTAATTCAGGTAATGCAGCACCAGCTTTTAATAATGTATCTGGTTTACATGTATTTAAACCATATAAAAATTGATGCATAACACTTTGTAAATTATGTACATGATAAAGTAAACGTGATTTAAATGCAAATTGTTGTACAGAATGTCCTTGAACAATGGAACTTTTATCTAAAGTAGCTACAGCCGGAAAACGATCTCTTGCTTGACTAACAATAATACCAGATTTAAATACAATTCGTGATATTAATAAAATCACTAATATAGCATCATGATCACCACCACGATTCATAAATGTATCTGGCATATATGCAGATAACATACGTACATGTTCATTTGCTTGGGTTAAATCAATTTGTCGTAATTGTAAATCAATTGCACGTGTAAATGCTTTTGATTCAGCAAACATTTGTTTAAAATCAATTGTATCAGCAATTGTTGTATCATGTTTTGGTGTATTTTGTTTAATATCTTTTTGATTAACATTTTCACGAATTTCTGTAATTTGATCATTTAATTTCTGTACAAGTTCACGGAATTTTAAAATTGTTTGATCACGATCTAAAACTGTTTCAAATGCAGCATCTTTTTCCCGTATTATATCACGTTTAGCTGCTAATGCCATATCAAGTTCTTCACGTAAATCCATTTCTAAATCATGATTACTTTCAATTAATTGCTCATGGACTTCTTCAAGTGCTTCCAATTCACCAACCTCTTCTTCTAATAATTTTACTTTATCCTCAAGTTCCATTTTCTTTTCAGCCAATTGTTCAACCATTTCTTCCGCACCTAATGCAGCATCAACTTGTTCCTGTAAATCAACTACTTGTGCTTCAAGTTCATCAATCTACGAAGAAAAAGAGACAAATAAATTTAAAAATAAAATTGAAATATATTATTATTTTACTTTTGAAGATAATTTTTCCTTAGTTCTTTGTAATTCAGCAACTTCAGATTTCTTCGTATCCAATTCTTTTGTAGTTTTTTGTATTTCATGTTTATCATGTGCTGTTAAATCTCTCAAACGTACAAGTGTTTCTCTTAAGCGAATATTTTGTTGTTCGAGTTGTTTAAATTCATATGTTGAAACACCACCATTACCACCGCTATTAATAATCTGATCACCACCGCCACCACCACCACCAGTTTTATTTTGCATCTCAGTACGTAAAATCTCAATATCTAAAGTTAATTCTTCAATACGTTCTTTTGCACTTTCCAATTCTAATTGTAAAGTATCAGCTTTCTCTTCTGCCATTTCTTTATCTAATGTTATCATTTCAACATTTTCTGATAATTCAGCCATTTCCTCTTGATGCTGATCTCTGGCTTCAATTGCATCTTTAGTTTCTTGTCTGGCACGTTGTAATTCACGTTGCAATGATGATTGTGCTTCAATAATTTTTGATTTAAATTCTTGTAATTGATCAAATTGTGTTTTCATTTTATCAAATTCACGTAAACGTTCCTTATCCTCATTACGACGTATTTTAATTGTTTCTAATTTTTCAGTTAAATCACGAACTTGATTTTTCAAATCATCACATTCTTGTTGCTGTTGTAATGTATGTAATTTATCTTCAACAGATGGTGGTGCTGGTGATGGTGATGTAAGTGCTTGACCCGGTGTAAATTGTGGTTTTAAAGTTTCAAGAAAACCAGTCTATAAAAAAAAAATTATTAAAATCATTTTAAATAATTAATTTGAAAAATATAATTTTTTTTATTTACTTCAACAAATGAAGCACGTTTAGAAGCTAAATTTGAATCTGGTGGACTTAAACTTTTTTTATCACTTGTTGAACCATTAGCTGTAGATTGTGCATTGGATGGTGGACGATCTGTAGCTGGAGAAGCAAGTTGACTACGGGAGCCTAAAAGACTTTGTCGGCTACTGGATAGCGATAATCTTGAACTGATTTTTTTTTTTTTTTGGTTTTGGTGTAGGATGATAAAATAATATTAGAAAATTTTTAATTTACTAATATAATTTTTGAATTAATTTTTTTTTTAAAAAAAAGTATAAAGCTTACAAATAAACAAAATATTTTTTAATGAAAATTTATTAATTTCGAAAAGCTCTATACAGTTTTTTTTAAATGTATTTATATTTATATATAAAAGTGCAATTTTCGATTTGTTGTTAATCATTTTAATTGAAACAAATACAGAAAGTTGTTAAGATTAAAATGATATTTTGAAAATGAATTTTGTTTTTTTTTTTAAAGTGCGAATTAATTTTAATTAAATTTTCTTTATTTATAAAAGGAAAAAAAAACAAATTATTGATCACATGAAAAATATTTTTTTTGATATGATTATTATTTTATTAGTTAAATTATTAACTTACACATTAGAAATGAATTTAAATAATTTTTTTATCGAAAATTTACAAATGCAATGAGATATCAATATCAAACCACACGGCATTTTTTTTTTTATTTTCAAATAAATAAATATTTTAATAAATGAATAATCTAACATATAATTTTAATAACAAAATTCATACATTTAAAAAAGGAGACACATTAAAAATATTAAATTAAAAAAGAAAATAATTTCTATATATCAATTAATTTTTAATTCTAAAAATAAATAAAATAATAATTAGGAAATTTGTTCTGAAATATATAGTTTGTTGCTTTATGAATAAATGAGATAATGAATGAATAATAAATTATAATACCGAATTATTAAAAAAATTATACCAATTTCTTTTGATCTTTATTGTGATCTTTATGGTGTAAAATTTTCTATATGGATTCGGAACCATTAATTTTCTGTAGCTGAAAAATTTTATACGGATTCGGAACCATTAATTTTCTTTGGCTTCGACTCGACAGCTGCTATTTTTCTTAATCATAAACATTAATTAACATTTTACGTTCGACTTATTATATTCTGATCTGATAAAATATTTAATAATTAATTACTTAATTTACAAATAATAATTCTTCACATCTCAAATGTTAAAAAAAAAAATAATATTTACACATTCGACATCCAAAAATTACAAAAGTGTAGAAAAACATACAACTGGTATACACTTTTCTAGACTCTGATTCACCGTGGGGCATGAGAAATTTTCGTCTGGATAGTCAAAAGAAATTGATATAAAAAAATGTATTACTAAAATATTTCTATTGTAAAGAAAATTATGCAGTTCAGTTAGTCTCAGAGTGTATTTTTTTTAGTATCACAGAGTAATTTTTCAACAATTCAAATTCATTATAAAATTTAAAAAAAATATATTTTTCATATGACCAAAAAACAGAAATTGTTTTTTTTCTCCTTTCATAAAACAAAATAATTTTGATTGTTTCTAGTTTTGCAAACCTTGATGTTGAAGATGGTAAATTATTTGGTTTTTTCATTTGAAGTGTTTTAATTGGAGATTTCCTTCTAACACTAAATCCCCATTTAAATTTTGTTACAACACACAAAATATATAATTATTATTTATGTTAATAAGGGTGGAATGAAAAAAGTAGGTTAATTTTTTATTTTATAAAATTTATCCATAATTTTTTTGTTTTTTTTATTGTTAAATAGTAACAGCAGCGTGTAAAAATTATTAAATATTTTTTTTTTTTGAGTTATTTATTAATAAATATTATTTTTATAAGAAAAATTAACAATTAATATTTTTTTCTAGATAAATTAAAAAAAAGAATTTAAGAAATTTATTAACTCTTTTTTTTTAAGTAACAAAAAACTAAAAGAAAAAAATATTACCTAACAATTATTTAAGAAACAAACGAACAAGAAATTAGATAAAATTTTGGAACAGAAAAACCAAAAAAAAAAAATAAAATAATAAAAATTAAATAAATTTTTAATAATTAGGAAATGATTTTTTATTATTATTAATTTTTAATTAGAGATTTTGATTTTTAAAATGATTTGAACTTACGCTGTAGGCTTAGTTATACCAGTAATTGAACGCACAGATCCGGAACTAAAACGAAGAGGTTTTTTTTTTTGGTTTGTTTTTGGTGTCAGTAATTTTTTTTTTTTTAGATGAAATAATTTCGATTTGAATTTGATATTTTTTTGGGAAATTTTTTTAAATGATTAAATTAATTTAATAAAAGAAAGTTAATACAAAAATATATAAAAGAAAAAAGAATTCTACTTAGGTGCTTCAAACTACTTAAATAATAATTTTCTTCAGAGATACAAAAAAAAAATCATTTTAAAAAAGATGAAAAGGATTTGAAAAAATATAATAGCAATAAAAACTAAATACTTAACTAATATAATATTGAAATTAGATAAAAAAAATTAATTTTCTACGTGTCGAAGATTATTTAAATTATTTTTTGGTTTAAAAAGAGAATTTAGAAATTTTCTTTAATTATTGTTTAAATATTTATGAATTTATAATTTTATGATAAATGAAAAAAAAAAAAATATTTTGAAAATGTGAAGAATTTTCAATTTTATAAAATGATTTTTTTTTTAATTGTATAATAAATTTCTTTTCTATGAATTTAACAAACAAATCTTACCTGAGTTTAGATTTATTTGTTTTCGGAATATTCCTGAATAAAATAAGAAATTATTGAAGAAAATATAAAGGTAATTTAAGAGAAGTTTTTTTTTTTATTTATATATTTAAATATATTTTTTTTAAGGCTTTTGCTTAAAAGCTGGTTCTTTTTGTTTGCATTATACTGAAAAAACGTGATTACATTAATTTAAAAAAAATCTACATTGCAAAGTAAGAAATAATAAATAATTAAAGATTAATTGAATTTTACCAGCTAAAAATTTCAATTATAAAATGTACAATATGATTTCAATTACTAATTATAAATATATTTAATAATTTAAAAAAAGTTTGAATTTCGGCGTAAGAATCTAAAAAATATTCTTTTCTCATTATGCATTAGAATTTTTATTTGAAATAAAATTGATTGTAAGAATTTCACCTTTACATTCTATAAATATTCTCACTTTATTTATAACTTTAAAAATTACTATAACTTAATTCAAAATTAAGATAATTTTGAGCTGGAAAAAGTTTACCTTGCCAAAAAAAAAATTTAAAAAAAAAAAGAGGACAAAATTGTAGCTATTTTTCGCACTTTACAATTTTATTTTCTTATTATGAATTATATAGTAAATTTTCGTGATCAAGAGAAATGAAATTTGAATGATTTTGTGCATATTATAAATAAATGATTGTAAATGTAAATGCCTCAAATTAATATGAATAAAAAAAATGGAGACAACATTTTTTTACAAATAAGCAAACGAAACAATATATAAAAAAATTATAGCTATATTTTACTATATAAATTACCATAGCCTATAAAATCGTTTATAAATCAAAAAAAAAATTTAATCTATCTAATTTTATTTATTATGTATAATTTACCTGCTTAATCGAGATCTTGGTTGTCTTTCTTCCATACTATCTTCCATTACATTACCAGCTTCATCTAAAAGACTGAGTTGAGTTGGACGTACAAACATTCCAAAATTATCAGGGCACTAAACTCAAAACAAATATTTTATTTTTTTTACATTATTTGTAATTTGTAGAAATATTTTACTGAAAAATATGCAATTCCTTTAAGACTGCCATTATTCTTTCCTTTTGGTTCATCTAAAATTATACCAATCCATTTGCCTGGTGCAAAACTAGTCATACCCATAAAAGCAACACTTCCTCGTACTCCTTTACCAGTTACTTCAACTCTTTGACCAATTTTCAGATTTCTATTGTCTGACATTTTTCACAAAATATTATTTTTTAGATTTCTAAAAAGGAATTATTTAAAATAGTTAATAAACTGTAAAAGAAATTAAGAAAATAATAAATTTAAAGGAGTGCCATTCTTACAAAGTTTTTCTATTATATTTTTAGTAATGCTGCAAAATTTATACAACTATTTTCTATCTGTTAAATAAATATTTACCTTTTAAATTTATAATTTTTCACTTCAATATAAATTAGTTAAACATTTAAGTAAATGTTTAGGTTTAAATTTAAATAGAATTCCACTATTCTTTTTCTGAAAGTATACTTTTTATTTTATTTTTCCTCTTCTCGTTGAATGAAAATGTCAAAATGACATCACTACTATTTTTTTTTGTTTAGATCGGCTGTCAAATCAGAAATGGGGTTACCTTGTGAATGTAACTTTATATATTTTAGGTTACAAGATATTAATAAATCCCGGAATTTTTAATCACTCATAAAATTTAAAGTGTGGGATTGAGATGGAATAAATTGTGTAAGAGTTACTGATTGAAAACAAAAGTTTTGATAGAATAATTCAAAATTATTTTTAGTAGAGTGCCATAACATGGATTATCGACGAAAAAGCTTTTTAAACCTCTTTTGACTTAATAGTCGATGTGGACCCATAACCCTTTCTCTTAAATCCCAGATATTTTGTATTTCGAACCATAAATTCCCCTATAATGGAGAAAGTATTTATTTCAACAATAGTTTTAAGCTGTTGTGAGTCCAAAATTTAACTCGGTAGAGCTTTACCCAGTCCTTTTAGTTACGGGAACAAAACCCAAAGGATACCTAATCCAGAATTTTTCATAAAATAAAAAAATTAATTTCATACCCAAACCCTTTCAGTACTCGTAATTTTTACTAATAGTAGTGTTAAGTAGTCATTGAAAATAGAGTAGTGTTAAGTAGTCATTGAAAATAGAGTATACTTCTAAAAAATATATTGATGTATACAAAAATATCCTATCAACCCTCAACATTTTGGTATATTTCTTTATTTTTTAGCATTGAAAAACACAATAAAGCTCATATTACATATAATAAGTTTTTAACATTTATTTTACAAAAATTACTTCTTGTGACTTCATGTATATTTTTTGTATAATATGAAATAACAATATCTAATACACTTTCTTCAGAAAAACGATAAAGCACATATATATTCAATATTAAAATTTAATTTACAAAATTTAATTTACAATATTTTGGTTCAATTTTTTACATTTTACAGTATTCATAAATAAACAATGGAAGACTTTTTTCATTATTATTATTAGTATTATTAAGTATATATAAGCATTTATCACCAATTCTAATAGAACTAATTTAAATTTAACTAACAATAATTATAAAAAAATAAAAAATAATGTAAACAATTTCTAATTATATTATTAACAAGAAAAAACTATATTAAATAAAATTTTGTTTACTTAAGTATATAATTACAAACTTTAAAAATAAAAAAAAAAAATATTTAAGCTTATAAGTAAGTTTGTTTATCGACATGATCACCATTTTCAACAATTTCTTTTCTACGCAATTCTCTTAATCTAAGTCTTTTAGACAACGGTGGTATAAATAAATCACAATTAATACAATTTCTATTTGAATTAATATAAATAATATCATTATGTTCCCAACCAAATTTATAAAATATAAAACTAAATGTATAACCAATTATTAATGTTATTAATAAACCCATTACTGAATACCACATATATGATAATTTATATACCCAAAGATAATCTTCATTTTTTGTTGCAGCTACTACTATATCAGATTTTACTGAATCCAAAACTTTAGATGTTACATTTACGAAATAATCACAGCCATCTGTACGGAAATTTAATAATTTTGGTGGTGGTTTTGGTCCACCAAATCCAATCCAAAAAGCAAATGATAAACCACACAGTAGGCCAAATAAACTACCTTTTTGATTGGCACGTGTTGTAAACATACCTAATGTAAATAGACCTAATAATGGACCACCAATAACACCAAAAATTGTTAATGATGCCTGTAATACACCACCAAGTGATTGAGCTGAAAAAATAAATAAATTTTAAATGGGATATTTTGGAAATTATGAAATTTTTATTTACCAACAAATGCTAAACCAATACAAATAAATCCATATATACAAGCAATTATTTTTGATGGTAATGTTGTATTATGCTCTAGAATTGGTCGTTTTTTAATCAATAAAAATAGTGGCTAGAATTGAAAAATTCAAATTTATTTAAAATAAATATTAAATTTTGAAATTTCTTTTTCTTACTTTAACATAATCTTCAAGTGTTACAGCTGCTAATGAACTAACAGCTGATGATACTGTTGATAAACTAGCTGAAAATATACCAGATACAAATAATCCAGATAAACCAGGATAATTACTCATTGTATCTATAACAAATAATGGCATTATTTGATCTCTAGATTCAATACGACCTTGTAATAATGGATCACAATTTTTATAATAATAATATATTGCTAAACCACTAAATGATGTACTAAAACTTAATAATGATAATATTGGTATATTACACCAAAGTGAATTTTGTGATGCTTTTAAATCACGTACAGTTAATAAACGTTGTACTTGGGTTTGATTAACACCATAAAGTGATAAATAAGTAACACCGCCGCCAATTATTAATGAGAACCAAGTATGACGTGTTGTTGGATCTGGATTAAAACTGGTAACAAAAGAAAAATAGTAAAAATTACATAATAGAATTTAGAATTAAGAAAAAAATAGTTTACTTAAAAAATTCAATTCGATCACCATCTTCAGCAGCTGACCAAATTGGTCCTAATCCACCAGCTTTAATAGCAGCACAAATAATTACACTATAAATAGCTGCAAACATTAAAATTGATTGAAATACATCGGTAAATAGGACAGCTTTCATTCCACCAATTGTCGAATAAAATGTACAAACAATACCTGAATACATAAAATATGTTATAATATCAATCAGTTATTTAAAATATATCAAATTATACCCAAAGATAATATTGCTGTAACTTTATCTAAACCAGTTACAGCCTCTAATGCTAATGCTGGTGCATATAATACAATTCCCATATATAAAATCATTTGTAATGAATATGCTAATGATGCACATAATCTTGTTGTTTTACCAAAACGTTTTTCTAAATACTTTTAAAAGGAAAATTCTTTTAATTTTTAATAAATGATTTATTATATAAATTTGCAAATTTTTACCTCATAAACACTTGTTGTATTCATTTGATAAAATACTGGTAAAAATAAATATGCAGCAATTGGTGTTGCTAATAAATATGATATATTTATAATAACGAACATTGTACCAAATTGATAATTTTCTGTTGAAACACCTAATAATGTTACAGCTGACATAAAACTGGCCATTAAACTAAATGCAACTGGTAGTACAGACATATTACGATCAGCTAATAAATATTCCTAAAATATATTAAACAATAAGAATTTGTATTATAAATTATAGTTTAAATTCATTTAAAAATTATATATATACTTTGGTTGTTTTCTGTTTGCCACCAGTTAATCGAAAATATATACCAATTCCAGCAGAAATACATAGTACAATTGCAAATACAACATAATCCCATGTTGAAAATGCTCCCATATCACTAAAAAGTAAGTAATAAAAAATTAATTATAAATCTTAATTGGAAAAATATTGATTTTTATATTTAATTTGATATGTTCTAAGGGATGGAATTATATAAGAATTTAATGAATTAATATTTAATACATTGAATATATTAATTTTCTTCCAGTATAATTTAAAAAGTGTAAGGCAAATTTCCTATGAAATTATTTCGAAATTTCAATATGTACATAAATTTTACCTTTCAATTTTATTTACATCCATTTTGAATTTATTAAAAATATTTTTTGAAAAAATTCCTAAAAGTTGACTATTTCAGTTTAATAATTAATGCATACTAAATTGTATACACTTTAGGTAAAATCCGATTTAGTCTACTAGACTTATCTTAATTTCTCTTATCTTAATTTTATTATCCTAGTAAAAATAATAATTCAGATATAAACATTGTGAGATAAATATATTTAATTTAGAAAAAAAAAATTAGATTATAATATTTAAATATATTAAAGTTCGTTTTAAAAGACAATATAAATTTTTTTATATCAACATAATTAATTATAGATAAATTTTATTCTTCAGTTTCTGGTAGTCATTGAAACTAGTTTGATTCCAAATTAGACAGTGTTAAATACTAATTCAATGAATTTATTAAGTGATTTTGAATTTTAAATACCGTATATAATTTTATTTAAAAAAAAAATGTATATAAAAATTCCCAACTTTATGTTAATTAATTCAAATTAAGTGAAAAAAAGAAAAGAAACACAAACTGTAATATAAAAGAATGTCAGAAATACGGAAATTTATTAAAAGAATTTTTAAGACTTTCTCTGAAATCAATTAAAAATTTGTTTAATTCAAATCAGTTAACTGACATACAAATATTTGGTATTGTTTAATTACTTTAAATACTTGTATGATTCAATAATATTTAAAAAATTATGTGAAATATATACTTAAAATCTACTTCAAATTATTAGAAATTTTATACTGAAAAATAAAAACACTTATCATTTTACAAATTGTGTTTTTGCCATAAATTATAATAATCAAAATTATCAAAAGTTTTTTGACCCATCCATAATAAAACCGCATAATTTTGAAATTATCTACATTACTTAATTTTTATTTGTATGAAGAAAATTTTGATATTATGGTTAAAAATATAAATTGATAATTAATTTTGTTGTTTTACCAAAACGTTTTTCTAAATACATGAATTTTAATGTAACCGAGTCAAAATTACGCTAAAAAAATGTATAGGTACATATATTTTTTTTAAACCACAATCACATCAAATATTATAGCTAATCATAATTTGGAATTGAACTTGAAATTTGTATAACAAATTTTATTTCTGATATTTTGCGCAGTCAAATAAATTTTAGGATTTTTTTTTTAAATTAAATTAAATGTTTTAATATCGTAATTTTCTATAAATACCTTAATAATTTTGATTAATATTTTAAATATGAAATATATAAATTTGAAAATATTGGAAATTTTTCAATTTTACATCATAAATCTACATTATATATTTTAAACCTGTTGTTTACATTATATATTTTAAATCTGTTATTAATTATTTGTCTTAGCAGCATTTCCGATTATATAAACAATGTTTTAATGTTAAATTATATTTGTGTATATATATACATATATATTTCATTATTTCAGCGTTGTCTTTGGAAAAAAAATATTCTTCTTTTTATTGTTCTTAAATTTTAAATTAATTCTATTGAAATCCTTTAACCAAATTTCTTTTCAATAATTTTATAAATTGATTGTTAGAATTCAATTAATTGTACAGAAACAATTTTCTCTAGACCTAAAATTAAAACCTTATATTAATTCCTTTATAATAAAAATTTAAATAATTTATTTTATCTTCTAACGTTCTAACTAAATCAATAAAATTTTTAATTACCATACATAAATGAATTGTTTTTCTATAAGTATAGCAAGTTCAAATTAATAATAAATAAAAATTTGATTTTTTTCGAAATATAATTAATTTACATTAAAAAAAATTTGTACAATTGTGTAAATATATTTACTTAATAAATAATGAAAAAATCAATCGTACAATTTTATTCCAATTAAAATTAATTTATACTCCTATATTTTATTAAAAAAAAAATCAAAATATATTTTTTATTATTATTTCAGCATGAATAATTTAATTTCAATTATAGATTATATATTATATGTTGTGTAGAAATTTAATTCACTATTCCATAACGAATTTCGAAATGACTAAGAACATGTGCGGTATAATATATTTTCGAAATTACAACTTTTTGTTATTAAATTCGTATTAAGTGTTCATAAAATGCTAATTATAATCAATAATATATTTACTTTTATCAATTAAATAAATTTTCAAATTTATTGAAGGTAAATAAGTATATACCAAAATTCACATTAGTATATTAAAAAATGTTTTTGTTAATATTTTTAACTTAGTTTGTATAAATATAAAATCATTTCCGTAATTATTGAATAAAGTAATTTTGTATAAATATAATTTCGTTATCTTATCGAAAATATATTATAGTTGATAATTGGTTAATTTCGATGTCTTTCCAATTGGATATGTACTTTTAAAATATTCTAAATACATTTTTAAATAATAATTATTAATAAATTATAAATGCAGTAAATAGAAATTCACTTTTATATTTAAAAAAAAAATATAAATGCAAAATAAAAATTAAATTTTTCTAAATCTTATTAATTGCATTTATAATTAACTTCTTGAATTTAATTATACAATAATATTTTGCTTACAATTATATTTTCGCCTTAAAGAAATATGACCTTGAATGAAACTCAATATTATAATAATTTTCCTTTTTAAATTATTTTTCGTTCTGATTTTAAAATATCAAAAAAACATAAATAATATTTTTTATTAATTAATATTAAAATAAGATAAGAGAGGAATAAAACGCGCGAACGTATATTAAAGATTTTATTATTTAAATATTATTTTTTTTTTCAGATCAAAAGGTTGTCATCATAATTTTTCTTTATTACTCAAGTGGGTTTCCAACAAATCATAAACTTTTCTATTAAATATATTTTATTTATAAATTAATTTTCAAATTTAGTAACTTTTTCTTCTTTCTAAATAAATAATATAGAATACACTACACAATCAACAACCTTGGTCAACTAAAAACTTATTTAAAAATTCTACATTCTACAATATATAATTTTTTTTAATATTATTTTTGTTCCAGTTCTATTTTCATTCAACCTTTTTGACAATTTAGGAACAACAACAAAACGTGCGTGCGTAAAATTATTTTTGACATTAAACATATGGTACAAATATTATAATTAATTCTAATAGATGGCGGTATAACATTAATTCTAAAAATGTATTAGGGTTGTGAAAATGTTTATAATTTTACGGAGTAAAGATAATTTGGGAAATTTACTATTGAACGAATGGCCGAGGTGTGGAAAAATTTAACTTTAAGTAATGCAGTTCATTAATTTGAGGATAATATAGGTTTAACCATAGAGACAATTACTAGATGGGACATTTTATACAAGGTTTTTCAACGTATATCATCAAGAACATTTTCAAAATTCCAAAAAAGGCTAATATACTAAATATTAAATTGATTATTAAATTGAGTATATAATATAAAGATATTAAAGATATTTCCTCTTTCCTTACATTTTTTTTGTGTTACATCTTCTGGGTAATAAAATATTTTTTTGAATATTTTTTAGTGAATATTTTTTTGTGAAGCGGCCATAAAATAGTATTTTGTCATAACTGGAAAAAAAACTCATATTAACTTATATTAGCGACCTAATGTTTTCAGTTTTTCAAGTCTTTTTTTGAGTTGAGTATGACAATGCTTTTTACAGTCTATTCGTATACTATACCAAAATGTAGGTATTTTAATAACCGAATTCAAGCCAGTATACGTGTCTATGCGACACTCGTACATACCCAGTGGCTTGTAGCCACCACATCCTCTTTCATATATTAACATTTTAACTATTAATCAAAGCCGTATATAATATCAAGATATTCAAAAATTGAAAAAGACAAAAAACTGAAAACATTAGGTCGCCAATATGAGTTCCCCTGGTGAATATAATATCTTTGTTAAGAAAGTTGAAATAACGAGTTTGTGGATAAGACCATAGAATGGTTTAACTGAAATTTGAATTTTGTGAATTATTAATATAATTTTGCTGCGTGAAATTATTTAAAACAAAAATATTTTATTTGTTTGTTTAAGTTAAATTTAATTAAATTAATTAAGTCGAAAATAATATACAAATTTAAATATTGGATGGTAAAATAATTACAAATCGAATTTTACTCATCAAGAACATTTTCAAAATTCAAAAAAAGGCTAATATACTAAATATTAAATTGATTATATAAAATCGATAATTTACGAAATTTGGATAATAGGATAATATAAAATACTGCTTTACTTTATTATTGGTTCAATGGTTTGGAAAATCTTAAATTTTTCTTCTTACTACAAACTCACAAATAAAATTATATTAATTTAGTTAATTAGTTATGTGATAAGGGGAAAAATCAATTAACGAACTTCTGATTTAGATCAGTTATAATTGTTGACATTTTACATAATAAAATATAATTGTCCAGAATATGAATAATTACGCCCCTAATTATTTTCTGGTAACGGCAAATTGGTAAAAAAAAATTTCGTATCTGTGATAATTAATGAATAAAAACCATTTTTTTTTTAATTTTTATTTTTAATACTTTTTCAATTTTTATTACTAAACTTTTTTTTTTATACAAAATAAATGTAAATTAATAATAATAATCATAATATTTATATATAATATAATATTTAGCAAAAAGCAAATTAGCAGAAGCAATTAAATCAAATTGCATAATAAAAAAAAATTATTTTAATAATCTTTTTTTTTCTTTCATAATTAGTTATTTATTTTTTTACTCAACTTACAAAAATTAACAATTACAAGAAATTCGATTATAATATATATATATTAATTAATATAAAAATATAATTGTAATTAATTAAATATAAAAAAAAATTATTTTAAATAATATATAAAATATATGCTTAAAGTACCAAAAAAACGACATTTATGTAATACACAAAAAAAAAAAATATGAATTTTAATATTTAAATAAATAAAAATTTATTAATTACATAATTAATGTTTATAAAATAATATAAATTTTATTTCTGATGCTTCTGAGTTAAAATTTTTTTTTTACGTTATTTTATTTGAAAATCAGTGATAGAAAGTATTAACTTTGTTACCTGATTTCATTACATTTTCCTGGCATTTATATACTAGTTTTCTTAGCACCACCACTATCACTGTTTGATCACTGTTCAAATGAAAAACTTTTACACTGTCTTCAAAATTTATTATCGCCAAAAAAATTGTCAATAAAAATTTGCCAAAAAATGGTCAACTAAAATTTTATCATGTCAATAATAAATTGGCCATCTAACAGGTATCTGCTAAGTTAATGAAATGAACTGTTAAACAATTTGTCGTTTAAAACCTGTCAATGTAACAGAGAATGATAAACATAGTGCCACACTAAGTAGTATATAAACCCTGTGTAAATTGAATATTTCCTTCATCACTGATTTTTAATTATTTAATTTTTTTTTTAAATTAATTTTCTTCATTTTTTTGTTTTTTTTTTGTAATTTATATATTTTTAATTATTTAAATTTTTCAATTAATTTTAATTATTATGAATAAATTATACAAAGAAATTAGATACTTAAATGCAGTGTTGTTTTTTTTTTTAAATTTAATTTTTTCTGAATTTTAACAAAAAAAATATGACATTAAAATAATTTTAATTAATTAAAAAATTCAATAAATAAATCATAAAAATTTTTCTTTTTATATTTCATATAAAAATTGGACTAAAATTTCTCGTGTATTTTTCTCTTGTGTAGAAAATTCAATTAATTTTTTTTTCAGACCAATTTAATAAGAAATTATTATATAGATTTTGTTTTTTTTTAGAATTTTTCTTAATTAATTTATGCTAAAAAAAATTTCAATTTTTTTTCTAATTTATTTTTTATATTTTTAATATTTTTAAATTTTGTGCATCGAAAAATAATACATTAGAAAAAATTAATTGGAAAGCGAATTTATGGCAGTTTTATTTTTATGTTAAGTATATCAAAAAGGTAAATAATTTTATAAGTTTTAAATTTTTTTAAATTAGAAGATTATTAATTTAGAATTTATGTTAGCTAAAAGAAGTAAATTTTAAAATTTGTTTAGGTTTAGGCAGCATATTTATAAATAAATTAAACGAGGCATTTAGGCACGAAATTTTGTAGAGATTGAAATTTCTTAATATGATTGGTGGCATGGCAGTAAGATTAGAATTTAATATAAATAATTTGTAATCACAGTAATTTTTGTTTCTTTAAAAAAATAATAATTATTAGATTGATAAATATAATTATTTCATTGATTACTTAATTAATCCAGATCACAGGACAAGTTTATTATTATATTATTTTTTCTTAAATGAATTAAATTTGTGTCTTGGATAAGCAAAAACTTAAACCAAAATATGCTGGGCAGTTAAATTGAAATTACATTTATATACGAATTCATTTTTTTTTTTTATTAAAAGTGCATGTTAAAAAAAAAAACAATTTTTATATTTATTAAAATTAATTCATCATATAAACAGGCAGTATAATATTATTTATAGTGTAACTTAGTTAAATTTGTTCCGCTCAACAGAGACCTTCATGTATAATGGACTAAATTAAAAGTCATCTAAAGACTAAATTAATAATGGAGTAGCTTAGACTTTTATGAGCATGAAGATATTATAATTATTATTGTGATGAGTATAAACTGTAAAGTAAAGTAAATATGATAAATAATTTATATATTATATGAGACCAATTGACGATGAGACCAATTTTATATTGAACTTTTGTAAAAACTATTATAATTTTTATTAACTTTCTAAATCTAAAAATTTATCTAAATTTATGACAATTTAGTTTTCTCGCTATTCCAAATATTTATTTTGGTTTTTAAATAGAATTTTGCTGCTCAACGGAACAATTTTATATTCGAATTCAAAAAGAATCCGAATCAGTTTAACTACAATTTTAAAAGTTTTTTTGCTACATTTAAAATTACATTATTTTTAAATTATGCCAATTAATTTTCTCTTCTATCATCTACACAATTTTTCTTCGAAACAAAAAAAATTTCGTGCCATAATTCTCTTTAATTACAAAAAAATCTACAATAAAGTAAAGTTAATTTAATTAAATTATAAATTATTCAAGAAAGTAAAATGGAAAAAAATATGATGTTAATCTTTTTTTTTTTAGTCACATTAATTTAGAATCTACATAACCGTAGATAGAAAAATAACTTTTTAAAAATTTAACAATTTTAGTTTTTTTTTTTTTTTGGTTAATAGAAAATCAAAATTATGTCAAACATAAAATTCGTTTTGTTTTTGGAAAAAAAAAAAATTTATAACACTTTGAATTCTTAAACAAAAAATATTTTCTAATTTTCAGAAAATATGCTAAGAAAAATAATGTGTATATAAATAATTTTTATTTGGAAATTTTTTTTTGAAAAAGAAATTTTGAATTAACAAAAATTTCTACCGAAAATTTTAATGAAATAAAAAAAAAAATATAATCACATTTTCAACATTAAATAGATAATAAAGTTTTCGAAATTAATTTATGTAAAATCATTTTTTTTTTTGTCGAATAATATTTATATGGCAAATCATTTACTGAGAAAGACGAATTTAATTTGAAATTATGTACTAAAAAAAATAGAAATTCAATTTCTGAAATCTTCGGTTCAATCAGTAGTTCAATTAAGTTGGTTAGTTCAACAAATTAGGGATTGGCTGCAAAATTAGTGGCGTTTCAAACCATTCATTGCAGCCATCCGGCTTATTATGATGACTGAGTGCAATTTTTTCTTATGGAAAACATCGAAAAAATAATGGAACAGAATTTTTAGTAAATTAAGAACAAGTCTTCCTCAATATTCTTACCAGCTCTTAGTCGATTTGTAAAATGTTTTACCATTAAATAAATAGTGAATTAAAAATTATAAAAAAAATGTTTAAACGCACAAAATTATTAGGATTTTTTTTGGTTATTAAATTTTAAGTTTTTTTTTTTATAAATCTTATTAAATGGCACACAAGTATTTTTTTTGATTAATTTTATTAATTTTTCTTAAATATTTTTTAACTATACTTAAAAATGTTGTTTACTAGAAATTTTGTATTTTGTTTTGTAAATTTTTGATATATTCGAGATTTGAACCATATTTTTTTATTTATTAATTTTTCATATAAATTTTTGATCCCATACATTTTTTTCATATTTATATAATTTCTTTTTTTCTTTCTTTTTTTTTTATTGTACCAGCCAACAAATTTGCCAAAAAAAAAATAATAAAATATTAATAATAATAATAATAATAATAATAAAAAAAAAATTAAGAAAAATTAATAAATAAATGTTTTAAATGTTTGTTAATGAATGAAATTAATTTAATTAAACTTTTTTTTTTTGTTTAGCTTATTTAGACTGTAAATCCACATTAATTTTAAATAATTATTATGTATATATATATATATATTGCTTCCCTCTCAGAGGGAATTTATTAAATAATTAAAAAGTTTCCCTTTTCTGAGCGATCAAAAAATAGAAAACAATATACAAAAAAATAATATATGTAATTTTTTTTTTTTTAATTTAAAAAATTTTGTATTTTTTTTTTTTTATGGGTTTTTCAATTATTTTGTTTTTACTTAAATTATAAATTACTTAATAATTTGTGAAAAAAAAAAATATTATATAGGTATATATATATATATATATATTTACAAAGAGGCTAATAATTATATAATGACAGAGAATAAAAAATAAATTATAAGGTCCACAATTTTTTTCTTCATAATGAAATGAGCATGGATACCACACAAGCATATAATAGTATAGAAAAGTTGATGAAGTGAATAACATCTGGCCGTTACCTAAATCAAGGCCGTACAACGTATGAGCGCATATATATATGTATATACTTTGTATATAGGAGCACTCTCATTCGTCACGTATATACGCTCAAAGCTTTGATATCAATTTTTTTGAAAAAAAAAGTTTATAAACATGAAGGTTTCAAAAATTATTAATAAATTTTTAATTGAACTTTTTTGATTTGATCAACTAGAGACTGTTCGATTCGTTACTATATATATAACCAAAATTTGTAAATTTGTTCATTTTTTTTTAGTTTTCCTTTGGTAATATATGGTGGACCTTTACTTCTGGTTGGAAATTTAGTATTGTTTTTTTTTTTTATATATATATAAATTAAAAGCTGCGCTAAATAATAAACTATATATTGCTTTTTTTCTAGATAAGATCTAGTATTAAACTTGAATTTGGTGATATAGAACAATGACCACAATATCCGCCACAAAATGCTCTAACTATTTGATATGGATGTTTAAGCTGTAAATAAAATAAAATATAGAAATTAATTTTCTGTAGTTATGCGATTAAAAATAATCCTAAAATTATGCAATATTTAATTTATATAATAATTCCAAAAAATATGTAATATTTGAATTTGAAAAACTAATGCAATTATGAAAATAAGCCTAAAATTATGCAATATTTTAATTAAAATAAAAAAAATATATATATATATTATTGAAACTAACCTTTGTAGCAAATTCCATACTTGTATAATCACCAGTTATTTCCCAATTAACAGTTGGTCTTATTTTAAAACCAGTATTACTTAAATTTATTGAAAAATATCCTTGTGGACATTTTTGATTTTGATTATAACAATCACCAGCTGAACCTAAACTTTGTGCATTACCTCTAATATTTGCAAATGTATAATCATTTGTAATAATATTCATAGTATGTAAATTAATACGAATTTTATTAAAACTTGTACTACCCGAACTTAATGATGGATCACGAAATTCTGTATCACGTGATAATTCATCTGTTGGACATTTATCAATATATTTAGCACGTTTATCATAATAAACTGAATAATTTTCTAATGAATCTAATGTTATAAATTCAGTTGGTCGATTTGTTCTCATATTATGACAATATATTTTAATTAATTTTCTTTTAATACTGATCGTATATTCACCATCTGTATATAATTTTCTATAACGACGTATTTCTTGACATGATCGTGGCTGACAATTTGATGGTGCTTTACATCTTTCTTTGGTTGATGTATATTGTGCTGTACAAGGAATGTGTTTTTGTTTGGAATCATAACATATTACACGACGTCTACGATATCCATCACAAGTACACTGTAAAAAAAAAAAACAAATAAATATATGAAAATTAATAATTTAAATGGAATTTTAGGTTTTTTTTTTACATTTGATAATTTATATTCAACATGTGCTGGTTGATTACACATTAAACATTTTTTATGTTCAGTTGGTTTACGTTTAATATCACAATATTTATTTGATATTTGACGTCGATCTTTGGTAATACAATTTATGCTTCTTGTTGCATAATCTGTTGAACAATCTGATGGACATTCAGACCATTGACCATAAGTCCAACCGCATGTTGTTTTACATGATTTTACAAAATTCTTTGATAATGGTTTTCTTAAATTACGACAATATTTATTATCAATTTGGATTTTTTTACGTTTACCACCAGTTTGTTCTGGTTTAAATACTTTAGCACAATGGAATTCCTTATGACGTACACCATTACCACATTCAACAGAACACTAAAAAAGAGGAGAAAAATTTTTTTTTTTGGTTGTAAAATTGAAATTAAAATTTAGAATTAAAAAATTATTTTTAATGATTTTAAACTTACAGGAGTTAATCTTGCTACATATTTAATATTACAACATTTTTTTCGATGTAATGGTTTTGCGCCCATTGGACAATTACGTGGATATTCACATGTTACAGTTCTAATTCGTTCGCATGTATCATCACATTCACCCCATTCACCAACTTGCCATAGTGCCATATCTTCTTCTGAATTCTATTATAATTCAAGTTTTAAAAAATTTCAGAGGTATTTAATTTTTGTTATTTTTAAATTTGTAGAAATAGTATATACTTACAATATGATTTGTTAAAATTTCTGATGTTGATGGATATGATGGATGAGAAGGTCTAACAATATGATATGATGGTATATAAGTACTTGTATAAGATGGTTGAAATCTTGGTTCTGTTGGTCTTCGAATGATTGTCTAAATTGACCAAAACGAAATCGAAAATTAATAACATTTTAATTCATTTTGAATTTTTGGACATGCATTAAATTAAAAGCGCAGTGTACAAATACAGTGTACAAATTTTGTTTTTGTTGTGAAATAAATAAAAAAAGTTACGTGACCAAAAAAAGGAAATATAATTTTATATACATTTGAATAAAATTATTAATTAATAGTGAATTGATTCTGGAATAATACTTTTAGACAATCATGTTATTGTTCACTTATAGGCAGTCAGTAAATTCCACCCATGGCGAAAGGATTAAAAAAAATTTTCAGATTCAAAATTTTAAAGATCTGAATGCCAAATATCTTAAATTTACTATCAATTATTAATTTTATTAATTATCATTATTACCAAAAATAGAAATTTAGAGAAAAATTTTGATATTACATATTTGTTAATTGCATTATTTTATGTATACTAAATGGGAAATTTCTTAAATTGCAGAATTATTGTTAACAGTCTGAGAAAAATTGAGAGACAAATTTGCAATGTTAACTAAATATTAAATAGTATTAATATTAACGATTGTAGTGTATGTGCGAATTAATGATCTTTAATTTCTTCGTAAACAGAGGAAAATATTAGCATTTCTCTTATCAAACTATCAAACCAAACAATTTTAAATTGGCTTTGCAACTAATTCTGCATTTTAAGAAATTTATACCCATATATAATTATTTTTTTGTTTATTTGCCAATTTATTTAACTAACCTGTTCAGTAGGACATGATGGCATTGAACAATTTAATATTATTGGTTTTGGTTTTGGTAATTCTGAACACAAATTATTATCTACAATTTCATTATTTTGCATACAATAAATTGTAGTTGTACGCTGACCATTACCACATGTTACAGAACACTATGTTTGTTTGTTCGTTTTTATATGTAATAATATTGATTTATATACAATATTAAAAAATAAAATAAAAATATTTACAATTTGAGTAAGAAAAAAAAAAAGTAGAATTAGTAAAAAAAAACAAATTTCTTAATTTAAAATATTAATTACCAAAAAAACATTAAAGCTAAAATTGTGTTAATTTTTTGATCTAGTCATAAAAAATTTTGCCAGTGAAAAAGTTACAAAATAATTTTTACTTAATTTGAAAAATATTTACAAAAAAAAAAAAGAAAATACCAAATAACACAGAAAAATTTATAAAATTTATAAAACTTACCGAAGTTCGTTCATCTTGTCCCCATGCTGGACATGGTTCAGTATTACAAAGTCTTAATACATCTTTATAATTACGTTTTTTCATTTGATTACATTTTGATTCAGCAACTTTATTACCATCATATATACAAAGTGCTTGTCGTGTTTGTTGACCAGAATCACATGTTTTAGAGCACTAATAAAATATTAATACAAAATTATAATCAATTAAAATCAATTCATATTAGTATATTTTAACACAAAACTTACTGGTGACCATTCTGTATAACTCCAACATGCTTCACGACAATCTTCATATTTTTTCATTGCATATTTATTATAACAATATACTAAATCAACAATTGAATGACTACCATTTATAAATTTTTGTATACATTGATATGCAATAGCACGTGTACCAAGTGAACCACATGATGCACTACATTCAGATAAACTAGTTTTATTTGGTCTATAATAAAATAAATAAATTTTTAAAAAAATTAAAGAATTAATTAATATATTTTTTATATATAAATTCATTATTTTACATTAATTCACAATCCATATTACAATAACTATGAATTTCAGCATCTGGTTTTTTACTTGATTCACAATATGAAGATGATACTTTATGACCAGCTTCAACATGTATACAAACAATTGATCTTGAACGTTGTCCTTGACAAATTGAATCACACGGTCCCCATTGATCAACTTCCCATTTATAAATTTCATGTTTTGGTTCATTATTACGATATGTTGGATGATTATTATTATTTTGATTATGTGAACCAATTGGATATACATTATGTATATTATAATGATGATCATTATTATTATTATTATTTATTGCAAATGTATATGCATATGTCATTATAATTTCATCATCTGGATCTTTATCATTTAATATACCAATAATATCAATATATAAATCATTTTTTAATTTTCTTGAAAATGTTGAATTAACACGTTGTACTAAACTATTTGAACCACTATATTCAAATGTAATACCATCATAATAAAATACAGTTTTATAACTTGATATTGTTATTGATTTATTTTTCTTTTTGCCATTTAATAAATTTTTACCATGTTCATCGAATAATGCTTTTTTGTTTTTTGAATAAATAAATTAAAAAATAAATATAAATTTTTAATAAATAATCAAATTAAATATATTTAATTATATAATACAATTTAATTTCACCGAAAATTATGCAACGCACTTTTATAAATAAAAAAACACCGAAAATTATGCACTATGAAAATTTAAACAAAAATTTAATATTTTTTTATGTATTTATTTTGTGAGAATGTGTAAGTTTTCTACATATTAAAAAAAAAAAAACAGGTAAGACAAATTTATTTTGGTTTTTGTTGTGTAATTTTCTAATTAAAATTACAGCCTTCATGATCAGAGCTTCATATTAAAGTGATAAGCCTGATCATAAACACTGCAATTCTCAATAGAAATTTTTAAAGTATTTGGTTGATTATATTTTAATGTTCCAGTTTTTATTCAAATTAAATTTATAAATAATTTTTAATATTATATTCTTACCTATATATGATGCATGTTTATTATAACCTCTTGATTCTTTAATAATAATTTCAATATTTGCAGCACCTAAATATATGCACAAAAAAAAATTAGTTTAACAAAAAATATTAGAAATTATGTGCGAAATTTACCTTTTGGTACAATACCAGCATGATGGAATAATGTATCATTTCGTGAAAATAATTTTTTTCTTAAATCTGATCTATAAACATTTTTTGTAATTTCATCACATGTATCACTGCGTCCATCACAAACACCACAACGATCTATTATAATGTATACGAATCATATTAATTTCAAATATAATTAAGAAAGTCATTTCGAAAATAATTTACCTAATTTTGCTAATGAATTAATTATATTATCACAACCAGCTTTATGACAAACACCATTTATACATTTATCAAATGTTTCATATGAACATCTTGTACCATCAAGAACTTTTTCAGCTAATTGAAAATATGCATCATCACCATCAATTCGACAATATAATTTACATTCATCACGTTTTTCAACTATATACCAACAACAAAAATAAAATTATGTCAAAAAATGAAATAATAATGAATAAATAATTAAACATACCGCCATATTTTGGTATCCAACGTATATCATTGCCCAAACCAGGTATATTAAAATTATCACCATTACGATCAAAACATTGTTGTTCACGAAAATCTAATAAATGTGATGGGCATTCTTCTGTATTACATGATAAATGTCGTTTTTTTGTACCAATACAATATTTACCACCATTTTGTGGTATTGGATTATTACATTCACGTATTGATTCTTTTATACCACCACCACATGAACGACTACATGATGTATATTGACTCCATGCACCCCAACCACCATCAACTGGTTTCATAGCACGATTATCACGTGGTACACATTCACCTTTTAAACACCAATAAAATGTGTAATCACGACATGGTGTACCATCTGCCCATGGTCCATTCATACGACATGTAAAATTTTTTGTTTCTGGATCATGACAATATAATTGACTACATTCATAAATCTATAAAATTAATTTATTATAGTGTCATTAGTTGTTTAGAATTTTTGTTAGAAAAAAAACACATACTTCATTAGTTCGATATTCAGGATTAATATCACAAAATGTTCCTTGTGGTCCAATTATAAGTTCACATTGTTGATCTAAATTATATATTTCACCTGGTAAATGTTTATTAACTTGTGTTAATGCAGTACGTGGTTGATTTTCCATACAAGTAACATCTTCTTTTCTATATTATTAATTAATTTAAGTAAAATTAAGTAAACAATTGATTTGATCGATCAAAATTATTATATACTTACTCCAAAAAATCATCTATATATGCTCGTGAACAATCTGACCATGTCCATGGATGTATATCAATTCCCATTGTACTAGCCATAATATTTAATTCGTTTCTACCATTTTTACTAAATCGACTACATTTGGTGTCATCATCGTGGGGTGCATTAAATCTTCATAAAAAATTAAATATATAAATTAAAATTACAAATTGATTTTGTAGTAAAGTTGTTCACATGTAAAATCTATATATGTAGTTTAAAAAATTAATAAACTTATTGACTTTAGAGACGAACTAAGTAATGCTTCTAGTAGAAAGAAGGATAATTTGGAATTAGAAATGTCGAATTTCCGTATATGTTTGTACACTTCATTTCACATAGAGAATTCTAAATAAAATGCATCACGATTCAAGACATACAACATTTTCTATCTTTCAACCACAAATGTAATTCTAATTAACCTTCAAGTTTGATTTTGTACTGTTGAAACTTCTAATTCTAATTAACCTTCAAGTTTGATTTTGTACTGTTGAAACTTCTATTACTAAGACACTCTATCTATTTTTACAACAAGTGAAGGATTTATATACCAACCGAAGAGGGAGGAAGAATACGAGGTTAGTGGTTACAAATCAGATGGTTATAAAAAAGGACAGCAAATTTAAATTCACAATAAAGTAATCTCATAGTACCCACAATCAACATCCTTCCAATAACGTCAGATCAAATTTATAGATAAAACTGTCCATTCAACAAATAGAAATCTTATCTTTATAGAAATCACAGTTTGTAAAAATCACTCATCATTTAAATACCAACAAAAAAAAAATTAACCAATCTACAAATCTCCTATTTCATTTAATTAATTAGAGTGTAGTCCCTAATTCAATCATCAAAATCATTTAAAAAAATATATGATCAAACAAAAATTTCATATTCTTAATTTGGCCTGTCAATCAAAAAAATATAAAAACAAATTAAGAAATTATAATTTATTTTTAATTTTATCCATTCAACAAGAAAAATCATAATTCATAAAAAATTTTTTTTAATCATTCATCATACACAAATAAAAATCATAAAAATTAAACAATATCCTTACAAGGCCATTCTAATTAAAAGCTCTATTATTATTTTTGACAGAGTGATTTCAACACTCCTAATAATTATCTATCTCTATAGTACATACATATATTTATGTATACAACATAACAAATTGAAAGAATGGCGCCAATTTATTATTATATGAGTATAGCATAACATAAAATGTCAATGGCATTTCAAACAAAACATATTAATTTTTTTATATACTTTTGTTACATCCGAAATTCTATACAAATCATAAATTATTTTCTATATTAAAATGATGTAACAATTTGATTAACCTTTAAAGAAAATATAATTTTTATTGATATGCAGATGAAAAATATATCATAAACAACACAACATAAACTTTTATATAATATGCAATAACAAAAAAAATAAATAAATATGATGATGATGATGACGGCACTTGGAACTGGGAAATCATGAATATGTACATGTATATAAAAGAAGTAAACAATAGATCAATAAAAAAAAAATTTAAATTGAGTAATCATTGTTGTTGTTGGTTTTATGAAAATTAAAAGGTAATGCCCCCGCTTGCCTGACATTATCGATATCTATCGATCTTCGATATTATTATATGTTGTATATAGAAAAAATTGAATTTTTATAAAATAAATAATAGGCCATTGATTAAATTCCAATTTGGTGTAACCAAAAGATCCGAAATGGGAAACGCAAAATAAAAATGAATTATAGTTCAAATTAAATACCATTGAATTTTTTTTTTTTATGTTTGTCGAATATTTTTATTTTTAAAAATAATTTTGATTTATTAGTGAAAAATAAATAAATATAAAGTTTTATTTTTCCAAAAGGTTTTTTTTTCAGTGGATTTTTATCTGGGTTCCAGGTCAGAAAATAGGTGGAAGAACTTTTCCAGCAAAGGGCCAGAATTTGTGTAGAAAGATTTGGCTTAGATTTTTGTGTGAGAATCGGAAAAGAAATTAGTGTGTGTTGTAAATTTCTAAATTTCATAAATAGACAGCGGAATCCTTTTCTGGCGATTGATGTATGATTGGTGGTAATGGTAATAATTAGCAAAGAAAAGTGTTTTTGATTGATATTTGGGAATAATTCTGAGATTTGAACCTAGAGAAAGCTGTACGTTTATTTCTGAAGATTGCTTGATAAGAGTTTATTAAATTAATTTAAATTTTATTCATTTTTCAATCTGATTTTCTCATCTTAACCAGCAAATATTAATTAAGTACTTTTTATAGGAAACCACTTGCGGGCCAAATTTTATCCGGTCTCCAAAAGCTTTACCATTACTGATTTTATATTAAAAAAATATCTTTTACCACTGGTTAAAATTGTTTTTTCACAATTTATACACATCAGACGAGAGTAAAAAGGGCCCGAAAAAATATCTCTATACAAGGCTAAAATGAAGGTATCACATTTCTAGCCCATAAAAATATAACAATAAAAGCAATCTGAAATCGTGACGAAAAAGTTTTTTTTTTATATTTATTTTCTTTACGGATAACAATTTCTTTTGTTTGTTTATCCATTTTTTGTACATAAAACTTTTAGGTTCGGTGTTGTTTTTGTTGTGTAAGTAAATAAATAAAATGATAATTTGACCATAATGAATTATGTTTTTTTATGATGTGTATAGCAATAATGTTACAGGAATATTTAATAAGGGACAACCCTTATAACACTTAATAAAAATAAATTTTATTTGATTATTATTTAAAATTAATTTATGTGGAAAATGTGAAAAATTTTGTAATGATGTGTTAATGGCTGTCATTTTTATTTAGGTCAATAACTTTTCGTTTAATAATATAATTTTAATTAAAAAAAATATGATAATAATGAAGAATTATTTAATGGGAAAATTTGTGTGGTGCCAAAATAAAATTTCATTCAAAATTTTTATTTAATATATAATTAAATAAAAATTTCGAAATTTTATGTTGTGTAACATTACAAAAATAAGAATTAATATAGGTACTAGAATAATATGATTGAAATTATGTTTTTGTAAAGAATCTCAGACAAAAGGTTTTTTTTTTAATGTGATAATTAAATAGAAAATAACAGTCACTTAAAAGTAGGTAAATTTGATTAAAATCTCATACAAAACTATTTTCTACAGATAAAAGCTCTATATAACAGTTGGATAACATGTAACAGTTAATTAACAGGTACGAAATTAACAATTTTATTTACATTTAATAAATTTGAAGGAAAAAATTGATCCTTTACTGAAAATCGTGTTTTGTTCATTTTTTTAGCAGCTCGCAAAAGTTTTTTTTGGAATTTTAGCAAAATTGTTGTCATATTTGAAATATTAAAAAGCTTATTTAGTTAAAGAAAAATTATCGAATAATTTGTAAATATCTTTTAAAAAATCTCAAGCTTTTTTTTAACTGACAAAAGCTTTTAATATACTTATAAAAGCTTTGTTTAATGTTTTAATTTTTAAAAAGGGAAAACAACTTAATTTTGAGTTTGAAATTTGTAATAATATAGGTCTAAATTTCACTGCTTAATTTAAGAAAGTTCTAATTTAAATAATTTATGTACTTTAAAAATTAATTAATCTATAAAATTATGATTTCAATAAATTAAAAAAAAAAAAATCTTAACAAAAATCTATTAAAATAAATTACACAAATTTTTTTGTTCAGAAATTATTCAAATAAACAACACGCAATGAAATATGACAAAAAAAATTGTTATTTTTTTGTATATATAAGAAAAATATTTTGATTTGAAAATAACCATTTTTCTTGTTCTTTAAAAATTTACATTTTAACTATATTCAAATGAAAACAAATTTTAAATCTAAATATATACTCGTAGATTTTTTTTTTTAATTTAATATTTTCAAAAATATCTTTTTTTGTTACTTACATATGTCCCAATTCATGAGCAATTGTAAAAGCAGCCGTTAAACCATTATCGACAACTAAAGAACATGAATTCTCTTTACAAGCTGTCCCTAGTTCAGCCAAACCCAATGTATTACATATAATTTCAGTTTCATTACGGCAAATTGTTTGTCTATAAAAGTTAAATAGAAGAAAATAAATATTTTGTATATAATATAAATTATTTGTTGATTTTTCTATTTTACAAATTAACATTTTTTTTTTTTTGTTGAGAGAGAGAAAAAAAAATATAATACCCAACAACATAATATAAACATGAAATATACATTTAGCATAAATCTATCAAATTTTTTCAGATTTTTTTTTATTATTATTATTTCTTGAACTAACAATAATAATAACAAAAAAAAAAAATTCATCGATGTAGGTAAAAAATAATATAATTTCAATTAATATTTCGTCAGATTAATACTTTAATGTTATAGATTAAATTTTCTGATTCAATTATATAAATTTTTGAATTCTATAAATGAAAAATTGTGAAAAGTTTTGAAATGATGATACAGAAATTAAAATTGATTTTCTTATAAATCAAATTCATCTTTTCACAATTAAAATGGGTTTTTTTCTCTCTAAAATTTGTGATATCACAAAATCAAAATTGTCCTTTTTCAAATCAAAATTCGTATTTTCTCAATTAATTTTATTTGGAAGTAGACCATAATTTCAATTTGTAAATGGATTGTTTCTAATTGTTAAATAACGAAATTGAATTTTAAAAGGAAATTTTAGAATTATATATAACCGACTAATATTTAAATTTTAAAAGGATTAATTTAAATTTTAAAATTTATATTTACCTGGTTATTAAAACAGCTGTATCATATTGGTAACCTTTTTTTTGAATAAATTTACAAAAATGTTTTAGATAATGTGCAGCACTAACACCTATAGAATGAAAAAAATAAAAATAAACATTGATTAATTAATTAAAAATTGAACAAACATGATTTTTTATTATACGAAATCATAAATTTATATAATATTGACATGTTGTTTTTATGCAAATTATATTTTTTATACTTTAAATTACTTGATTAATTAGTAATTTTTTTTATATATATATAAAAAAATTTCAATTATTAAATTTTTTATTATTAATTGATAATTAATTGAATTTATTTAATTAATTATTTTGCACTTATGAAGATATTAATTTTGTGCACACCTATTTCACATTTCTTCCAACCCATTTGTGTATACCAAAAATAAATAAAATTTATACTATCAAGGTCAATGGAGGCGGTGGACTATTTGCATATGGAGGCGGAATTAAATATAGTACACTGTGATATTTTAGTTAATAGTTTTTAAAGTGAATTGTTAAGATACGCTAAGATATTGTAACTTTAATCAGATTTTATCTATAGCTCATATTTGATTCAACAAATTTATATGGCTCATTAAATTTGGTCCATTAACATTCTTTAGCACACAAAAGATAAATGAAATATGATAAATTTGAGTCTAATTTCTATCAATTGCAATTTTTTTCTATAAAATTATTAAAAAATTCGAATTTTTTTATCAAATTTAATAAATCATTGAACTCAAATTTGATTAATTCAATAATTTAAATATAAAAATAACTATAAATAAAATTGTCATATTAAAAAATTGTCACCATATTAAAATAATAAATATTAAAAATAATCATACTTTTTTCTTTTCACTACAATTTTATGCTTTTTTTTATATAAAAAAAAAAATTATCAGCTTAAGATTATTTTCTTATAATATTTTTTAACACGTTCAAAGTCGGATTAAAATTTTAATAATTTTTGAGATTAATACAAGATGAAATTAATATATCTTATAAGAAAAATTGTTATAAATTTTTACAAGAGATTTATTGGAAAAAATTGTAAATCAATAAATTTAAGACAGATTTAGAGCAAATGTTTTTTTTTTTAATCTAAAATAAAATCTAATTTTAGTATACAGACAATTTATGTAACGATAATTTTATAAATTTTGTTGGTAATATTGAGTTTATAATTCTGCAATTATCGGATAGTTTAAATACAGCTGGTCATTAAATTTTTTAAAAGTATAAAATTATTTGAAGAGCTACAGTGAGATGTACTTTAAATTTTAAGAGACAATATATGCACAGGAAAGCTGGTGTAATGTCTGCGACAGGTAAGTTGTACAATAAAGCTCAGAATGTATTATTCTTCTAATTCTAGCAAAGTTCATTATGGCTGGGTATTCTAATTCCCACTATACCATTTTCGTGGTGAACCATTATAATTGTATATGTGAATTATGACCACGGAACAGTAAGTGACCATAATACTGTCATATTTCCTAATTTGCAAATTATATTTTTAAAAATTCTTCTTCTTAGCTCCACAGCTCAAGGCGATGGCGATCGATGTATTTCAAGGCTTCTATCACTTAGAATAATTATAAAATTTCCGTTCGCCATTCTGTTCCTTTCTCAAAACCGCTATTAACTTGCCAATTTTTCGAAAGAACTTGAACTCAATCCCATTTGACATGAATTTAATAAACATTTCATATTTTATTTACATATAATTTACATTAATATTAAATTAAAAATACACTTTTACCAACAAGTTATTAAAAAAAAATCCTATAATTATCATAATTTTCTATCATAAAATATTAATAAAATAATTTTGTCCACCCACAGATTATTACTAAATATTTTCATGTTTAATTCACATTTCAATAAATAAAAAATCTACATAAATAATCTAAAAATATCTTTTTGCATAAATACTTATTGCATAATCCAAAAATAAATAATGAAAAAAAAAAACTGATTTGTAAATGTCACTTAAAATTTTCTTAATGCAATTTTATTTTATCTATTTACATTACATATTTTTCAATAAAAAAAAAATTTTACAGTCAGAAATACCGAAACAAGTTTTATGATTACTTTTTATGCAAAAAATAAAATATATTAAAATAGATTTTTTTATACAGTGACTTAAAAAGGTATAATATTTGCACCCCAGACTACCACCCATTAAGACAAATTAGCCTCTCTATAGTGTATAATAATCGAAAAAGATTAATAATCATCCAAAATTGATCCAATGATTATATAAATGGTTTGCCCGCTGGCATATTAAATCATATTATTTTTGTTTGGTTAAAAGAATTTCTGTAAGATTGAAAAAAATATACAAATAATTGACAGATAAATATGAGCATAATTTTCTTGTATTTACGCGATGATGACGATTATTTGTAGGCATAAATTTAGAATATTATTATATTATTTTTTCTATAATTTTTTTTATTCTATGAAAACCTACTATCATTTATGCAAATTATAATATTTGTAAATACACAAGTTTACTTTTTTTTTGGCACATTTCGAATTCATTTAAATAATTTGAAAAAAAAAAAAATAATAATAAAAAATAATGAATGAAAAATTAGGAATTGATGGTTTTACGTTTATCCGTGGAAGGTCGTTTATGCTACAGCAATTTTATATATTTACAAATATTTAATTTTAATGTTTATTAGGTAGTTGTTTCTTGTTATGGCTATCATTACTGTGTATAGTATTTAAATTATTATTGGGAGGTTGTTTTTTTACTATGGTTAAATCATTAAGAAAATTAATGATGAATTTTTGTGTTTTTTTTTTGTCTTGAAATTAATATATTTTTGAACTTTGTTATTGGATACGAAGAAGTATTAATAAATTGACATGATTTTTTTTTTCTTTTTGATTAATTAAAAGACCTGTTAAAATAAAATCATTAATTATTTATTTTTATTTTTAAATTCAATTTTTGGTAGTTTTTTCGATTTTCGCAAAAATTAATGTTAACAAAAAAACATTTTTTTCTTCAAAGATTTCTTTTAGTTCCTTTTCGAGTTCCTATTTTTGAAAATATGATTAAAAGTTCAGTAAATTTTAAATTTACTATTTAATCATTATTTTTTGCTAAGTAATTGGGTATTTTATATCTCTGATCATAGTTTCATTATAGAATTATGACCTATTGCCCATATTTTAATTAGAAACATTTTTAATTATAGAATTATTTCTTACTAATAATACACTTAGAATAATAGAAATTATGATTAATGTCCTTGATCTATTTGAACCATACTTTTGATTAATTATAATTAGGTTACGAGTTACGAGTACAATGATTAAATATAAATTTGATTTATATAAGAAAATTGGTTTGAAATTTTGGTAATTTTTTTATATTTTACTTGAAATTTTGGCAATCAATGATTTGGAAAATTATATCATTTAGGATGTAATATACAAATTCACAATTTGTTTATTAGGAAAAATTCTATAAAATAATTAAATTAAATTTTAAAATTTCCTTTATGTAATTTTAAAAGTTGAACACAAACATCACTGGTTTCATTTAAGTAACACAGGAGATTTAAGTACATAATTAATTCAATTCTAAATTTAAGTAGAATTAAATTAATTTAGAAAAAGTTTACAAAATTTTTTTTGATTAATTTTTTAAAATAATTTTTTGATAAATTATTTATACGAAAATACAGAATTCATTTATTGCATGAAAATTCGAAGACCTAGAAGACCGAAACAGAGTGCCCAATTTAAATCTTGCCTATTTTTTCTTATAATTCTAGTTAATCACTACAAAATAGAGCTTACGCACATCCAATTAAAGTACATCAAAATTTTTGGCGAAAAAGTGACTTACTATACTATTATTACTATGCCTTCTTTTTGTAAACCCGACAATATTTTAATATGGAACAGAAACTCATTAAGAATTGATAAATTGAAATGTAATTTAAATTAATTGTCAGTAGTAGTAAATTTACTTTTAATCTTTACTATACGCCGAGGATTAAAGTAAATTGCCGACAAATAGACAATTTAATATAAATTCTAATTTAAATTTATTAATTTCTTAATTCTTTAAGTTATATACTTAAATTTAAAAGTATTTAAAAACCGTAAAATATCTAATTATTTATTTTATAACTATTATTACTACATATAATTAGCCTCTTTTACTATAAAAAAAATAATTCATTAATTTTATTTATTATTACAAAAAGTTTTAAATTAAATTTAACTGACATAACTAATAATTATCGTACTTCATTATTATTTTCTATTTAATATTTTCTTCGATTATTAAATTTACAAAAAAAGCAAAATAATAATAATAATAAAAAAAATGAATCACATCGCTCGCAGTTATGTCAATAATAAAAATAATAATAATAAAAAAAATTGTTAAAATTAATAAACAAATAATCTTTTAAGGTAAACAATAACATAATTAAATCCTACATAACATCTTTTTATGTTTTGTTTCTTACTTATCTACTAAACAAATTGAATAAAAACAAATAAAAAAATATATATTAACAGCAAATAATCCCATCCCAATATTTTCCATTCATGGCGTATACTAGGTAACAGAAAAAACAAAATGTAAGTAATATTATACAACATATAAATTCCACATAAGGTCAAGGTAGAACCAGTTATTACATATTCATATAATCTATAGATACTTTTGACTTTGGTGCACTTTTTTTTTTATATATGTAAGATATAAAAAAAACTATGCTATATAGAAGCATGATCATATATTATATACATAAAGTACAATACACCCATCAATAGTCAATTAATCAATCTTTTTAGCCTCTAATCAAAAATCATGAATCTTGTTTTTTTTTTGTTGTTGTTTTTAAATGGATTTTTTTTTTAATGTTTCTATCAACATTTTATTTTGTTAATGTTGTGCTTTTTAATTACACTACTTATGCTGGCACATAAAAAAAAAATTACCATGTAGGTGCAATTAAAACAGAAAAATAAGAATGATTTTAGTTTTAATAAAGTGGTAAAAGGGTTTCTAGAAAGTTAGAAATGGTAATTTTTGATAATGGAAACAGTTTTACATATGTTATACCATTAGGTAAACAAAACAGTTTTTTTTTGCCGGAAGAAATTATATATGATAAAAATTGTAATTTTGCATAAATTACAGAAATATATATGTATAGTTAAATATATACAGTTAAGTCAACATTTAGATTGTGAATATTTATATGTCAAAGAAAAGATTATACAAATTCATAATTAATTTGTTAATTTTTGAGGTTGTGGTATATATAGAAAATTCACGGAAGTAATTTGCATAAATATATAATTAGCAGAAATGTTGAATTATCGGTTGAATATAATATATAGTGAAAAATAGTATTTTCTAAAATCGTGTATAATTGAATTTTCCTAAATGGAAATTTTCCTATAAATCACAAGATTCGAGTTCGGCACACCATTATGGCTAACTTAAATTTGGACTTTACTATAAAACTCTTCCTCAATTGGTGAGTATAAAAATAAAATTATTAATGACTAGTCAAACTAATATTTTCAGCACATTTTGCAAAACTGAAATATACTTAACAAAAAAATAAATTAAATTGTCTTGAATTAAGTGTGTGCAATGTTTTTAATCTAAATTTATATTTTATTTTTTCTTGCTACTTTTAATTTTTTTTCTAAATGGCTTAGCTAATTTAAAATAAAAAGTAACAAACCAATCAATATTATGCCAATAAATTGCAACAGCATAAAAATAATATACAATAATTATAATTAATACGATTTTTATTTTATCGTTACGCGAATAATTTGTAGGCATTTTGGATGTGTTTATAGAACCTACTTTGGATGCAGCAACAGAAACAGCCAGTAAAATAAATTTTTTTAGTGCAAATAAATAGAAAATTTTGTATAGTAAAAAACAATTATTATTTGAAAAATATGAATTTAATTTTCATTTTCAAAAAGGTTGTTGGCTGGCCTGGCCTAATGACCTCAAAATGATTTTTTTTTTGTTATTTTTTTGCAGCAAAGAGGGGTGGGTTTCATTTATAAAATGTTTAAATAATTTTACAAATTTGTTGTTTTGATTTTTAAATTTTTAGTAGGCAGTTTAAGATAATTTGTTATTATTGATATGCCAATTGCGAATTTATAATATATAAAGAAGCTAATTTATAATTTAAGAGATGTTACAGAATTTGTTCCCATAATTTGAAGCTTATAAAAATTAGTATACGATTTAAAGTTTGATTAAAGTTTGGTTTAGTTAAGTTTTAGCAATTTCTTTAAATAAATTATTTAATTTTTAGGTATATTAGAGCTATGTTGCTTTTCACTTTGATTATTGTGTCATTTGAGCTATTTTATTGTAGAGAAAATTCTGATATTTGCTCGTTTTATTGTAGATTGTAGACAAATAGACCGAAATGATGGAATTAAATAGAAATTTTCGATATAAAAAGAAACTTCAGAGAAATTTGGTAAGGTTTTCAAAAAAAATTTGTGTTCAATGACTAATTTCGGTTCTTTTAGCTATTTTTACTATAGTAAAATGAGCTACAATTCAGGATTTGTTCTATAGACAAATTAGCTTAAATCCATCCTTGTCACAAAATGTCACAAACAATTAGCTCAAAGTAAAAAATTAAAGTTAAAGTTAATTTGATCAATTTATTTCTAAATTTTGAGCCATTTTAGCGGAAAAGCGCTATTCTGGAAAAAAATTCTACAATTGGACTTCATTTTGTACACAAAAAATGTTAGACTATATTTTTTATGAATTTTAGACTAGTTTTACAGCAAAAAAATGCTTTACTGCACGAATATTTCAATAGACAACTCTATCGACTGGACCCCTCTAAACCAATTTATAAAATATATAAATATTTTGATTTCTTAATGTTCTGTTTTTCATCTGGAACACGATATGAAAAAATTAAATTACGAAATATTATTTGAAATAATAATATTTATGTATCTAGACATATAATTTTTTTTTTTAATAAAAACAGACATTGCTGCACCTCATAAAGACCTACAAAAAATCAGATTTTAATTTTTTTTTTTTTTATTAACATTTTTTAGATGATTTAAATTTTACAATTGTTCTGGCATATAAAAACAGCCCAGCAAAAAAAAAAAAACCGAAAAAGAAAGAAAACAAATCCAGAATAATGTAATATAAATTTTTCAATAAATATTGAATATATGTTTATAATTTCATTGACGGGTTATGAGTTTTGTTGGCCCCCCTAGCAATTTTTAAAAAGCCATAAATATTATTATTGCACACAGAAAAAATGTAGGATTTTTGAAAAAAAAACGCACATCACCGTAAATTTTGAATTTAAAAAAAAAAATATTCAATAATCAGAAAAATGAAATTTATGAAAAATTTTTTATGTAATTTCGTAATCAAAAAAATATGTATGTATATATGTATATTGAAAAAAAGTCTATATAATTACCCATTCCAATAAATGATTTTACATTAAAATCATCTTCAATCAATAATATATCAGCAACAACAATATTTATTGAATTTCCAATACTGGCATCCATAAATATACTCGAAACCTATAAATAATATTAATAAATAAATATAAGAAATTTTTTTTTTTTTTTTTTAAAATTGATTTAAATTTTATGGTAATTTTCATTTAAAAAATATTTTTATGTAAAAGATATTAAATAAAAATAATTTCATCATTTATATAACAACAAAAAATGAACTTACAATTCCCATTAATGTTAAAACATAAGATTTAATATTTTCGGAACCGTGAAATTCAATAGTTTGCCGATCAACAGCTATTAATACTTCCAATTTATATTGTTGTTCATAATAAATGCTACGTTTACTTCTTTTACTTAAACTCATCAAATCATGATTATGATTTTGTGATGTTGTAGTATCATCATCTAAATTTAAATTATTTTCATCTGTAAGGAAAAACAAAATATACTATACTAAAATTTATGTTTTTTTGTTATCTTAAAATAATTTTGCGTACATAAATTTTTTTTTTTTTTTTTTTGATAGTTTTTTCATAAAAATTACATATAATTGTGAAAAAAATTACTTATTATATTATTTTTTTTTGATAAATATTGAAAGATTAAAGTGTCGAAGTTTTGCAATTTAAAAGTATATACATATAAGTTTTATTTCATAATTTCTTAAAATAGTTTTCTTATACATACGATAAAATTGAAGTTGTTAATTTTGCAGAAAAGCTTAAAGTTGAACATTTAACAATAATTTAGTGTTATTAATGAAATTTCAAAAATTCATTAATTTTGACATTTAATTATAATATAGGCAGAAAATTTATTATAATAGAATATTTCTTAATTAGCATGAAAAATATTATAATTTTTAAAATTTACTATTTTAATTTGAATGTTAAAAAATGAGGAAAAACATGCTATGGTATTATAGAAAGATAATTTTTTTGACAATTATGTAGAAAATTAAATATATTTTGACATACATAATATTTATATAAAAAAAGAGAATAGAATTTTTATTGTACATAAATTTAAAAATATATTTAATATAAATATTGGGTAAATATTTTGACATAACAATAGTTTTTTTGACATATGTCAAAATATGTTCAAAATATTGACTAAATACTGATTCTCTGTCAATGTGTTATGCGAATATGATAGGCAACTGAATTAACTATTGTAATTTGACTGTAAAAATTGAATTCTAATTGTGGAGCTTCTTTGACATATCCTAAATAACGAAATTTATTTATTAATTGATAGTAGAATTTTGATCCACGGATAGTAGAATAATGATCCTCGTATAATATATTCTAAAAGCCATTGATTTATTATAAAGCTTATACAATTTTGGTTACTAAAAAAAAATTTGTGATTTATTTGAATTTTTACTGTCCCAAAAAAACAATTTATATAAAATATTAAAATTAATTAATATTTGTATTTGTTTAATATTTCAATAGTCCATAAAATATATTTTTAATATAATTTATTACTTTTAATGCGACAACTGTCCCAGACAAATTTATATAGTAGTTTATATATTTGGCAGATATCTTTTAATCAGTTGTGAATGTGATTTATATTTTCGGTAAATTTAAATCTTTCCTAAAACATTTTTTTTTTACGTTTTTTAATTAATTTTTTTTTTTTCATAAAAATACAGAAATTTAATATTAAAAGTTTATTTCAGTTTACTAAATTTTGAAATTTATATCATTACCATTAGAATTTGGTATATTTCTAAAAATTAATTTGGCACCATTTGGTATATTAGAATATGAACTAATTAATATCTCATATCGAAATATCCTTGGAATAAGAATAATCCTTGAATTTTTAATAAATTAAAAATTACTATATTTAATTCACAAAAATTTAAATGACAAAATATTGTAATTCAATTATATAATATGTAACAAGAATGATTTACAACCGGAAAATTCATAATTTTCACTTTAATGAAAATATCAAATTGTTATTCATTATAAAAGAATTTAAATTTATTATATTTCATAAATGACCTTTCCATCTCATAAATTTTCCTAACTATGCCAATAATAACCAGCTATAAACATTTACGACGAAAGGGAAACCATTTGAATTGGTTGAGTAATCATAAAATTGTGTGTAAAATTTAATATTTCAATTGCAAAAAAAAAAATGTCTTTTGGAATTTTTTGAAATAAATTCTTTAAAATTATTATTTCAATTTGTAAATTCATTTTATATAAATTTTTGATTAAAATTACTTTCTTATTTGTGAACGAGAACAGAAGGCAACATAATAATAAAAGTTTATTTATTTAAATGATAAAAAAACCGAATGAATTTATGTTCTTATGATTTATAATAATTCGACAATATTAAATTTATATATTAACAATATTTCAATATTAAATTGAAATATTGTTAATTAAAAGAATTATTATTTATTGTCATATTTTAGAGTGCAATATCCTTTGCAAAATGTTCAAATGGGGGAAAGGAATTTACTTTTGATTGAAAATGTAATTTTGTGACTGTTGAGAGTTGAAAGTCTGAATTAAAGAGTAGAAATTGTTGATAGTTTTACTGGAAATGACTAATTCAATTGATTATTAAATATCACTTAAATTATTATTTTCATTAAAATGGCAAATTTCAACAAAATTTATTGCCAGGATAATTTTACTGAAAATTTAATGTAATGTCAATTAATTAATGGGCAGTTTTTGGTTTACACTAATCACTAACTAATAGAACTAAATATCAATTATAAACCTAATAGACAACAAGCCGTAGATCTAAATTTATTGAGCAGGGAAAATTTAATATCACATGATAAGTTAACTGAACTGAACAATATACCAAAAACCAAAAGCTGAAAAAATTAATTCAAAAAACTCACTTTAAACGATTTTACAATAATTTAAATTATATAATAAATTAAGTAAATTTTTTTCATATTTTCTAATAAATACTTGTAACAAAATTCCCCATTTTACCCTAAGATTAGAACATAAGAAAAAGCAATTCAATAATTTAATTCTCTTGAATCATTTATTGATGAGCAAAATCATTTATATTTGAAAATTCACAAAAAAAAAAAAACGACAGACATAAACAAATCGATGATCGAAAAAACAATTTTAATATTCATTGACCCCCCGATTGTTTGGTTCCATGTTTTTCAAAAATTAACAAACAGAAAATAAAAACACATAAATAAATTATCCAAAAGGAAAGAATCAAAGAGAAAAAAAACGATATCCAAAAATTATGAAATTTTCAAAATTTGAATCACGATTCGTTTAAAAAAAAAAAAACTAATTCAATATAAAATGGAAACGGAAGTTGACTATGTTTTTTTTTGTTTTTTCAATTTTAAATTTGGAAAAAAAAATGTAATTAATAAATTCAAATATTTTTTATGTTCTTCATCGAAATTTAAATGTTTAATATTTGGAAATTTTATATAATTGGAAGAAATTGAAAGTAATTGAAAATAAACTAAAATAAATTTTTTATTGATTAAAGGAGTAATTAATTAATTAGCGTTTCACTTGCTGATACTTAATTTTAGGTTCCTACTTTTGACTATACCGAAATTAAGGCTGAATTATAAGTCCAGGCGAGTGTGTTAATGTCATTTTTAGTTAACGCTTGTTTATTTGAAACAATATCCTTTTTGAAACGCTTCAAGCTTTTTGATTAATTCCAAAAATTGAATCTTTAGTTATACGCGACTAATGATCTTCCACTAAAAATCAATTACACATTATGATTTACGATCATGACTAAATACAATTTAGCTACACTATATAATTTATTTCGACGACTTAATTAAAATCAAAACAAATTGTAAATATTTCTTGAATGAAATCTAATTTAAAAAGCCTCTAAAAGCTTTGTGAAAAAAAACAATTTTTTACATGAATTTTTTTCTTTCGGTATTTTTTAATTAAAAGTTTTCATTGAATTTCATTAATTTTTCAAAGATCTTCAATTAAATTCTATAAAATTACAAAAGTACATAATTTTTTGTTGGCCATACACTAAAGTCTAAAGTCATACACTAAAGTCTAAGTCTAATTTTGTATTTTTGATTTGAATTTAAAAACCACACTTGAACTAGAAAAAACTGGGTGTAAAATTTTCTACAAAATTAAATGAATGACGATTATTTATATTCGATCTGATTCAATTTTCAAGTATAGCTTTTTTGTGGTTGTTATTTGGTTTAAATGTATTATTGTTGCCTAGACTTATTAGCAATTCATAGACTTATTTTGTAATAATATAAATGACTAAAAATTGCTTTAAAATTAATTATTTAAAACACAAGCATATATAAGCTTTATAGCTATTTATGTAAAGTTGAAAATAATGAATGGTCTAAGAGTTGACCTTTATGTAAGTATGTACATACAGTTGCTCACAAAAGTATCCGGCCACTTCTTTTATTCAGTAGAATTAATCTTAGACGTTAAGTTTTAAATATCAGAAAACAAATAATTATTATTTTTTAACATTATTTAGTCTTGTAATTTATAATCCAATCATAGAAATATCAAAATTAAATATACTTCAGAAAAAATCGACAACCAAACAATTAAGTACATAATTCGGAAATGCAATTTTTCTCGAAAGGCGCACTATTTGGAAACTATTTGGTAACTAAACTTACTTTGGGGAAGTCCCCCGTATGCATACACACATAGTGGCCGACTTTAGTGTCAATTGTTTTATGAGTTGGGACAGCTATGTAAGTTTTTCTGATAATTAATTCATTTTTCTAATATGTTTTTCTAGTATTATAAAGTGCATTAGTAAAGGCTTTTTATAGCCAATATTAAAAAAAATACTTAATTGAAAATGAAGTGAAAAACATTAAATATTTTGAACCAAGTAGGGTGGCCGGATACTTTTGTGAGCAACTGTATATACAAAATATGAATCTCTAACAAGACTACATAATTTTTCTTAATCATTCTTTGAAAGATTCTTTTTTTAAGAGTTCCATTTTGAAATAATAATCGTGTTTTAGGGTGCAAAATATAACGGTGTGAATAGACGAGTTGCAATGAGCTATAAGCTGACCAATATAAGATATTGATACAAAATGACTATAAATCCCGGGCATTTCAATATATTAAGGTTACTTTTACTTTTAGCGTGCTCCACACTTGTCTGTCTATTCGTAGCCTTACAATTAATATTCAAAAATGTTTTGTTAATTGTGAGAAATTTCTACATGATGAGAATTTAATTGCTTACTATTTGATAAATGATAAAACTTTTAACTAGTCACTAGTGGGTTAAAAACAAATTTATATTAGTATATTCATAAAAATATTTCTCATTAATAATTTGACAGATGTGATTGATTATGCTAATAATATGACTTGTCAAGATTTATTTTTAACTGGAAATTCTGACAGCATAAAAAATATATTTATATTTTAACAAAAAGGAAGATGTAATTTAAAAAAAATATAAAATAGATTTAAAGGACATCCAAATTGTTTTCAACAAATATCTTTAATTAAGACCGACAATTTGACAGTGGAAATTTAAAATGAGATCTTTTTTTGATTACTAATAAGAAATCTATTAACGGCGGATAAGGAACTAAAATAAAATTTTAAGTTTTCTGATATAGAAATATATAAGTAATTAATTTAATTGGTTTGCTTTAAAAGCCTTGAATTTAGTATATGTATGCATAGTCATTATAGAAAAATAATAATTTTTGAATTAAATTTTTTTAATGGATTTTGATTAGTTTTGTTAAGTGTTCACACATTTAAGTAGACTAATGCATTGACTTAGCGATATTAAGTAGAATAAAGCTGTTAAAAATAATTAGAAAATTTTAAAATATTAAAATTGAAGAGATTTTTAATTTGATTTATAAAAATATTAAATTTTCCTTTAAAATGTTGGATTAAATTAAAAATTAGGAAAATATTAATTTAAAAATTTGATTGATTAGTAAGTGATTAGCCGCACATGATTAATCATAATACAGAAAACCAAACCAATATGAACACAAAAAGTTAAATTATTAACAAGTATAAAATATGGATTGGATTGAATCGGATTGAAGGACGGGAGTCCGTGTAATATTAAAAAAATAGTAAAATTTTGAATTTTCATTTGATACATTCAAAAGGACACTGCAATAAAATGCGACAAGAAAATAGACGATATAGAAAGTGATTAGTTTGTTTCACTTAGTGACAGTCTAGAAAATTTAGAAATTTCGAAATTAACGTTTTTGAAAATTAGTACAATTTGTAAAATCTAAATTTCCCAAAAAAAAGCATAGAAGTTTTCTTGAAACTTTGGTTTTGTAATTTAAATTATTACAAAATTAATTTGTAATATTTAATTTATTTATTTAAAATCGTTCATTCAATTTCTCTAACGTCGAATTGGCTCCACGAAATATCGCCCAACGAAAAATCGCAAAAAAAAAAAATGAAAAATCGCCCATAAAAAAACAATAGAAATTGGGGTGATATTTCATATGAAAAGTCGCCCTAAATTTTGGGCGCTAATTCATTATTTTGGGTGATTTTTGATATTTGATTTTTGGGTGATTTTTCATTATGAAAATTTTTTGGGCGATTTTTCATTTTTTTTTTTGGACGAGTTTTCGTTGGGCGATATTTCGTGGAGCCAAAAGTTCATATTTAATAAAAAAATTATTACTTTTTTCGGAAAAGGGAAAACTCTTTCTTTTTGCAGCTTTGAAAAAAAAAATTAAAAAGCTTTTTGCAGCTTTTTGAAAAAAATATACAAAAATCTAAAAAACTGAGGAATTTTCCTTTTTCCGAAAAGTTGCAAAATGAATTTATTTTCCTTTGCCGATAAGTTACAAAAAGAGGTGATTTTCCCTTTTCCGAAAAGTTGCAAAATGAAGTTATTTTCCGATAAATAAGTTAAGTACAGGATTAAATAATTGAATGCAAAGCATTGGTGATGGTGCGTCTTATAGATCCGTTTATTGTAGACAGATCTCGGATGATTCAATACAAATATATATTTGAAGAAAAAAGGGTTTTTCTTTTTGATTTTGGGGTGATTTTTAATTTTTGGGCTATTTTTCATAATTAAAAATCGCCCATAAATTGGGGCGATTTTCATTTTCGCTTTTGGGCAATTTTTCATCTCTGTTGGGCTTAATTTCATTTTGAATTTTGGGTGATATTTCATAATGAAAAATTGCCCAAATTTTTTGGGCGACTTTTTATTTTTTTTTTCGGGCGATTTTTCGTTGGGCGATTGTTCGTGGAGCCGTCGAATTAAAACTTGGTTTACCTTACTATATTTGACTCTATAGTCACATTAGCACAAATTAATTTCGTTTTACTTGTTTTTTAAACTTTCGAATTCATTTTTGAAATTCTATAAATTTTTCAGTTTCTATGAAAACTTTGTCAAATATAGAAATATAATTAAATGATCATATTTACCCCCCTACATAGTCGAATATTTAAATTATAATTTCTTTAAATAATTCAAAATATAATTTTATAAAAACTAGACAGAATGTCTGATTTTTTTTAAATATTAAAATTTAAACTATTCACTAAAATCATTAAATATAATAAAAAAAAAATATAAAAACCAGAAAAGTAACTTAATGATTTTTTCTAAAACACATATAAAAAAGACTTTCCTGATTTCTCAAAATTCAGAACTTTCTTAAGAAATTTTTTTTAAACTAATCAAAATATTTGTACATAAATAATAATAATAAAATTTAATTAATTTTTTATTTATGTAAATAATATTAATAAAATATCACAAAAAAAAAAAACAACACGACAACATAAAGAATTGGTTCAAGTAACCACAATGACAGTTAAAAAAAAACTTAATAAATTTAAAATAAATTTAAAATGAAAATATAAATTGACCAAAAAAACAAAATATAATAACCAAAAAAATTGTAACATAAATAAAATTTAATTAAAAATCGATAAAAATATTTCAGAAAAAAATTTGTTGTCCAAAAACCTATTGACGTCTTGTTAACATATAAAATCATATTACAATTTTTTTTTTGGTATAGCAAAAAAAAAATATTTTGAATCAATTTTTTTTTCATCAATTTAGATACAAATGAGAAAAAAAAATTAACACTAAATTATACCTTTTTTTTTATTTAATTCATAAAAACTCAATTAAATATCGAGAAATATTTTTTTTTGAAAGCCACAAATTAAAACCACAAAAAAGTTAAAAAATTTGAAAAATAAAAAAAAAAAATGGTTTAGCCAAATATTACACAAAAATTTACTACCACATTTTTTTAAACTGAATAAACTAATTTTCTAAAAAAAAAGGCACGTGTTTTTCTCCTATAAAACGACAATAATAAATTTAACATTTTTTTTTATGTATTATGTTACAAACAATCCTTTATTTTCTTTACCCCTAATCCGCCCTTTCTAGTATATGAATCAAAAATGAAACGATTGATAAAAAAAAAATTAAAAAAATCTGTAAACATAAAAACTACAGCAAAAAAAAAACATGAAATTAAGCGAATCAATTTGTAGAGAAAACAAAAACATCTCCCTCAGTATCTATCACATATAGTATTTATGATCAAATAGCCTATAGGTAATAGTAGACAGTGAGACGCGAGCTTTATACCATTTTGTATACCAAACTTAAAAAAAAATATAAATAGCAAAAAATTATTACAGAAAAAATAAATAAATAAATAACAAAATCAGTATAAATTAGTAAAGTAGTAAAATTTTTGGGTTTGTTTAGAGAGACATCATAAATATCTATATTTAGACTAATATCTAAATATTTGAATTTTTGTTATTTCAAGGTTATTCAATGATTTTATGATTTCTGAAAAAAAAAACAACTTATGAGTTTTGATTTAGTTAATAAATCTGAAATTGTGAAAGTATATTTGGAAATCATTGGAATATTAAATAAATAATAATTAATTATAGTAATGTGGCGAAAATTGAAGATCATTATAAAATGGCGGAATAAATACATAAAATGGTGGCAAATATCATTCAAAATGGCAAAATATTTTATTAGAAAGTTATAAATTATATGAAATTAATATATTTCAGTTTGTAAAATGGTGAATATTTTATTTTATTAAAAGGTGAATTTAAAAGTAATGACAAAATGGGGCAATAAAGATATGAAATGGCGGAATCAGCTTTGAAAAATGTGGAATAGTTAGAAGCCAAGTCATTGAAGAAATAGTTCTTAAGTGCTTATTAGTGCTGAAATGCTCATCTATCTTTATGATAGATCAGTATGAGTTTTGATGCTTTGTTTTAAGTATAGATTTTACAATTATTTCTTTATTTCAATTTTTATTTAGTTAAATTTCGATTCCTATTAAGTAAAACTATATTCTCCCCATAAAAATTATTATATTGATAATTCCCAAAAATTACTTCCCTAAATTTTTCATTATTAAAAAATTTCATTTTTCACATAATTAAATTACATAATGAAATGAAAAATCGAAATTAGATTTAATTCAACTCCACGACTGCATAATCATTGACCCATACTTTCGAAAAGCAGAAGGTTTCAAAATAATGAACATAAAATATTACTTTAAATTTATTTTCTGAACGAAACTTTTAGTGAACAAAGATTTTTCAATAATGGTTGATAGGTCACAATTATCACGTTTCTTCACAGTTCATTTCATAGACTAATCTTTAAAAAAAAACCTGACAGACAAAATAATTAATAATTATTATCATATTTCCATAAAAAAAAATTATGTAAAAAATCTTGTGGCAATCTATCAACATAATTTTTGTACTTAATTATCAATGTTAATGTCTCCAAAAATTCTAAAACATTTCCATTTTTTTTTTGTGACTTTAAAAAGTGAAAAAAAAAATCTTTCGAAACCAGTTTACAAAAAAAATTTTATAGTGTCAAAAATAAATAATTATGTAGTAAAGTTTCTAACCACCACAATATGTTTCTTTTGTGTGAATTTCTAATTATTTAAATTTATAAAAATTACATAATTATTATTTTACTTTGAATTTATTTGTTGGACATAATTTATGAATTTTTATGTATACAAGTTGTTTTTTTTTTTGTACTTTAGTGGCATAATCAAAATAATGTACATAAAATCTTTATTACAGATTACATCAACGATGGCAACATATTAATTATTATTTACATTTTTTTTTTAAATTGCTAAAAATATAAATTTAAGAAAATTTAGTTTTAAGTTACAATGCCGTACTCTTTTTATAATTTATAAGATGCATTAAAAATTTTATTTAAAATATAATCGAGTTATTAAACGAACGAAAATTATGTAGGCTGTTGCTGCTGCTGTTTGGTTAGTTTAAGGTGCGCATGTGTAAAAGAACTTTTATTACATAATCTCTAATGGAAATATAAATTATTATTATTTTTTGTATTTTATATGTTAAGGAAAGGTAATGAATAGTACAGGAATTTTTTTTATTGGAAATTAGTTTGGAGCAATATTTTAATGGTCATAAAACACATAAATATAATTAATGTAGAAAATTTTGTGGCCTTTTGCTTCTGGAAGACATTTGTATAATCTTTAACCCATCAGCGTTAGCCATAGCCCCAATAGATAAATTGTAATTAATGTCATAATTCATATTTTAAATGAAAATTTTCCAAAATTTTCAGCATGATTGTGCTTAGATTGCAGCACTCACAAAGCGTAATTCTGGATATCTTCAATATATCTTTAAAAAGCTTATGGCAATTTATATCTTTAACTATTAATTGATATCTTCAGGTCTTTATAAAAAATCATATTGGAATTTTGTCAGTTTTAAGTAATAATAATTTTTTTGAGCTATTGAACTTTCCCATTTTTGGCTTCCTTAATGCCATTACTTCCGGGGTTACGATTACCAAAAATATATATTTAAAAAAAAAAATTTCCGCAATATATTTTGTCTTTTTATAAGAATTTATAATAATTTTTATATTTGCAAAAATACCAAAAAAAATTTTTTGCCTTTTTCAAAATTTCTATTCGACATTTGAAAAATTGATTGATTTCTTAGCTAGTTGCCAATTCCGTCATAATGATATATTGTTCTATTATATAAAATTAATTTAATTCATTAAACAAACACAGCTGGTAATCAATTATCTTATAACTAATAGATTTGCGAAACTAAAAATAAATGTGACGGAAATATATGGTAAAAATAAGAAAGCTACTTGACTTCTTATACATTTGACACATGTTTAAAACTAATCAATTAACTGAAAATTGTTGATTCTATCCCAATATATCGGAACTATAAATGAAATATTGGAATTTTTCTATAGATTTATTTTAATATTTTGGCCATTAAAGAAAAATTTTAAGCAGGTTCTTTGCCTTTTCAGTTCTTACATATCAAAAGGTGGTATATAATATCGAATTAATGTTACCTAAGTATCATTACCAGTATCATTAGTGGGGCTGTACTATAGTCCAGTATTCGATCAATTGATTTCCAATCAAATGACGAACTGAATAATCCAAATGTCCAAGAGCTAAAATTAGCACTTTCGATTTCGAACCTAAATCGACTTGTAACGACTGATTATGTGATACAATTTATTGTTCCAACTACTACTGATCCCATTAAGTTTTGCTACCGGTGCCAAATGGTGCCATGCAATCATGATTAACAACTGATTTCATATTTTTTCGTAAATTGTTAAACTTAACCGCGAAAAAGGCAATCATATATACTTTGCAATGAAATTAAATCCAAAAATTGAAATATTCATTAACTATTAGATAATTAAACAAAATGAAAACTATATATACAAACATTAAGATTAATTAATTAAAAAAAAAAACTATTTAATTTACATGGCAACAAAATCTCTTTACTAATGATTCGGAAATGAATGCCTCCTGTTGTTTTTCTATAATAAATCTTAAATTCTTGGGCTAACATAAACCATGTGGGTATATATAATAAATAAATTTGTTAACTAAAAATGTTGATCTTTAAAAAAAATATATATGTTATTTTTAAGCCGGTTCTTCGTGTTATATCAATTTTTATGTATAAATATCTTCTATAAATACTATACCATAACTTTATTTTAATATTTTCATCATCTCTTTGCTATTTTTCTTATAAAGTAAAATTTACAAAGTTTTAAATTTTTTCTATATAAAGAAATTTTTAACGTTTATGCTAATCAAAGTTAATTTAATCAAGATAAATAAAAATATTATTTTTAATGAATGAAATTCCATCAGTAATGAATAATTTTCAAATTAGGTTTTATAAATTAAAACATTATCGTGTGTTTAGGCTAATCACGCTTAGCTTAATGAAAGCATTTTTTTTTTTTCAAAAATAAGAATTCTTTAATTACAAAAAACAGCTGCCAATTACCTTCCTCAATTCATTTTTCTCTTTTCAACGTCCTTTTCGCAAGAAAAGAAAAGGAGAAAAAAAAATACCATCCCATATTACCGCATTAATTAATAATGATTTTATGGACAGATGAATGTGAACGTTATTTGTAATTTTTTAATCACGCGATTTTCTACTGTTCAAAATTCATTGAGGAAATAAATCATTCCTTTTTGGCTCTTTAAACAGTTTTGTTAGTGTTTTTTTTTTTTTTTTTTTGGAATTTCTTCGTTAATGTTTTGTTTGCACAAAATTATGAGACCAGTTTTTTTTCTAGTCTTATATTTTCATTTTAAATATACATATATATTTCATTTTCTTGTTCGTTACGGATAATTTATGCTGAATAAACTGGTACATTGATCTTTTCTGATCATATAATAACATGTAGAGTCTTTTGGTATATAATAAAGGTTTTCTTTTTGTCGTCGTCGTCGTCGTCGTCGTCGTCTTCATTTATGATCAAAATTAAAAAAAAAAAAAATAAATTGTCTGCTCGGAAATGTCTGTGATGTTTTGATGAGATATATTATCGGTTAATCGAAATTTCAATTGTTCGAATTCTATTAAAAAAAAAAAAAAGAAAGAAAGAAAATAAATAACGTCTTATCGAAGACATGTAGGTACGTGATATGTTTTAATAATCTAAATGGATGAATCAAAAAATGTTTTGTCGTTCTTTTGAATGTAATAACACCGCGTAATGAATCAGTCATTACATTTGGTTGTGTCTGAACGTTTGTCTGCGGTTTACAGAGAAACTATTATCATTATTATATGTAATCATATATTGCTAGAATCTAGTTGTCACTCCTTATGGATCTAAGTTTTGCGGTTTAAACAAAAAATACAATCCTTCGGAGTTTATATACACGTTTTACTTGGCTTCAGTGTTTAGCTTCCACGATCCTTGTTGGATAACTTGTACTATGGTTATTAGAAATATTTTATTACAGTGGAATGGAATTTCTGGTTCAATTCATATACCAATGCCTTAATAGATCATCTTTCAATTTGGTGGTTACAAGAATCTTTTTTTGTGCAATTAAATTTGTGGTTTGACAATCCATAATTAACTCTGTAGGTACGTGATATGTTTTATCCAGTCTTATCCAGTCTGTTATCCGATAACAAATCGATTCAATTGACTGTACCATTGTAGCCAAATTTGCTGTATATATCGTCTCTGGTTTCTGAGAATATTTTTTTTCAAAAATGCCTTTTACTATAGCACTGTATAACTCCATAATCATAATAAATAAACGCAATCAATTCGACCAACTATCATTCGAATGATTATCATTTTCTTTATACCCAAAAACGTATTTTACGCAACTTTTTTGTTGTTGTTTTTTTTTGTTCCTGCAACAAATATTGTGCTGTTATAGTGCGGATCATTAGATGCTCGCAAAAAAGAACATTGGCCTTTTGAAATTTACTTCTTTTTAAAAAAAAAAAAAATTTTTATATTAAATTCTTTCCAATGTTTTTCAGGAACAAAATTCCTTTATAAGGGAACAAAAAAACAACAACCAAGAAGTCAATGTAATTACGCAAAAGGATATTAACCGGGAGAGCAACGTGCTTCATCCAAACAGAAGAAAAAAATTTTTTTTTGAACATATATTTTTAAAGTCCACTATGTATATACGATTCGTATTTGATTATTATTATGTTACTGATGATGATGATAAAGGATGGAATTTTGGAATGAGGAGGAGTAAACCGACATTATAATAATATATCTAACAGAAATAAAAAAATAAAAAAAAAAAAAAAAAGGTGAAGGAACGTGCTTTTAGAGAAATGTTTATGTTGTTATTTCGAAGAAGTTGTTCCCTTTATATGGATATATTCGATTTTCTGGTATCGTATCTTTTTTTTTTTTACGGATGATTTATAAAATATTATTTTTGTTTTTGTTTTAATCATTTTGTATAAATTTTTTTTCGACATTTTTTTTGCTATAGCAAAAAAAACTAAAACAAAAAACCGAATATCGTGAAGCACTTGCGTTTTACTGAATCTCGATGTATATATAGTGTCATTGACACTGAAAATAATAAAACAAGTGAAATACTATTTCATTTGATCAACAACAACAACAGCAGAAATAGTTACGCGATCAAGAAAAATAAATAAATAATCTATACCAGACATTCTGACTATATTAGCGGATTATATAGTCTTCATATATTGTTGAAGTCATGAAGATATATTAGTTTTTGTTGTTGTTCTTTTCCTATGCTGGTGCGAGTCAATCTATTTTGAATTATGTTTCGTTTTAAAGAGATACATCATTGATGTTGTTGTTAATTATGTTAAAGAAATTTCTGCAATACTGTTTTTTTTTAATAAAGTTTCTCTTTTATGTACTTTATTAATTTAAGTTTTTTTATTATTTGTATAACGAATTCGTTTAGTTTGTCGTCTATTTTCATAATCAATTTTTTCAGTTAGTTTTAATTTAATTGTAAAAATTTTTCCTTATCGATCATCATGTTATAAGTTGAATTGTTTAATGTTCTGGAGCAAATCGAGACGATATTTTCAGTTATGAAAAATGGATGGGAGAAGAACAAGTGTGCTTTGAATGAAATTCATTTTAGTAGATTTGTGTAAAGGGTCATCGAGATTAAATATAGCTGGTAAAGATATACTTTCACGACAAAGAAGCGACGAGTTTTATCTTTGGTGATTGCGAGATAATATTAAAATTGATTGCTTGCTGGTCCCGATAACTTGACTGGGACTATAAGCCAGGCTCAGATTGAAATGGTTGCCTAGGACTACTCACTATGATATCATATGAATTACAACGGATTGGCGTGACGGGGAAATATACTTCTCACCTTTCTGTTTTGGGATCAAAAGTTAAAATGGTTAACATATCCAAATCTAACTTATTTCTCATCCTTATTTCCTGAACGGCTTTGATTAAATATAGCTTAATAGTCATGCCTGCCTGTTATTTCGAAGGCATATAGGCAATCATCGATTCTATCGCTTAAACGCAAGAATTAATCTGTTTTCCGGAAGTCTAAGTATATTCCCAAGCTTCGAAATTAATATTTCACGAATCTTGACCTGTTCTGATTAATTTAAAGAACAATTAACCACAATTATGTACATATTTATAAAAAAAAAGATGCAAATCATTTGAATATACTTATTTAGCTAACAGAAACTTTCCATGACAATTCGAATACAAAAGTTTGAACTACTCAAAAGCTGTGAAATTCACGTTTATGGTCAAATTATTTAAATAGAACTTATAGATCATCTATTTTATAAATATAAAATAATTTTTATTTTTTCATGCTATTAGCAACTAATGTGAATGGACATTCACCCAGAAACAGTATATAAATAAATTCTAAATTTTTTTTTTTTTTTTAAATATTTTTTGCATGTGTGTTGTATATGTTGAATATTTTAATTTATGAGATCATAGGACTTGAATGACTTAAAAAAAATTTACGTAAAGAAATCATTTTTATTTGATTATATTTATAAATTTTTATATTATTAGATTTAAAGATGAATCTCGTAGGCCGAAAATTATTATAGTTCTAGTAGACATAAAGAAGATTTGTTTATTAGATTAGAAATAGAATGAAAATATCAATTGTTTGTCATTATGTAGAAAGTATAAATATTTGATTAAATAAGAAATTTTATTGATATATTATAGAAATGTGGGACAGGAAATAATTGAATGTAAATAAAATATTAAAATAGAGATGTTGACCTAGTCAAAAGTTATTTAAAGAAAGATCAATTCATGATAATAAAAGTCGTTTCTCTCGTTTAGATGTTTATTTCCTCTCCCTAATGTGATTGATATTAATCTAAAAAAAATATGTCAATATTAAGAAAAATGAATACTCGAATGACTTTTGATTTAAATTTACGATTAATTATTAAATTAACAGGTCAAAATTAGATATGCATTCTGAAGTAATGTGACTCCAGAAAACTAATCTTTCATTAAATTTAATAATTTAATAATAATTTCCCATCTGTAAATGTCGGATTAAATTTACTTGTTATCTATACTTAAGTCTATAGGATTGACTTTCAGGTTAGAAAAACTATTGTATTAAATCATAAATCAAATATTACGATATCTAAATTTAAGGATAGGCTTGATTTTAATCCATTTTTAATCATAAATTGAAGTGGTAAGATTATCACTTTTCTTCTATAATTTATTTTCTCTATAATCTAAGTAGAAATTAGAAAAAAAATTAATAGAGAAAAGTGTCACAATTGTAATCCCAAAATTTATGAAGAATATAAAAATTCTTAATATTTATTAGAGTTGGTAAATAATGCATTAAATAAGAAATGCAACTAAATCAGTAATTCAACTACTTAAAATTAAAATTACTTTTTAAAAAAGTTACAAGTAAATTAAAATTCAAATATTTCGAAATACAACTCAATTACAAATAAAGTAATTGAATTGAATAAATTACATTGAAAATACTATTTGATTCAATAATTTATTATACCAGTAATGCATTTATTTAACATCTTTGTAATTTATTTTCAATTACTTTTACTGCTAATATATTAAAATAAAAATTACCTGAAAAATTATGATGATCATCAATTGAACAACTAGTATGTTTCTTTCCATTTATATTATCTAAATCATTTAAATCAGTTTTTTTACCAGATTCTTTTCTAATTTTATGCAACATTTTTGTATCATCTTTTGTATATTCATCAATTGGTTGTATTAAATATGATCCAAAACTTGTTCGAATATGACCAGCCTATATACATATACATCATACATATATATAAATCCATCCAAAAATCATGATGACGAGGTGATGAAATTAAATATGAAAATAAAAATATAAAAAATTCAATAAATTATCTTAAAAGTTTCTCAAATTTCAAAAAAAAAAAAACAAATTTAAATTTATATTTGATAATTTATCTCTTTTTTTTTTAACTTTAATTTCTTGTTATATTCATTTAAAAAAAAAACGACGAATTTTAAATTATTATCTAAAATAAATTTTCTATCTATTTAGTATATATACTAAATACCAAATTATTATTAGATTAAATTCCGAAACAAAAACAAAAAAATAGTAGTTATTTAAAATGTCAACATTTATTTTAATATTATTACTAATAATGAAACTTATTTTTTATTTGTTTTGAATATATAAATTTTAAAGAGGGATTATTATAATTAAATGAATATCATTTTTATATTATATGTAGTAAAAAAATTTAATATTTATGAAAAAGAACCGATAAATGTTATTGAATTTATATATGGAGAAAAAATTAAATATTTATCTTCTGGTTTGGATATTTAACATAAAATTTTTTTTTTTTTATATTATTAAATAATCGGAAATTTTATTAATTTTCTATTAAAGAATTTAAAATTTTTGTGAAAAAAGATATCTTAATAATAAAATTAAAGATTATAAAAATTTTTTTTTTTTGTTTAGAATTTCCTATTAAATATTTTGTAAATAGAGGATTTACTACTAAAAGGAAATAAAATTTAAATAAATTTCAACTCTTTGAGATTTTTCTAAAGATGGATTTAACAAAAAAATAAAAATTGATTCTTTAAGATGGAAATATTTTTGTAAATCAAAATAAAAAAGCTTTAAGATATTTTTATGTTTTTTTTTTATATATATTGAATTTTATATTTTGAGAAAAGATTTCTATATAAAGAAAATTTTAGTAGTTTTTTTAGACTATATTTAGGGATTTATGCTATTACAAAATGCTTTGAGTAAGTTTTGAATTTAATTATAAAAATAATTTGATTTTTTTTTTTTTTTGGTTTATGGTTAAGGTTACAATAATATAGAATTTCGACATAAATTTAAATCAAAATAAAGCTTAATTCTTTTTTGGATTATAGGCTATAGAAAAATATAATCGCCTAAATTGTGAACTTGACTAATTTTAGATTTATGATTTATTCAAAATTTTAAACTATAATTTTATATAAATTTTTGAATTTAAATATTTTTAAAAAAGGACTGAGAATATGGGTAGTAAAAAATGTTTTGAATTTCAATTTGTTTTTTTAAGGCATTTAAAAATCTGTTAAAAATTGTTAAGTTAAATTATGAAATTTATTTGAGTCATGTAGGTTTGGTTAGAGTAGATGTCACTGTTAACCTTCGATTACAGTGGGGGTTCTTAGCAATATGGCATTAATATTCTCATTCAGGGGGAGAAAATATTTAGAATTTATGATAAAAATTTAGATTAAATAAAATCGATGAATGACAGTAAAACGCATCCAATCCATTATGGTAATAGAATTATCTTTCAGGTATCAATTCATTATAATTTTCATTAACCACAGCAAATATATATGAGGAATATCACCCAATGGTTACAATTTATATAAAAAAGGTAAACTAATAGTACAAAATTAACTCGATTATTTGAAGAATTTCAAAAATTTCACTAATTTTCTTGACATTCGTGATTTATGAATCAAAATCTTTACTATATAAATTTTGAAAAAAATATAACTATTAATCATAATAAAATATTTATCGTTGAATTTGAAATTTACATTTTAATCCATTAAAAAAAACTGATATTAAATATTTTGAAAATGTTTAAAGAATTTTGAATTTTTAAATTTTTCATCTAAATATTTTGCTTTTCAACAAAAATATTACTTTTTATACATTTTCAAAAAAAGAAAATTGTTAAAATAATTTTATTTTATAGTTAACAGTTTAATCTATGCAAAAAACTTTAAATTGGCGCCCAAAAGACGTCCTAAAAATATGTATATATAAAAAAAAAATAATAAAATAAAATAATTGAAATTTTTGAAAATCTTTTGCACGCATTTTTGGTTTTTCTTGGCAAATATAATTTTTTTTGTTTTTCAAAAACAATTGTAAATATAATTTTAAATTTTTTTTTTTTGTACAATTTTATTTTTAACGCAATCAGACAAAATTGCAATTGTAATTTCCGCCCAACTAAAAGTGACAAGGTTATTTCCGTACAACAGAGGTTAGCCAAAAAAATAAAATAAAATATAAGTAAATAAAAATAAACCTTTAATATATTTTTAACTAAATGAAGTGGCAAATTAGACTTACATAAATAATCAAGGAAATTTTTTTTACTAAATTATACCTATAAAATAATTTAATTATTAATTAGTTTACTAAAGAGAAATAATAATTCAAATATTTTTTCTTTTTTTGCTTACTAAAACATTTTTAATGTCAAAATTGGTTAACCATTGAAAGTTTTATGTAATTTGTAATTTAAAAAAAAAAATATAATTAAAAGATTATTTTTTTAATTTCATATATAAATCAAATTGAAAGCAAATTCAAAAACATAACATTATGTTATAAACATAAAAATTGGCGGGACACAACACGCGTTTAATCACCATTTCTGTTTTATTTTTTTTCAAAACATTTTCGAATTGACCTTAAGGATTTATTTATAGAGACAAGAAGAAGAAAAAATAAATAATAATAATAATAATATTAAATATAATTTATAATAGATTATTTTCCAAATGTAAACAATTAAAACGAACTAAACGAAATAAATAAATATTAAGAAGAAGCAAGCAAAAAAACATTGAAAAATAAATATTATATAATTTTTTTTATGTTGATTAAATATCTTATAGCTCTTAAATTTTTAATTAAACAAAAAAATGTGCCATAATATTTTATATATAACAAATTTTTTATTTTTTTTAATTCTCAGCGTCGAAAGCGTACGCAAACAATTAGAATTACTTAGAGAGCTTCTTAGACGAATTATAAAAAGTTATAATTAAGAATAATAATATTAAATTACTTTATATGCTGCTGGTGTGGCGTTAAAGGGGGTGCCTTATTATAGATTTATTTCTCACTATGATACATTGAAATAATTAAATTTAATTATAGTTTACATCTAAAGAAAAATTTTAATTACTATAATTTTTAACAGGTGTCAATTTTAGAGAGCCTAGGTCTAACCGTATCTCTCAAACATTCTACAATTGTGATTTTTTTCAAAAATTTAAGTATATAACAACTTAAAATAAGTATTAATAATTTGAAATTTGTCTCGTTCCATAAGTTGTATCTAGTAGCATAAGAAAATTGAAGAAAATTCGATCCTAGAGTTGAAAAAATTCAATAGAATAATTAATAATATGGGCTCGTTACATTCAGGATTGTAAAAAATCATAGAATTTTCCAATAACTTTGAAAAAACGAATATATATTGGTCAATTGATTTTCTAGAATTTGTCCATTTTTTTTTTAATTCTTTCAAATTATGGAACTTGTAACTGACATTGAAAGGTTAAGGATAAGCTTAAAATCGGTAATGTGATTCAATGGAGAATCATTATCGAAATGAAAATAATATTCATTGCTTGTCACATTTTGAACAATTATTTAAATGAGCTCAAGCAGGTTATAGTGTTGTAGGCTATAGTAGTTTTTTGAAGACTTTTCATTTTCATGGCATAAATTTCACAAAAATTCGGAATCTATAATTTCATTCAAAAAAGGGATATATATGGCTGAAAAGCCCTTGATAAAAGTTCAATATCCCAACCTTCAAAGTATAAATGGAAAAAAACGAACTATAAAATATATAGCAGCAATACAAAAATCATCTTTTAATTCCAAATTATTCTACCAGATGTCTCACATATTTATTTAATTTATATATAAATTAAAAGAATTAATTACTCTCGGTATGATAGTTCAAGGATATCTAAACAAAAACACGACAAAAAAAAACAAAATTTTGTATAATTAATTTTCTTAAAACAAAAACAAAACAGAAAAAATGTTTAAAGAAAATATCAGACGGGACGACGTATTTATGTACCGAAAATATTTCATTTTCATTTTTATTATAAAATAAAGAAAAAAAAATATTTATTTCAAAAATATCAGAAAAGAAAAATTGAGTTTTCCTCAGATTCTCATAAAAATTTTCATATAAAATATGTTTTTATCTTGATCTAAGATGACAGGCTATTGATACTTTAGTGTGCTTGTCTTAAAAGGAAGACCTTGAATAATAATAATAATCATTCTATTAAAAATTATAGCAATAAAAATGAAAATCTTTTTTTTTTTTTGAAAAAAAAAACTGACTTCAAGAGCATAAAATCCATTAAATATTTTTTTTATTGATAGACTTCGGATTAAAAATTGAAAAATTAAATGAAAAAAAAAAAATATGAAAACAAAAAATTTACAGAAATAAAAATTTATGATGAGTTTTGAGTGGTTTTTGCGATAACCTAATAAATATTTCAATTTTATAAGTTAAAAAAAAAAGGCTAACCGAAAAAAAAATTATAATTTTTTTTTTTGCTTTGACAGGCTGAGCAGATTTTATGTTTTTTGAAAAATTTATAAATAAATAATTTAAGGATAAATCAAAAAAAAAAATATGTAATGATATAACTAAAGAAGATTATTTTGTTAAGCTCATAAACTTTAATTTAACCCTTGTATCCTTTAATTTTAAGTTTTTTCAACATTTAACATTTTTTCAATTGCTTTCAATTTAGATTTGAATTAATTTTATTGAAATATTAGCCAAATGGAATCAAATGGAATTAAGAAAATTTAAATATATAATCTATTAAGAACTTAATTGTAAGAAAATTTTTTATCAAAATTAAAGAATTAATTATAAAATTCAAATTAATATTAAATTTCAATTAATTTTGATAATAATTTCGATAATTTATTTTGTATACATTATAATATTCGGATATTAATTCCGAATTAATTACGAGAACGATTCTAATATTTTACTAATATTTTATTTCTGATATTATTTCCATAGTTTTACTAATATTTCAGTAATTATTTCCTTTTATTATTAAATTTATTAATTTTAATTTTATAATTTAAATATAAATGAAGGAATTCAATCTACACTTCCGTCTAAAAACTATATATCGATTCTTTATATGCATATTTTTTTTTTTGGGCGTTATTTCCATTTTGAATACAAAATAAAATGGTGAATAAAATTAGTTAATTTTTATGAGTATTAATATTAATCTCGCAGAGTTATAAAGTAAATTATTTTCAAAAAATTAAAATTGATAAAGGAAGATAAAAAAAAAATTCTTTCGGATATTATTTCCTTATTCTATAATAATTACAATTTACTATAATATTTATATACTGGCAATTGTTTATCATGTTTGAAATATTAAAAAAAAATCAATAAAAAATTAAGTTATCCAAATTAAATATTTAATGAATTTAACAATTTTGAATACCAGAAATCCAAAAAAAAAAAAATACTAAGCTGACGTAATTTTTGAATTTGTATTAGGATTTTTTAATAAATTTAAAAATATATTATTTCAATTTAACGTTAATATTTCTTAGAAATATTAAATGCCATAATAAATTCTTCAACATTTCAATATATTTTTTCCCTTCTATAATATTTTCATCCCAAAATCAAAAATCTGTTTAAAACATTTGATCGATTACGCAATTTTCAAGATCAATAAAAAAAAACTAAATTGGTTTTTATTTTTTTTTTTCATTATTATTTTATTAATTGATTTAAATCAATAATACCGAAAAATCCAAAAATCAATGAATATCTAAATCTTTATAATTCTTTTACATTTTTTTGGTTTAGAATTTTTTATAAATCCATTTTCAAGGAAAATTATAATATACACGACAAATTCAACATAATTTTTATGATTGATAATAAAAGATATAAAATGATTTCATATATAAATTTATAAGATTGTTTTTTTTTTGGAGGGATCTTTTCTTATATTATGCTAAAATATTTTTTTTTAAGACTTATAAATATTTTTGAATAAATGTCAAAAGTAATTTAAGGAAAAAAAAAGCATAAAATTCCTTACCATTCCATTACACAATGATACCGAAACAACACTATTCTCATCATTAAGAACATGTCCTTTATAATGACAACCTAAATGATGATGATCCTCATTATGTGAATGATGACTATCAGATTTATTTTCATAAACGTGTGTGACCTGAAATAAAATGAAATTTTTTTTAAAAGGATTTTTTTTATTTTGTTGGTATAATAATTTTAACAGAGCTGTTAAGTAATGCATTAAATGATTGCACTAGTACTATAGATAATTCAAAAGAGTCTACTTTACTGTATTACTTATCAAAATGTTGTATTGGTAATTTCTTAAATAATTCATTAAGTCAAAATATAATAAAAGTAATTGAATTAAACAATTCCAGTAATTCAATTATTTAAAGGCTTGATAACTGAAAGAGCTGTCATTGAGATAAATTAATTAAACTTAGTAAAGAAAAGTAATGAATTACTTTTCTATATTATTAGGCTATGTATGACTGACTACTAACTTAATTTGTACTTGAAATACAAATAATTTTTAGAAATTATTGTGTAAACTTTATTGCAACTTCTATTTTGGCAAAATTATTTTTGTAACAAATTAAAATTTTTTAGGTAATCTTTGTGAAGAATCATGAATAATTTTAATCTCTGACATAATTTTGTATATTTGAAATACTAAGGTAGTATAAATTACTTTTATAAAAGTAATGCAATATTTATTTAACAACTCTGAATTTTACACTGATGAATCAAGAATTTGTGTCAGTTTAAATTTTTGGTCGTCTGCTGTAACTTTTTTTTTATAAATTTTAATTACTGTTCCAAATTTATCAAATAAATGAACCTGTTATACGCGCACCCCAAAAATATCAAAAGAAAATAATTTGTATATAAAATGTTGACTATTAACGCATAAAAACATTAATAAAAAAAAAAAATTTCGTTAATGCCCAAAATTCACGGAAGTAATTTAGTTCAAAAGTATAACAACAAACATTAAAAATTTTCATTTTGTTAAAACTGCGAAAAAAATTTATAATATAAACTTTTTTTTTTTTTTTTTGAAAAATTAGGCCACGCAATATTTTTTTTTAAACATAAATTATGGCAAAATTTAATGTTTAATACTGGAAAAAAAATATATTAAAAATTGTGTCGATAATTTTATTGATACTTTTTTTTTTTTAAAAAAAAGCACAAATTATAATGTTGATGTATAAATTTATGTTTATTAATGTTTAGAATCATGTCAACTAATTGCAAATACATGACCAAAAACACCATAGGAAACTCTCGCTATATACGCAAAAATTAACGCATTTAAAAGTTTTCCATAAAAGTAATAATAATAATAATAAAAATTTGTGGCAAAAAAAAATGATTATTTAATTTTATATTTTTGCTGATGTAAGCCAAGCAAAAGTGTTACTGTTTTTGCTTTTTGTATTTGTAGACTGGGACATTTAAATATTTAAAATGTTTCAAAAAATTGAAAAAAAAAAAAAACAAATTAAAATTAAGCATTCAAAAGTTGAATTGCATCTACTCAAAGAAAAAAAAAGTAATATTATTCAATTTATGCGAAAGATAAGACGACGACTAATTGCAATCATGTAGGATGAGTTAGGGTAAAGTAGAATTGATTTTGACATAAATCAGACAAGTGGAATGATTATTAATTTTAATTAAATTTTTGTTGGAATTTGTTTTCTCGTTTTTTATTGATTATGTTAAAAATTGTTTTTTTTTATGTCAGATTTTTATGTTCAATATGTCAAGATAATTTATGATAGCTCATTTAAATATGTCTAGATAAGTTTTGAGTAATTTTCAATGAATCTTTTATAGAATTTCTTTATAATTGTTAATTCTTGTTTGTTGAATTACAAATTTAAAATGTGGCAAGTATATTCTTGGTAAAGAAATTAGATAATACAATTTTTTGAATTTAGTTTGACATTTCCACAAAAATGTAATTTACAAATTTCGTAAATTTGCTGGCAAAAAAAATTTGTAAATGATAATTTGGCAAATGACATTTTCTAGATCGGTTGAAGTATTGTATTAGAATTAAAATTCTTCTCATTCTTATACATAAAAACTGAATCCTAATTTTCATTTTGGATAAAATTATCTTATTTTGTCATAGATTGACAACAAAATTGTCCAAATTTAGTAAATTTTACAGCATTTTTGTCCAAAACTTCCACATAGAAAACGAATATCCATAAAATTAATGTCAAAATATCGTCAAATTGGCTTGGAATTTAATTAAAAATTTGTCTTCGTAAATTGACAGAAAATTGAACATATTGGCAGCAAATTTTAAAATCGCTGGCTACAGTTTTTTTGTATTGATAGAAAATTGAAAATATTCCTATTTTCCTAGTCCAATTATTTAAAATCGGTAGAAAATTAAAAAATTGTGCAATAAAAATGCCAAAATTTGACGATGTTAGAATTTGTCTGCCAATCTGCCAATCTGCCTATCTGCCCAAATTCGGACATTAATTCTAAACAAATTTGGTTGATATTCCTTTTACTTGCTAAATTAATTTGGTACATGAATTGTAAAAATTTTTATCAATTTGGATAATTTTAAACGAATCCAATATTAATAGTAGGTACATATTTCCAATTGATGATTAAATATCAAATGCCATTTAAAAAAATAACCCCAAAATACCCTAATCCGACTAACAAATTTTCTGTTTTTTTGCTTAAACATTCAAAATTATAAAATTGAAATACTAATAATAATAATTTTAAACATTTATATTTATATTCAGATGTTCTTTAAGGTGACACATTGTCTATGCTTGCATAATATCTTTCCACTTACAAAAAAAAAAGCTGGCAAATTATTCCGTCCGACACCTAATATTAAGTTGGTTTTTTTTTTTTTTTAATGTGGGCTGATAAAATTAACATTCAAGAATTTTTTCTTCTTTAATTTTGTATTTTTTTTTGAAAATGTCTGTGCGTATATAAAAAAAGCAATTCAATAAATTCAATTAGAAAAATTTGCAATGTAGGACGTTCCGTCATCGCGCAGACAATAAAAATAATGTCATTGCGTGTTGTATTCTCTCTGGGTTTGAATTTTTTTTTTATTAAAGAGACCTAAATATTTATTCAGGTGGGTTATAAAAAAGGGTACAATCGCATTATTATAATAATAATAATAAATTATATTGATAGTAGACAATTTTAATGACAATGGGAAAATATTGAATTTGCAGACACATTTATGCTGCAGTTACATATACTTTTTTTCAAAGTAATAAAATTGCATAAATTTCCTGATTTGTCGTCTTGAAATTTTTATATTCAAAATTTTATGTCTTTGTGCATCCAGAGTTTAATATATATATATATATGTTAATTTACCTTTAATGTGCTGTGCATAAATGATGTATCTTGATATAATATTAAATGTAATTCATGACCAAATGCATTTATTTTATATTCAGGATGTGGATCCCATATTTTACTTGATATATTTCTATAATTTCCAGTTATTTTATAGCCTTGATAATATTCTAAAAATATAAATATTTAAAATGTATAATAATTTATGCGATTAATAGTAAATAATATGTAATTGTAATATTTAAATAGTATACAAAAAAAAATCATAATAAAATTAATTTTCTATATTATCACCGACTCAATTGATATGAGTAATTAGTAGTTTAAAAAAAAATAGTATATTAATTAAAAAAAATTATAAACGCTAATAATATGTTTGCAATTATAATATTTTTTTCCAATTTTCATAATTTGTATTTATTAATTAACCAAGAAAATCGAGTAATTATTGTAATAAGTGTATCAAATGGAATTATCTATCGTATCTGGAATGTTACATAAATATTTAAATATATATAATCAAAAAAATTATTTACAATTCAATTATAATAAAAATGGCAATTTAGTTAGATAGTTAAAAGTTATGTACAAATTTCCCTAACAGGAGTTAGTAATTTTCAAAAAGTTGACAGTATTTCCCAATCACATTTCATAAATTATACCAATAATTTATAAATTATCATTAATTTTCCGAAAATCTGGTAAATTACACTAATTAAAATTATGGTTTCAATAATTTATTATACATTTTAACTGAAACAACTAGGAATTTAAATTTTTTTATTGCCTTTTTTTTCGACATTTTTGACATTAATTGTCATTTTTTCAACATTTTTTACATTAATTATCAAAATATTCGACATATTGATCAAAATTATAATTTGTCGTATAGTTTTAATAATTCTCAGTTAAATATCAGTTATGTTTCAGTTGTAATTAAGTTAATGTGAAATGTCAAAATCATAACAAATTTATCAGTCAAAATTAAATAAATATCAACAAATTGGACAAAAAATTATCCTAAGAAAAAAATTGAAAAAATTATTTAGAAAAAAATTATCACATATGTTCAAAAAATGTCAAAATATTATTTAAGTTATGTCAACAGTTTCATCAAAATGTCAATTATTTCTAATATTTCATTCGAATAAAATTTCGATATTTAAATATACTAATTTATTCCCTAGTTTAATTTAATTGTAATTTTTCAGATTAAAATCAATTAATTTGAATTTTTAATGAGCTATAAAAATGTCGAGAATAAAACTGTCAAAATATCACAGCTTCATATTTATATTAAAATTTTATACTGAAACTGAGAAATTCATAAAATAATAATTATAAATCAACTTTTAATAACTAAACTTTCATTTTAAACCAGAAATAAGTTTTTTTCTTTAAATCAAATAAAAATCAAATATTTATTTATTTTTAAATTGTTTGGTATAAAAATTAAATTTTTTTTTTTATTAATAAAAATTAAAAATCTTACTTACCACCAATAAGAGTTTTATTACGTTCCGATGCAAATAATAAATCTTCGGTGTGCAATGGTAAATGATGAATTTTAGCTGGTTTTACAAATTCTTCATTTAAATTATTATTAATATTTATATTATTATTAATAATTTGCTGTGTTCTATCTGTTGTTTCTGTAAAATTATGTAATAAAGAAAAATAAAATAATTAATATATTAATCAATTTTATAGTTTGCATATAATATTTTTGTTGTTTTGTTTACAATTAAACTTTAATAATTAATCATAATAAAATTATATTACTATCACTAACGGGAAGAAAACAGAGACTTTTAATATAAACGTCAAGAGGATCAAGGATAATAAAATATGAAAAATAATTAGAATAATAATAATAACAACAACAACGATTTATGTAGGTGTGTTTCATTCGTCAATTAGCAAAACTGTCAAAAATATAACAAAATTGATTATTTTTCAAAATATACACGCGTCAAATATTTGTGATGATGACAATTTGGCGCCTGAATTTGACATGCAAATATTTTTCTATACAAAATATTTTTGGCAATATATCAAAGAGAAATCTACTTAAAAAAAAAATTTGATAAAAAATAAAAATTTAAAGAGGAAATAAAAACTATTTTTAAAAAATATTATAAGTTTAGTAACAAACTATAGATAAATATAATATAGTTCTGATAATTGGTATATGATCAAAAAATAATCTAAAAAAAAACTTCTTCATCTAATTATTTAATATAGATTCACGTGAAATTGCAGATTGAAGGGGAATTATTTATGAGGTAGGCGCATAGACTAGTCCCACAACAGGCTGTTAAGCCAAAAAATAATAAGAAAATTGAATTTTATATCAAAATTGCTATTCACTAATTTACTTAATTGATTTAACTGAAATTTACGATATAATTCTGAATATATTTGTGCATTTTCAGTTCTTCTTTGCACAAAATGTCATTAGTTTCACCTGTTCTTTCATTTGAGTTCTAAATCAATTTAGTAAAGCCTAATATCTAATACTCAACTTGTAGTTTAGTCATAATTGATATTGAACGTATAATAATCCAATATTGTTTTAATAATTTATTTATATTTTCTCTACTTAAAATTACCATTTTTTCTAAAACAATTTTGTAAAAATGGTAATCCCCGAAAAATTGCAATAAATACCAATGCCACATTAGCATTAAATTTAAATAAATTAAGTGAATATCAACATGTACTCAATTTAATTTTTTGTAAACTTAAATTACTTCAAAATAATTTTTCTATTTTATTTTAGTTTTTCCAATATTAAAGCATAATTATCAAAGCGTGTAGGTTTGCAAAGCATATATGAAAATTAAAAGTTTTGTAATATATCGTAACTTCTAAAATATTTACAAAATAAATAATTTGTTCTTAAATTTTGTAATTCTACGATAATAATTGTGAATCATGTAAACAAAAAAAAAATGTTATTAAAAATTTAAACCCACATTTTATTTGGTCCACTAAAAAAATTTGACACATAAAATTGATCAAGCATAACACAAATTAATTAAGATATGTAAAAAAAAAACATATAAAAAATAAATTTTCTGTACTATTTCCAATAAAACACACCTAATTTTTTTTTTTTTTGCGTAATCTTATCTCGTTTCACAGATTTATTGCACTGGTGATTAAAATGGTGATATAAAAAAAATTTCAAAATCTCAAAATTACATAAAAAAATTTTTATTTTGTACAATTGCATTTTAGAAAAAAAAAAACAAATTTATTCATTTATTATTGTTAATTAAAGTTTTATTGCATTTATGCTCTTTCATGTGCCTAGGTTTAATAAATTTCAACATATTTTTCTTGTTGAAATTTATTTTTTACATAAAATATCACAAACAACAGCAAATTTTTTTATATTATATCCAAAAAAACTATTACAAAATTTTGTGTTGCAAATTTATAGTTTCCTTAAATCATAAATAACAAAAACGTAAAAAGTTTATTTTTTTGTACAAAAAATAAAAAAGTTCTGCAATTAATTAAGACAATTTTTCTATATGTATAAAAAAAATTGATTTTAATTACAGTGTTAAGTTTTCGCTCAAAGATCATTACAATTTTCACAAACAAAAAATGAAGAAGAACATAAATTGAAATGATTTTTCTGCGAAATTTTCTTTGCAAAAACATTGAAAAAGAAAAAAATAATTAATGCAAAATTTAATTTTAATTGAATTTATATTTTCCTGCAAAATACGCAAATTTATATATGTTTAAATGTTTTGGAGAAAAAAATGTATGTACGTCCAGTTTTATAGGATATTAAAAAATTTATCTTTTCACTTTACATGCTTTAAAAATAAATTAATGTTAAATTTAAAAATTATGATTTTCCCTATAAAACTTCATTTTTTCTTCTCTAAATCATAATTTAATTAACGAACTTCTTTATACATGAAGATCTAACATATATAAAAATTTAATGATTTTTCTTCTGTCGAACAAACCAAAACATTGTTAATAATTAATGAATTTAAAAATAACAAAAAAGTTTTTTTTAAATTTCCTCCTCTTAACGAACATTAAAAATGATTTTAAATTAAATGTAAAATTACATTTAATGATTTAATCTGTGTATGTTTATTATATAGAAAAAAGATTGAAGATTTTTTAAGTCCTGGTGAAATGGTATAGTGTAAATTGAGGCAACAATGATTAATCGATTTGAAAATGTTTAAGGATTAAAATTATTTAGTGTTTATAACTTTGAATGTTTTTATAATTTAGCCTCAGGAGATGCAACAGCATTAAAATATTATGTGACCACAAGACAAATGACCTATAGTGATATTGGGAGAATGAAATTTTAGCAAAGAAACGAATTTTACATAATGAAACGATCATGTTGTTGATCGAATTAATATGTTTTGTTGATGGTCTACTTTAGGATCTTCAATTGAAACTGGTCCAAAATTCTTAAGTCACTAAATTGAAATTTTAATACACTAATTCGACATTAATATTTTAATACACTAATTCGACATTAATAATATAAATTTACTTACATAAACTTTCATCTCCACATTGTGAAACTAATTTTAGGATTTGTTACCAGTAAACTATTAAATATTACACAAAAAAAATTATGATTTAAGGAAAAATTGTAAGTTTAGCCACAAAAATTCGAATTCCATACTATCACATTGTTCGTTACATCAATTATTCTACTTGAATTAACCATTTATCTCTACATATTCTTCTTCAAAGACCTCCTAGTTAAGCAAAAACTCTCTGTTTAATATATAATAGTAATAAAAAAATTATATTTCTAAATAAATTTCCCTAAAATATTAGACATCATCAGAGAGTATAGAAAAAAGAAACTTACAGACTGTAATAAATTTAATAGTCTTTTATGAAGGCAAAAAGCAACAACAAAACAACCTTGCACAATTTTTAAAATATTTTCTATCTTTTAATACATATTTATATTTTTATTTTTCAAATAAAAACCGCGAAAACCGGCAAAAATTATGAATCTTTTTTTTTTTTTTTTCATTTTTGGCTTCTATCCAAAGATTCAATTTTATAATTTTCTTTAATACATAAGCTAAACATTAAACTTTTCTTATATACGTAAATGTTCAGCGCCAATAACGTCAGAAAAATTAGAGATGATTTGAATTGTTGGTATATTAGATAAATAAATTGAAGGAATTTTTTAATCCGATTATTAAAAATGTTTGTTGTTGAAAATTTTCTACGAATTTTCTTCAATTTTAAATTAATAACCGAAGAAAAACAGTCAAACCTATTTGAAAAATTTAAGTTTTAATTCTAATAGACTATTTACACTATGCAGTTTAGGAATCAATAACTAGTTGATTCCAAATATTTTGAAAAATATGCGCAATCAATTTACATTTATTTTTATTTATGCCGAAAATGAAAAAAAATGTAAATTTTATTTAAATAATTTTTGATAATTTCAAATTTTTTTTAGTATTTATCAATAATTTGTGACAATTTTATGGAAATATTTGTCAATTTTACAATAATGTTTGACATTTTCTATATGTCTGGGCAATTTTCCATAAGTTTTGACAATTTTATAGTAATTTTTAAAAATGATCCATATATTCGTGGTTTTTCAGCTATTTATGACAATTTTAAAAAGTACTAATAATTATCACTGTTTTTTTTTTGCCAAATTTTCAATCTATTTTGATAATTCTCTAATTTGATAATTTCTGCATAGTTGTTGTTTTATAGTTAAATAATTTTTAATAATTTGTGGCACTTTTTAATAATTTTTGACAATTTTTTTGTAATCTGACATTTTTCATTTTTTAATCTTCTGACATTATTCAAAACTGTTAAATGAAAATGGTATCTAACTATGTAATCTAATCCAATTTCTATTAACCATTTTGGAAATCATTTATGTGGGAATTTACCATTAGAATATAAAAAAAATAATCTAATTAAAATTCAGACAAAAAAAAATTAAATGCAATCTTAATGAAAATTTATGCGAAAATTTTATTATTTTCAATTTTGCCAAATTTTTTTCTTTAATTTTATAGCTCAATTTACAATTTTTTTTTGTTTAACTCTTTTATGGATTTTCAGAAATGAATTTTACTTTTAATTTTTATTTACAACAGGAAAACATATATTCTGTTTTTATTTTTTTGGGTGCAAAAATTATGTACAAAAATTATAAATTTGAATTTTCCACACATAACAACAAAATAGAAAATTTATGTTTTAACACGTGCTGTGAAAACATTTTTATTGCTAAAAATTTTTTTTCTAAAATTATTGACTTTGAAGTTTTCCAACAAAAAAACAAATTTTATTTATAGAAATTTTTTTGTTTTTACCATAAACTTTAATAGACGATAAATGAAAATTTTCTTAAATTTTCACTTTAAATTAAGTGCAATTAATTTATTATAAAAAGTCAAACAAACAGAACTTAAAGTTAATTGACTGACATTAATTTTTAAAGTATTGGCGCTTAAATAAAATATTTAAAAATATTAGATTGTTTTTTTTTTTTCATTTTTGAAATTTTGAAAATATTTTTATAAAAATTACGTAATTTTTTTTTTTTAAATAGATTTAATTCTGTTTTTGGGGATGGCGCTATACGACTGTTGTGTACAGATTTAAATTACAAATTGAATTATGAATAATTAATAATATTTAAAATAAATAAAAATTAATTATTCTTTTGGCGTAATTTTTATATTTAATTACAATTTCGTGGGTAGTTTTTCGAATTTTACTAAAATAAATAAATAAATACTATAATTATTTTTAATATATTTAAAATATTATTTTTCCTGTCAAGATTTTATAATTTTGTTTTCTTACTTTTTGGGTGACAAAAAAAAATCATATAGAAACAAATATATTTTTTTTTGTGTAATAAGAATGCAATTTACAAGTTCTATCTTGATTATTTAGAACCAATAATTAATCAATTTCTGTCAAATTGACAAGGGCATAACATGAAAATTTTCAAATTTAACAGGAAATTTTGTAATTTTTATGAAAATGTTTTTACATAATTTCAACATTACACCAGAGAAAAAAAAAATATATACATAATTATAATTAATAAATTAAAAATATATACTTAAACACAATTTGTTGGTTTTTGCGTTTTTTTTTTTGAAGTTTTAAATGTAGAAAATATTATTAATTTATTTTATTTGTAAAATTAATTAAAAACATTTGGAAATATTTCAAAATTTATATTAGTTTTTGTTTTTTGTTTTAAGAAAATTATAAGGTCATTATAGTCTCGGTGATATATTTAACTTATTTTGCAATGAACTATAAAAAGGATGGGAAATTGTTTTAATTATGTTTTAAAGTAGACGACGTATTATCAATTTTCAAAAAAAAAGTCTAAGAAAAATATTGTTCAGATTTGAAATATTTACGAAAATGTTGAAAATACTTTTTTTCTTGGCACAACAGATGTTTGAAATTGATATATGCCTCACGACACGACACTCTAGGCCTCCCGACATTCTATATTCTAATTTTAGGCCTATTAATTTTATTTAAGCAACGAGAACTATTAAGTTTCTTTGTATATAGAAACAATAAATTGGAACAAGCTTTATTGTGGTGAGTATTAATTTTTGATATAAAATGGACTCGAATGCTAGATTTTTTAATTAACTACTGGTACTCTACTTGTACTCTTTTAAATCTGAGAACTTAGAACGACGTCTTGTGGCTTCAGGTCTAACTCAAGATCTCATATAGACCACTAAAACTCACTATTGCTATAAACAGTGAAATAATTTAATTTTAAATTAATTTAAATTCAGTATTTTAAAACTTCCAAAACTATGGCTAAAAATAAGAACTAAGTATAATGGCTTAACAGTCAATTGCAATCAAGTAAGATTAATTCTTTGTAACAAGCATATAATTGATAAAAAATATATGTTTATGGTTTAAATCATAAATTTAACGAACAATTTTAGGTGAATTCTGTATAGTTAAACTAATTTCAATATGAATTAATTGTTATTCGATTTTTAAATAAATTTTCAAAGATTAATTCAAACGAAAAGGAAAATTATATTATTAGCTTATAAATAAAATCTAGACAAATTTCGTTTACAAAAGTTTACATTACAAAAAGTAATTGAAATACAATGTTATTAAATATTTTAAAATTAATTTGTTTATATTTTTGATAATTATTTTATTAATAAATAAATAATTTTATATGAATAATATTATTTTCTTATCTAACTTTTTGTAATAAAAAACATAAATTTACTTGTGTTATTTATATACGCGATTATTTAATAATCAAAAGAAATATCGCGAAGAAAGTTTTTATAGCTTTCGGATATTCCTAATCGAAATATAAAATAAATAATAAATAAAAATTAATTTTTATATTGCAAAAATTTATTAAACTTAAATAAAATTAAGTAAAATAAAGTAATATAATTTATTTTTCTTGTATAGTTTGAATTAGTCTTTGAAAAGTTGTATAAAAATTATTTTATACGCTTGTTGAACCACTGTTAATAATTAACAGCTGTTTAACAGGCGTATAACAGTTTTTTTTACTAAATATTGACTACACGAAAATTTAGACTATAAAAAAAATTACAGAATTTTCTGGCAGGGACACATAAATGGAAACTTTAATTAAATTAGATTTAAAACAAGAAGATTAAATTTAGATAAATCAAATTTAAGTCAATCCAATCATAATAATCAGAACGTCATAACATTCTTGTGATAGTTACACATGGTTGTTAGAAAAATTTAGAAATCTTCTTTGGTACAATCTTCAAGGATCTTATATGATTTTTATGCAGCTACACAAAATTACTCCTATTACTATAGGAAAAATTAAATTCAAATTAGTATAAGTAGAAAATACAAATATGTACAAGATAAAATAATTGTACATCTTGTATGATTCTATTTGACCTCAGCGTTATGATGATCATAAATCAATTTTACCTTCATGATGATATTTTTTGTTGCACAATTTCCTTAATGGGCCAAAACTTTCCCAAAAATATCTCGAAATTAGTTTTTTAATAATAGATATTACCATTTTCTAATTAACTTAGTTTCATTACAATTCAAAAAAAAATTTTTTACCTAGTTACAGATGTCCTTTTCCACAACAGTTTCCTCTTAATTTGAAATTAGAAAAAAAAAAGACTTTTGCTGGAAAATACGATATATCAAAAATCTTTAATTGCTTAAATTTATCAATCAAAAATTGTACAAAAAAGAATTCATTTTATCTGTCAAAATAGAATTTATCCTAAAATTTAAACTAAAAATTATAATTTAAAATACGAAAGTTTAGAAATTTTAATTTTTTAAATCTCAAAAAAATCTTTTCTACATTTACTAAAAAAATCTCTTCAAATTTTAATATTTTTATTTACAAAATCTTTCAAAGATAAATATTTAATATCAAAAAATGTTTTTCGTAAATAAATGTTTATAATTAATTATTTAAATTTTATAACTGTCTCAACTATAGAAAAATTATTTTTTTACAGTGTGTATGTTGCGTATTTATTTATAACAAAAAAAAAATATATTTCGTCCTTGAAAATTGACTTCTTTTTATGTTTTTTTTTTTTTTTTGAAACTATATTTATTGCTAATCCAGGAAATAAAATTTAAATATAATATTTTTAATATTACTTATCTTATAACATATATCTTAAAGCTCCTAAAAATTAAATAAAAAAATTATTTTACTGTGAAAATCTTTTTAAGTGAAAAATCTGTTTTCAATTATCTAGTAGAAGTTTTGTGCAAAATAAAAGCTTAAAGCCAAACCCCATCATAAAGCTAGTTGTATATAATCAAAATTAAGTATCCACAATTTTCTATGCTAACATTTTCTGTTTTTAAACGCTTCTCATAATAATAATTTATTGACTATGCTTATTAATAATAATAATTTTAATTTTTAAGATGTATCATTTAAAATATTATTATTATTTTTTTATAACAAGTACTTTCATTCTAGTCACGATTTCAAATAGTCCCATTCACAAAACTATACAACATTTTATATAGCATATAGGAAAAAATAAGCTTTTTACAGCTGTTTTATGTTTCATTTATTTGGTCAGAGCGACTAAAATGAAATGAAAAAAAAAACTGTTAAAAGTACTTATTGTCATTACAAAAAAAAATTATGAATAATTTAAAAAAAAAAAAATTTAAAATTAACAAAAAAAATTAGTCATAAACAAAGCTTAAATTAGGGTGGTGTAAAATTGGAAATTGTTAATTTTATTTTTAAAAAAATTTAGTATAGTTGAATATTTGCAGGTTAAATTCATCTTTTTACTATTTTAAATTGAAATTTTCCAAATGAAATTCCTCTTTTTCCAAATGTTAATTCATATTTTTGGAAAAAAAATTTAAAATCAATGGTAAAAAGGTACAAATTTGACCTTAAAAATCATATAAATTAAAAGTTCATTGAAAGAAGATGTACTACAATTAATATTGTAAATAGATCTACTACAATATTTGTGACCAATTAACATTAGTAAATTAATTGTGATAAGAAAATAAAAATTATTGTTTTATAGCTAATTTCACGTTCTCGGAGAGTCAAGGAATGTCGTAAGTAAATAGACTATTTTGAAATTGTGAATATTTTAGCCTCTAAGAAGAGTGTGAAACAAGAGGAGGTTTGAATTAGCGTATAGAAATATATATAAATTATTTGGTTAAAAACTATTATTGGGAATATTAATTGTACTAAAAAGTGTCAGTAATCCAATTTTAAAAATGTGAAAATTGCTTAGCAGTTGAGTCTAAGGTTTTTCGGACATTTTAAGACACTACAAAGCCATTAGCTTTGTTGCAATAAATTGTTTCTACGTTACAAAAGAATTTATGATTCGGAGTCCATATAAAAGTAGGTCCTAAATTACAATAAATTGTCTCAGGAAAACCTCTAAGTCTAAGAGATAGCATCACAGCGGGCTGTTAAGTAGAAAAGAGAAGAAGAACAATTGTTAATTGTTAATTATGTTAATTTTAGAATTGTTCTCTACACTGAACACTTTTGCAAATTAAATTAATATTTAATTAAATATTGAACCATCCTATTATCATATTAAATTTAAAAATTTATAATTATACATACATACTTATATGTATGCATAATAAAGTCATAAAACTGAGAAAAAAAAATTCTATTAAAACATTTATAATAAAAAAAAAATTAGCATAAAAAACATAGAATAATTTAACATAATTTCGTAATAGTAATAAAAAAAATTGTTGAATATTTTTTTAGTTGTTGTATATAATTTCGAAAACTATTAAGTAATTTTATTTTTAAGTACAAAGTAGTAAATTATTTATTATTTATAAATAAATTTCAAATAACTTTTTTTTTTGGTCTTTTGGAACTGTTTTTCTTTTTATATAAAATTTTTTATAACAATTTTTGTTTTTTTAATCATAAAAATTAATCAATTTGACAAGAATGTCCATTAAAAAACAATAGTAATTTTGATACACCACTTAAAACTATGTAATAAATATATATGTACTAGAAAATAAGGAATGCTGTTATCGAGAGTAAAAAAAATGTTGAAAATTATGTGGAACAAATTTTCATAAAACAAAAATACAATAATTTCAAGGGTCATTAAAATGAAAAAAAAAAAATTGAATGAATTATTCTTGGTCTCTAAACATTAACATAAATTTAACATAATTTTTTTTATTGAATTTGTTTTGGTTGTTAATTAATAGACGAAAATTATATAAAATACTATTTTTAAAATGTTTCTTAAATTAAATATGATTTTTAAAAAATTGGACTTGTTGATATTTTAATTGATTATAAGAATTATAATTATTTATTTCAATTTTTAGCAAATATTGACAAAATCCTTGGGAAAAAAGTAATAAAAAAAAAATTATAGAAATTTTTTGAATAAAATAATTAATTAATTGAAATATACTATTTTTAAATTTCAAAAGTTTTTTGAAAAATAGAAGAAAAAAATTCATATTTTAATTTTTAATTGAAAGTTTTATGGTATGACATCAAAAATATTTGAAAATGTCAACAAAATTGATAATTTGACTAATTATTAGAGGCGTTGAAAGCATTCAATGGAAATCTCTATTTTAGTTTTGAAATTGATTTATTTTTCTTGTGGCTTCACGAATGTAAGGTAACATTTTTGTATTTCTTGAGGTATTATCTCTCTGCACTTCAAATAACCCGTCATAACTGTGGATCAATGGTTACCATGATGTTGAAAAATTTTGTCTTCAGAAATCAAAATTTGAACTGTCAGATAAATTTTGAAATTTTTCATAGCCAAATACTAGTTTAGGGGTGGATGTGAGGAGAGATCAGAGATTGTAAGAAATTTGTAAGAAAATGATTGTAATGATGTTGGTATCTGTTATTTTGTTTTGTTGCCTACGATTTATGGAACCTTAAATATCCTCGTGGTATTACTTCTTCGTAGCATAGCAAATTGAATTTCAATATCTTCATTTTATTTGCATCGATATTAGTCCTTCATTTACTACTTGTTCGTGATTTTTGTTCCTAATTATATTCGGTTTAATATTCTTCATATATCCCAATGATTTGCAACTGATTTCATCTGCTACTTCTGTGAGATTGTCTTTAATATTATTAGCTAAATATATTGCCATCTTTTTAAGACATATCTTCACTTCAGTTGATACTGTATATTCATATGAACTTTTCCATATTTTCTTATTTATATGATTCACTTTTAATTCACAAACAATTTTACTTTTTTGCAATCTTCAAAAACGTTTTAATCATTTGACCATTTCAACATTCAAAATTTCATTAATTTTTGGACAATTAATAAGAAATTAGATTATATTTTTATATCACTAAATATAATTGCAAGAAATGAAAACTGAACAAAATAAAAGTTAAATTGAACTTGAATCGTGTTAAGATTTTTGCCATCCTTTCTTCTTATTATTTATTTATTTTTATTTTGCCGAAAAGGAAATTAAATTGAAAAAAAAATGATAAAGAATATTTCAAATTAAATAAAGGAAACTTACATTTTTACATATATTATGTAAAAAAAGAGAATTTAAATTCTTTGAATTATAAAATCGAAAACAATTTGTATACATTTAAAAATCGTGACTATGTTTTTTTTTTGAAACATGATTGGATTTCAAACAGACAAAATTTATATAATTTAAATTTACAGAATTTTTATTTCAAAATTGTAAAAATTCTGTAGATATTTCTGTTGAAAAACGATTTGCACGTGAATCCTTGATTAAATTTATATCGACATAATAAAATGGGAAGAATAAATGTAAAAAAAAACTTTAGAAATTAAAAATCAGATTTTTATTACAAAACTTCCCATCATTTAATTCCGTTTCTCTGTTGCACTGTTAAAAAATAAATTTTAAACAGTACGTGAAGATTTTTTTTGGCTTATAGTGACATTTTCTTATAGTTAAGAATGTAATTTAACTTTTAATTCAACTCAGAAGAGTTGAATTTAAAACAGATAAAAATCTTAGATTCAGTAGAAGTAAATATTATCTTAGTGTGAAAATTAATTCATATTTGACATCTAGACCCTTGGTATATGGTATATCGAGACCATTATTGTCTAACCGAGATATATTAAAATTTGAATGGTTGCCATAATATTGCGATGTCCTACAGTTTTTAAAAAACCATTGGAAGATTTTTGTCCATTATGTTGTCATAGATCTAAGTTTTACTTCAACCATATTAAAATATTTACATTTTTAATGAATTGTAACTGATATTGTGGAGATTCATTTGAATTATTGATTTAAACACTGACTATTATAAATCTAAATTATTGAATCTAAATTATTAAATAAATTTGGTCAAAATATTAAGTGCTTTACAAACGATACATTATTAATTATGTAAGACATGTAAGAAATTTTAATATTACTCAATTAATTACAATAAACTTAAAATTTTATATTAGGCTGAAAATATGCATTATAGAGCTTTATTTACTTGAATTTATTCGGAAAGTTTTCCCTGAACTTTTCAAGTTTGCTAAAGAAATTTAAAATTTCTTTAAAATAATTAAATTTTAGCACAATTTTAAATATGAACTTAATGGAACTATAAATTTGCTAACATGAAAGATAGACCGACGACTGCAGTAACCGCTAACATTAATTTCCAATTAATGAAACATTTGGCTAATCAATAGAATGGGGTGGCAAAACAAAGCAAATACATATTACTTTTAATTAGAATGAGCACTCATGAGAACTCACTTACACCGTAAATTCATTTCAGCTAAATTTGAAAAATAATCATTATTCTTGGTTATACTATATGTATTTATATTACAGTGTGTAAGTCTCTGATATATTATATATCTCAAACTGTTTCTTAAACTGATGATGATCTTATCTATAAAATTTTAAATTTTATTTTAATTAAAATTTTGAAAAGCGCGATTTGCCTTTAACAAAAAATTTTTAATATTCTCCTTTGGAAATTACAATATGTATAATGCAATTTAAAATTGCATTATGCTGACATATTATCTATAATCAATCAATATCAATTAAATGACATAAGATTAATTATTTTATAATATTAATATAATTTTGTCGATTTAGTCTGCTTGTCACGCTTAAAAATTATACTATAAATATACATAAATATATAATTTTTCTTTATTTAACATGCGATAAACATAATAATTATAATAATTAAAGCATGCAATAATTTAATATTCTTATAGCAAAATTTACTCTTCTCGTTTAAATAATAATAATAATAATAAAAGTTTTCTTTATCTTTATTATTATAATTTGAATGTGTGTTTTAGTTTAGAAGACGAGACCATATGTTTTTTTCTATCTTTCTTTAAGTCGGTATATACATAATTGTTAGATACAAACATAAATTTTATTTGTTCTACTAAACAAAGTTGTCAAATAAAACACAATTTTTGTTTTTTTGTTTTATTATTATTTTTGCAATTTCATAAAATAAATATTTTCTTTAGTATGTATACACAATTTTATTTAGGGTAAATAGGGGGAATTTTTTTTTTTTTTTGTTGATAAATAAACAAAATTTAGAATTTAAATTTCCGGGTGAAATATTGGTTGGGCGGATTTGTCTGATGTTTAAAGACTTTCTATAGATAAATAATATGTAAATTGTAAATGGTAAGATTGCCAGTGTCAGTGACAAGACTATAGACTGAAAAGAAGCAATTTTGGGACTTTTTGTCAACAAATTGTCAGTAGTTATAGTTATGTTGACAATTCCAGTTAGTTAATAAAGCAAAACTAATTCGGGACTAGAAAAATTGAAACGTGATTCTCATAAAACTGATATAAATTATTGTTTCTATTATTAAATAGAAATTACTATAGTCCAAGTAGTCGATATTTGTCACACGCGAGTCCATTTTCTGTCACAAAAGTAAGTTTTGATAGCACTTAGTATAACAATCGAAATTAATGATAAATAAGTATAAAATATTAACGATAAAAATCGATTAAAAAAAAATTAAATTAAATGCTAAAAATCAACAAGACATTTAAATTGACCTCTTTTCATAATTTACCTTACGGAAAAACAGATATTGTATGAATTATGGTGAATAATTTTCAATCTTCCTGATTCCAATAGGTTTACAATAAATTATTCCTATAAATGATTCAACCGAAAAACTAGTTCAAAATGCCACTGACCGATACCAAATTTAAAAAGCTTTATTTACCTTAATTTTTTCGGAAATAAGTGAGTAAACACCACGTGTGTTAATCTAAACTTTCAGTAATATAAACTTTTATAAATAATTATCAGATTATTGACCTGTTCATATCTGGAATTTTTCAGAATATTTTTTTTTTTTGGAAATTTTTCCTAACCAATTTTTTTTTCCTGCCTTCCCCAAATTATCCCCCACCTTTTCAAAAAATCTAATTTCTAAATTAAAAATTATCACTCTGTTACTATATACAAAATGTTTGCCAAAATAAAAAAAATTATGTTTGAAAAATTTTATATTCCAATTTTAATTTTTTTATTATCGTCATAATTTTTTTAGATTATATCAAAAAAAAAAATTATCTATGTAGAAATTCTAAAATTAGAAAAAAAAGCTTTAAATCAACTTAGAATTTTGTTCTTAATTTACAAAGCTGTTAAAAAAAAAATTAGGTTATTTATTTTTCACACGAAGGAAACCAGAAGGCCAACAATTATTTCTTGTAAATTTATATTCAGCTAAAAAGTTAGGAGGAAATAAAATTTAAATTTTCATATGTAAACAAAATGAATTTTCATAAAAAAGAAATTAATAAATAATATCATTTATAGGTTATGCTTATGTATATAATTATTTTAGCGAAATTCGATTTTTTTTAGAATTAAATGAACTTTTTTTAATATATAATTTGGGACTCTGCTTCTCGTCCCCAAATATGAATTTTATAGATCTAAGGAATCATCTGTTACTATATTGGGGTACAGAAAAAAATGTTAATTAAAATTTTGGAATTTCTCTTTTCGGAGGCTTGTAAAAAAAGAAATAGGAGTACTGAAAGATTCTTCAGATAGAAAGCAGATAAGAGTGAAGCTTCTTAAAATACATATTCTAAATTAAATTTCAAAGAAACAATTGATACCTTTGGAAAAAGACAATTTTTCATGTCATTGTTAGACTATAAATTAAATCTTTCTTCAATTCTTTATTATACTATTGGACAGAATATGATGTTGTGCTCCTTTATCGTATTTTTATTTGTATGATGTTACTTCATCACAATTTTACGAAAATAATTCTATTAATGTAATACTATACTTATCTATGCTTCCATTCCATTACATTAAATGTCGAATTAATTGTTAAACGATTCTGAATTTGCCATTCGGATCGAGGTGTCCTCGTATCTGTACACTGTTACTTTCTTAATACATTTTCGCATTAATTCAAACTATCATTTTAATAGTAGATAACAAATTTACAAGTTTTTGTATCATTCGTAAAGCTTTTAAAATTATTATAAATTTGTTTGATCGACACTTGGTTCGATTAATTGGTTTGATCGTATCGAACTCAAATTCGTGTCCTTTCCCAATAAATGTCATTTCCTAAATCAAATCTATCCTTTTTCGTTACATACAAATGATGAAGAAAATGATAAAATTTCACATCCTAAATTTCACTATTTAAATTATGAATTTGACAAAATTATAAATTAACATTATTTTTCCTTAAAAAAATTTCTCATCACTTTTTTTCACATTAACAACACCTTTTCTATATATGTATGTTATATATATTTTTTTTTCTATTTAGGCACAACATATTTAATTATTCAAATTGTTTAAACAGATAAAATTAGAGAGAAAAAATAACTAGTTGTTACTAGCATAATATAAATATTAGCATACTAAAACATTATTACACAGAATTTTTATACTCCAAAAAAAAACTTAATGACGCAAACAATTTTAATCATTATAAATGAAAGTTTATTTTTTGACTTATATAATTTTTTTTTTTTTAATAATTATAAGATAAAAATTTACGTAATGAAATCTAAAATTTAAAGATATTAATCATATAAGAAAGTATATATAATAAAATTAACACGAATTAGTAATTACTATAAATACAAATTTGATATGAGGTGATAACGAAGACGTATGCAAAAAAAAATAAATAAATTAATATTCTCACTAAATGCAAATAATTAAATTATAATTTATATAATCATAAGATCATATTTTTTTTTTTCGGTTACATATTTATTTATTAATCAATCATAAAATAAATATTATGATAAAAATTATTGCAGATTAAAATTATAATAATTTACAATTCATACTTTTTTTTTTTAACATAATTTTTGTTTGTTTTGTTAAAAGTGATAAAGTGAAAAAAAATTGTATCCAAAATCTTTCAAAATTTAAAATAGAAAAACTAACAAAAAACTTATTATTATTATTATATTTTTTAATAGAGATAAGATTTATGGGAAATATTTAAATAGATTGAATAGTGTGTGTTTATATCTTCTTTTTTTTTAGTGGTTTATACTTAATTACTAATTTTTTATGTTGAAAAACAAAACAAAAACAAAAAAACAAAGTTTTAATTATTATTTTGGCGCCAAAGCTTATCAGTTTTTATTTGACATTTATCATTTTTCTAATATAATGAAATATGAAATATGTATGTATATACATTATTATTTCAATTGTATCACAAAAAAAAAAAATAATCAAATTGTTGTCATAATCAGACAAGGTCAAATATCAGCTGTCAAATTTTATTTTGAAAATTAAACAAATTTCTGACCACTACTAATTTCAATATAAGTAAAGTTTTTACTGAACTTGTGTCAAGTTGTGTAGCTGATTAATGTTTGTAGCTGATTAATTCTATTTGTTTTATTAGACGAAAGGCCTATATATTTATTGCTTGACCTCCGTTAAAGGAGCTTATCCTGATATTATAATATTTTTAGGTTAAAATTTGTGTTTTTATAGAATTCAAATTAATCTTTTGTAAAAATTCATTTTCAAAATTTTTCTATTTGTTAGAAGTTAAATTTGTCAAATCAAAAATTTGTCGAATCAGAATTTGTCATATTAAATTTTGTCAAATTAAATTTGTCTTTTTCCAAAGTTTGCGTTTTTATTTTGGGAAATATAAGTTTTTGGATTGTAAAACTAACTTCTCTGAGCATTGCAAAGGCCAATTGTACATGAATTCTAAAACCATATACATATTCTGACTAAAAAATTGGCAAAAAATTTTTTTGAATTTGTCATAAAATTGGCAAATTTTTAATTTTAATCAAAATGTAGTAATTTTTCTTTATTTCCCACAGACTATTTTTTCTAGTCTAATAAATTTATTTCTACCATAAAATTCAAGATCAATCTAAAATACTGTATAATTACTGTAGCAATTTAAGAACCAATTTATTTTATATTCACAAAAAAAAAGCTATGTAAAAAAATTGTTCGAATTTATTTTCTTATACAAATATTTATAATCTTATTTTTATGCATATATATATCAGAAATTACGTGATTATTGAACGATTTACAATTCAGATTTGTTGTAACACTTAAATATGTTATATATTTTTTGATAAGAAAAATGAATGTTAAAACTACAACACAAAAGTGCATAATAATGTTTATTTATTACATTTTTATGCTACATTTTTTTTAAGTCGTTTATTTTTAGATTAAAAAGGGCATGGATATCAAATTTCCCCTATGTTTTTTGTATGTCAAAAAAATTTCAAACATGATATAGAAAAATCTAAATTTAAAATTTCAAAATTGAAAAATTGAAAGAAAAATATTGATTACGGCTGCAACGGCTTCAATATAATAACGTACTTGGCTACTGATAGATTATAGATGCCATGCCATTAATCAAAAACAACAAATTCTCAGAATATAAAAAAAGTATAGAAAGTAGAAAATTTTTTTGTAAAAAATTAATCAATTTTTCCTTAATGAAATTTTGATAATAAGATTTTAAGCGCCATAAAGGTGCTGACATCTACACATGTCAGAGACACAATAAATAATAAAAATTTAGTCTGAACTCATATATTATTATCACAAAAAACTTTCAACCAAATTATAAATTATATAATACAATGGGAGGGGGAGGTGGTTCTTGAAAAACATTTGATTAAATATTTGTGATTATATTTTAAAACATATTTTTTTTTTCCTCGACAAAATTAACTTTAATATTTTCCAATTTTTATTTTTTTTCTTGTCGACTTTGGTTAAGCTTTTAAATATATATTTTTTTTATGTAAAACACGAGATTTTATTTTCAATGTTAAATAATAAATAAGAAGTAAAAAAAAAAAAAAAGAATTATTATCAAAAGTTTAAATCTAGCACAAAATAGTTAAAATAGGAAAAAAAAAACTTCACAAAATCATTAATTTTTGAAAATTAATTTTTTCAAATATCTTGGCGCTTAATAAATAAAATATAAAAAGCTTTGTTTAGGACATAAAAAAGAACATATATGTATATACAAAACATTTTATTTAATACCTCATTATGTACAAAAAGATAAAGAAAAATTTAATACACGTTTTTGTTTTTATTTAATTTAATTTAATTTTATATAAGCTTTTTTTTTTTTTATAGAAAAAAAAAATAAAAGTGTTAAAATGATATTAAAATTACATATATAAAAAAAATATATTATAAACTTTTGAATCAATAGAATTTGCTTTTTATGTTAATTTATTAAAATTAAAATCGTACGATGAACTATTAAAAAAATTGGTAAAAATAAATTAAAAAACTTTTGATTAATTTTTATGTATATACGAAAATATTATGGATTTAGAGTGATTGGCGGAAAATAATGAAAGGGGGGGTCAAAATTGTTAAAAACTAAGTAAAATTAGAATGACATTGACAGCTCAGTTGTTAGTCTGTCTGTTAGTCTGCAGCATAGTATAAATTATATGTCAAAGCATATAGTATAAACTACAATTTTAAACCAATTGCTTATCTCTATTTGAACGATATAGAGCATAAAGAAATACTTTTTCATATTTCTTCAGAAACTCGGACATGCCGATTATACCAATTTAAACTATTTGAGGCTGCAATTATATGAAAACAGCATTCAATAACAATTTTCATTCGAATTATTTAAATGAAATTGTAAACAGGAAAATTGTAAATTCAATTATTATTTATGATTTTCTTGGGTAACTAACCCAGTATCGCCAAATTGGACAGAAATGAAAGTGCAGGTTACTTATTCTGGCCAGCAAGTAAATGGCTGCCTCATTATTCTAACGTGTAATTTACTATAAGTTACAAGGTCCACTTACTGCAAATTATACTCTCTACACAACCCTATCCAATTTTATGTAAGACTTAGAAGCTATTAATTATTTGATTGGTGATAAGGTTTTAAAATTTATTATTATACTAATTTAAAAGAAAATGAAAAAAAACTATTTATAGAGCTATTAAAAGCTATTTTACACTATAGTTCATGTCAGATAAAAGAGAAACCGGCCAAGGTTGTTTACTCGGAAGTTGTGTTGCCGAATTAACATAACATAAGTTTCTTAATATTTAGTTTATAAAATTTTGTAGATAATTTTAATACTAATCTTCTACAAACTATTTATTCAAAATTTAATTAGCATTTAAGAACCGTTGTGCTGGTATAGCAGAACAGAAGACCAATATTTACTATACATATTTTATTATAGTTTACTTAAAAAAGACTATACAAAAATTATAAAAGTTTTAACAGAAAATTGTGGAACAATTATCTGTTAAAAGTTCAATTTCCGAATAGTCTTCCCCATCATATGTACAGCAATTTGGCTGCATAAAAACCAAAAATTCCTTTATGGAAATTAATCTCTTCATAGAGGATAGTAGAATTACCTAAACGATCATAATTTTTAAATCACGTTGTTTTGCACTTCTCAACAAAATCTAACCTAACTTAGCTATGCGGAATTTTTCCTTTTCCAACACTAACCAATTAGTCTCTTATTGCCTATAATAAAATAATCAATCTTTGATATCGTATCGTAAAAATAATCTAAATGAATGAAATGACCTTGATCCAAAAAAAAATTTTAATCTCTCATCCAAATCACAATTAATTTGTGTCATAAATTAAATTCATTAAAATTTCCTACAAAATCAATTTACTTACCTACACATAAAAAAATATATCATTTTATCAAAATTATTAACACAAAAAAAAAAATCTTTGCAATTCTATAATTCCTCGAAAGAGTAAATCATATTCTTTTATACAAAAATGCAATTTGATATTTCATATTTTGTTCTATCTTAACTCAGAAGCCCGTCGTTCGTATTCGTAACCCTACAAAATTCTCATCTTACTAAAAAGATTCTACCGCAAAAAAAAAAAAATTTAAGTGATCTAAGCATAAAATTTTAATATGTACATTCTTCATTTTTGGTTTGAACCAAATCACGCGAGAAAATACCTAAATCAAACAACAATAAAAAATTACATTTTTATTCTAAGAAATTAATAAAGTCAACATTGAAAAATTATTAAATGAACAGAAAAAAAAAATTTTGGAAATATTTTTGTTATTTTATCAAAAAGCATTAAAAAGCACACGTCCGAAAACTTTTTGCATAACCCAAAAAATAAAATAAAAATTTAAATAATGAAAATAATTTTTGGTTGAAATTTTGAAAAAATTATTGTTTTATTATGTTCGGTAACTTCCTGTGGGGGTGAATAACGAATTATCGAACAAACACAATCTATAATCCGATCTTATAATAGTTTAATCATTGTATATAACCTTATTCTGTATTGTTCATGTATTTGAGTTTGTTCGATATAATTTTGTATTAAAAGCTCGAATTATATAAAAGTCGCGTGATTTTTTTTTAAATTTTTTTTTTTTGTGCTAAAGAGAATTTGATACTAAAGAAAATATTTATGCAAGATATAACAAAAAAAAACGAATTACAGGTCAAAAAACAGGTTAATCGAAAACGAAATCATTAAAAAAAAAATTGTTGAGAATTTAGAATTTTTTATATTATTTTAAAATCAAGCTCAAGTTTTATTGAATTTTTAGATATTAAGAATTTTAATTGATAAAATATTGGCCTGTGAATACTCTAGCTAGAGGCTATTTTATATTGATGGATCAACGAAATCAACGAATCAACGAAATCCACAGGGGAGTTCAGACCAACAACAACCAAATATAGTTTTTCTTACATGTCATTAGTTATAATCTCATCGTAGTTGACTTAGCCATGATAATTTTCTCAGTTTAATATCAGAGTTAGTTTTGAATACCAGTGCTTCCGCCTTTTGTAGGTCATTGGGGATGCAATCAGAAGAACCATTTATAATATAGGTACCTACATTTGATTAGAATAATACATAATATAATAAATGAATGGTTTTCCCCTTCCTGGTCGCAAATCGGGTGTCCAGGAGACTTCACTCCTATATTCAATAAATTTAAAGAAGTGATCCTGATCACATTTGAATCCAATGATTAAAAGAATAGCCCAGGTTCTATTTGTATCACTAAATCGAGGATTATAGTCGATGTTTATGGTAGTGGAGGATGATTTAAACTTATGACAAATCCGAAAATTAGTTCCTGATCTTTTGTTGGATGTAATCATTTCACAAATGAAATTTATATACAAAGAAGAAGTAACAATAGTTTTGATTGACAAACTCCTTTCTTCCGAAGCAAGAATTTTAATTAATAAAATATTGGCCTATACCAGGGGCCTATACCAAAAATAAATCGAATGACAAAATATTACCAATAATTTATAGACTTAAAAAGCCTTTAGGCAGAATTTAATTATAATTAAACTAAAATTACATCATTTATATTAAATTATTCTTATTCCAATTTCATAAAAAAAAAAACAGAAAAAAATGTAATTTTGAAAGTCGAAAAGTCAAATTTGAACCAGTTTCAACAATAAACATTCAACCCAAATGCATCACAAAACAACTCAAAAAAATATGATTTTTTTTATATTATGCACATTATTTACAGCATTTTATTTTTTTTTTTTGTTGAAATTATGTCAGATCGCAGACAAAATATCTGATCATAAATTTGTTCACAATAATTCTTGATTTATCAATACCATTTTAATCTGCCGGACAAGATCGCGCTCCCATATAAGTTTATTAAGTAATGTTTTTTGTGTAGTATTCTCCTCCCATGAAAAAAAAATATTTTCGACCGATGTAATGAATTATTATAAAGTATTACCCCAAAAAAAATCTCATATAAGGAATATCAACTTTTTGAAATTCGCACCAAATTTTAATGAAAATTTTTGATATAAATCAATCAATATTTAAAGATTTTTTTTACATCATCGATTGCAAAAAAAAAAACAATTTAAAATACTTTCCTTTAAATTGGCAAGTACACAACACCGCCCAAATAAAGTATATTTCAATCATTCAAAATTCAAGATCATATTAAACTGTCATTACTTTTTTTTTAAATCGGATTATATTATTATTGTGTACCAGTGAAAATATATACGTAACCAATTAATGAAATATTTATAATTTTAATTTCAGTTTCGATTACACAATCATCATAAAATTATATAAATTTATAGTTTCGTAATAAGAAAAGGATCGTAAAATTAAAAATTCAGATTGAAAAATGATCAAAAAAAAATTCAAGTTTGATAATTCAAAAAGTGAAATCAAAAATGAATGTCAATCTTTGGACTCTAAGCTCAATCAATTTTAATATTGAAAAAATCTTTGATGATAGTGACAAGATATAGAATTGAATATCCGCCAATCTTTTGCTTGATATTCTGTTCTTAACTGAAGACCACGAAAAGATGAGGAAAATTCAAAACTTTTGATTAAATTATCGGTCAATTTAGATTATATTATCTAAAATCTTCAATTACAGAATAGTTTTTGACATATTTATGTTGACTTTAAATTAAATTCCCATCCACTACAATTCTGCATATACACACAATTCGACGAATTGAATTTCGATTTTGTTCATATACTTTATTTGTAATTTAATATTTCAATTATATAAGATTTTTTCACACTTAAACTGTCGGGGACACAAAAGAACCACGTGATCCACCTATGCTTTAAACAAACAGATCAAATGGGAGGCTATTGCAATAGTGCGTGGATCTTAAATTTCAATCAAATTAAATCTTTTGAAATTAACAAATTTGAGCCTAATGACGTCCGTCACATAAAAACCGACCACGCAATTATTCTAACTATCGTAAAAAAATTAATTTAAATCGCTGATTTCATCAATAAAAATATATTTTATGAATGAAGGAAGTATGGTCAAAATCTAAGACTTTTTATCTTTTTTTTTCTACATCCTCGCGGTAGACTAAACTTAGTCATTATAAAAAATTTTAATTTTTTTTTTATGAGAATGTAAATTTAAACAAAAATAAACAAAAAATGGAAACGACAAAATAAAAATTATTTATTTATTTATTTATTTTGGTTGAACTTGACAAAAATAGCATGCAATTAAAGTTAAAAGTTGACAAAATATTCATTAAAATCATTTGAAATTTATAAATATTTATATAAAAAAAATATTCTAAATATATTAATGTCATTTACATTTACCAATAAACTGAGATTTACCAATAAAGTAAAGCTTTAGTGCAAAAAAGATCAGTTCAAACATTTAGTGACTAAAAAAAAAACATCTCTTTCAAATTAAATTAGACGATTTTCAATCATTTTTAAAAATAATTTAAATATTGTTTAAAAATTTTTTAAATTGAATATTATAAGCGTTTTTCAAACTGAATTGCAAATATTGAACTCTACCTAAATTATTGAAAATTTGAAAAATGTTCAATTCAATTTGAAAATTGATTTATTTTCAAATTGAATTTTTGACAAATCACTAATTCAAAATGAAAAAATATTTAATATATTTAAAAAAAAAAAACCAATAATTTAATTTGAAAATGATAGTCTTGAATTTAATTTGAAAAATGTTCAATTCAATTTGAAAAATAATAAAAATAAATTGAAAAATGACTAATACAATATGACTTTATTTAATATATTTAAAAAAAAAACGACTAATTTAATATGAAAGTGGTATTATAACATAATTTTAAAATTATATTTTTAACAAAATTTTATTCAGCTGATCCACTTTAATATCAATTATGAACCACTTTTCATATAGAAAACATTAACAAAAAAAATTCTCATATCACCAAGAAATTCAACTGACCATAGCAGAAAAAAAAACAAACAAAGTTTTTAAATGAAAAAAAAAAAAAAAAACTTGAAAATAATTTAAATAAATTATGAATAAAATATCGGATATCGTGAGGTGATGGCTTGTTAAGCTGACTATGTGTTATTTTTCAATTTGAATATACAAATATATATATTTTTTTTAGGTGGCAAAATCGTGTCCATGTGAGAATTTATTTTTAATAATTTTTTAATATTTAAATAAATAAAGAACTTTTTTTTTATTTTTCATTTTATTTAAGAATGAAATTTTGTTTTATATATTTTTTTTTTTTTGTTTTGTGGCAAAAAAATTATTTTTTTTTTTTGCTAGACTATTAGGCGCAGACTTTCCATCAAAAAAAAAAAATTATGTTTATCAAAGAAAGCTACAAAAAAAAATCACTTGTCTGGGTTGGTTTTTTTTTACAGCAGAGCAAAAAAAAAAATAGGTGTTATAAAATTATATATTTAATTTATTATTATTTATTATGATTTTCATGTAAATTGGAACATGATTTTTTTATTTATGCTTATAAGAGATTGAATTACTTTTCGGTTGAAAGCAAAAAAAAAAAACAAAAAACATGAAAAATGGTTATTACGATTAAATTGCTATTATGGATAATAAGAATTTACATAAATTTGCATAAAGATTTGTGTTAAATTATAATTGGATGTTGTGTGTAAAATGACTTGTATTTATAGTTTGAAGACATAAAAATAAAGGTTAATTATATTTGGACTCAGGCTCTGATATTAAATATTGATATAAATAAAATATAGAAAACAACAACAAAAACTTGTATAATGTAACAAGTTTGATTTTTTACGAATTCATAACCAATTTAAAATAACCTTCAGTAAATTAGATGTAATATGTAATTAATGAGCTACTGAATATTTACTATAAGTAATTTAATATTTCAGCCTTTAACTGATAAATTATTCAATGTTGCTTACAATATTTTTAAGGTGCTTACAATAATTTTAGTATTATAAGTAAATTTTTGATAATACATCGGATTGTTTTACATTTTCGTTTTCCATTTTGCTGACATAATTATTAATTTTAAAATAAATCAACAATCTGAATCATTTTCGGCAACTTGATTCAGTTTTTAGTCTTCAAATTAAAAAAAAATATTCTTGGTTTTTTTGCTATAATTTGGGTAAATTAAAAGATTTTTCAATTCTGTTTGAATAATTTTGTTATTAATAAAATTCCCCATCGATAGACACCAAATCCATCTATATTGGAGAATGTCGATGTTTTACGCAAAAAAACAGGCAAGGGAAGTGAAATGCCAAAAAATGGCAAACCTTGTTTTTTTTTTGCGTAAAACATCGACATTCTCCAATATAGGTGTCTATGGACGGGGAATTTGAATTATAATAAGAATATCCAAACCAATTCCAAAAATCTTTAAATTTACCCAATTTATAGTAAAAAAACTTGAAAAATGTCTTCAATTAGGGAGCCACCTTCTAGAGATGCTCTAATTTACTCAATTTTCAAGATACAATAAAAAAAAAAATAGATTCTGAATATATAGAGATTTCAATCTTCAATTTCGTATATAGAACATAAATATCGGACGCTGGGATAGCTGAAATGGTACAGTGGACCATAAAAAGGAAAATATATATAGTAACTTAAGAATAAAAATAATATTTAAATATATAAAATTTGAATAAAATATTTTTTAACATACCTTGATTTATCCGACTATCTCTAAGTATTTCAAAATTATCATCATTTTCATTATTATCATTCAATTTAGTTCTATTATTTTTATCATAATCATTAAAACTTTCATTATTAATATTATTATTATTATTCGTATCATTATCATCATCATTATCATTATAATTATTATAATTAATATTATTATGCGTACTAGTACTAATATAATTCACATGATTTTGATTTTCTTTAATATTTATATTTTTATTTCGACTATTTGTTGTTAACATATCATTACTAACCGCTGACCATAATAATATTATAACTAAAAATAATAATAAAACTGTTGCAATTGCTAATGCCAATGAGGCTTTTTGTTTCCAACGTGTTGTCATCTTTCCAATTTGTTGTCATCTACAATTAAGTAGAATTATTATATTTAAAAATTTTAATAATTTATTAATCTCCAGTTTTTTAGATGGCAAAAACAATTCTGAAATGAAAATAATAATAAAAAAAGAAAAACTTTTAATTATAAACATTAAAATTTTTTGTAATAAAAAAATGGCACTAAGAATAAGAAATATTTTATGGTTGTGTGAATTTTCAAGGATAACTTTTTTTTTTTAGATTAACCATAAAAACAACATGAACAAATTAAAAGAATTATTTGATCATAAATTTTAATTTTATGTATGTAATTTTACTTGTAGGATGAGAAATTAAGTTTTGGTTTAATAATTTTTTTTTGTAAGTTAAATTCTACTTTTTTTAAATTCGTAAAGTATAATTAATTTATATTTAAGTATAACAAGTTATATTATCAAGGCAATGTAATTAAATGCATTAAATTTATGTAGTTTAATTGATGCAAATTAAAAATAAACGGGTCTAATAGATTAATTTAAATTATTATAAATTACAAAAAATTTTATATATGATGTTATAGTATAAATAAGAAAAATGTTATCATAATATTAATATAAGATAATTTTTTTTAAACTAAAATATCCTTCATAAATAATAAATTAACCATAACAGCAAGAAATCAGAGAACAGAATCATTTTTGTTTTGTTAAATTGGCAAATTAAATAAATGATAAATTTTTTTTTGGTAATTAATATGTTTATGTGAATAAAATAAAGATGTTTTATTATAATAATTCAGTTTATTTGGTGAATTTTCTAAGATTTTCTTATAGTCTTTTAAATTACCAAGTTGCTTACAAAATTTTCAATGTGCTTACCAGATTTTGTAAGCAATTTGATAATAATTATCAATTTGCTTACAAAATTTTCATTGTGCTTACAAAAATTTGAAAGTAACTTGATAATTATTAGCAAATTGCTTATAATATTTTGTAAGCAACTACCAAATTGCTTACAATATTTTGTAAGCAACTTGATAGTAATTATAAAAACAGTTTATTCATCATTGGAATTCAATTTTTCTAAATTTAATGGCAGTAATACAAAAAATACTGGTCAAATTTTATAAAATCAACTATAAAATGTTGACGTAAGATTCTATATTAATTACTTAATTATAATTAAAATCATAAAATTTATTTCTAAATTTGTAAATGTACTTAAAATTTATATGATTTATATTTATTTTTGAATATTAATTGTAAAAATTTTAATAGAAAAACGAAACAAATAATAATAACATAACAAAATCATCTTTTTTATTGAGCTTTTAATTATTAATAATTTTTTTTTAATATGAATAATTTAATTCAAATAAATTTCAAAAACAAAATTGATTATAATTAATTTTTATATTTTTTCAATTTGAAATTTTTTTGCATATTAAATTTAATATACAAATAATCTAAAAATTATATTTTAATTTTGTCGGATTTGCATTTGAATTAAACATAAAATTGTTCATGGGCAAATTATAAACAAAATCTGATCTAATGCCAACATTTTTTTTTTCTTGCTGAAAATTTTTTAAATTCTATTAATATAAAATTTATGTTTCAAAAAAATTAATTACACTATAAAATCTTTGTAAGAATATTTATATTAGAAATTATCGAATTTATATAAAAAAAAAATTATTTGATCGCAATTAATATTTTTTTTTATTACTTAATTTTGCATTTTGATCACGTAATTTAAATAAATTTTGTGATTTTATTGACCCAATCCTTTCTTTTTTTTCCAAAAATTAATCATCAAAAATTTTCAAAGTAAGGAAATTTTATTAATTCAATTTGTGTAATTTGTTTTTAATGTTTTTTGGTTACTTAAATTTTGTTTTAGTAAAAATTAAATTTACAAACTTTATGTAAATTAGATATTTTTTCGTTTAGATATTCCCAAACCCAAAAATTAAAATTTTTTACCAAAAAAAAAACGAAAAAAAATTCAATTAAATTAAAGATGATTACGCGTGAGGGTAAAATATAAAAAGTTTTTGAATCAAAAACCAAATTATAACCGTGCTCAGCATGAGATTAAATTACTATTATTATTATAATATATACATAATCGTTGTCGTCGGTTTATTTGGCCCATCAAAACCTCTAAAGATCGCGAAAAATTGAAAAGTTCAAAAATGTCAGTCGACTCCCCGAAAAAAAATAAGTTCAATGAATTTTTGCTTAGCTAAATATAGAAACAAAAAATTTATATGTAATATATAATAAAATTGAAATATTTTCATGACTATTCTTAAGTTCATATTTCATAAACAATTTTGAATTTGTCTTTTTTATTATTTTTTTTGGTCAATTTATTATAAATTTTAATTAAGACAGGGTGATTTATGATGATTTTCGGGATGGGTTTTGAAAATTGCTTAACATAAAACATCTTTAAGTGAATTATTTTTGATAATTTTAGCAATAACGAAAGAGTTTTAAAGTTTCTTACAATATTTTTCAATGGATTGCTTACAATATTTTCAAATTGCTTACAAAATTTTCAAAATGATTACAATATTTTGAAATTGATTAGAATATTATACAATTTTTAGTGCTTACAAAATTTTCAAGATGCTTACAACATTTTCAAGTTGTTTATAAAATTTTCTAGTTGCTTGCAATATTTTTAATTAGAGAAGTTCCTTATGATGAACAATAAAGCAATTTGCTAACAAAAATGGTAGATTCTGAAACCGTATCAATTTTATTTCACTGTTAAAAATTAAATCACTGTCAAATTATTACTAGCAACTGTCAAAAAAAAAACTGAAAGCATAATTTAAAAAAAAATATTAGAGAATTGATTCACTCAATTTATATACAGTATTTTTTGTTAGATAAATCTCGGTTAAAATTTATCGAAAATTAAATTATTTACTTAGTTTAGGTTTTCTATATTCACAAAATAAAATGTCTTCCAAATCCTGGATTAATTTTATCATTTTTATACAAAAAATAAAATTGCTATTCTAAGCAAAAAATAATAATAATTAAATTTTCTATTAAATTATTCTGCAATCGTTTCAAATTATTCTAACGAATTATTATTACAATATTTGATTCTACAGAAAGGAATTCCTTCAAATGAAAAAAAAAAAATTGTAATGTACGGTGTTACACGTTTTCTATTTTAGGGAACGACTTTTTGATTTGTTCAATTTAATGTTTTTTTTTTTGTTATTTAATAAAAAATTATTCATTCAAAAATATTTTCGGTTTTTGGTTTCAATTTTTGTGTCTTCTTGTCTGTTTTTTTTTTTGTCTGGGGCTAAAAAAGATTTCTAATTAAACTTAAATGAATTTTTGTCTTGTTTTCAATGGAAATCAATTTTTTTTAGTTGTGTAATTTATAAAGTCTTTAATTTTTATGAACGGGTGACAAATATATTAGTTTTATGGTTTTATTAATCAAAAATATTCAAACTAAAAATTTCCGTAACAAGCAAAAAAAAAATTTTTTTTAAATTTGACACATAAATGAATTATTTATGTTATATCCCCATGTGTACACAGTATATAATATAAAAATTGCAATATGATCAGGACATGCTTTTGATTGTTGGGTAGCCTTCTTACTTTTAAAGTCCTGGGTGGTGAAAAAAAATATTGAAATTCTTCGAAAGAAATTATTTATCTCCTCATGGAAAAAAAAAATATCAGTTGGAGATAATTTTAAAACCAAGTTTTTTTCCTTCATTTTTGGGGCTTAGTCATATTTACAAACATTAATGTATATGAAAATGAATCAACAAAAAGTATTTTACGACAGTTATAAAATGTCAGATTAGAATCAAATTTACATTAAAGATTAATTTCAGCCAAACTTTTTTATTTTTTATTTACATAGCGGGGAGTTTACCATATATACGTTTTTTTTTATTTGGTTTGTTGTGTATATATCAAAGATAATTAATGTCACTACTCACTCATATTATCTTTTTGATAAAAAATAACAGGAAAAAAAAACTTTGTAACCTTTCCTCAAATCAGAATATTAAGTTGAGAAATTGACAGAGAGATTAAGCTTTTTAGGATTAAAATTTTGAATGTTGAAAATTGAAATTAAGTGAAATATTGTGGGAGATTAATTGTAATTAATATTATAATTTTATAATTTTTTATTTTTTGGTTATTCAATTTGATGGCATAAAAGAATTTAAATAATTTTTCGATATTTTATAATATTATAACATTAGGAAAACGTAAAATTATTCTTTTCTGTAATTTTCTGAGCCACTTATAAGGAAGAAAGTCACAATACGCAAATAATTTAAATTCTAAAATGGCAAAAGGACATAATATGAAGAGCCATGTCACATAATTAATTTCAAATTACTGGATACAAACATGGATTAACAAGACGTAATTGAAACTTTGTGTAGGCTCTATGAGCCCTTCTGATAGTATCGATTAATTTTGCGGTGATTACAGTTTGTCTCAAACAAGTATAAAGCCAAAATTTGCGCCTCTTATACTGTATTTTAATGTATTAACTTAATTTGGCGTTCGTTCAAACAATTACATCATCACGAATATTAACAAGTAATTCAGCTTAACAGTTCATACATAATTTTTTTACTGCAATTGCAGTAGGTGTTCTTTACAGGGTTAAACGGATAATCGTGAACTGACCTATTGGAGGATTATTTTTTTAGAGCCAATAATCTTTTTAATCAACAACGTCAACTGATTAGCTTTTTGTTTTTTTTTTTTAGAATTTTTTTAATTACTTTTAATCCATCCATAAAAAAAAATAATATTCTCAATTTTATTACATAGACCTTGTAAAAAATTGTCCTTCAAAAGTATAGCAATCCCACTAGAACAAAGCAATAAACTCTCTTTATGATTAAAATCCTCTTAATCAGAAAAGTTGAAACCAGAAAAGTCACAATTAAATATTTTTATTATTTAGTTATTTATTTTGCACTTCACTTCGATAACGAAAAATTGAATTTCTTATACTTTTCTACACCGAAATTGATCAAAATTTGTTGTTTGTTGAATTTTTTTGTGGAATTAAAATAGTCAAAAATATCAAGAATAACATTAAATTAATTACTGTAATCTTAATTACAATTAAATTGGTAATTTAAATTTTTAAAAAAAATATTGATAAATTAAATTTTTTTCTTTATTTACAATTAAATGAAAACATTTAAATATCGACATTTTAGGTATCATATAAATGAAATTTCTGATCTTAAAGAATTTAAATTTGCTGGTATATAACACCTTTCTCTCTTTTATGGACTTTCTTTATTTGTTGAAAAAAAGAAGAAGAAGAAATTTGAAGATTAATCAAATTTATATTTTAAAAAATTAATCAAAAAGAATTTGACATTTATAATAATTATTCTTGTTATTAAGTTTTAAGAGTTTAGAAAGTTAAAATTTTAAAAGAATATTTTAAATTTTAATAATATGAAAAGCTAACAAAAATGTCTGAGACCAAAAAGGTCTCACTGAATTATTATGTAAGACTCACTATCATAGCAGCAAGATTTTCTAAGTGAAGTCAATTTGTCAGTTATCCAAAACCTAATGTCATCGAACAAAATTATTTTAATTGGAAATTTTCATAATTTAATTAGCAATAATGAAATGATGTCCTTGGAAGAGTATTTAAAACTGTCTAATTAAATTTTTGGCAGCTAATCAATCAGCAAATTAGCTTCAGCAAATTATGAAAAAGTTTTGACATTTTATAATTTTTTAACAGACCATTTAAAAATTCACTAGTGACAAATTAATCGTTCAATAATGAAATTTTGATTTGTCCAAATTTAACAAATGCAACCCTGTTTTCTAAAAATAGCTCTATTATTCGACTAATAATCATAATGTCATCCCCTTATTAAACACTGTTAATTACCTGCATCTGAAACCTTGTTAAAGTCATAATTTATGCATACTTATTTAGTTACTAAAAAATTTCCGGCATATTCCATAAAATTTAAAAATCTAATTATTTAGCGTGTAACACTGATGCGTGCCACTCATCTCCATTATTTATTCATATACCAAAAAAAAAAAAAAATTGTTGTCAAATTTAAAATGTGACAATTCTTAATTAACATTCACCACCAAAAAAATTTGAAATTCTATTTTGGTAACAATCAAATTTTCCAAAAACAAATTATAAGAAACAAGTAAATTACATTTATTAACACTAAAAATGTCAACTTAAAATGTAAATGATATTTTTCCAAAAACAAAAAAAAAACAAAAATTAAAAATATTTAAAGACATTTTTGTTTTAAACGATTTATACCTCGGGTCAAAATCAATTTAGTCCCACGCATTAAATAATTTTAGACATTATTTTAGATAAATTATTTTGAATAGCAAAAAAAAAAAAAAACTGGAGAAATATAAAAAAAAAATATAATATGATCAAATTATTTACAATCTTTTTTCAATTTAAACATGACAGTAAAAGTTTTCTTTAATTTTATTATAATGAACAACTTAATTAATTTAATTATTTTCGGTTTAACTACAAACACAATCCATAAAGTTTGGGGGCAATTAAATAATATGTTGATATTTAATAAAGATAATCATTAATTTTCATTATTAATTTCTTTATTTTAAAAAAGTGTCCACTTACAATTTAAGAAGAAACCATGGAAAACAGCTCACAAAGAATTATATACAAAAAAAAAATTTCCTTGAAAAAAGGTGGAAAAGAAATAATCTTTTCCACCAAGTCAAGTCCTTAAATTTAAAATCATTATTTATATTTGCAAATATTGAAATAATTATTCATTTTTAAGATGGCATTTTTATTTGTCCAATAAAGTAAAGTAAATTCTGGACAAAAATAAATATAAAATTTTCAGAATTAGTGACTAATAAAAATTCAATTATATTCATCCAAAGAAAAATATTAATATTATTGATATTTTTTAATGATCAATAAGAATTAAATAAATGCTCATTTCACCTGAAAATTTGTGATCTGTTGACAATGATTTGATTTACTACGAAGCCATTAGCTTGTTGCAATAAATTGTTTCTACACTACAGAGCAACTCATGGTCCGGAATCCATAGGAATAGTTTCTACACTACAGATTAGAGGAACTCATGGTTCGGAATGCATTCATCCATATAAAATTAGTAGGTTCCAAATTAACACAAAATGTCAGGTAACTCTAAGAGGTATAAGCCTAGGCTCAAATCGGGCAGTTGAGCCAAAAGAAGAAGAAAGTATTATGAAAATATTTAATTTGTCAAAACAAAAAACGTACAAAAATCAAATTTTAAAAGCCAAATAAATATAATCCAAGTTTGTTGACTTGATGATGTCCAAAGAAAATGATTCACTTGATTATACTATAATTGATTATTCGGTTTATAAAAATTCTATGATAATATAAATATAACTTCGCCAAGAAATCAATCAATAAATAAGTTTACTGACATTATTTGACATTGATAATATAAGTGATAATTTCAATCTTACAACAGCCTATTGAGTATTATCATTGATAATACCATTGATTTAAAATCTTCACTTCAGTATTATTCAGTTTTCTCTTGACTTTTTTACCTCATAAGTTTATTGCCATAGTATACTACAATGATTAGTGCATGGTGCATTAACTTTACTTTATTAATCACCAATGCTTTTAACTTTTAATCCCATCCATTTTTTATTACAAAACCTTGAAAACAGAAAACATACTTATAATTGTCCTTTCTTAAAAGTATATTTTAATCTTCCAATAGAACTGGCTATGCAACACACTTTTAACTTTTATTTACCAGCTTTTAATAAAAATATAATTTAATATATAAACCAAATCCGAAAATATAATTTCACAAAATAAATATTATTATTTATTTAACACTTCAATAAATTATTAATTTATTTATTTTTTTAATGTTCTTCAAAACTAAACAAAAAAAAGTCTTCTGGTCAAGTGCGGTTTACTCTTGCTATCATTCCCATAAAAAAAAAAACGAAGTAATAATCGCACATATATTTTGATTCTTCAGGTTATTTTACTGTTTATGTTTACACGATAAGGCAACAAAAAAAAATTCCTTTAATTTTTCATTTTTTCATGTATCACAAATTAAACAAACATAAAAACATAACAAGAAAAAAAAAAAATAAACCGAAACTTTTAAATTATTTATTTATGTTTAATTTTTCTGTCGCATGATCCTTTTAAATTTTTTATTATTTTACATATATTATTTATGTATTGTATATGAAATATATATATAATTGTATAATATAAATAGTATTGCGTTCGCTTACCATCATCAAATATCGATATATAGTCTATAAAACACGGTTTCGAATTAAATTTTTCAATTTAAAACAGAAATATCTTTTCTTTTTTTTTTTGCGCAAGGTCAAAGACAAAAGCCATTGAACCATTAAATTATACTAAAAATTATTATAACCTACCCCGCGAAATGTCGTCAAAATTATATACATATGTATTATATATGGTCGTCATCATCACACGCAACAGAGTGAAGAAAAAAAAAATTATTTCATTGATTTAATTTTCGATTTTTTTTTTTTGTTATGTTTAATTTTTTTTTAATATATGTAAATAATCGGAGCAAAAAAGCCAGACTACAATGACATTATATTTTAGTGTAAATAATATATTTAAATTGAAATCTATATTTATGTATTTATGAAAGAAAATTGAGCAGTGATTTCTGTAAAAAATATAATAAACAATAACAAAGAAATTATATAGTAGAAAGAAGAAAAAGATAGAAAGAATATGGAAAATGAACTTGAGGGTGAAACCATGAAATTAATAATAATTAAAGAAAAAAAATTTAATTTCCTTGAAGTGGGTATCTGCCCTCTTAAATTTACACAATTATAATTTCTTTGATGATAAAGATCGATAATTTTCTTTGAACTTGAATGGTAAATGCGATGAAAGATATTTGTCGAACGGATGTACATATATATGTAATTATGTTTGTAATAGATAATTTGATTAATTTTAGGTAATGCAGACAGAATATTTTAATAACCATACATTGCGATTGATGGATATGTGATGTGAAGTCGTTATTAAAAATTGATGCACAATCCATAAGGTTCAATTCAGTCATTAACATCTGACTGATATTCAGACATTAATAGATGTAGACAATGTTTTAAAACGAGTTGGCGTACCAATCAATTGTAGTGTTTGGTTTTTTGAATTTTCTGCTTAATTTTTAGACAAAATGAAGAGAGGGTGTTTATCAAGAATTATTATGATTCAACGTCTTGAAAACTACCTCCAAAGATGAAAAGTTGGCAGCGGACTTTAGTAATATTTAATTTAAACAATGTCCTTAAATGCGATTTTACTCTATTACATTTAGTTGATCTTAATCTTTCACTTTCAACCTAAAAGACATACGAGTATAAACATTTCGTCCAAGTTTTTCTTGCAGTAAAATTGAAATTTTCTAAGATCTTTCGTCTATTTGATTTGAATATATAAATCTTTTTTGAGCTTATAAATGGTCTCACTGTCGAGAAATTGTCTTACCAATTTAATTTGAAATTTTCTGCAGTTATATCATTTATGCTCCACAGCTTTCTTCCTATTTACTTAATTTGAGCTAATATCCTGTACATTTTGCACCTCCATTTATGACATTGTCTTAATACCTTACTGCAACTGCACCTGTTATAATTTTGATCTTTATACAATATAAGTAGTCTGCCAGTTCAAAAAAAGAACAAAATAAAAATTTTAAGCCAGTAAAAGAATATCAGTTAATCAATGTCTACATTCTTCTAAGACTACAAGAAGAAGACATTCATTTCCAGCCAGGAAATGAAATAGAACAAAAAACAATGATCAGCAAACTGGGAAAATAAATAAAAAATTTTCATTTAAATGTCGCAAATAATTTTAATTATTTCCTTAAAATTTTTCTGTTCATCTTTAAAAATGAAGCGTTTTTTTTTGTTTCTAAAAATAATAAAAAAAATAAATTCTACAACAAGATGTGAAAAATATCGAAATAAAAATTTTAAAAATAAATTTTGTTCCGGGTTTTTCTTTAGACATGTCAATAACATTTTGGAGTGGAACAAAAAATGATCAAAGATTTTGTAGGGGGGGCAGCTAGATCTCCGACCAAACATATGACTTTAAAATAAAATCAATGACAAACGAAAAAAAAAAACATTTATAATTTTATATTAACATTTTTGCATAACAATAAACATTTTGGCATAAATTCTAGGTTGGAAACAATCGCGAACGCGTTAAGACATTATTATTACAAAGACATCACTGCCCCGAAAAAAAATAAAGATTTATATTTGATTTAATTTTTTTTTATTGATGAAATGCTATTGATAAACATCAATTCAATATTCGGATTCATAATGCGGTGAAATTCTTTTGAACTAAGCATTTCTATTATGTTTGTCGCAAAATTTTTACTGACAGCAGTTATTCAAGTTTTTGGTTTTATTGAAGCTACCAGGGGGTATAGAGATCTTTCAATAGAGATAATGTCAAATTAATTGTATTGTTAAATTTTGAGTAAATTATTTGAAAACTGATTTTTCAGAAGAAATTTTTCTTTAATATTGTGATTATAAAAGGTTTAATAGTTTAAATCTCTGTAAGATTATTGTCACTTTTTATGATTTTCATGTTGAGATTTATGATTGCATTAATCAATATTAATCAAATTATCTAAAAAAATTTAATGCAATACATATTTGTGTGAAATTGAATTTTGGAATCAATAAAGCAAATAACAGTTATCGCAACAATCCGAGAAAAAGTTATTGATTTGGTTTGCTGATTCAAGTTATCTCGTCATATTAAGAATATAAGATCTGTAATATATTCAATGTTACTTTCCATAGAGGTGAACCGTACTAATGAAACATTTGAGTCGATACACCAATTAGACTCTAATATCTTATATACCTGTTTGTGGTATGTAAGGTTAGTTGTGGTTAATTTCATCAAAAAGAAGACAAATTAGTTCAAACATTCGAACAATCAAAGAACCATGGCTGATTATTTCATTATTTTAATTCTATACATTTTTAAGTTTCAGTAGCTTTGAAACCCTTTTTCTCGGCTCAAGTAGATAATTGTTTTTTATCTATTATCGACCTCGCTAAATATCCAATACCTCACTATAGCATCTTACCAAATTACTGTTACCACCAGACGATCAACTATAAATCTTTCATCTTTGCGCGAATATTTAGAATAAAAAGACACATTTAAAGCATCCAATTAATTCTTCTAAAGACTCTACAATTACAATAATATTGTATTCTGCATTTGAAATTAATTTAACATTAATCATTTATCTTCTTGTTGTAAAACGCAACAACAGCCATTAAAAGATTATCCAGTGCACAATGGGACACAGTTGAAATCTCCTGTGGATTACTATCATTCTATCCATCCACCTATCTTTTTCATAAATTAATTTGTTCATTATAACAATATATATGTAATTTTTTCTTCAATCAAATCATGTCTTCAATCATAATTAAAATAATTTTAGCATAATTTAAAATGAAAAAAAGCTTTCAAAACTTAACTTTTACCAACAATAATATTATTATTTTATTTCATTCAGGTGCTAATCTGCAGATTAGTTATTTGTAGACACAATATTATTATGCTCTCTAAGACTGCAAAACTACAAAAATCGAATGATAGATGAAAAGAAGAAGAAGAAAAAAATAGTATACACAAAAAAAAAGAAGAAATACTTCAGTGTTTAAGTAACATGAAAAACTTGTTTTCTTTTGAGGGTTTCGACCGTCCTTGCGAACGTGTGTCACCACCAATCCACTGGTGTTTCTCATCGAAGCATCAAACTAAATAGCAAAAATTCATAAATATATAATACAACGAGATTATTATTATTATACCCTCTAAACATTCATTTTTCTGAGAGAGGAATTATCATCTTCCTCTTATTCGCGTTCCTCCTCTTTTCGGTAACCAAAAAAAAATATGTCTATTTTGATTACAGATTATGTTTTATTTTTGGATGAGTTTTAAAACACAAAAAAAAATTTATTTTTGTGATTTTTTATTGTCTCTTTGCTATTTTTTTTTATAAACATAAATTTTTTTTTTGTTGATCATTTTCTTTCGTTTCATTCTTCTTTTTATTTTTATTTATTCGTTTTGTTGTGGCAAGTGAAATTTTTTATTATTATCTTTTTATTATTTAATTCTTTCTATTTTTTATTATATTTATATTTATGAATATTATCAAAATGCAATACCACCCCTTGACCTCGAAATTAGACTAAGATTTAGATGTCTAACATTTTGTGGTGTGTTAAAAGCAAAAAAAAAAAAACAGAAAATTTTAACACTGTGATGATTTAAGGTCGTACGATTTGGGTGGTTAAAAAAATTGTTTTTAAATTGTAACAAGGGAAATTATCTTTTTGGAAGAAAAAAAAACATAAATTAATATAAATTTTTGATTTAAATTTTTATGTAAAATGATAAGAATATATATTTGAGTTTATTTGATAGTTAAAAGTGCGTGTACATATATTTCGTTTAGTTTCATTGACATTGAAAATTATGATAAAGTACAAAAGAGAATTAGGTGTTAATGTTCACATATATCAAATGAAATTTTTGTACTGGCGTGAAAAATATTATTAACTTGAATTTAGTTTTTAGATTAATACTTAATTGTTGACAAATTGTATTACTTTTGCTCCTAAAATAAATTAGATCAGGATAAATAAATAATAACAGATTAACTGATCTTAGATTATTGATAGATTTAGAATGGCGACTGTTGCTATGCATAGTCCACTATGGGCGATGCCTTCCTGTGACTTTTGAAAAATATTTTTGGTAACTAATCGGAAGTGCTTGTAACTATTAAAGGATTTGTCTAAAATTATTTCTATAATTACTGAAACAGTCTTAATTAGTTATCAGATCGGATTCTATAAATTATGTCCTTCTGTTAAATTTCTGTTAAATATCTGTTAAAATTCAAAATAGAACCTTTAATTTAGCTTATCATTGTAAAGAAAGAATTTTCCTCTTAATTTTAAAATTGACATTAATATTAAATAAACCTTGTCTATATAGGTGGCTCGGCTCCATCGATCTAATACAATCAATAAAACTTTTAATATAAAAATTTTTTGTTATAAAACATAAAATTCTATGTAAATTTGATTCGAATTCCCATTATATAATTATTCTAAATTACACAAAATACATTTTTTAACATTAAAATTATCATTTAAAATCAAATTAAATAACAAAATTGTGTGCCCTTTTTGGCTCTAAATAACATTTTTAAAAAAATAATTATTATACAGTAAAACAAAGTTTCTTATCAGAGAAATAATTAGAGACTGTCTCCACTTTAAACAGATTAACATTATCATTTTTTTGTTTGTTTTTTTTTATTTTTGTAGCTAAACATATGTTTTTGTGCAAATTAAGCATAAAAAAAATTTTTTTTCAAATTAAAAATATTTTTCGTAAAAATAAATAACATTTCTCTGTTTCTGTTTCTGTTTAGTTTACTTCCGATAATAATGAACTAATACATAACAAAATTATTAAAACCTTAATAGAAAATTGCTTAGCTAAGATTTGAATTAGTTTTATTACTTGCGACAAAACTTTTGTGTGACAAAATATACAAAAAAAATTAAACGGCCTTAATAATAAGCAATTTTTTATAATACTCACAACTTCTTTTTATTATTATTATTATATGCTTTAAAAATTAATTAGTAACTATATACGAAACATTTTTTTTTTGTGGTATGACAGTGAATATAAATATTATATATAATTTTTTTAGGTTAATTCTAAAAAGAAGAGGAAAAAAAAAATTTGTTAAGTATTTTGTTAATTTAACACCTGAAAAAAAAAAATCGTTTATTTGTCTTGTTTTTTGGGTTGTATTTACCAAAACGAAGTAAAATTTATATACATGTATAATAGAGAGAAACATAAATTAGAAAATATATTAGAATTTTTAGGAGATTGTTGGAAGCATAATAAGAATTTAAAGTGACAGAAGAATTATACGAAATGTTTGCTTCTTTCAAATACAATTTGGAGAGTAAAATTTAAATAGTTAACTTAGTGGTACATACTTAAAGCTAAGCATATAGTTAAAGTTATAATTTTAATACCAACTTTTGGTAAATTTTAATTTTTATTGTACATAAAATAATCAAATAATTTTTAAGTGAAATTTCAGAACTATTAATTGTCAGTTAATTGCAATAAGTCTTCTCCAATAAGAACTGTCTTGTACAATTAATACAATTAAAACTTAAATTAAGTATACGTTAAAAACAGAATAAATTTTATTTGGTGTCAAAAATAAAGGTAATATAATTCGTTCTTCCTAAATTAATTCGCAAAAAAATTTCAAAAAAAAAACTGAATATTAATTAAATTGATATTAATTAAATTCATAAAGTAGCTGGGATGAGTCAATAAAATTTGGTGTCATAGATAAGAGAGTAAATGATCTCATTAGATTCCCAATTTCAAAAGTCGTGTACCTGTAATGAACCAATGAACCAATTTCTATACAAAAATGTAATCACAAAATAATTTCAAAATATATGACAAACAAACAGACAAATTAAATTATTATAAGAACATTTAAATAATTATACATATATGGTATACTAAATAAATTCGGGTAGGTTGTTAACATTATTATTAAATTAATAAATTTTTTTTTTTCAAATTTTTCAGCTGATTTATTTACAGGATGTCCAAAATATTCACAAAATTTATTTATTATGTTATATACCATTTAAATATTTATTTTTAGTCATAGTTACTAAAAAATAATACTTTTTGAACCACACACATTCACAAAACAAAACAAAAAAAATTAATTAATTACTTAATTATCTAGAAATTAAATTACATAAATATTAAATCAATTAATTAAATTAACATATATAAAAATGTTGAAAACAAACCTTTTTCACACTTATATAATTATGATTCCTTGGTGCCCAATTTTTTTAAATAAAATCATTTGTGGTTTTCGGTGTAAAAAAAATAATAAAAAAATTAGATAAATAAATAAATTGGCGCAAAGTTCCGGTGGCGACAAACGATTTACACGCGAACGAACAATTAAAAAAAAAAACACTTTTAATCTTTTTCGTAAATAATTACTATTTTTACACCGTTGAAATATAACCACACAAAATTAAAACACTAACGTTTTTTTTTCTTTTATTCAAATATAATTATTGTAAAAAAAATCTTCACAAGTTTTCATTTTTCAATTTCTCATTTTCGATATCAATTTTTCATTTTCGGTTTATTTTATAAATTAATTTCACTTTTTTTTTTTTGGAATTTTTTAAAAAAAAAAAATTTAAATATTTAAAACACGAAAAAAAAAAATTATATTCAAGGCACCACAAAACAGTCGACAAAAAAAAACTTTTAAAATTTAAATTTTTTTATTTTGACGATAATAAGGAAGCTCTTAAAAAAAATTTTATGTTGTTACTCGTGTTTGACTAGATAATATGAAACATTGAACTTGATGAATTTATTAAAAAAAAAAAAAATTTTTTTTTTTTTATTTTTAAATAAAATTAATTATTTATATTTTTTTATTATAATTTTTCTTTTTTTTTTAAAATTTGGAATTATTTTATTTTTTAAATGAAATTAATTAGTAAAAATAAATTCAAATTATTTTTAAAAAAATTTTTTTTTTAAATTATTTTTTTTATTAAATTTTTTGTTCAAAAATTATTTTTTTCGAAAATTAGTTTTGTTAATTTTTATAATATTTTAATTAAATTAAATATTATATTTATTTTAATTACATAAAATTAAATTGGCAGTGATATTTTTTCACATTATATTTAAAAATATATAATTTTCTATTTTTCTATTTTTATTGAACACCATGAAAAAAATTATTCAAAATTTCAAATATTTAATGCAGTTTTTGCAAAAACAGAAATAATTGAAATTATTTCAAATACAAAAAAAAATAAACGTTTTTATTTTCAAAATTTCGTAAATATCGATTTTTTTTTAAACAAAATTAATTAAACAACACAAAAATTTAATTTTTATTTTAATTATACAATTTATTAAATTTTATTTTATTTCCTTTTGTGGATATTTTTTTATAAAATTAAAATGTTTAAATTATTTTTTTATTTAAATTTAAACAGAAAAAAAAAAAAAAATACCGCAAAAAATTTTTTATGAAAATAAAATAAAATATTAAATTGCTGCGCGCCTCCGGAACAATCAGAACGCCGTGAGTGGAGCACCGAAATCAAACTAAAATTTGTTGATGGAATAGAAAACTTTTGAGCAGTCAAGAATTTATTTATGTTGTTCAACAACAGACGAAAAAAAAAAATTAATTTAACAAAAATATAAATACGAAAAAAGAAAACGTGCAGATTGGTTTTAAATGTAGCGCAATGTTTTTTTATGTGTGCGAAGTGATAGCTGCTGTTGCGTTGCTGGGTATATATAGTTTGGTGTATCTATAGTAAACCGAACGATTATGCTTTTATATGTTGTATGTTATGATTTAAAAGCTTAGCTAAACATGTAGAATTTTGTATATAGAAAAATATCAACATAATATGTGTAGCGACAAATGTTGAGCGTGTGTAGCATTTATATTAGTTGCGCGTTTACAGATAATTGGGGATTTTTGGGTCTAAAATTGTTTGTTTGGTGGATCGATATTGTTGTTAGAAATGAGAATTGGTCAGTGTTGATTTTAAATTTGGTAAATGTGATAACGATAAGTCATGAAATTTATCATTTTTATTGTTGCTTGATATGTTGCTCTGATAAAATCAATATTTTCATTATGTTCTTAGTCTGATTCTGCTAAGATAACGAAAAATCTTTTAAGATAACAACAGCCACAGTTAAAAGTAACTGGAATATTCTGGCAATTGTAACATATTATAGATCCTTTGTAGTAATTTATGAAAGAGATTCTCTCGTGCAACTATTTGCTAAACCAGTCTATAACCAGTTACGATTATTTCTTAGCCTTAAATTTCTGTCTGTTTAAATAAAATGACAGTAATATGGCTATAGGCTACATTTTAGTTGGTTAGTAAGGGTGATGTCAATCTCTATTTCGGATGACATCGGAGACTTTTTCTATTAAACATACGACTTGACTAATAATTCTTTGTATTCCCTGATTTATTAAATTCGTCCATCGTTCGTTGTATGACTTCCACTATCGCGATGTCCTGATAACCTCTACTAAAGTGTCCGACACCGCGATAGACAGTGAATTTAGACTATTGCTGCTGAATGCTGGTAAATTTCCGGTCTTATTCATATTCCTTTTTGGCCACAGACTCTTAGTTACTTTACATGACCGAGTCGAATTCCATTTACTTTCTATCCATCTTCTTATGACCTTATCAATATTATTTTTTATAAAACTCAATGAAGTAAGGACAAATTGATCGGCCTTTCCGATATCTGTTTCAGATCCTACTTTTGTTAAGTTAGATTTAAAAGGGTGCGTGATGATATCGATCGATTTTGTTCCCTATGTCAAATATGACCGTAAGTATGAAACAAATATCACTCGATTTCCTATAACTATAAACACAATTCATTATTTGGCCCAACGAATTAGAAATATATGGAAGGAGCATAAATGATCCCTCTCTTTTTAACACATTAAAATTTTAATACATATATTAAAAAATTGTTTATGAAGCCACGATTTCCATAGTTCTCTTTCTTTTCACCACCGAACTGTCAAATTAATAATATGAAAAATATTATAACAGCTGATTTTAGATTTACAGGGCTGGCTTATTTTTTTATTTTTAGGAGTCTGAATATAAATTAAAAATATTAACTAGCTAAACAAAATTACTCTATTTTACTTTCCATTCGTATAATTATAAAAATAAACCTAACCTAAAATATTCCTTAGGATGATCTTTACATGTATTTTTCAAAAAAAATAAATTTTATCTCCTTAAAAAATGCTGCCCGAATTAAAAAAAACCTAGTCCCCCTCTCTTATTTTCGATTTATTCATTTTGACAGTTCGGTTGTGAAAAGAAAGAGACTACTATATCCAGGCTGGCTTCAATTTTTATTACTTATGCTCCTTCCATATATTTCTAATTCGTTGATTTGGTCCATGCTATCTCTATGCTAATCAACGTGTTTCAGTTATTCAGCTAACCATTCCATTTTGTTTTGATCAATACTAAAACTACTTTAGCATAATCCATAATGTAATTACTTGATGATTCGATCAGAATTTATTCTACTTTAAAATAACTAACTGCTATGACAAATTAACAATTTTTGTTTTCCTGTTTTCTGCAAAATTCGGTCTCCATATGGCAAGAATATTTGAATCATATTCCCAAAACTCTGTCTGGTTGAAAAGTTTATGTTAAAAATATTTTGACGTAAAATTTGTTTTTGATTAACATAATTTTTATGGGAGTATTTTCGTGAATGAATAATATAATAAAACCAATCAATTATGTAAATTATAAAATATACGAGTATGTATTTTTGGTTTGCATATTATGAATTCTGAGTAATATGGGCATCAATATAGTGATATAGTGATAGTGATTTCACTATATAGTTCCAAAAATTTATTTTAATCAAGAACAAATGAGAAATGAAATTTTCTACTGATATTTAATCATCTACATGTCTTAATTAGAGAGTTTAGGGTCATGGAACCTATTATATACCTATTTAAATGTAAATTTAATGACACCATACCTTCATTAATACCAATTTCTTTTCAGCTACACTTTCTTACACCCTCTTGCGTTTTTTTGACTACACCTTCTACATCTACACCTTTCTACATCCTAATACATCGGCGCCTAGAAAAAGTGTGCAAACTTTCCTACACCCTCAAATTTGAAGGTGTAGAAAGTGGAGATATAATTATATTTTTTTTTTAACTTTTAAGGTGGGGTGGGAATATGTATTATTTGTGAATTAAATAATGTTTTAATCACAAATTATGGAAAAAGTATTAAAATTTAAAATTATAATGAATTTTGTCAGGGTGTAATAATAAAAGTATATATTTTATTCATACCTTACACTTTTCCTACATCACAGATTTTTGACACTTTCCACCTTATGGTATAGGATGTAAATAAAGATTACTGAAAAGAGGTATTAATTTACTATTTAATGACTACTATTTAAACTATGTTAAAATTTAGTATATCCCAAATTGAATTGGAACGTTTGGAAATTTCTCTCTGTAGGAATGCTTTCAATTACGTTATTTTCCCATTGAAAGATGATAAATGAAATTAGTAATATTTTAACAGCCCTCCGCATTACCATAAATTATTAATCATCATTAAAAAATGTCCAAAAATAACTGACAATGTCCATTCACTTTTATTTCAACTTTTCTAGATAGAAATGCAGACTATATAAATACTTAATACCAAGAAAAATGCCTATTTTATCTGAATATTTAAAAAAAAAATATCTCATCAACATTATATGATGAAGAACTTTTCAACACATCGGAATCCCCCAAAAGATAGTTACTCATATGCTGATTCATTCAGTTAGAATAATAATTGAGAATGAATTTTTTTCTTTTTTCAAATGTTTGAACCTTTCTTTTCTGTAATTATTGTAATTGATTGTTCACATAAAAAAGCATATATTAATGAAAACCACAATATACATATTAAAGCACCAGCACAAGCTCATTGCCCATCCAATTAATCATCATGAAATTCAACAACATTCTTTTTTATATTTTCTGATCTTTGATTGAAGATAAATGAAAATTAATTTCATATTTTTTTGAACAATTTTTTTTTTGGTTTAAAAATCAAACAAAAAATAAAAAATTATGAGCAATGCATTTAAAAAGGAGACATTTTTTTGATAATTCATTGTCGAAAGTTTATTATGATTATTATTCTTTGTCATTAATGGAAATGCATTTTCATAACAAATAAACAAAAACTATATTTAAAAAAAGCTTAAATTTTCGTAAAAAAAAAATTATTCTTTCTTTGTTGTAATTTATGCGAACGACAAAGAAAATTATTATTTAAAAAAAAAAAAGTTTTTTTAAAAATTATTAAAATTTTGTTTATACACGCAATGCAATTCAAACACTTTGTCGTTTTATGTTCTAAACTTAATGAACTTAACAATATAAAATCATGTTATATGAATCATTGGGGTTTGATTTTAGGGGCAAGACTTTATAAAAATGAAAATTTGACAAAAATAATAATCAACGATTTTTGTGTAAATTTACATAAATCGAATTGAATGGTTACCAAAAAAATAATGTGGTAAAATATAAAATGATTATATAAATAAACGAAAAATAAAATTTTGATAATTGATGATCGTCACTATGACTTTTTTGAGTGAATTTAACGAATATATTTAAAAGTTTACATTAATTTATATTTATTTGACCAATTATCTTGACTTTATTAGACAAGTTGGTTCAAAATAACTATAAAATAGCTCAAAAAAGCCAATAATATTGTGCAGAAACTTATTTTTGCTCAAAATAGCTTAAAATACCTAAATAAGCCAAATTCGCCGAATATATGTATGACAATGTAGGTATTTAGCGCAAAGCTCAGCAATAATTATTTAGTTAGAAAAGTATTTAAGTAACTTATTTTTATCTTAAAAGTAGCTCAAAAATAAAATAAATATTTCATCTACAACTTAAAGAAGTTAAAAATAAGTATTAAAATTAGCTTGACAAATTCACGAAAAATCTAATCGAAATTTAAACAGATTTTTTAGCTCAAAAGTAGCTAAGTAATCCAATAATATTTGACAACAATATAACAATAAATTAATAGATCAAAATTAGCTATAATCAAATATTAGGACGGGTCGGGTATTAATACCTTTTTATACTCTAAATCAAAATATTGACAAGTTTTCTGAGTAAATTTTGTGGTGTTGCTCTTAAAGATGGTCATGCTTTGAAAAGTGCCATTGGATGAAAAAAAATTGATTTCATGTTAATTATTGTACTACAGGTTACACAAGTTTATTATTTTTCACATTTTTATACAATATTGCAAAAATATGCCCGTCTTTTATGTGTGGCGCAGTAATTGTCTACCCGTCTCAAAAGTGTTAAATTATTTACCAAAATTATATCCTAACTATTATCACAAATTATTCAATTTACAATCATTTATCTAAATGTAATTTTAATCAGATTTAAATATATTATTTAACAAAATTAATATTAATTAGCATATTATTTTTTAGTATATTTAAAGTAAAATTTAATTAAATATTTAACGAAAAATAATTTTTAAAAAAAACTATATTATAAAAACGTGATAAAAACAAAATTAAATTTTAATTAATGAATTAAAATCACGATTATATTATTTAACTTAAATGAAAAATTTAAATTTATCAATGCGACACGTAAAGAAATCAGCACAAAAAAAAATAGTTTAATGAAAAAAAAAATGTCAAAGTTAAATAAAATCTTGTTAATTTTTATATATTTAATAATTATATTTAAAGTTATTTTAAATTCATTCAATTTTATTATATTTTTCTTACCCTAAATTGATGGCTTTGACAATTTAATTAGATAATTCTTTTTTTTTTTATATATATATATATAAAAACCTCGTTATAATTTACGTGACTCAAACACAATATTGGAATTCATAAATATATATGGAAAAATATATTATAGAATTGTAATTAAATCAATTAATTAATTCTTAATTAAATAAATTCGAATGACACATTCTTAGAATAATTGTTGTTACATATAAAACAAAAAATAGTTTTCATTAAATCGTTAAGTTAAAAAATATTTCAAAAAATTATGACCAATGAATATGAAATTAATTGTAGACACAATTTAATAAATTCAAATAAATCAAGGATAATTTTGAGGACAATTATTCAATCAGGAATTAAATTATTTTACATATTATTATAATATATTTCTATTAGAATAATCGTTATTTACATCAAATTTGCATAAAAATATAGCGTGTGTATTTACTAAAGCGTGCTTAATTGCATCACGCATGAATAAAGAGTGTTGAAAATATTTTGTATAAAATTTGACAGATGATTTACTTTTTATAGGAAGAAAAATAGTATGTAACTTAATTACAATTATAACAAGTACAAGATTGTCAGTTAATTATCAGAGATATAAGATTTGTCAGTTCAGTTCAGTTGGACAATCATAATTAAGTCTTTGTTCATTTCAATAGATTTTATAGATTTTTTTTTCTATTTTCCAGGAAAATTCAATTAAAATTTTATTTATGATTTTTGAACAAAATTATTAAATTCAAATATTAATTAAATTTTCAACAAAGATGAAAATTCTTTTGATCCTTTTTTAAATTTTTTAAATGACAAGAAATTAAAATTGAATTTTCATAAAAAAATTTTCTTTACGGTAAAACCGCAAAAAGAAAATATATAAGAATTTCATCAATTTTATAACAAATAAAATTTCCATTTAAAAACGTCAATAATTTTCCAATTTAAATCATGGCTTTTCTTTTGTTTATATAAAAAACGTCGACTTCATAATAAATTTTACCAAAAATATTAAATAAAAATCATAAATTTTACAATCATAAATAATTAATTGAAAATTTTAAACATAAAAATGGAAACAAACAAAAAAATCCCAATATGTATTTTTTTATATACTTAAAATAATAAATGCAGAATTTTAATATTAAATTGTTTTTCCTATTTTCCAGATGGCCAAAAAAAAAAACCAAATTTCAGCACAAAAAAAAACTTTAAAAATGTTCTAGATTTTTTTTTATTTCTTCATCCACCCCAAAAAAATAAATCTTTAAAGATATATTACAAAAGTCCATAACAATAAATTATAAATTTTGAATTAGTTTTTCAAGGAGAAATTTTCATTTTTTCAAACTAAACAAAAGTTTTGCGTTTAGAGAACTGCGAAAAAATCAATAAAATATGAAGAAAAATTCATAAAATTTTCAATTTTAAACTAAGGAAAATTCAAATTGCAATATAAACTTCAATATTTACAAAAAATTATAATGTACAAATAAATAATTATTGAAAATAATTATAAATCGTGTCTATTAACACAAATAAATATTATGCTGTAAAATCTAAACAACATTATTTTAACCAATTTAGATACTAATCTCTATTTGTAAGTTATCTGAAATATTCAAGATGCGGATAAGATATCGTTAATATATACTTAGTAAGTTGTAAAAAATTGAAGTTGAAATTTTGAAACAAAAGTTGTTAAAACTTAATAGTATAAAATGAAGATTACGGATGCTTGTGCAGCTTCTCTTAAGCATGTCAAAAGTTTTAAGATTTTTATGTATTTTATTCAACAATATAAACATTACGAGCTGTAAACTTAATGCTTGGTATGTTGAGTGTGGACTATATCTGATATATTAGGAGTTGGTACATTTCAAATATTCATTTAAAAGATTAATAATCTTGTAACAATTTCAAAATGTTTTACTGCATAATTGAATCAATTTATTATTATTACATTATTCTTAGTCGAGGAGAAGATCAAGTAATTGTGGTTTGAAAAGGGTACAATCAACTTTTGAAAATGCAGAAAGGAATCAGTAAATGATTTTAAAATAATTATTTCTCACAGGTTCAAGCCAACAGTTTAAGACATTTACTTCCCAAATAATGTTTGACTGATCAGCAAAAATTATAGCCAAATTAAATTTTACGTTCGTTAAAGGAAGTGCGAATTGAGTCGCTGTTATGACGAATATTTGACCATACAAGTTTTTCTACTCTAAAAGCTTCTTACTCTTATTTCATGTAAATTAACCAAACTTTGCCATTTTTTGGTATAAAAATCTTTTAAATGTTCAACTATAGAATATTAGATAATGTTATTAAATTAAGTAAATTAATTGAAAATAATATTTTAAAGGGAAAATTAAAATTAAAAACGAAATATTTCCACTTTAATATTTCGAATTAGATTTAAATTCACATTTTTAAAATCCAATTCAAAATCTTAATTAACAAAAATTTTAGTTTTCTTGTGTCAGTTGTGACTCGTACACCACATAATAATAATTCAAAATGTTCGACTATGTATAACAACATCATAATTCATATTATGTATATCTTTATTTGTAAAAGATTTAAATACAATATTTATGCCAGCATAATAAAACATTATTTGTATATTAACTCTTGAAGTCAAATTAAAGTCAATCAGAGATTTTCATATAACCATTTAAGGATTAATCACGATTTTTTCTATATTTTTCCGAATTGAATATAATTAAGATATTTTGTATTATATGGTATTTATAATAAAAGAGTTTAATTAGTAATATAGGAAAATAATGCCATGATTATGATAAAATATTTTTCTTTTTGTTAAATATTTATTATAATTTCCACAACCATAACGAAGAATGTAACAAATTAAATATAGTAAATCATTTATACATAAGAAAAAGGAATTTATTCAGAAAATTACAATTATTATAATTAATAAAGGGAATTTTATATATTTACAATTAATTTCTAATTTAAATGAAAAAAAACAGAAAGTTGTTTTATCTTAATTTCCTTATTTCTTCTTATATAACATTGACCGTGACATTAAATTAGATTGTGAAATAATTTCCAATTTATTAAATCGAATTTGGATTTATGTACAAACTTAGTCTATTTTTATGTATTAATTATAGAAAGACGATTTAATAATATTAAAAAACCAGAGAAAAATTACATTTGAAAATTATAAATTGAAATTATTATACGAATTTTAATAAAAATTATAGTCTAGGTTTACTTTAATTAATATATAGTCTTCACATTTTTCTGTAATTTAACCAAAATTATTATTATAATTAAAAAATTTTTGTTTAAACTAAAATAAAAAAAATATTTAATAAATATTTGAATTTAGAAATAAAAATAAAACATTGAAGATTTTCGAGTCTCCAACAGAGTGCAAGTTTAATTATCTATCTAATATAAATATAAAATTAACAAAAAAAAATCTAATTTGTTAGTATAAACAAAAATAATATTTTATGTAAATGTAGAGAAGCATAATAAGTAAATAATTATACCAAAATAGTGAATATTTCTTTTGCTTGTAAACAAGAAAAGAATATCAAGTGTTGACAGGTAAAACTATTGATTTACATATATTTTCGTTAATATCTTAATTTTTTATACATAAATTTTTGTATTTTAATAGAAAATTTGTTTAATGAAAAAAATGTACTTTTTAAATTAGACTCTGTCATGTAGTATAGACAATATTTATAAATCAGTAAACATTTATTTTTTACATTTAATTAGTTGACGACCATTTTATTTTGTTTGACTAATAAGTCAATTTACTTAATTTGACACTAACATTTGAATTTGACATTTTAACTAGCTGTCACTTTATGATATATTTTGGTCCATTGACGATCCAAACGTCTATAACTAGGCACTGATAGATATTTTGAATCAGCTTATAAAACTTGCTTAAATATAATTTACGTAATCAAATTACTCGTACTAGGTATTGCACACCAAGTTAGAGTTGTCTGATTGAATCTGCGACGGAAGAAGACCAGTACTTTCGGATACTCCACTAACTAAACACTGATACGTCCAACAACTACAGTCTATCCCACTACAGGTTTTGCAACAGTTAATTGGGGGGTAGAAGCTCGTTTTGGACACTCATATCAGACTTGAAAAAATACTTTTTTTGACAGATATCCAAATTCTTAGACCAAACAGCTTTCAATCTCTCAAAGTAATTTTAAATTCTAGAAAATATCTTGATAAATAATGTCAAATGGATGTAATTTTAAATAGTAAAAGAATTTTTTCATTTACCCATCTTAAATTCTTTCGAAGTTTGTTGTCCATTTTAGTCTTATGCAACATCACAAACTCAAATTCTTCCTTTTTCTGTTGTTCTGCTGGCGTTATACTCTTAGTAACTAAAAATTGATATAAACTTAAAATCTAATTTATTTCTCTTTGCACTTTTATAAATAGAATAATTTTTTTTAAATATCTCGATTTCGTTTTTCTTTTTTAATTTAAAAATGTAATTTTTTGAAATTTTTCTTTAAAAAAAAAACTGCCAAAAAGTTGAACAAGTAGGTTAGCTCGCTTAACTAAAAATTTTGTATATACTATCTATAATATATTTATTTTTTAAGTATAAATTTAGAATAATTTTTTTTTTGTATACTCGCTTATATAACCATAAAAAAGAAGAAAACATTATAAACAAAATGTCGGAAGAAATTTATTAGTTTAACGATAAATTAAACACAAGAAGAAGGCAAAAAAACGATCTAAATTGTTTTTTTTTTTACTTAAATGCCGAAAATTTTAAATTGTTTGATGTTTATTCAAGAAAATAAAAATTTTTTTATTTAGTATTTCACCTTTAAAAGATGTAATTAAAAAAAAAACATAATTTTAAGCATTGTGCAAAAAAAAAAACTATAATGAACTAATTTAGATTTTTTTTGTTTCTCGAAAAAGAAATTTTCTATATGTTAAATTATTTTGGAGGGTAACAAAAAAAAAATTAGATATTTTGGAATTTCAATTACATAAAATAACAACACAAAATATAATATAACAACTATGGGGTTTCGCGGCCAATGACCATGTTTTCACGGTCATTTAAACGATTATCCACACAAAAAAAAACTATAATTGATTTTTTTTTGGTATATTTTTAGCTGGATACAAAAAGAACAGTTTTTTTTTGTTGTGTAAATCAAATGGTCAATTAATTCATTTTTTTTTTTTTTTTTTAGAATTTCGTTTTTGTTTGTTGGTCAAAATGTAAAATCAAATTTATGCTATGTAGAATAATTTTCTGACTATTTGTCTGTCAGTTTGATCTAAAAAATGATTAATAATATATTTGAAAATAGATTTTTGAGGGAGAAGCATAGTGTCTTTTATAATTATGAATTACTTATTGATCCGCAGTAATTTTCGTAAAAATTCTCCACTTTTCTAGAGGTGGTACAATGAAATCTTCAAAGTTTGAACATCCCCAAAGGAACTCTAATTTTTTCCAGTCTTATATCAAAATTTTAATCAAAATTTTATGTTTATAGAATTGTCTCTGTCCTATCATCGTATTCGCTAGAATTTGATTTCTGTATATTTATGTAGATTCCATTTTTTTAGACACAAATTGAATAATTCAGCTTAGTTAATATTTAAACTTGAAATTTTGATTGTTTAAATGTGTTAGAAAGGTTTGAAAATTATTGTATCACATGGGAATTATGGAAACATTAACTTTATTCACCAGATTGCGCTATTTCATGTCCAAATATCCTTTTTCAACATTATTCTTTAATTAAATCAGTGATAAAACACCCAATAAACACCCACTATTAAATTCTTCTTTACTATCCTCCTCCTTTGCACTACGGTCCCCAGTGGACCTTGGCCTCCCTGATATTTTGCCTCCAAACACCTCTGCCCAGTGCCAACCGTTTGTAATTTCCGATACGTAATTCTTCCATTATTTCATTGAGATTATCACCCCATCTCGCTCTTGGTCTTCAAACAGGACGTCTACCCTCTGGTTTCCCAGTAAATATTTTATGCAGCGATCTTGATTCATCCATTCTTACCCATGTGCCCAGTCCATCTTAGTTTCTGTAATTTAACGTATGCGCTAAGAGAAGTATCTTTACTATCAGCACTCCAAAAAAGCTTAATAAATTTTATATGACCATTAGTAGCTCTGCTCCGCATAACTTTTCATTATTGTGTGTTATGATTTTTAAAGGAATGCGTTCATTTTTAATTATTTAACTTCTTTTTTTTCGATAAACTTTTAATTTTTAAATTGGAGAAATTTAATTGCTTTTTTTTTCTTGTTTTAAAAAAATGGATGATAATTAATTGATTTAAAATTTTTTTTAAGATATTATAAATTTGTTTGTTTTTATAAGTTTATTTTCTTAAATAACTAAATACAAAAAAAAATGTAATTTAGTTTTTGTTTGCTGCAAATTACACGCGGTTTATTTAAATGTAAATATTTACCAAAGACTTTAATCAACAAGTAAAAAAAAAAATATGTAATAGAAATTAGGTTTTTTTTTCAATTAAGCTTTAATATCCATTCCAAAATTTTAATCAAATTGAAACTAAATCGAAAAAAAAAAACTCTTTTAATATATTTTGAAAAATGTTAAATGATAATTTTAGGTAAATAAATAAATAAATTGATGAAAATATGGAAAATAGATTTAAAATTAATCATAAAAAAATTAAATATATTAACAAAAACGTATAAAAATTTCTATATAATCTGATAAAGTATTTCGGCAAAATTGAAGAAAATTGGATTATTACTTTCCCATAAATATTGGTATGTAATTAATTAGTAAATATATCTGCAACAATTAAGTTATTTAATAGATTTTATTTGGGGTACGAAATGCCTCCCCCTTACAGGAGTTTACAGGGGTATTTTAAGATATAAGAGATTTAATTTATTTTCCTTGTTATATTTCCTTCTTCCTTATTTCTGACGTCCAATAAGCTTTGCAGGCAACTCAGTTTTCAAGGATTCCTTAGACTTTTCTCCTTCCTTTTTTTACAAAATGTTTGGAGTCAAACAAATTTAAATACCTCGAAGATTATTTAATTTAATAAAATTGTTGGCTCCCCATGGCACTACAGCCCGTTCGGATCGGAGCATTTAATATTTTTTATCGCCACTGATAAATTATATTAAATTGTCATAATAAACCAAAATGTGTTACGCCACAATATCCTTCAAAACTAAAGTTATTCTTCCCTGGACAGAAGAAAGAATATTTTCTATAATAAAAGTTTTCTTATATAATTTAGTTATGCCAAAATATAATGTGTAAGTAGAAAATATCAGAAATATTAATTAAATAGTTAAGTAATCATCGATAAGTTTCAATAAGAAATTTATTAATTTATTTTCAATTATTATCGAAACTTATAAAATATTAATATGTAAGAGTTACATAACAATGCAAAGAAATTTAGAAATTTATTAAGGATAAGAAAGGGAAAATTTATTTATACTCATTTAATAACCATTGAATTAGAAATTAACTAAATATAAGTTTTGTAAATATAAGGTAATGCCTAGGACTACATCGACCGCAGTTAAGTATGAGAAGAACGAATAATAATATAACAGAAATTTATTATATATATATTTTAAGTAATTTGTCCTAATTTATGTTTAACAATGAGCTAAATGTCGATAAGATTGACTTTAAAATATATAAAATTTTAATTATTGCAATTTCTAGTGATGTTAGGCTAATCATTTTCAATTAAAATTATATTTCTGAACAATTTAAATTGATTTTCATCTGTAAAAGAATTTAGTATCAGTTCCGACAAATTGTTGTTACTACTTTAAATTTAACAATTTCATTTTACCTAAACTACTATAGCTACAATGATAGTATAAAATTTTCAAAAAAAAACTTTTTCCACATATTAAAATTGGTCTTTTTCCAAGAAGCAATGACCTTTTCCCAAATTATTTCCTCCATTTCCAAGAGATCAATTTAAAATTGAAAAACCTATAAATTCGAAATATTATGGCCATAAAAAAATGTAAACTATTAAAAAAAAATTAATTAGAATTTCTTTACCAATCACTTCAAGATTTTCTAATAAATTCTTTATATTATAAAAATTTAACTTATATATTTGAAATTTTATTCAAAGCAAAGTTCATTATAATGAATTAATTTTAATTTTCTCTCTTTAAAAATTTAAAATTCAATTAAAAGAAATTATATGAATAATATTTTTCCGCATTTTTCAAAACTCATCTCATAAAAAATTGTGAATAATTAACTTTAACAACTCCTCATTCATTTAACCAAAAAAAAATATTCTATATTATAAAACCAATTCTCTGGACCTAAAGATTTAAATAAAACAAAAAATTTCAAAAGAAGAAAAAAAAAATTTATCCAACTAAATTTGTTTGTCTATTCTTTTCTTTTACTCTACATAAAAAAAAAATTACTTAAAATTATTATGTAAAGCACGCGCCTTTAATAATTTAATTAACCGCGTCCGACCACAGAGAAATTTATGCTTCATCATAATATTCTTTTTGTAGTACACGCATGATAGAAAATGTTTCGATTTTTATATAAATTAATATAGATACTATTTTGTATCTTAATATATAAACCAGATGGTAATAATTTTACTTTTTTTTTTTTTTTGATATTAGAAAGACTTTTTTTTTTACCCAATATTCGTAATTAGTTTTAAAAAACTTATTGCAAAATTTTATATATCATATAGAAATTTTAATAATTTCAATTTGTTCTGCATATGAAAACGATAAAAAAAAATAGTCTCAGACAAATGAAAATTATACATTAGAAATTTTCTACAAATTTAATGAACCAAAGAAACAAACAAAACAAAAAATAAAGAATTATTAATCGTGCAATCAAATTCAATTTTATAGAATGAAATTTTTAATTTCAAACACGCGTTCATTTCATTTCATTTTTTTTTTTTTAATGTTTCCAAACTGAATCGAATTTTTGATGTGTGGAAAAGTTTTTTTTCTTGTTGTGAAAATTAAGTGAAAATTTATTGCTATATTGAAAGAAAACATTTTTTTTACACAAAAGTGCAGAGAACTTTTTACAAAATGCGTCAAGAAAATTACAAAAAAAATATTTAAATGATTTACCCAGAGAAATTCTTTAAATAGTTATAAAGGGTAACACATTTTTGGTATCACTTGATGGTTTAAGATTTAAAACAAAGGACAAAACAACAGGACAACCAACACTGGAACATACTTATTAAATGTATTCGAAATTTAAAGGTAAAGGATCTTAAAAATTGTGATTCATTGGCATCACCACTATATTTATTAATATCTAATGTGGCTTCGAAATCATAGATTCAAAATTCCTCAAAGTGCATTTCAAACCACGTCAAGGTGGATACAAACATATTCGATTTTTACTTAATTTTATAGGGTGCATTTTTAATAAATCTTAATTGTCACTTTCATCTTCCACTATCATAACTTTATCAGATAAATATAATTTCCGGATATTCATGTCCAAAATCGATTTTTGATAAGCTTTTTGAAACTAAATAACGATAATAAAATTTATCACGATAGTAAAAAATTATCACGGTTCTTATGATCGAAAAAGTTACTTAATTGATAATGAATCAATGATCGCAAAAATCACTTTATTGTTCTTAATACTCTGCTTAAATTTTGTTAATAAATCGATCATAAATTTCCGATTCGAATCAATCAAAACCACTTGTACTTGAAAGTGTAAATTATCACATTACAATAAAATTACTTACAAATTTATAATCACAACACGATCAGTTGATTGATTACAAATTAACCATCATTATTTCTCCGGATAAAATCATTTCAATATCGTTTATTAAGATTTTACTGTTCTTCCACCTTCCGACTAAGATCGCACCTATTCAATATTTATTGCAACTTATTTAATATCAAAAACTCCATATAGCTACCATAAATTATAAGCCAGTATATAATCAGAAACTAAAAAGTGCAATATTATATTTTCAACAAGGATAAGAAAAAAAAAATATCATAATTTATTAAACAAAATCATAATATAAGCATAAATTGAACAAGTACAAAATTTATTATATCTTTTGTTCACCAAAAAAAAAGAAAAAGAAAAAATAAACGAATATAAGTATGGACACGATCATTCATCAGCACCTAGAAAACATATATTATACCCAGTTGCAAATATTTTCAACGTCCACAAAACCAAACCAAAACAAAATATATATTTTAACTTAAAATAAGTTTCAAGTTAAATGAGACCAAATACAAAAAACAAAAGACACCTGTCCACAAACTGCCATAATATTGTATAGCCATATAATATATAGTATATGTAGTTCATTTATGAACCATGAACGTGACAACTCATACAGTAATTGTATCTTTTGTTCACGCAAAAAAAAAAAACATTATAACGAACAGTGTAAACGCCTCTGCACGTAAAATAATGATCTTGTAATTTGCAACATGAAAAATTGAAAAATATATTATGGTAAAATATATATAAATAAATAAATTAAAATGTTTGCAAATAATTTCTGTTTATTTTTATGCTTGTAAATTATGACTAGAAAAATTTCTTTAACAAAAAACCTAAAAAAAAAAAAATGCAGAAAAATTCCAATAAAGTTTGGAATAAATTTTAAATAAAAAATTTAAGTATTTACAATTTAGCATTTTTTTTTTCCAAACAATACAAGAATTAATTTTATCTAGACTGAGAAATCATTATCATAAATTTTTTTTATGTTATTTTGGTATAAATTTTCAGGTCAAATTTATCTGCATTATGATCACAAAATTTATCTTGTAATATGAATAAATTTTATAGTTTAGTGAATATGAATTCAGACTAAATAATAATCACTAGACAACCAAGTAGATTTGTAATTTTGAAATATTTGGTCCACTTGATCGCATTTCAGAACCACTTTTTTTTTATAAACTGATCTTTGGAGAATTTTTGATTATTGCACTTCTGAAAAATCGAAGCGTCCTTCCAAATTTTGAACAATTTTGCTATAACAATAACTTTAATGAATCAGTCCATACAGAACATTTGCTGTAAACACCTCAAAATAAAATTATTTATCACTGACATATTCCTTCTATTAGTCAATTCTTAATCAAATAAATGCTTCTACTCGGGTTTGATTAGATATCCTGGACAACTTACATTCACATCAAGTAATTAAATTGAATCAATCTGTCATAAAATCTGAAAAGAAATCTTGGAGATAAATTGAAAAAGGTAATTGATATAAGAAACAAATAATATAGGACAAACGATAAGGGGGCATGGTACAATAAGAACATTAAATATAAAAAGGACGATATAAATTTCTGTTATCAGACTAAAGAATATTAGTAGGTATTTTGCGTGTTGTAGTTAATTCTACTCTACTACTAAAAAAACGTGTCTTGCTCGAAATTTTTAATATAATTATATCACATCCCAAATTGCAATAGAATGTCTGAAAGATCTCTATCACGCATTAAAAGAAGAAGAAAATGATTTTTGGAAAAGGTTATTCAACTTTTATGTTGATTTCAATATCATTTTATATTGGTATATATAAATCTAAATCAATTTTTCAATCACAAACAATATATTAACTATAATCAGAAAATTGTCATTGCAAGATCATCAATCAATTTCAAACATAAAAAAAAAAATTACTTAAAAGTTACTCATAATTCAGTTCCAATGTCAAAAATGCAAATATCATTTATCATAATCAAAAGGAAAAATTTTTTTTTTTTTTTAATTATATGATCTTGCAATTTATTGATCTTGCACTAGCAAAGATCTTTTATTATTTTAATCAAACCAAAAAAAAAAAAGAACTCTAAATTGGATCTTAGATTTAAAAATTATGATAAATCAATCATCAATTTAAAATCTTTTGATATTTTAATTATTTATGTTGATAAGTCAATTAAAAATTTAAATATAAATCCGGAAGTCAAACATCAAGATGATCTCTTCTTCTTTTTTAATTTATAACATTTTATATTATAAGTAAAGTCAACGACCGATTTTTTCTGACTAAATTATTATTAGGATGACTACATTTTGTCTCTAATAACATTTTATCATTAAATTATAAATTACAAAATGTTTTTAAGCTGATATCTTGTCTTTTTTTCAATCCCAAATCTAATATCATCGTGTGAATAGTGAAATGCTGTAACTACAAAAATCAAGTTCTGAGATAAGTTTAAGATAAACCTACGAAATTTAAAATAATTTTGAATGAAAAATTATACAGATTATTCTGTAACTCAAGCATAACTCAGTCTTAAAAATGTGTATTAAGCTTCAACGATGCAGGTGGTTGAGACAGAGTCGGAGCAGATACAAATTGGATATATGTATGTGTAAGGTTTGCCCGAGATCAGACAAGTAGAGGTCATCGAAGAGATAAAAGCTTTGATAATATTTTGAAGAAAATTATTGTCACAGTTGTCAGTCTATTTAGAGAGGAATTCTGAAAAACACAGAGTATAGTCCATGGAGAAAGCTGAGGCAAAATACTCTAATCAAATATCATGCAGATATTTCAGATTACTCTATGTGCAGAGAAATTCTGAATGAGACCCTGCTCTGTACAGCCTTTAGTGCCATGAAGACCACAAGCTTGTCCTCCGATCAAAGATCTCTTTTATCCAGGTAATGGATCATTAAATTCTTTATCTTCCTTTATATCAGTCTGAATGATGTATCTAAACACTTACAATATTTCGTTTCTCATACATGACAATATATTCCTATAATAACAGTTTATAAAGCTCAATTTTCTACTAATAAGTTTCCTTCTATATATTCTATAACTCAAAGAAAAATTAATAAACATTAAAAAAAAAAATTCTTTTGACAAGATTGATGGTTAAATTTAGATATAAAAAAAAAATATAATTGCAAACAAAAAAAAAAACTATTTTACTGGTATAATTTCTTAATAGCATAACAATATGTAAAATAGAAAATTTTGTTTGAAAAAAAAAAATATCTAAAGGCTTAAATTAATTATTAATTTTTAAAAAAATGCTGACAGCATTTAGCTTCTCAATGAAACACACCCAAATTAAATTTATTTATGTATATGATAGTATAATATAGAAAATTTTATTATTAATGGACATCTTGTTGATTATTTCTGTCTTTTTTTTTCATAATTTATTATTTATTAAAAAAATTGTTAAATTATTATTATTATTATTTATAGAAGTCTGAGGCTTTAAAACATTCTACTTAAGTCACTTTAAGAATTTCTTTTATCATTTTTCATTTTGTGTTTTTTTTTTATGTACTTACTTATATGTAATATGCGTAAAAAGTTATTGGCCCAGACAATATTTACTATAAATGGTTTTAGAAACATTGGGTCACCAAGAGCATAATTTTTTATGCATATAAAAAATAAATTGGAAATTCTGTTAAAAATAAAATAAGTAAGATAAAAAAAAAAATTCATTATAATTTTTTGCAAATGACTATTTTACACTAGAAAGGTAGAAGCCATTTGCAATATGTGATATAAATTTATTAAACTAACTAATTAAGACCAAATGATATGCTATTAATTGGTTCATAAGAATCAACTTCTCTCCTTAATTCTGTTGGCACAATTAATACCCAATACTGTAATATTATGCTTCGGAAAAAACTTCGGCTGTGAGTGTCTCTATTCTCTAGCTCTAAAACTTCTATAGAAACATGAATGTTTCAAAAAAATATCATCTAAGATTTTTGATATTACATACTGTTGTGTTACCTGGTCAATGTCAATTTTTGATATTACATACTTTTTGTGTTAACTGGCCATTTCGCTATACAATTAAATTTCAAGAATATTTTGACAATTTCTCACGTCGTCATAAATTTATCAATTGCAATCAATTTGTATATACCTACCTTTAATTTAAAATGACCAACTTGTAACTGAAATCATAATTATCCTTTTTATTCGTATAATTGATTAGGGTTCGTATAATTGTTTATTATCATCAAAATTAATTCGATTATTACTCTAAAAAAATTACTTAATTATTACGAAAGTATTCTGACATTTCTGTAGATTATTTGATAGAAGAAAAATTCTACTTTTGTCAACTCACTTAACTGCATCTGCTACCCGAAAAACACTATATTGCATTTTAAATTGAAACTCTTATAGTGTAAAAACGATTTAATTAAATATACATATATTTTATCTTGTTCCTATTCAAATTAATTTAAGAGGCAAAATTATTTTTATGGCGTCTATGTTAATATACACAATTATTGAGACTATTAATATAGGTAAAATTACTATATAATATAGTGCAATCATTTAGCGTCTTGTATGAATGATTGTGTGTAAGACGATATGAATTGCAATCAACAATAACGCGAATCGTGCGATTAATGTCTTCCTTCTTCTAGACAGACTTACAAAATAAAATAAAATAATGAAACCAAAACAAAAAAAAAGAACTACGATGATAAAGAAGCAACATTAGCAACTGAATCATTACAAATTGCTGATTTGAGTCTATAAGTTCAATCAGGCAATCAGTTATAATTGATTTGCTCTTGAGCATTATAAATAATTTATTCAACTTTTTCTTCATCCTATAAATATAAATAATATATTAATAATAAATTTATGTATATTTATAATTTTTTTGCAAAATATAAATACATATTTAAAGAAAATATACAAAAATTTTATGTGAACTAAAAATGATGAATTAAGGAGTTTGTTAAGAGGAAATCTTTTTTATAAAAATTATAAAATCCATATTTGTTAGTATTAATTAATTCTTTGCAAAATATACCTTAAGTCAACATTTCAATTAAAGGAACTGAATAAGTTATACAGAAAAGAAAATCTGGACAAAAAATGAAGATCCTGTGGATGATTAGAAAGATCTGAAAAAAGATGCTGTCGAGGCCATTCAATTGACTATTTTTCCTTTGAAAATTGAATAAGTCGGAGCAAGAAATTTTTCATTTATTTATCTAGAAAATAATAATTTGCCCTCTGTTAACAGCAATCGACCCTACAAAAATCATTAAAATATTTTCAATATTTTTAAAAAATAAATTTTTAAAAACATTTAACATTATCCATAATTTATTTAGATTGTTTTTATATGGTATATCAATAATTTTTCTGATATTATGCTATAAAAATCATATTTTTCATCATTTGATATAGGATAGGCTCTTAACGGATGAGTAAGACATTTAATAGTTATCAGAAAAAATATAAAATATTGCTTCATCTCAAAACTCTGAAGTCGAAGACACCACAGACACAGTAGTAGAGTAGAGTATAACAATTTGGTATAATGAATGTAACATCATCATCCATCATAAATATACAAATAATATAAAGAAATAAAAATTCTTATGGCTATGTTTTTCATCATTTAATTTTTTGTTTTGTATTGTTTTAATGGTTTATTAAATGAAGCTATTAAAATTGTAAAAAAAAAAAAATTCAATTAATTTTTTTATCTAAAATAATCATAAATACGAGAAAGTCGAGAAGTAAAATTTTTATTGCTATAGTTTTGTTTTTATTAACGCATCTATCAACAAACAATTTATAAGTGGAATTGAATTTTTTTGGGTTAGACTGTTTTACAACGTTAATTATAATTATATTTTTATTTAGGTTTACGCATTTTAGTGTTCATCATGGGTTTTGGGTGATTATGGTGGACCAAAAATTATATTTTTATGGTCTGTCTTGTATTTGTATAAAATCTCTAAATATGGTTATACATATAGAGAAAGGAACAACAAATTTTAGATGACAGAAATTAAATTCATTGTTAGACATAGAAAACATTTTATATTTTATATAATTAATTGATATTTAATTTGCTTTAATAGAGCAATGACAGATTATTATTTTTATTTAATTTTTATTTGGGGACTATAACTATTACTACCGTATTAGTAATTTGTGTACTGACTGATTTATGACTTAAAAAGAACTATAAATCCCTTCCATTTGGTCACAGTAATTTAGTAAATTTGGAATTATAAATACCATCATTATTTTTTTCCAAATAAGCTTTAATAGTTTTGTTGAAATTGGATAGAAAATATAAAAAATTAATTTTTTTATGGATTAATTGAATGTCCTCTGTTTCTTTTGAATGGGTCAATCGTCAATGGATCTGCTGGCAAAATGTCACAGTTCACAAACAAAGAAACGTTTATTCACAAAGAAATGTTGATGAGTTCCCACTTCTGTAATATAACGATTAGAATAATATAAAATATTAACCAAGTAAACAATTTTGATGAAAATATGGGGGATCATTACAAAATCAACAGATTTTGGAAAAAGTATATATATAAACCGACATTATCGCTGAAAGGATATTATCAATTTCTACAGAAATCTTAAATTCGTCTTGGAATTATAATAAAATAATTTGCGAAGATTTTAGCTAACACTTCTCCAAATTGAATCTACCCTTCTAATCGATTCTCCTCGTAAGTAACCAAACATTTTCCTAAACAAAATCACTTCAAATGTTGTTGTAAACAATTAATTATTGCGAAATTGCTTAGTAAATTTTCGTAAGTTTTTATAAAGTTGAATCATTTTGATGATTAAAAATTAAACATAAATTAATTAAAAATTGAAACTTTCCAAGAAACAATTTCTATAAATTAATTTACAAAATATTTAAATTATTTTTTTTTTTTTCTTAAATTCAAAACTTCAAAGCTTGCAGATTAAGAAATTCATTTCAATTAACTATTTTCATCAATTTAAATTTTATGTATATGTAAATTTTCATCCAGAGAGAGGAAGAAAATTGAATGATTTAGTAGTATCATGAAAACATAAAAAACTAAACATGATTTTAAAAAAAAACTTAACATAAACTGAACATAACAACGAAGTCTTATATTTAAATAGAAAATATTTCATCAAAATTTAGTGATTTTTCATTTATTTATTTATTTATAAATTATACAAATAAAAAATAGAATATTTCAAATAAAGTTTTTCTCTAAATTTTACTCAGAAAATAAAATAATTGGAAAAAAAATATATAAATTTTCGTCTCATAGAGGCGTGAGAAAATTTGAATAATTTTATTTTCTTGAATCAACCCCCAACAACAGAAATCTTTTATTTTTCAGATTTTTTTTTAAAATCTGAATTTAGAAAGTTCAAAAAACTGAGACATTTTTTTTTTGAATTTTATTTTTATATCAATTAAAATTTTGAATGTGTTAAAGGAAATATTTAAGTTTGTATACATTTTTTTTTTTCGGCATATGCCTAATTTATAAGATACCGTAAAATTGGGTAACTTTTTAAAGAATTTTAATACAGTAATTTTTTGATTAATAATAGGAGAATTTAAGGTTATATGAATTTTCCCTCCAATTCTACTGTTGCCTTTACATAGACTATACATTCACTTATTTAAGAAAATTATAAAAAGTCTACAAAATGCAAAGAAAAAATATTAAAATGATTCATTGAGAGGACTCTACTAAATCATCAATGATTATTTAGAGAGTCCTCTAAATTGTACAATTTGATTTCATGAACGAAAATTGATTATTTGACAAACCGATAGTTTTTTATGTTATAGTGATATCGTTGATCGTGGCCAGAGACTACTGATTCCTTAAGAATATTAAATATAGAATATCCTATATTTTAGGATATTCAAATCAAATTACTTTCCAAAGAGGCTCAGCCTACATTAAAGATTAAACAAACGCAAGTTTTTTGTAATCGTACACAATTGCATTACCAAAAATCAATCTTGACACGTTTTGTCAATTTTTCAAAATCAATTTTGTCAATTTTTCAATATTGAATTATCAAATTTGCCAAAATTTCCATTATAAATTTCCTGGTTAAAAAATTCTAAAACTAAAAATTTTACTGTCTATATAATTTTTTGATTAAAAAAATTACACCATTTGACTGTAAATTATTCCCTTATAAATTTTCAATAAAAGTTCAATATTTCTGTCAAATATCTAAATTTTATTTAACGACAAAATGTTTACAATTTATATTCAATCAGAATTTTAATAATCACAATTTCATTCCAATATAATATTGTATCGATCGACATAAAAAAACGATATAGCTACATAAATAATTTTGTTTTGTATCTTTTTTAATAAAAATTTTTTCTTTAATTTCTATTGTGATGCAAATCATATAAAATTTTGAATATTCTACATTACAAAAAAAAAATTAGATTTCTAGATAAAAAAAAAATCATAGAATCTAATAACCTAAAGAAGTGATGTCATTTATAAAATGTGTCATTAGAATTCCAAATCCAAAAATTAAAATTATCTTTTATTTCTCTTTCAAATTTTTAATATAGAAAAGATACCTAAAATCTTTTTAGCCTAAAAAAACCTTGGGTTTCAAAAATTTGTATTTTGTATAATATTGTTGCAACCATAAATGGATGGTACACGCAATTTGTCGGAAGTATAATTTTATTTGTAAAATTTATTGTACAATTTAACTATACTATGCCATATTTGTAAATGTGTTAAAAATATATAATTGTGATAAAATTAGCACCACCGTGATTTCCACACATAAAACAAACATATCTAACATAGCACAAATTATTGGACATAAATAGTATTATGCTTCCTGGTTTTTGGTTTATCATTTATACATTAGATTTATCTTAAGGATTTTCGTCTTTGTTTTTTTTTTTGCATTTTAATTTTTCAATAATTCAAAATGTTTGCAATTGAAAATATTCTTTAAAATTAAGTCTACACAATTAATGAATTTATCTCAAATTAAGGAAGTGTAAAAGATTAAAATATTGCCAGTAATATTATGTATATTGCAAATAATATTATATACTAATGATTCATTTCACTCCTCATGGAGCATATAGGACGTCGGTAAGACATTTCCACCAGATACGTTTGGTCACAATTTCCTTTATTTCATGCCAGGAATTTCCGGATTCATTTATTTCCTTCTCAAGCGAGCTCCTTCATGTGATTTTTGGACAACCAATTCCGAACAATTATTAATCGAAATTCGAACAAATTTATGCTTAAAAATTATTATTATTGGTTTTTAGAACCGGCTATGAAATGTGAATTATTTTCTATTTAAAATGTAAATTTATTAATTTATGTTATTTAGTGTATGTCCAATTTGATAGATTCAAAAGAAAATCTCATTTAATAAAGAAATTTTAATTTAGTAAAATTTTACAACTAGTCAATTTATTGTATAAAAGTGTGATGGTTAAGTAAGTAATCACAATATGTTAATATGGAAATACCATAGATTTGATAGTTTATTTATAAAATTTATTTGAAATGGAATAAATCATCATAAAATTTTCAAAATAAGCTTTTCAAAATATACAAAATTAAAGTTTTTAGACATGTAAACAAGTTAATTATGATGAAAATCTGTTGTGAATTTTTGGCAGGAAAATAATTACATACATTACATACATATAAACATCAGTAATTAAATTCTTAATTCTGTAAATTCTGTAAATATTTAGGAAATGATAAACCATAGATTAGAGAAAATATAACAAAGAAATTTAATGTATTTATCAAGAAAATCATCACATGGACTCCGCAGTAGTCCGTATACAAAATAATTATTTCACAACACAATAAACTCCTTCGATTAAAAAAAAAAACTATATTTAATTAATTAATTACAAAATTATTAACATAAAATATTAAACACAACATTACAAATAGCAAAATATGTAAAACGTAGGTGACGATTGACACTGTCGTCCTTCATTTTAATAATCAAAATAAATCACAAATAGCTATACATACCTAATTATGAATTTCGTAAAACTATAAAATAAAAAACCTTTTACAGAATTCCCTAATATGTTTACGCTCATTTATTTAATTTTTTACAAAAATATTTATTAGATAACAGTTTTAATATACATATATATAAATTTTAATTAATTAGTTAATGTAAATTAATCAACAAACAAGGTAAAAAAAAAATTATCGAAAAATCTTTTGTCCAGTAAAAAATAATACCTATAATAACAAATGGCGGTCCAATAACCCTGAATTACAATAATGATAAATTTGTCACTCGATTTATACTTAATTAATTAATACTATAATATTCTTACTAATTAAATAAAATTTAGTGAAATTTTATAATTTAGTAAAAATATATTTAAAAATAAAATTTTAATTAGCATATTTGAAATTTAGATAAAAAAGTTGTTTAATTTTGACTATCGAAAAGTTGTCAGGCCCAGAAAAAAAACGACATTGTGTATTTATTGGGTAATCATTGTGGCTTTTATAAGACTTGGAAAAGAGTAAAATTAAAGTGATTTTACATATATTCTAATTCTAAGACACAAATATACTATCACTTAGTTTTGGATTTAAAAAAATTGTTAGAAAATGACGAATTTTCAAAGAAAATCATGAAACTGAGACATACGATTAATAATCGAAATAAAAAAACAGAATTTAGTCATTTCGAAGTATTTACCTTAACAGAACATTGGGTGGATGAAATTTATTATCACATTTTACGAATGGTCGAAATTGGTAAATCGATTAGAATTGTAATTTTACAATTGATGGTATATTCTATATTGAATTTTCGATGATACTGAAATTGTTGCATTTTGTGAAACTAAATATTAACTTTGAAATTATTCAAATAGTAAATAAAAGATTTAACAGGCCATTCGAACAGACTGTTAAAATATATAGCATTCTTAATTTCTCTGAATTCTATAAGTTTTTGACTATTACCATAATTTATATATGAAAGCTTTTTTATCATCACAATAAATATAAATTACGTCCTCCTCAATTTTGTAATCATAATTTCTAATTCAAAAATTTCAATTGCATCATAAAAATGAAATTCGATTAATTTATATCAAAATAAAACTCCAAACAAACACCTTAAATTTATGGCCAATTTTTATTATATATTAATTTTCATAATTTCAAAATATTATAATATTCTGAAATAGTCTAATTAATGAAGTGGAATATATAAATTCTTCACATACATATCCAAAAAGATGTGTTAAATACGACGTGGTAAATTTCGTAGCTTCGTTATATTGAGGGGAATGGTAAAATATGTTCAGGTATTTCCTATTTAAATATTCTGCCGACACTAAACTTTATTTTTGAATATTATTTAAATATAATTTTTTTTTATTATTATTATTTAATATAAATAAAATATCTCAAAAGAAAAAAAAAATGTTGTCTCGCAAAGAGGAAATGAACGAAAAACAACAAACAAACAAACGAAAAATTCGAATATGTGGGCTAATCAATTAGTTTATTTTTAAACAAAATTATAATTGCCCAAAAATTATTTCATAGAAATGTCAAATTGTCATAGATTTTCCTTTGGTTGAGTTTTTTTTTTTTGTAAGTGATGGTGAAAAATTATTAATATAATTTTATTTTGATAATTTTTGAGGAAGAAAATTATATTTTCTTTTTTAAATTTTATGATTTTTCATTATTTTTCACATCCGTGGAAAAACCAAAAAAAAAAAAAACGTATATTTAGTTATTTTTGGACAAAAAACTAAAACTTGTTTGAAAGAATAATTTTTTTTTCGTATATATGACAAATTGTTAATAAATATATAATCATTTATTAACAATTTGTCATTATTAAAAAAATATATAAAATATATAATGAAAAATATTAATAAAATAGAAGAAATTTGATTTTAACTTACCAAAGAAAGATTTTCCAGGATAATTCATAATTTTCATTAATATCTGAAATAAATAAATAAATAATATTAATAAAATTAAAGAAAATTAATATTATAAGAATTCTATTTTTAAAGTTTGTACCAACAAAATTACAAAAATTTAATAAATATAATTTAAAAATAATTAATAAGATTGTAATTGACCAATAATTGAGTAAAATACTTAAAAAAAATTAACAAAAACTGCAAAATTGGATAGGTTTATGTTAATGTAATGTAAGAGTCAAATAACAGTTGAATGTTATAATTACTTAACAATTTTTTAAACATGTTTTTAACATTTAACAGTTTAACAGTTTTTCTAACAGACGGTTTTTAATAGGTAATATAACTTATATACTATTGAGTATATACTAATTTCCAATTTATGAAATTCAATTAAATTCAATGAAGTCAATATTTAATAAACCACAGAAAAATATTATGAAAAGAAAATATCCTCGTAAAGTCAAATTGTCTCATTTAGAGTTTGTATCAAACTAATTGCTGTTTCTCTTTACTCTTATAGAGTTTGTATCAAACTAATTGCTGTTTCCAGCTGGGTTAATGACAGTTAAATGATATAGCTTTGTTTCCGCAATTTACCATCTACTTAAAATGTATGTTTGAAAACTACTAATTAAATAAATTTTATGTTGTAATACATTTTTAATAGCTCGAATATAGTCATAACATCTTATATTGCCAATATTTATTTTTTTTAATGCTAAATGGAAAAAATCATAATATGAAATTATAAAAAGAATTCTATATTTAAATTAACAAGAAGTACAACAACCCTGCTGTGATTTTAAAATTATACTACATAAGGAAGCATTTACATATATGTATGCAAAAAAATTATCATTAAATGTGACAAAAATAATTATAAAAATCATTAAAAAGAAAAATATTAAATTTTTCTTAATGAAATTTTCAATTTTCATATAATTATTATTTACAAAGATAGTTTTACAATCTAATAGAGTATTTATTTAATTAAAGATTCATATTTTAATTCCATTAAATCCACACATTAATATAAGGTATAATAAAATAAATAATTTTTATGATAATTTTTGTTTGAAATTCTCATAATTTTTTTATTTTTGTAGATCTAGAACAAAGACATCATAACATTTCATAATTAAATTTAAATAACAAAACAATAAAAAATTGTAATTTATTTAATTTAATTGAAATTGAGTTAAATTATACTATAAAAAAATTATCAGTAAAATGCTATTTTTTTAATTTCAGTGACATTAAAAGAATATTAATAAATTAAAAAAAATATTGTCATTAAAATTTTCTGATATCACAATTTTTAATAAATTTTATGAAGTGATTAAGAATGACCACCTGATATTAATGCATTTTTAAATATATAAATAAAAAATGTATTATAATAAAATATGAATTTGATTTTTCTAATCTCTACTATTTAGCAATTATTGTGTTTTAAATAGGCATTTTTTTTAATCAATTTGTGTTAGAAAATATTTATGATTGCGAGAAGTGATTGATAGTAATAGGTCTTATGCCAATGTAATTTAGTCATTACACTGACAGTTGCAGTTTTACCACAAATTAGCCTTAGGTTGTAAGCAATTTTTAGAAACATAATAGAGAATTTCAATTTAATTTATGTAAATTATATAATTGTTGACTACAACAGAATATTAAAATATCTACCTTCTAGAATCAGAGACATTATAGATTATACACACACTACGCATTGGATTTCTAAATAATCAAAAAATTCATAAAATACGATCCAAATGGATGCCAATTATTCACCAATGAACAATATAATTGTTTTGCATTGCTCTAAGCTAGAATCAGGGACAAATTATTCTATTCTAGTCCTAAACCTATAAATTTTGATTGAAGATTTAATAATTTGTACAAAATTTCCTGTAATTTTAATAGTTTTCATCATTAAATTAAAAGGAAATTTATTTACAAAAAATTCACATTCAAATTTTTTTTTTTGCCATTTTATATTTATATTAAATTATGTTTTATTATTAACATCCAAACATAACATATCCAATTTTTGTACATGTATGACTATACAGTATACAAAATTAAATTGTACAATATTTATTTCATTAAAAACACTGACATTTTTAATCGACAGACATAAATAGACATGCAAATAAATATTTTTATTAATAGTGTGTTACTAACGTAATTTAAAAATTTATGTTGTGTTTTTTTTTTCTCGAATAATAATAAAATTAGAATATATTAGAAAATTTATTTTATTTATTCACCAAATCGTCAATATCAAAATGTCAATTGTATTAAACAGCTCAATCAGCCGATGCTTGCTTGTCTGTTCATATTAGTATACCATATAAAACAAAATGTATATAAATATATAAAATGTTAGTTATATGAAAAAAATGTAAATTGATTAATATAAATTTTGTGAAAAAGTGTAGAAAATATAAAATGAATAATGAATTTTTGAAATTTATGACGAACATAATTTTATTATTAAACATTTTCTATACGGTATTTAAATATGATTTTTTGAAAAATAAATATTTAAGGTGAAAAGGATTCAATTCAATTAACTAAAATTAAGAGATTAAAACTAAAATTAAAATTAAGATGATTCATTTGAGGGAACTAAACTAAATTCACTATAATTAATTAAATTTGTAACATTTAATATGAAAATTATGATACCAAGAAAACATATGTTGGTAATATTTATTTATTTCTGTTTAATTCAAATTTTTTAAATAATATAACTCTAAATTATTAGGTATACTTAATATAGTGTTACATTATTTGTAAAATATCCAGTTGATTCATTTCTTCATTCCTTGGATCAACAGTTCCATCTGGTACTATGTCTACCGCCTAAATTATTTTTCCACAGTCGGACACATTAATTTTAAATTAATATTTTCAAATCACTTTCCTTAATACAAATACAAGTCATCATAAATACAAGTCATCTATAAAATATTTTTAAGACAAAATAAGTAAACCAGGAGAAATTGCAACTAAGTAATATATTGAAAGTATTATAAGTAAAGTAAAGTTTGTTAATGTGGTAAATCTAATAAGGTATCATAATAATTGAATTAGATTTTTACTGTATCTCTAAAGGTTAATTACTTTTTCCCTTTACTAATTTTGTCTTGAATAATTGACTTTATGTATAATGCAAATAGCATACTTCGTCATAAATTTGGGCCAATCTATTTTTAAACTACACTTTTTTTTTATACTTTCTGCACCTTTTATACATGTATGTACATATATGGAATGCAGGATGTAGAAAAGTGTAAGAAAATATAAGAAAGTGTAACTGAAAAGCAATTTGTGTTAGGTTCATTACTGAATTTTAAAATTATTGTAGTCGTAAACGAAAGTTCTATTGAAACAATGAAAATTCACTACTAGAATGAATTACTAATTCCTACTCGAACTCGGAAAATTCTTGAATTATAAATCTTAAATTGACTTTTATTATATATTATTTGTTTGTATTCAAGTCGAAAACATTGTAAACTTTGAACAAAGAATTTTATTATTCAAAACAAAAAGTTATTAAAATATTTTAAAATCAAACTTTTTATTTTAATAATTTTTTTTTTAATAATTATTAATAATATATTGCGTAAAATTATTTATTATTTAAATATTAATTCACTATAAACTTATTGACAAAGAAAATGATTCTATATTCTCACGAATTAAAAACAGAAATAAGACTTTCATGATGAGACAAAAAAGCTATTAAAAATTTAAACTTGAAAAAAAAATTGTGATAATATTTAAATTTCCATAATGCCCAAAAAAAAAAAGACAAAAAATAATTAATCAATAACTAAAATATGAATTAAATTGGTAATAAAAATTAAAGAAAATTTAAAAATAATTAAATAAATAGAGAATTTAATTTAAATTACATATTTTAAATTTAATTTTCTATTATTATTATTACCATATACATACACTATGAGTAATAAATATACATAACATATTATTTAATTTTTACTATATAGAAGATGATCAAATTAGTAATAAAATTTTAAAATTTTGAATATAAATTTTTGTTAGCAATTTAATTATACTAAGTTTAATTAATATAATTAGTTTTAGATTTAAAATTTAAAATGTGGTATATAGTATTGTACAGGGAAATAAAAGATAGTCTACAGACTACCTTAAATATTTCTTACAGTGAGAATGATGAAAATTAGGAATTAGAAGACAGTTGCAAAGGACTGAAATGATCAGAAAGAACAGTAATGGAAAGCAACTATTGTCAAGACTATAAAAATATAGTACAACATTCCAAAAGACCGAAATGAATGGAAAAAGATATACTGACACAGAAGCCAAATTTGACTGTCGAGCTCCGAAAAAAAGAAGAATTTACATATAAAAAATACCTTTACGTATCAAAAATTTTAATCAAAAATCAAGGATGGTAGTGTAGTATCATTAAGGATATAACGACAAAATTTGAGTTATTGATCATAAATTAAAAAAAATATACTTGTATATGTACTTGTATATTATTTCTACTAGTCTATTAAAAAATCATTTTAAATTCTTTAAATTACACAAAAAAAAATATTCTAAATAGAAAATTATTTGATTGAAAAAAGCATTTTCTTACCACAAACTATCAAAATTTATAATTTACTACTTTGAAGTTGAAATAATATTTGAAAGAAAAACTTATTTCCTTTGAAATTTTAATCTACATAATATAAAAAAGAAAAGAAAATTAGTTATTACAACCTAAAAAAAAAACTGAAAAACTACAAAATAAAATCTATAAGAATCAATTTTTTTAAATTTATAAAAAATTACACAATATAATTTTGTTTATTATACCTTCTTTTTGTGGTTTTTGCTTTTATGAAAACTCTTAAATTTTATACTATACGATTTATATATTTATATTATTATTTTGTTGTTGTTAAATGTTTAGAAAATTTATTATCGCGCATCTGTTAAACATCACTTCAAAGCCATCCGCAATATTATAACGTATATAAATATACTTACTTTTTATGTATATAAATATATATTTACTAATTAGAAATAAATATATATTTAATGTAGTTCAAAAAAAAAAACTAATGTCTTCTTAAACAAATTTTCTAATTTTACGATAAAATTAAAATTAATTAAATTAGGATTCAAATTTATTTCCGTAATTAAATTAAAATTCAATAAATTTTAGTATATTAATTAGTAAAAAAGAAAAAATCTAATGATATTCGATTTTAAACGTTTTATTGTATTGGGCAAAATTAAATATATGTGCCCAGTATAAATATCTGAAATATATAAGTCAATTCACTCTAAACAAACTCCAAAGTTTTACTGATAAAAAGAAATTTTTTTTTAGCTGGAATAAAAATATTTATATGATTTTTCTATAATAATAAACAAAAATAATCAAACGAAAATTTATATAAAATTTATTTATATAAATGCTCTCAATTACTGCGGCGAGATGCTAATTTTTAATAGAATTTATTATAAATAAGATTTTATATTTAAATTGCAATTTGCAATATTATTATTAAAATAGAAATTTATTACCAATTTTAATTACAAAATGTAAAAAATTACGCATTAATTGATACAAAAGATTATTTAGATTTCAAATTTTTAATTGAAAAATTTTCCGGAGCTCGACATTCACAAATTTTCCAATAAAATTTTACAACAAATATTTGGACAAAATATTATATCACATAAATTTCTTGGGAATTCAAATTGTAATAATTTTTTCAAATATCTTAAAAGTTGTTTAACATTTCATTTGGAAAATTTTATGTATTTATTTATGAAAACAAATAATTTTCGAAATAAATTTTAAAATATATTAAAATAAATTAAATGATACTCCTATTAATTTGTGTACATAATTATTCATTTTCCGTCTAAAAAAAATATATATAAAAAATTAGGGAAATTAGAAATGACTCGACGCCTGAATGAATCCTTGCTTACCTCGTTATTAAATTTAATTAATTTCCTTTCTTTCTATACTAATTAAATAATTAATCAAAAAAATATTTGCCTTAGTTTTATTCCAAAGATATTAAAATATTTAAAATTGCATATTTTTAGGCTGTTTGAAAAATATTACCTTATTGTTTAAAAGGCAAATTTTTAAATAACTAAAATCAATAGGTACATAATCATAAAAAATTAATTAATCACAATAAAAAATCAAATCATTTAATAATTATTCTTATTTTGGTATATATAAAGATTTCCTTCTTCACAACACAAACTTTTCCAAAGGCAAAAAGTTTCTATAAAGAAATAAGAAAATTGTTTATGGATGAAAATATATTTCATATTTCAGCAAAAAATAAAAGGATATAAATACGAATAATACCTACGAAAAAGTTACGAATAATACCTACGAAAATTTCTATAAATATTAAAATACTATAACAAAAATTTATTGTACCAGAAAAATAAATTAATTTATTTTTTTGTTATTTTATTTACCAGCTTGAATTATTTTGTTTATATTTGTCCATAATTTGTGTAAAATGATATATATGTTAAAATCATGTTAAATTGCCACCGCGTCTGAAACGTGACCAACCAATTCCAATGATTATATAAATTATTTCCAGTCATTTATATACACAATGACACGTTGCAAGCGATGTGCTCTTAAACATAAAAAGCTTTGTTTATTTTGATATAAATATTTTACGAATAATACAGTGCATAATATAAAATAGTGAACAGAAAATTTTTCTGTAATGAAATATGTTTACCAACATTAATACATTTTCTGAAGAAATTTTAAAGAGTTTTTCATTATTTGAAAGGAGATTTTTACGTTATATTAAATCTTATTAGTAATGAAACTATTAATTCTTTACAATTTAATCAAAATCTGCCTAATTCTATTATTTCTAATCAAAATTCTACCCAAAAAATGTACAATCTGCAAAAAATTTATTAAAAAAGTTGATAAACTACCAAAAAGCCAAAAATTAATTCAATGTCTGTCAAAATTCTAGCTAAAAAAATATCAAAGCTGTTTACTTTTTTAAATTCGACTTATTTTCATTTCGCTGACTGTCAATATATTTATGCAAGCTTTCAAAAAAAAAAAACAACATTGTAACATTTTTACAAGCATTGGAAATTCTGATTGTCTAGAAAAAATTTTATAATTTACAATTTCATATTTTATTTATCATTTCCAGTTTAACAGTTCACTTTAAACATTTCGCTATTTCGGTTGATAAATAAAAGTTGGAAATTTTACATTGCATATAACAATTATATTGCATAAAAAATTATTGAACTTTTATGTATTATGAACTGTAAGGAAAATATTTTTTCAAAAACATATGGAACAAAATTTTATAATTTTAGTGATTTTAATTATTTGATAAATTAAATAATATATAAATCAAAAATATTTATTTTAAATAAATTGTGAAAATGTTTGATTAAAAAATTCAAAACTATTAATTACATTATTAATTACATAGTTAGTTTCTGTTAGTGTTAAATTTTATATAATATGGAAATTAAATATTTTTAAAAATTTATTGAATAAAAGAAATAATTTATTAGAAATTAAATTTTAAGGAAATTTCAAAAACAAATTAAATTTTAAATTACACAGTAAAAAAAAAATCATTTAAAAATTGCTGAAATTGTTGATTTTCTGAATTTTGCTAAATAAATAAAAAATAAAATATTTTTTAATTTCACTAAACTTAAAACTTATCCATATAAAAGTAAATTGTAAAATATTTTTGAAATGTGAAATATATGTTTGAATAAATCAAAGTTCAACTATCAAAAATAAATTATATTAAATTTAAATATAAATATTAAAAAATAGTAAAAATATTAAATTGAATTTTTAATAATGTGATGAGATGAATAATCCTCATAATTTAAATCCGTGAAAACATTATAAATCCTTATCATAATTTTAAGTCCCAAAAAGCTTTCTCTTCAAATAAAAATTATCGTTGTATAGAAAAGGTGAAATGTTGTGAGCGTCAAATATATCAATTATTATAGATAGTAATGGATACCAGGAAGTTATAGAGAAATATCGCTAGTTCCGATTTTGGGTTTAATTCCTTTTAATACCAATTCACAATTATTGTAAATTGTGTTTTCATATATGAAATAAAAAAAAATTTCTACATAATTCGGAATTACAAATTTTTCTTTCCATTTTCCAGAATAGAAAATGCATTTTCCATGTATTTTTCATTATAATAATAATTTTTATACTTGTGAAAATTTGGAAATATTATTATACCGTATAGAAATTTTGTATATTAATATTAATTGAAACCAAAAAATCTTTTATTGATTTCTTATAATTTTATTATTAAATTAATAAAAACAAATATTTAAATTTTTTTGTGTCAACTATAATTAATTAAATATTTATAATATGTATAGTAAAAAATTACATAATTTTTCTTATGCAATATTTATTGGCTAACTATAATAATAGACTCGCCATTCTGAGAAACCATAAATTTTGAATTGGATTACTATATTATTTAACTACCAAGTTAGAAAAAGTAAAAGTTTTTAAATGAAAATATTTTTAGTATTATTCTTTTCCAGTTTAAGAACTTTTAAAAAGTTTAGATTTAATTTGAATAATAAGATAAGAAAATTGAAGGTTTTTAAAAAGAAACTACATACCATACTATTTTATGGTTACAATTACAAGTGAGACGATAATTGATTAAATATTCACTTTTCAAATAAGTACTACAATTATTAATTAGATTACATAATAAGATAAGCTTTAATTAACGAATTTATTGAAAACAGATAAAAAATATTGAATGATTCAACTTTTAATTAAAATTTTATAGAAACAAATTAATTATAAATAACAGTTTAAAAACAAAATTGATTATAGTTCAGGGAAATTAAGGGAAAAAAGTCATTAAGGGAAAAAAGTTATAATTTTTTATCAAAGATTTTAGTTGCGTAAATTTAAGAATTAAGAACATTTCAAACTTCAGATTTTTTAAATTTGCAATACAGAAATTTGTCTTCACCAAATCTCCACAATTTAATTGCCAAAAATAATATTTATAAAATAAATACTTTTAATTTGTAAATTTCATTAAATAATTTACCAAACAAAAATGAACTTCTAGTCGCTCACAAAAAATTTAATTATCAGTAGAAATTTCTATATTAACTTAAAATTCGATTAAACTAAGTTAAATCATAACTAAAATATTTTAATATTTTTATATTTAATCCATAAAAGATAAATTTAAATAGCAACGAACATAAAAAAATGAACTGAAATCTTAAAAAAAAAAACTAACGAAAAGTTTTAGTAAAAATAACTTTTTTCACAAAATTAAAAAAATTATCAATTTAAAAAAGTGTAAAAAATGTCAGAAGAAACATTAAAAAATAAAAATTTCCAAAATCAAGCACAAAATAAAATTTTACGTGATAAACAAATTTCATGTGAAAAACATACGGTACATTGGTTCCGTAAAGGATTACGATTACATGATAATCCAGCATTAAAAGCTGGCATTAAAGGTGCAAATACATTAAGATGTATATTTATTATAGATCCATGGTTTGCTGGTAGCTCAAATGTTGGAATAAATAAATGGAGGTAATTTATAACTAAAAATTAAAGGAGGAAAAATTCTAATTTTTTGTTTTCGTAAATTTTTCCAATTTATAACATTTTCTTTCAATTTTATAAGAAAATTTATTTGATTATAGAATTTGAATAAAATTTGAATTAAGAAAAATTTTTTAAATTGAAATTTTTATTAGATAATTTGTGTGATTATATAATTCAGAACATTTATTAAAATTAAAATATTTTCATAAAAATATGACGTCAGTTTGAATAAATTATCCTTATAGCAGAATAATTACAAAATTATATAATCAAATGTTATATAGAAAAACAATAACTGACAATTTCTTTCATTCACAATATGAAAAATTTGTTATTATGAAATTTAGGGAAGGAAGAAAACATTAATTTTTCTGACCCCTTTTTTTCTTCAAAATATTCAAAATAAAAATGCACATAAATAAAATTAAAATAATTTCAAATCACATTGTGCAAAACGTGTACTTTCCAACTT